>OY977938.1:29673314-30281814 GCA_963854355.1 Epinotia brunnichana | reverse complement strand
TTAAATTACATGTTTTATAAATTCTTGGTATTATTTATGAAAATAAACAGTTCGAATTCGGTCCGGGTCCGGATTCGGTTTGGTTCGGATGGCAAGTGCAAACACATTAAAAACAAAACAAACCATAAACAAGAGGTGTCACATTTCCGATTTTCCACCAAAATACAGTTCAAAATGAAAAGACGAAAGATGATAAACTATAAGTCCTAAACTATTAAGATTTTATTCGTGTTTATGAAGACAAAAGTGTACGTTCCTTTTAAAATGGTCGAAGAAATTAATAACTGCACTCCTGAAGAAATTGCGTGAGTAGCAAAAGAATGAATAGAAATCTTGCTGCCGGAAAAGTCTTCTGTAGTTTGCTATTTATTTAAAACTAGCGACCCGCCCCTGCTTCGCACGGGTTTATGTGTATAATACATGCATATATGGTTTGTATTATACATATAAACCTTCCTCTTGAATCACTTTATCTATTTAAATAAACCGCATCAAAATCCGTTGCGTAGTTTTAAAGATCTACGCATACATAGGGACAGACAGACAGACAGACAGACAGCGGGAAGCAACTTTGTTTTATACTATGTATTGATTTGTCGTAGAAAAAGTATTGTATGCAACGGTGTATAACTGGTCTCAAAACGCTCGTGGCGTCTTTAATTGCGATGCTCGCAAAGGCTTGCATCGCAATACACGCCACTCGCGTTTTAAGACCCTTCTTATACAACAGTTGCATAAAATACTATAGTATTAAGTAGTTTCTTAAAGAAACATGAAAAAAACGACTATTAAACATAAAATAATTTATTAAACGAGCTTGGGAAATAAAATACAATTCATAAACTAGGTACACCTATCTTAAATGAACACATCAAATGAAAACAAAGGAAATAATTAAAACCAAAATGTGAGGTTTATCGAACGAGCGAGTGGAGCGAACGAAGTTATGCTTCAGTTTGGGCCAAAAATCGTTTGTCCGGTGTCAGGTGTCCGATGTCCCGCTTTCCGGCCGATCACTTCAACAGGTCGCATTTCTTAATCGATTCAATTCTCGTGAAATTTTGTGAGCATGATCGTTAATTAGGGAACATTACTGCAATGTTCTGCCGCCAGAGGCAGCACTACCACTAATAGTAAATCAGTACCTATAGGAATATAAGGATTTACACACACATGCACAATTGATTGTCAAATGGGTGACAAGGATGCTTGCATAGACAATACCGCAAGTGGGAACGAGATACAATGTCAACGCTAGTGTCGCCACCTACGAAGAGTTTTGCGTAATGTTCCCTATTATATAGAATATTTTCACAATCGCAATTAATATGTGTTTTTATGACTGTCTCGTGAGTTCTGCAGCTTACAGAGCCACTAGTTTAGGTACGTGTCAACACATCCCGTAAAAAAAACTATCTGCAATAAGGGGACCCCATGGCGCTAGCCGCATTTCCACTTTTTTTTTTAAATTTAATTTATTTTTCCAAAAATAATAAGTTATATTTTTTATTACTTATAAATCTTATAAGTTCGCCAAACATATTGTTTATTGGCGAGGATTGCACTCACTTTCTTTACAATTTTTTTTTGTTTTGTGTACCTACATATCTTATTTATTCCCTTATAATTAAGAATAAAAATAAAAACCTTATACTAGATTAAATTAGAGGGTATCTATTAGCAATTTTTTAACCTCTTTTTGAAGATATCCTTGCTAGTACATTCTTGTTCAGGAAATATTGTGTTGAAAATACGAGGTGTTAAGTACCTACTTTAATGTTCTTTCTCCGTAGTAATTGTTAGCTACGGGTTCCATGTAAGTTCGACGCGTCGTAGCTCTCAGTGTGCGGGTGTACACTCGGCGTGATTTAAATTCCGTTCCCTTGAATTGGTCACTTGTTATTAGATACCTAATTTTTTCATGCACCGGCAGTATGTTAAGTTTTTTAAATAGTGCCTTAAAGTTACCAGTACTACAACTATCCTTGGATTTTTTATCCACCAATTTTTTTAACAGTCTAGTTTGTAATTGTAATATTTTATTCAGGTATAGTGCGTCCATAAGCCATCATTCCATAACCAATACTAGCATCTGCCAGTGCATGATATAACGTACGTAGTGTTTTCTTACTGACTACATGTTTAAGACTTACAATTTTACATAGGATAGATCTAAGTTTGTTACATACTATTTCTATATGGATTTTCCAATTAATATTTTTATCTATGGTTAATCCCAAATATTTATATTTCTCAACTACTTCTATTTCGTCGCATTTACACGAGCGGTTGTCGATACTGATGATAGTTAAAGTCATAAAATCATAATTTAAACTTATTCCAAAATCACAAATGATTTTGAACGAAGGTGGTTTAATTAAACAACTTATACAGTAACAACATGAGCGACCAAGGATCTAAATCGGGCATGTCATAGTCTACGTCTAAAGATTCCAACGCCAAAGTCGAATCAGGTCGAAGATTTCGGGTCTCTTCGTTGTGGAAATGTCGTATACACTTGAAATATTCGACTATCAAAACGACTTTTTCGATTTAAGTACCAGGCAGTGACACGAGAAAAAATCCTTTCTATTTTTTTTTTGAGCAGTTTGAGACATTACGGAGCTTAAAATGCTGTTTGATGATAAAACCGCACATAAAGGGGCCTAAGTAATCATTGTCTCCGGTAAGTGTTTCGCTGCCTTTGTTGTACATTTTTAGTATTCCGTATACATCCAAATTGGTTAAACGAAATACAGGACTTAAGCCTGTGGTGTCACATGTAATTTTATTAAATGCCGTTAAGGCGACGTAGGCTCGTGGTCTTCTCTCCCTCTTACTGAGCATAAGCGTGAGCGAGATGGAAGTGCGTGTTTGGAAGCGCGGATATCATGTTTTTTTAAATTTAATTTTTTGTGTGTTTTAATTAATATAAAAGTAATAGCTGATTTCTCTCAAACATGACATTGTCGATTTTTAAAACCAATTTTAACATGTTTAGCTGTTGTGCATAATTTGTTACGATTTTTTTAAGTGTATTTTAGATGTTCGTGATTTTTTTCTATCGAGCAAAAGTCAAAAATTCAGGATTCGAATAGCTGATTTCCCTCAAAAAAGGCTTCAAGATTGCTAATTAAATTTAAGACAGCCGTATTATAATACAATACAAGAGCTACGACTTTTTAAAAATCCCTTTTCTGAGCTCACGTTGCCTTAAAAAATAAAAACAGATAACTGAATACTATTAGAGGTGTGACTGCGTAAATTTTCGAACGAACGTCAGGACAAGTGACAAGATATAATTTATATCTACCTAATATATGTACGTAGCAAACGTTACACAATCGACCAGCAGCCTTATTTCATGGATGATGATATCGTAAATATTATGTGATCAAGAAAATGTATGTTAGGTACAATAGTCTTCTTCTTGTTGTGCCATATCCTCAGCGGATGTCAGCGACCATCTTCCGGAACTTGTTTCTAGATACAATAGCACCAAACGTTTAAAAATAAATTAATACCTACCTTCCTACTACTACTAGTTACATTATTATGTTCATCAATCAACACACAAATTACGTGTCAATTTCGTTTTTGATTTATTATTTTTAGTTATTTATTACTAAACAAAGGTATAAGTCTGAGTATGTTTGCTGAGCGCCTGGACTGCCCGATGACAAAACACTGGGTAAAGATCATCACTGGCCAAATAAAGTGATGATCTTTGCCCAGTGTCGCAAATAAGTATGTAATATTAATTATTTATGTAGCTTTATTATTATTATTATTATTCCCTAATCATAAATTTGTCAATTATTCTTCTTAATGTTAAAATATGGGTTTTTGCCTGAATTAAATCAATTTTATTTTATTTATTTTTTTTATTTTATAAGACACTTCCAATACATTTTTCTGCATAACTGAGGGGTAAAAGGTAAAGCTTTTCAAACGAGCGTTATAACAATTCAACTGTCATTTTGACGTGATAACGTCTTATAAATCGATGAACACAGGTAGCACGCACGAAAAAGTATGAATCATTGTCCCGTTCCGCCTGAGCCGAGCGATCAGCTTTATGACGTTATCACGTAAAATTATCGTCCGTAAACCGACTTTATAGACAACCAATTTTTCTAAACAACAAGTGACATTTAGATCTGACGCGCAGAGCATTTTTCAAATAAATGTCATGTTGTTAAGAACTTTGATTAGTACCATTTGATTCGTTCCACTACGTCACGAAAATTAGCCACGCAATATATACGGGTAAAATATGTGACGTTGTGGAACGAATTAAATTTTACTAATGAAAGTTCCTAACAACGTGACATTTATTTGGAAAAAGCTCGCGTACAACGCGTTACGTAATCGACCAGGGGACCGATTTTTGACTTTCGAGCGCTTGAATTTTTCACTCGAAAACTGTAAAAAAAGATGAAATGCTATTTTGAAATAGCGATAGAAAATTGAAAAACGAGTGGTATTGACCACTCGTATTCAATTCTATGGGTAGAAAGTAAGTGCCTTCAATTCTGACGCTTCAATCGTATTTACTTTCATTTAATTTTGGAGCGCTCGAAAGTCAAATATCGGCCCCCAGCTGTTTTGCCGCAGAACGAGTTTCTATTATTGTAAACTAACTTTAACATCTATCGTAATATTGAATACTATTAACAGTGATCTTTTACTCACATTGATCGTATGCTAAACATTTGAGTGACTACGATTTTTTTACAGTTGTCTTTTATTATTTTAATTTATTTTATTCCACGAACAAAATTGCTTGAAACCTTATCCAAAGCCCCAGTGCGACGGACCTCATTCCATCGGCAATTAAAGCGAGCCTTGGCTCTGCCAATCTGGTCGGTGAACTTTTAATAACTCTGTTATGGCACGGGTCAGGTGACAACTTTTAATTAAATCATCCAATTCTGCTAAGTTCACTCTGATTCAATTTTGTCACCTTAGCGGCGGGTTATTTTTAGGTATTATTATTTTAAACGGGTCGTTTAATTTCTCGGAGTTATTAATGAGCTATTTTAACTTTGCCTCGTAGTTTCGAACGAATCAATAAAGTGAATAATGCTTTTATATTTTGCGTTTAACCTCCCCAAACCAAATCAAGAGTCAAGTTAGAGGGCGTATAGGCCAGTCTGTAGAGTATATCTTTGTTGCAATAGGTGGTGTAAAAGACTTTTTTTTAAATATTGTTGACATCGATACAACCGATCAAATATCAAAAATGGTTACACGAGATATCTTGGGACAACTTTTGGCAGCCACAAATCTGGGACTTTTTTTGGTTTCTCACTCGTAGCTTCTATACGGTGCATCCTACCAAAAAGTTACACACTAAGGAATTAAATAACATGAAATTATGTAATTCGCCTAACAAATTTCGTACCGAACCGAGTATCACCGGACAAATATGTATGTATAGAAATACATACATTCATACGAATGTCGGATTGTTCCTGTAGACTCGGAGGACTTCGCTCGTTCGTACAGTAATGTGCTAAACGAGGATCTGCATTCTGTGATAAATATGAACCTTACGTTTAAGCCATATTATATCCTTAATAGCCACAAGGTATTTTTATTTTTATTTTTTATTTGGAATCAAAAAAATACAATTTTAGTAACTTAACCTTAAGATTCGCCAAACTGCAAAGCAGTTTGTTGGCGATGCGCTCACTTAAATAAAAAAGATAATATTATCGCGGTACACCGAAACACTACACTACCGCCCCAGCCAAAATGCGTTAAAAATGTGTTAAGTGTTAAAAAATGTGTTGTTAGCGTCGTGATGTTTAATCAGTAATTTCGCTGAACAGATCAGGCCCCGTAGCATGGATGGCCTATCACGCGATAAGTGACAATAAAAGAGCGTCGTCTCGTTCTATCGAACGGTGTCAGCCAGGGACGGATGCTCTATCCTGTCACTTATCGCGTGATAAGGTCATCCATGCTACGGGGCCAGGCTGGTTAGGTCTTAATGTGTTCCTCCTCGCGTGGTAACACAGGGTAGCACAAAAGCTGTTTATCCAGCATTTTGCATAAATATATCTAAACGACTTGAACGAAGAAAGTCTTCGTTAACATCTCCAAAATCTAAAAAGTCCGTTAATGTGAAGTACGTTTCGAAGGCGAATTTGGGAGACCTATAATATGCAAATAACCTTGTATTATATAATATTTAAGAGAAACATGTCCGGCTATGTTGCTTGCTTGCTCATAATAATTTCTAGGACAATGTCGAAGACTTGTTTTTGCCCATGCTAAGACTCCATATCCTGTATTCGAAGATGCTTGTTCAAAAGTTGTTCTTACTACTTCTACAAAACCAGGTAATTTAAAGGAGTCAATACAGCTACTCTAAGTTTCTACTATAAAATAGACATCAGACTACATTATGGAATACGATTATACGATCCCCTACCCCCTACCTACATATCCCCTTGGTAAATTATTTCTGGAATAGTATTCTACGTCTTAATGCAGATTACAATCTATTTACCTGTGGGTCAAGATGCACCCAAATCGCATGACAAAAGTTGAAGACCGAGGTCTGACCGAGAACCTCTTCATCACCTAATACATGAGTAATTTGATAAGAGACCGAAAGTGAACTGCAGGGTCCTACCGTAACTTATTCATAACTAATTAAAAATTCTCTTCTTATCCAATATATTGCCGACGTAGGTAAATCGTTAATAAAACTTTTCTTACATACAAACTACATATTTAAGCTGTTTGTTTGTTATTGGGCAGTTTCAGTATTAGTTTAAGTAACAAACAAACTGTTCACTATTTGCATGTGGCATGAAAACAAAGAACTTCGAGCTGGTTAACAACAATTAATGATTGGAGGTCAAAATGCCGGTTTCAAAATTGACTCGTCCAGCATAATCATGTCGTAAGTTGATCTTCGATTTCAAACCGTTCCTGCAGTTCTATACAAAACGATTTCTCAATATTGATCGTTCCCCGTTTTTCTGCAGCAGATTGTTTTTGTTCTTCGTAATTTTTTTTTTAAATTATAACTTAACAAACTTTTAGCCGCGACTTCGTCCGCTTATACCTGTTAGTAGCCTTAAACGTATTTTATGTTAAACGCCTAAACAAAATCTAAGAACAAAAATATGCTAGTACTGCTAAGTATTAGACATAAGTATGACACAGCCGGCAAAGGCGTACCGACAAAGTAATACCTCTTACCATCCCTTTAAGAGATGACTTCCACGATGCAAAAAAACTATCATATGTCCTTCTCAGGCTCTCAAAACTACCTACATACCTAATTTCATTGAAAAGGTACAACAGACAGACAGAGTAACTTACGCATTTATAATATGATATTAAGTATGGATATGGATTGATGTATTGTAATTGAAATACGCCACTGATAATCAGTATGCTTGTAATTGTAATTGTATCAGGTTCACAAATGGTCGGCTGAGTGTGTCGTCGATGGTACACTAACTTAAGTGTTAGTAAATTGAGTAGGTAATTTAGTAAGTAGGTAAACACAACAATGTTTGACTTTTGGAAGGGAGCGCACATTCGCCGACAAACTGTCCTTAGTTTGGCGAAGCAGAAAGGAATGTACTTGCCATTGTTGTTTTTTTTGAGAATAAATAAATAGTTAGATTAAATAATAGTCGTAATTATGCATATCAGTATTATATTAACAAGGTCGTATCGTGATACAAACCTAACGGCACTTACATTCTTTTCTATAGGGAAATCAGTATTTCAGCAATTACTCGAAAACCTTTCAACCGATCTTTTTCAAAACACTTTTTGGTGAAAGTGTAGCACTATATCCATGATTTTTTTTTAATTTTTCACTTTCACAGTTCAAAAGTTAGAGGGGGGGGGACACAATTTTCGTGACTTTCGTGGCGATTATCTCCGAGTATATTCACATAATCAGAAAAAAGTGCTTAGTAACCTTATAGTTATTTTAAAAGACCTATCGTTTTATGTGCCACATATGGACTTAGTGTGAAATATTTTTTTTGACATGCAGTTACAAGTATGGAGAGGCCCAGTAAAAAAATTTTTTTTAGTAATTTCATTGCATAACTATATAGAGGCCATCAAAATACACCTTTAATCCAAATTTCATTTAAATACAACGTATAGCTTTCGAGTAAAATGCCTGTGACATACGGACAGACGGACATGACGAAACTATAAGGGTTCCGTTTTTTTGCCATTTTGGCTACGAAACCCTAAAAAACATTAGAAATTTTTCTTCGTCACCGGAAAAGTTTTTGGTGACATTTGCTTTGTTTTTCTGCTAGAACTTTTGTTAGCCTGGCAGAAAGTTTATGCCTGAAGGAAACTTTGAAAACTATAATATTTTATGGGCACTGGTTCCGTGATAAGTGATAATAAGGCCGCAAAAGGTTCAGTCTGTTAAATTAATAATACTGTGTTGAATTAAATCTGAAAATGTTGGAGATAAAAATTTGTGTACAAGCTTTGTACTGTATACAAAAAAACGTATAAAATACAATTTTAATCATCGTAGATGAATGGACGCTAATACGCTGGCGTTGGTGATTTTAAGATTTAAAGAGATAATTAATGAGAGTTAAATGTACCTATTTACCTATGAAACAGCTGTTTTTTTTTGTACGATTTTGTGGTCGGTCCCATGGGAAAACTTGTTCAGTGTGAACATCTTAGGCTAAGTTCAGATGAACGCGCGACGACCCGCGGTTGGCTCAGCAGATTGTAACAAATCAATGTTGTTGTGTACAGTACATAACCGCGTGTCACCGCACGTGCCCGCACGCACCGCCATGCACCGCGCGCAAGATCGGTTTAAGATCTACAATACTGTATCGACCTGTTCAATTGACCCGCGCGGATTGACGCGGACGAAGCCACCGCTATCTGAACTGCTGAATCGCGCGGCAGCGCGCGTCGCCGCGCGAACTACTGAACATAGCCTTATTCGCTTTCATAGCAATACATTTTCAGTAACTTAGTGTCTAGGTATCTTTGAAAATGTTTCCTTAAGCTTAACCAATGTGCTTTTTTTACATCATACCTACATACAATGCCAGTGAATGAATTACGTTCTTGATCGAGAAGAAATAGAATTTAAATTACTTCACCTCACTGCAGATTTAATAAAACACATCCCTTTTGTGCGAAATGTTAAAAAACGTTCGGTTATCGTAACTACATAGGGACCGAAGAGCTGGCGGCTTTATCGCGCAACAATGAGCATTGCAATTCAGCTAGGAAATGCCGCCAGCATCCTGGGTACAAATGCCTCGAGGGCCTTTTTTAGATTTAATTTAGTTGATGTAAATTATCATGTTGTATCATCATCATATCAGCCGAAAGACGTCCACTGCTCCCCTCCTCTAAATAGGCCTCCCCCAAAAAGTTTCAAAATGACCAATCCTGCACCACCCGCATCCAGCGGACTCCCGGATGAAAATTCCTTTATTCAACCTCATTAAAACCATCTGTTTCAAAGGACAAAATATGCCGGTTAAAGAAATCATAAGTCTTCTCGGAAAATGTCCGTTATAACTGAACGGCCTCAATAACTAACACAATAAAACAATCGCGTCAAAGCAACCCTGAAAACTAATTTTCCGAGCGATATTTATGTTCTTTTAAAAGGCAAAACAAACAAACATAAATCAGTAACGTTATTAGAACTAAGTTGAGAAGTTGAGCGGATAGAAAAGTCTATTATTAACTAAACAAAAACAATTTTAGCGACGGCGAGTACTTAACGAGTCCTTTGGTCGTTTGCTGAGTTGTGACGGGACGGAAACGACCTTTTAGCGACGGCGAGTACTTAACGAGTCCTTTGGTCGTTTGCTGAGTTGTGACGGGACGGAAACGACCTTTTAGCGACGGCGAGTACTTAACGAGTCCTTTGGTCGTTTGCTGAGTTGTGACGGGACGGAAACGACCTTTTAGCGACGGCGAGTACTTAACGAGTCCTTTGGTCGTTTGCTGAGTTGTGACGGGACGGAAACGACCTTTTAGCGACGGCGAGTACTTAACGAGTCCTTTGGTCGTTTGCTGAGTTGTGACGGGACGGAAACGACCTTTTCATCTGAGCGTTATGCCAGCTGTATCATAAAGAAGTTCGGGAGCCGCTTTCCATCTAATACCAAATATTGGCGCAGGTACTAGTTTTTGCGGAAGCGACTGCCGTTTGACCCTTTACTAAACTAGAACTTATTCTGGGTTGGGCAGACTAAGTACGTTGCACAATTGGTGTGCAAATAGAGTAAATTTAATATTATAAGTAGTGCCAGTCGATCATGCAATATTGCATTGGAGTCTGGGGCAGCGCAGGTAAGACGATACTGCTTGGACTTGAGCGCGCGCAGCGTGCAGTCATTAAGGTTATGCTGAAGAAGTCTTTTCGATTCCCAACAGACACGCTATACAGAGAAACCGGATACCTTAGAGTTAGGCAGTTATTCATCCTCAGCGCAGCTGTTAGAGTTCACCGCAGTATTGCGAAGTCTTCTTTGGAAGATCACGTTATAAACAAACGAATATATAGGATACCAGTGCCCCTCGTTAAGTCCGCACACGCTAAACGTATTGCATTTCACTCACATCCGTTTATCTACAATGCCGTCTGCAAAGCCTGTAATCTAAAAGAATGCACAGTTTACAAATTTAAATTCACTATCAAACAATGGTTTACTACCCTGTCATATGCTGACACTGAAAGTCTCCTACAACCATGTATCTAGGAGTCTCACACTTATTTAGTAGGTATGTTACTCGCTCTAATATCCATACACTTATACACACATACACACACATACACGCACAATCACACAGAAACCGCTTGCCTACCTGTTTTACAAATAAATTACCTACTAGGAACTTTTAAAATTTTGAGTACAAATATATTTATTAAGTTTTCGGTTTAATACTTTAAAATAATGTTTGTCACAGTTTGTAAACTTTCTTTTTTATAACACAACTTCTCTCTTGTGGCTCATTACTCATTATAATTATAGATAACAGATGTAACTGATAACTCCATGAGTTCCAAGATACAGGCTCAGCCTAGTTTGGGACTCACCAGATATCGCTTTCCTATTATGTAACAGTGTCTTTTTGTGTAATAAAGTTATTCTTATATTCTTATTCTTATGTGTAACTAGTATATAAGACTAACATACCTAGGCTTACTGATGTGCCGACGGAAAGTTTCCTATGTTGTGAAATGTTTCTGCAATTTTATCATAGGAAAATTTCGGAAATTTTCCTTATTTTTGTATGGGAATTGAAACTTTCCATTTCCAACATGGAAATTTACGACTTAACGTAAATTTCCTTAATTTCTTGTGAAAATTTCTAAAAATTTCCGAGAACTTTTCCAGCTTTTTGGAAACTTTCCGCAATTTACACATCACTACGGCTAGGCTAAGTAAAATACTAACAATATATATGGATGTAATTATTGTCCGAAATAAAGATTTAATAAATAAATAAATATATTAAGATAAGGCTTCGTCCAATGAGTGGATAACATGACTGCTAGAAGTTCTTAAGCCAATCGAAGGCATTTAAATCGGATTAACGTCTCTGCTGTCATTAACAATAATCTGGATCAATGGATGACTCAGTTAGTAACGACTGACTGCGGCCAACGTTGCTTCACTCGCACAATCGGTACGGCACGAGTATTGTGGAGGTACCTACATACGATTAAAATCAGTTAACGATTCTGATGTTAGCTACTAAAAGCGCCGCAAAGGTGTCAGAGGGGTCGGACGGGTATGCGGGAGGCGACTCGAGGCTAACTTCAGACACGCAAACTTTTGTGCCGCGTACGTATCGTTGAGATTATTTAAAGTGGCTGAATTTTTTTGGAATTGGAAACATTTGACGGTAGAGGCATGTCACGTACACGACTGCCCAACGAAAAGGAGAGCAATGTTTTTAATGCGTTTTTTTTTATTCTTAGCACCGTTTCAAAAAGATTGGGTAGGCCGTTTTTGAGATATTGTACTTTGAAATTAAAATGTCGGGGTTTTTCAACTTTTCTCAGTTGTAGTTTTTGAATGCACTACTTTGATGCAATTCAGCCAACTCAAATAATTTCTAGACAATAAACGCTCCACTGAAAAATTAATGGTAAATATTGTTGAGTCCGCCCCAACTATTTCAAGAATTAAAACCCTATTTTAATGAATAAATTGGTTTATTGACCAAAACAATTGAAAAAAAAATAGCAATCTCCTTTTACCACCGAACCATCTCCCCGCTCTTTTTCTTCACTTTTTTAATACATGCCGACTGCCATAGATACTTAAATCTGTCAATATACCGCCGGGTACACATCACCTGATACAATCAGCATAAAGGCTGGTATATACGTATGTATACGCTACCATAAGGCTTACAACTCGGCCATCCTTTTCCATAAGTGAGTCCTCTCACTTCGAGTACTTACTTAGTTATTCAACTCATAATTAAAAACTTTACAGACTATAAACTACAAAGGTAAACAAACTTAACAATTAAGTAAGCTATATATAAGCTTCTGTCTTTGGCCACGTATTAATCATACAGTTTTCTACGACTATATCAGAACAAGTACAACACTTATGCATATTAATTACTCATGACATAACATGCCATAAACTAAACTAATAACATTGAGATTATGTCCTGAGTATAACTATGTTGAGACCAGTCAATGATAGTACACAAAAACATCTCTGTACTCTAATTTATTTCGATCTGCGACCATCTATGCGGCACATCACTTCGCACTGATAGCTCGAATTGTAACAAAAGTAAATCTAATGAAATGATGTTGCCATGATCTGCCATCATCTGTATAGTGTACACTACACTGTTTACTCGTAGCCTGCGTTCGGCAGTCTACCATGATCTACGGTCATCTATGCAGTGCTCACTACACTAATATGAAAGCTCACTGTTTTTACATACTCTTACCAATACTAGTCAATTATTTTCATCAATTTAATATTATGAAGCAGTCTGCTATGATCTGCGACCAGCTATGCGGCGCACACTACATTGATCGCTCAAAGCCTGCACTCTGCAGTCTGCTATGATCAGCGGTCATCTATGTAGAGCACGCTACACTGACCGCTCATAGCCTACATTCATTATCACTTACGTGTCTACTATGACAGTGCAGTCTGCTGTGATCTGCAACCATCTATGTGCCGTACGCTACACAGAACGCTCATAACCTACACTCTGCAGTCTGCTATGATCTACGCCCATGTGTGCAGCGCACGCCACACTGATTGCTCACAGCCTACACCCATCTCTTACAATAACACAGTTCGTTAAGGCACTTTGTTTTTATCATCACAGCGCAAAAATATTCATTTTAATATAACAATATAAGTATATTATAAATATAACAGTCAACTTCTCTGCAAATGTTAAATTGTAATATATTTTAATAATACAGTTTATCTATTAGCTATTACCCAATAACTGAATCTACTTATCATTATCGTCATCAGTCAATACTGCACCATCACTAAGGTCGTTTTCGCTACCCTCGCTATCTAAATCTTTAAAATTTAACCAAGGATGGATCTTGTCCAAAGCTACGATATTCTCATATCGCTTGTTCCCCTTTCTTACTAGAGGAGTGTCCTCGATAACAAACCTATCGTTAGGCAAGATTTTCACTATACGGTAGGGTCCGTGAAATTTAGGAGCCAGCTTTTTAGATTTTCCTACAAGATCTTTATCAAATATATTTCTTTCAATTCTTACTAGATCGCCTACGTTATATTTAGGCCCAGGTTTCCTGTGCTTATCGAAAGTTATTTTTGATGAAGCCTTTTGTTGTCTTTGTATTGATTCACTGGCTGCTGATTTCAAGGTCTTCAGATGATCGTCAGTCAGTGGTTCAATCGTTTCGCAAATTACGTTTCCTAATATATTTTCCGATAAGGTCACCAACTTAAACCCGAACAAGAGCTCTGAAGGGCTTTTGCCAGTTGCTTTGTTCAAAGTGGTATTCATACCCAATTGTACGCTACCTACATGTTCGTCCCAAGAGCTATCACTTTGGCCATGGCATTTAGTGCTCAATGCCTCCGTGATAGTTCGGTTATATCGTTCCACCTGTCCATTCGCTCTAGGTGTTGCGACTGCATTTAGTATATGCTTGATACCTAAGTTTTCAACAATAGATTTAAATTTCGCACTCGTGAAACATGATCCTCGATCAGTGATCAGTCGTGTGGGTGCGCCAAAGTAACTAAAATGTTCTTTAAATGCTCGAATAGCCGTTGCAGTTTTTGTATCTCTAACTGCTTTAATACTAACAAATTTTGTGAATGCGTCTATTATTACTAATATGTAAGTGTTGCCTCTCCTGGAACGAACGAATGGTCCTAAATGGTCTGCGTGTAGTGTGTGGAATGGTATCTCCAACTTTGGTATTGGATGGAGCATACCTTCTTTACAACCACCGGGTCTCTTATGATGTGCACATTGAAGACATGCCTCTATGTAATTTTTAACAAAACGTCGCATTTTGGGAAACCAAAATAGGCCTCGAATCCTACTCAGTGTTTTATCATATCCAAAATGTCCCACATCATCGTGATTCATGCGCAGGACCTGCCACCTTACCGATTTTGGAACTACCCAACGTATTCCGTCTTCAACAATCTTGTACACGTAATTGCCTTTCAGCTGATAGTTTTTGTGCACATCAGCAGCAAGTTTTGTATTTTTATCCTGTAATATCTCTCTGATCCTAATTATTTCGTCATCATTACTTTGAACTGCCGATATCCAGTCCTTTACATCAACTTTCAAAATGTCGATTACGTGTGAATCATCGTCTGGACTAGGCTCAGTCACAGGGGCACGACTGAGAGCATCCACATGCGCCATTTGAGTACCAGGTCGGTACTCGATCTCACAGTCGTATTCCTGGAACTGCACCCACCACCTGGATATACGTGGTATAAGATCTCTCTTGGTGAGAGTGGTTCGCAGCGCATTACAGTCAGTAACTATTTTGAAAAAAAATACCTAAAAGGTATACACGGAACTTGCCCAATGATGATATCACGGCTAAAGTTTCAAGTTCGAACGAGTGCATCTTCTGTTCGTATGGTGTTGTTTTCCGACTGTAATACGCCACGGGCCTAATCAAACCATCTGTTTGACATTGCATCAAAATACCTGCTACCCCATATTTTGACGCGTCTGTATGAAGCTCTGTCTCTATTCGGGCATCGTATAGAGCAAGAATCGGGCGTTCAATTAATTTTTCTTTTAACGTTTCAAACGCTCTCATATGCTCCTCCTTAATACTATATTCACCCGCCATCAAATAGAATTGACTGTCCGGTAAACCGCGTATTGTGCCGTGCACATAAGCCATACCAGAATACTGCAAATCGCATTTAATTGGTGCCACGATTGTGTCGTGTGGATGAACCACGGTGTCCGTTTGTAAAGTTAAGTTTAGTTTAGTTTGATAATCATGTTCAAAAACGAATGACTCCCATGTTTTAGTAATAATTATTCCCGGTTTTTCCGTAAAAGTGTGTCCGATCAGAATAGGATACTTAATAACACTATCCTCTACTATAAGCACCTCTACTTGCTCTGAAATTCCTTGTATTTCAATGACGACGTTAACTAATCCAATCGGTAATACGATATTACCTCCAATACCTCGTAAAGAAGGTAAATTATTGGTTACCCACGTAAGACCCAATTTCAATGCCTCGCCAAAACGTAAAAGTGTACATTGGCTTCCTAAATCCACATACCCATTGATCAAACTTCCATTTATTTTTAAATCTATCCTATATTTATTAAATTATCATCAATACTACCCGAATTCAACTGCATCACATTTTTTTCGGTTACACTGTTACTAGTTTTGTTAGTGGGACCATTACTTTGTTTATCACAGTTACTATTTGTATGTCCTAAGCGATGACAAATTGTACATTTTAGTATTTTCTTCGTACACTTAAAACTGTAGTGGCCAGGTTCATTAAAATTGTAGCAAATTGGGGATGTAGTTACACCGGTTTGTGGCTTGGTTATTTTATGGGTCGCTTGCGGATTGGTGCTTGGGGCATTAAACTTTTTGTCCTGATTATTCCTAAATTGATCACGTGACTATTGCCTTATAGATTGAAAATATTCTAGGACCTGTTCAGGTTCTTGGCACTTAAGGGCTTTTGCCCCGAGCCTTAAAGAACGGTCTTCTATCCCGTACAACAAACAATCAACGGCGCGTTTACCTGTTATTTCACATCGATGCAGCAAATTAATTTTCTCATAGTAATATAACTCTAACGATTCATTATATCTTACTCTCTTGGACAGCATTTCGGTTAAAAGTTCAGCATAATCATCACTACTTGGAAATTAATCAGTAAGTTTATTCTTCCCACTCGGGCCACGAAAACGACATAGTGGGAAGAGCCTGATACCAGGTGCGAGCAACGCCAGCCAACTTTGGCAAAGCATAGTGTATTATTTGATCGTCCTCCCATTTATACAATTTTGCACATTCTTCAACCTTTTTCAGCCAAATGTGTATTGTTTGGCCCTTTACCATTGAATCAAATTCAGGTATAACATTACCCAGGACCGGGAACTTATTCTGGCCGCTTATTTACTAACGACTTAACTAAATCGGACAAAAATTTTACAACATTATTACCTGATTCAGTGTCCAAATTACTCACATGACCTTGCTGCGATGCCACACTGTATCTATCTTTCGATCTACACCTTGTTCCACCAATGTGATGCCTCCGGCCACTGCTATGTCTCGAGAGCCGCTGCCGCCGCTCCCGTAACCTGCTATTCCGTCCACCATCACGCGTTGACGGCTGACGGCGATGACTTCGGCTTCTTTCGTGAGGCCGAGAATGATGCCGGCGACGTTCACGCGATCAACTTTTCCGTCCGTCACGAAGATTCGGTTCATCATAGTCGTCAAATTGATATGAATGCGGCGGCGTATGTACACTACGATCACAGCGACCATTTCTTGTAGAATGCTTGTCTAAACTCGGCGTACGTGTACGTATACTGCGTTTACTCGAACTACCTCGTCTCGTCCGTTTGAACATTAATTTTGACCGACTTTTGTTGCTTCGATCAGTATGTTTTCTTTTACGTGATCGTGATCTCCTTTCTTTGTTTTTACCCATTGCTTTCACCGGTACGTTTCTTCCAAACAATATTACATATATTTTCGTCTTTTCCGAGCGTAATGTGCGTAGATTTTGAAATCCCACTTCTGAAAATGTTGAGTCCGCCCCAACTATTTCAAGAATTAAAACCCTATTTTAATGAATAAATTGGTTTATTGACCAAAACAATTGAAAAAAAAATAGCAATCTCCTTTTACCACCGAACCATCTCCCCGCTCTTTTTCTTCACTTTTTTAATACATGCCGACTGCCATAGATACTTAAATCTGTCAATATACCGCCGGGTACACATCACCTGATACAATCAGCATAAAGGCTGGTATATACGTATGTATACGCTACCATAAGGCTTACAATATCAAATGATGTTCCGTACAAAAGTTCCGAAAACGACGAAAACTGTTACGAGCTAAAACTCTCGACTTCAAGAAGATTGCGAGTTGCTGGATACTCGGCGATGTACAGTCAGCCAAGAAGTTGGTTTTCCACTTTCCGACTCTATTACTTGTACATTAAGGTTCAAAGTCGTAGACCCATTTCTTGGATAATGTGTCTACGTTTCATGCGATACGACGCCTACGACGAGATTACCAGTCGTATAACCCGACCAAGCGAAGTAGACATCTGGCACGCACAAAAATCTTTACATTCCGTTTGCCTTGGCTTGGTCGGTTAGCATCATAAGTCGCGCTTATAGAGTTTGATTGCAATCAACAAAATCGGTAGGGCGCGAGCAATCTTGTACGTGATAACGCGTCACGACTGCGACTTATCGTCTAAAACTGTAATGCAACTCATGCTTCAGTTAATTATCTGTGGAAATATTATGTCCAAGTTAGTACCGTACCGGCTGGTGTAGCGTGGGTAGACCCCCACAAGGTGGAGTGATGACGTGGTAAAGGTCACGGGAGTCCGCTTGATGCGGGTGGCGCAGGACCGGTCATTAAATAGATAAATAATAAATAAATATTTTGGACAATCTTACACAAATCAACCTAGTCCCAAACTAAGCAAAGCTTGTACTATGGGTACTAGACGACGATATACATACTTATATAGAGAAATAAATACTTAAAT
Organism: Epinotia brunnichana; assembly: GCA_963854355.1. NCBI lineage: Eukaryota > Metazoa > Arthropoda > Insecta > Lepidoptera > Tortricidae > Epinotia > Epinotia brunnichana. The sequence continues at coordinate 30,263,524 of OY977938.1, read as the reverse complement.
CCATAGAAAACATCCATGACTCAGGAACAAATATTCGTGCTCATCACACAAATATATCGTCGGGTGACAAGCAAAAGTCACTACCAAAACTGTCACTGCTCTTCAAAACCTCGTATCTCGATACGTAGTCGATATCGAGATACGACCTTTGATTTAAGTAGATATTTGTTACTTAGTGAGGTTTGCTTGTCACCCGACGATATGCCCTTACCGGGATTCGAACCCAGGACCTCTTGCTTCGTAGGCAGGGTCACTATCAACTAGGCTAAAGCGGTCGTCATTGTGGCACTCTTTGGGGGAGGCCTATGCCCAGAATTGGAAGTTTTTCGGCAGATATGATGATGATGATGAATAATTTTACGCAATTTATAGGAAATATTTTAAATCAGGTTTTTAGTTTTATTAGGTAGGTACGTACTCAAAAATGTAAGTGCGTCCATTACAACCAATTGTCTAGAACAATAATACTGATTATACCCATCATTATTCCCATCAGTATTATTTAAGGATACAATAATCTGTGTCTATTCTGTTATTGTGTGTATACTATAATAGTAAATTTATCTTGTATTTACTATATAGTAAATTTACATCTACGCACATGCTCGCGTTCACGGTGTCTAGTAGTCAGCCGCGAAGATGCCGAACGTTATAGGTAGGTACTATCGAACCAACTGAATCATGCATGACCCACCATGTAACCTTATTACAATTTTAACTAACGTATTAACGTCATATGATCGTGCATATGTTCGTTAACTGTAACAAGGTTCTATGGTGGGTCTTGAATGTAAAACTATTTATTCACTTGAACCTTTGTATTCGAGAAACATATCTATCTACTTATATTTTATTTAAATGCTGCGACTCCAACGAAGAGAAAAAAAGGTTCTTTAATAAGGAAACAACGATCTAACAGGTATCTAATCTGAAACAATAAAAATGCAAAGTTAAGGAAAAAGTCCCTAAAAGAGGCTAACAACAAGTCTTGCGGCCCAATTGAAAATGAAATACAAACGATACTTATAATATTTCATTATCAATTGAATGTTGTATATTTTTCGTACGTACCGGAAGGCGCGGCGTGGGTAGCCCCCCCCCCCCCCCCCCCCCCCCCCCCCCCGCAAGGTGGACTGTGGCGCAGGACCGGCCATTGTTGCACTCTTTGGGGGAGGCCTATGTCCAGCAGTGGACGTCTTTGGGCTGATATAATGAATATGATGATGATGATATTTTTCGAATATTTCTATTAGTAAAATCCATAGTTTCCGTAAAAATATTTTTTTACGTCACACCTGCAGGTCGATCACTTAACGCATTGTACGAATGTCGGGTAGGTCTTAATGTCCCTTTTTATATGGAAAATTGACAGTTAAATTGTACCGACGCGCGTTCGTAACGTTATGTGATTACCCTTCTGGTCAAAGTGTGTCTGAACTAGTAGACTATTCAAATAAATTAAGTTAAGGATTATCTACACAACTTGGTTACCATTTTCAATTCAATTCAATCATTTATTTCGTGTAACTACATGACACATATATAAATAAAACTAAACTAAATACAAACTACAAATTACAGTGATATTTACCACTTAATAACACTAGTGGGAGAATGCAGCCCCGTGCAGTGTAGCATAATGGCACAGTCAGGCTTATTATCCGCAATCATTTTCAGAATGGTATTGGGACTGCTCCGCACCCGGCGCACCAGGGAAGCGGCGCGGCTGCGCATACTAGCATAAAAACAATCAATCCGCGCCTCTGCAAACATCCCTGATGCGCTACAGAAACGAGGCAGTCCCACTATCACCCGGAACGCGTTATTGTACTGGACTCGAAGAATCTCTTACTACTTGCACCACTTGCTGTTAACCCGTTTCTTATAACGCGGCGTAATGAAGACCCCCGGTCCATGGTGACTCAGGGATCCCTCGACGAGCGCAGATTGCCCTAATCGCGCGTTCTGACATGACTGCTTCGTTGATTTTTATTATATTATCCTTTATTTTCGCTGATATCTTTAGAGGCTGGAAAGATTGGCGCGTGATAGTATTGAGTTTAAGCATAGTAGAGATACTTATAGCTCAAAGCAGTAAAACAAATCCGTAAGAATGTCCGATGTGACGCACTCACAGAGACACGCGTCTCTATAATAAACCACAGAATTAATAATAGAACTAATACATAAACGTAATAAACGTAAAAAAAATTGATGCTACTGAATAACATTTTAACCAGTGACACCCATCTCGACGTCTTTTTCACACCAGAGAATCGTTTTCTGGCCGCATCTAGTCACTATCTAGAATCGATTGTCACACCTAGCTCTATCTAATTATTAATACCCAATTACCCATGTGCACGTACCTATTGACTATTGATGTTAAATATTATTTATCATTGTATTTTGAACCCATTTAATTACTTTGATTTTATTATAAATAAGTACGTAAGGTTTATCTGTCAGTGCTAATTATTACATTAAATAAAAAAAAAAAAAAAAAAAATTAAAAGCAAGTATTGGTACATTCTAGCGTAGAACTTTGTGATTCCTGTTGAGATTCAGTTATAGCTAAAATATTTACTGTGGCTTTAGGCTGAATTTGACATTATTCGCCTATCTCGTGATGATACGAAATTAGCTATACAATAATTCATAATTGTTATCGAACACATCTAAAGTATTTTTATCTTGTGACAAGTGAGCAATATAATACTCTGTACCAATTGTAATAATAATAAACTATTTATTTTTAGGAATCTAAGGCCAATTGTTAAAAATACCTTAAAGACTAACATACATACAATTATACTATTAAAAAATTTAAATATTTTATTACCAAGTTTTTTAGCCACTCATATGACCCCGGGAACAAAAAATACCCAATTTGAAAAGATACTTCTTGTCTGCCCCGGTGTTTTGAGAAAAACACCGTCGTCTGCCCCGACGTTTTGGATAAATGGTGGCCAGGCGCAGTGTGTTTTTCATCCACAAAACAAACCATGAAGAGATGGTTTTAGGTAAGTATTACTTATGTTTAGTTATTTTGAAAATAACATAATCAACTTTATCACGGTATTCAATTATTTAAAAAATGTTCATTGGTGTTTTTGTAACGCTTAGTCTAAACACATACGACAGGAATTTTGTGGCTAATGTTATTTAGTTCTTTATTATTTAGTTTTTCTAGCAAATAAGATCGATAACGTACAAAACTTATACGTTTTTAAAATTCTTGTTAATTTTTTTAGTTAAATAAATAAATATTACGGGACAATCTTACACAAATCAACCTAGGCCCACGGTAAGCTCAATAAGGCTTGTGTTGTGGGTACTAGGCGACGATATATATATATATATATATACATATAGATACTTAATATATAGATATTAAATACATATAGATACTTTTATACATATATAACATCCATAACTCAGGAAGAAATAATAGTTGCTTTAATTATTTTATTAACATCTTCAATAGAAAAGAAAAGAGTGTTGCACAATTTTTTTTTTTATGCCAAGGCCTTACTGACACGCATATTTCAAACGTTCAAATAAAGCGAAAAATGACTGAAAAGCCCAAAAATATACAAATTTTCTAAAAGTTAACTATTGTCGAAATACTTTTATGGCAGAATAATCCTATTTGGTATTTATTTAAACACAACAAAAGAGGTCTTAACTCAACGTCGTCTTGCTGTCAAGCTTTGCATGCTCGGTTATTGTGTCTTAGGTAAGACATTTTATACTAACGGATACTAATGTAGTTATCACACTAATAGGATAATTTCATTAGGTAAGGCATTCAATAAAAAAAAACAGGAACGTATATTTTTAAATTTGAGTTTTTTGGAGATGCTGTTTTAGCTGTGTACAATAAATACCCAGGGTCAAATATTGGTAAGATCTGTGACACACCTCACACACCGCACTTTTTGGAAGTAGTTGAATCGCTTCGCTCTTAGAAATAGGAGTACAGATCAAATCCACCATGTAAGTAGAGGAATATCTATTATAAAATAATATTTATGTTTATTTTACAAGAATAATATGAATTTTGACCTTGGGTGGTTGCCATCACAGTTGCAACGAGCAAATCCTACGTTCAGATGTATATGTCACCGTTAGATTGTGAACACCGTCAGTTTATAATCTTACCCGTTATATTGTAAACTGACGGAATATAGTGAACTGCCAGAACCGTTCACAATTTAACGCAATATTTTTCGTTAGTTTATAAACTTTCAATGTCGAATCGTCAAATTGTGAACTGAGATCAAATCGGCTTCCTATGGAACGTACACAAAGACTAGGTAGGTTAGGTTAGTTAGGTATCTTCAGTTGCCCGAAGGGCAAAGCGCCCAGAAATAGGAGCCCCGCACAGCGGGGCTCCGTCGACACTGCTGGGTGCCGAAATAAATGGAAGAAAATGTCTGAATAACAAAAAAAACAATCATGTTCTGACGTAAGTGGAAACTAATGCAAGTGGAATAATTCGCTGAACCAAACAGCGCACATGTTGCGTTCTAAATCAGGCAAAATTGATTCCGTTTACAATTTGACGATATGACATTGTTAGTTTATAAACTAACGAAAATGAATGCGTAAAATTATGAATTATTTTAGCAGTTCACAATATTCCGTCAGTTTACAATATAACGGGTTAGATTATAAACTGACGGTTTTCACAATCTAACGGTGACATATATAAGCATTATGTTAAACAGTATTACAAGAATCATGTAAGAATACATTTCATCTCCTGATTCCACATAAAAGTAATTATATAACCAGAAACAGTAAAAAACACACTGACCTTGCGTGCGACTTACGACTGACTTCAAGAGTTTCTCAACTTTATAAGCACACACATATCATTTTTCACTTCACTCTTAACTTTAAACATTTTCAACTTTAATTATGATTCTCGCACTATTATCTATTTAATGTTAAAATCACTATTGCCGCTGAAAGATACTAATTTACCCACCAGCAAGCGAGCCAGGTCATACTAGTTTGGAACGCGCGCTGGATATTTTAGTCTAATAAGACTAAAATATCTAGCGAACTATTGGTCGAATGTTGATGGCATGTATAAATAAAAGTAGGACAACATTATATAGAAGAAGAAGCTAGACACAGATTATGGATGGTTTTATAGGGAAGACAAGGAACAAGGAAAAATATATTTTAACAAGCTAGGGATATGGGATAGTAAAGTACACGCGGGCAGACAACGGACCTTTGATTTTGGGTATGAAAAGTAACCGCGGCCAAAAAACTGTGGGTTTTTAAAAGTGGCGGGTCATACGAGCTGTTAACCGACTTCAAAAAAGGAGGAGGTAAGAGGAGGTTCTCAATTCGCCTGTTTTTCTTTTTGTGTGTTTGTTACGCGATAACCAATTTGAATTTTTTTTTCTTTGTTTGATGAAAGTATATACTTCCAGATTGGTCCCGTTGTCACCAAAATCTAGTTCTGATGATGGGCTCCTGGAGAAATCGAGGGCACACATTTTATAGGCAAACTTGAAGCAATTTGGCTAGGTACCTGATTTGAAGTCGGTTAAAACTGTGTTTTTAAAGTAAATTATTAGCAATTTCCAATGGACTGAAACTAGAATTGGTCACATTATGTCTTAAATGCATTATAAAAGTAAGTGAGCTACGGTAGCCTAGTGGTTCAGGCATGTGGCTGTCAAGCGGCGGTCGTGGGTTCGAATCCCGGCTCGTACCAATGAGTTTTTCGGAACTTATGTACGGAATATTTACCGTTAGCTTTTCGGTGAAGGAAAACATCGTGAGGAAACCGATCTAATCCCAATAAGGTCTAGTTTTCCCTCTGGGTTGGAAGGTCAGATGGCAGTCGCTTTCGTAAAACTTAGTGCCTACGCCAAATCTTGGGATTAGGTGTCAATGCGGACCCCGGGCTCCTTTAGGGGCACAACCGTGAATAACGCTAGGAGGATGAAAAGTAAGTGAGCTATGTTGATCATTACATAGAAGGAATGATAAGAGAGCTGAGGATGCAATTGTCAAAGCTCACGCGTTATATATGACGTTTTTTAACACATTTGTGAGTCAAAAATCCTTTTCATAAAATGAAAATGTTACAGGCTTCTAAGCTATTTCCTTTAGTTATTGATGAGAACAGGTTTATACTCACATAATTGTACATCTCCAAAAATTTCCAGTGTCGTCAGTTCTATTTATTGCTTTTCTATTCACCACAAGTCAACATTTTTAATAATAACCAAACACGCATTAACAATGTTTACAAATATTTGTGAAATTACCTATAATGGCCATCGATTTAGAATACGGCGCGCAACTAAATTTTTTCGTTAAGTTCGCGCAGTGCGCGCGCAGGTGTTAAAGCGAGGCTTAGATGAGATCTCTAAACAGCCAATACAAAGTAAAATAAATATTTTCGTATTCAATATAAATTTATGTAAAATTTGATCAAAAGTAAGTAGTTTTACTGAATGAAACGCTTCTATATCATATCCAAGAAGAAATAATCAATAAATTTTCAAGAAGGATTTAATTTGTGTAGTCGAGTAAGAGTCCATTTGGCGAGAATTAAAAAAAAAACTGTAAAATCCGGTCAATTTAAGAACGCGCCAAGTCCATACATACCTTGCTGCAAGGTGCCAACGTGTCTTAAGTAATCGGGATTTTACCATAAAATACGAGTGCCGTAATGTTATAATTATAAAACACGCGTGTTTAATACCCAGGAATATGAGCAATAAGAGGCACGTTACGAGCAAATGTGTTGAAAAGTAAGTTTTAGTAAATATATACTATCGCGTTAGACCCGTGTAAAACAATAATTAAAAAAAAATATGTACAAAGCGCGAGACTTTTTCTGTATGGCATTGGTCTTAGCGCGACGTACAGTCAAGGGTAGTAATAGTAACATACGTACATAAATATCTGTACATGTCTCTATTGTCAAAATCATGAAGGCGTGTAGTACATTTATGTCCTTATTTATGTACGTACCCTTGACTGTACCATTTCATTCGAAATAAAATAAATACTGGAATGTTCAAACATTTCTAGGATCTCGTGCTCATCCTAGAATCATGTAAATACATGACTCGTGCTCCTGAATATTGTATGTTTTCTATATACTGCAATACGTTACATATCACAAGGCTTATTGAGCTTACTGTGGTGTAGACCGATTTAAGTAAGACAGGCTCCTAAAATTGTTGATTTATTTATGCACAACTTATATAAGTGATAAATAAGCAATATGCTTAAGTTAACGGAGGTAAAAAACAAGATAAGTATATAGACATGGCAATTTCCCGGCAGAAACCTTTTCTAGCGTCTATTCAAGTATGATGGATAGGTAACGTTAGTGCTGAGGTCGTGTTTTATGGCTGTTTTTCGCTCTTAACGACCATTTTGTGTTTAAACACGATGTTCTGAAGGTCCACAGGAATGCTTCATGGATATTGCATCCAAGTGGCGTTTGAAGATAAGCATGTTGGATGAGTTGTAGCTGTTTTATTTATTACAAGCTTTTATTTTCTTTGCACATGACAGTTATAGTTAGTATGTAAGTTGACAACGCAATGCTATGGCACTACCAAGCTGATCTGATAACAGAGACACAAAATAAACACGTTCTCTTCACGAGACACAATCTCAACGAGGAGTGACGAACTGTTTAAAGAAAACTGCCGGCTGTTAAATCTTGTTTCAAAAAAGATATATAATATGTTACCATCAGATTATGAACACCGTCAGTTTATAATTTTACTCGCATATTATATTTAAACTTTCGAAAAAATGCCGATTTGATATCAGTTCACAATTTTACAATTTGACATTGATAGATTATTACCTAACAGAAAATAATGCATTAAATTGTGAACGGTTTTGACAGTTCGAGTAACATCATAAACTGATGGTGACATATAATTATGTACCGCATCTAGAGAATTTCTGATATTGTCTTCATTCCACTTGTTACTAGTTGCTCATTTAAGTTCACTTTGATTGCTTAAGTTTCTTGAACTTAAGTATCAGCTAAAGTTAGGTATTTTACTCCGTTGCGGGTAAGTTCATTATGGAATGATATTCGGCTCGCGCAAATTAGCTTTATACTTCTGGACCAAAAATTTGGTTAACTTAATCTCGGGAGTTCCTCCACTTGGATTAGACAATACCTTGAAATATCTTTGCAGAAGTTTAATTTGCTATGGTTAACATCGTCGTTCTAGCCTTAGCTTTAAATGTCTTTTGTCGGCCATAAATTTCTCAGTCATCAATTATTCATTAACTGATTTCTTGCAGGCCATTGTCATTGTTAATTCATAATATGTTTAGATCAGCGACCATTTATAAACAGTTTACCGCTTATTTATCAATTATTTCTTCTCCAATTAAATTAATGGATTGTACAAAGTTGAGTCTATTAGCTTGTACAGACGTCAATGATACAAAAGTAATCTGAGTCTGTTGAAATAAATGCCTTTTCATAAAATTTACCCGACTGACATGTAAAATTTGAACATGCATTTGAAATAAAAACTTGAAAATCAAGCATATTTCTGGTAGGTAAACGTCCGCTTAAACTTTCAGTTTTTCCTACTCGGTAAGTCACATTTGACCCAGTGACGTATTTGGGCGTATCGTTGTATCGAGTTAAACTCCGCTCCGTAGAAGGGCTTTCATTAACCAGCTCTGCAGATTTCCCAGCGGGCATCATTCCAATTATCTGTCAGAATTTTTGTCCGTACAAATCAGATGATTTGTTTTGCAGCGTGGTCCTGTGCTCGATTACGTTTGACCCCGTCGGAAACGTACATGTCTTTGTGGTGCGCTGCGCAACCCAAAAGGAATACGCGGTAAGTGGAAATTTGCGGTTGTAATGCTAAATGAAGTAAATAAGCTGACTTTGAATGATGAAGAACTTGGAGCGCGATCCATTGCTTTCTTGGCTAAAGTGCTGCCATGTAGCACCGTTTACGTTAATATAGGTATTGTAATTACTAGATGAAAGGAGTATCTTCAGATTGTAAATTTTCATTGGCCTCAGACGTTTATAAATCTGATCAGTAGTTTTGTATATTAACTTTTATATCTAAACACACAAACTTTTCCTTTTAATAATACGAGTAGGTATTAGTAGTATTGGACAGGCGGATGGAGCATGAAAATCTTGAGCTTTAAATATACCAGACATAAATAAAAAAACAAATGGATATTAAATTATAAAAATTGTTTATTTCATAACGTTATAAATGGCAGCCGTGTAGTAACCACTATATGTGTAATAGATCGTAAATTCTCAACAAAGCCTTTGTAAAACGTACATAACTTTACTCCAAAAACTTGCAGATTGCGAGAACTATGCAGCCTACAGTGTTGAACTGACAAGCGATGGTAAAAAAACCAGCTTGCTTAGCACCGAAAAGTCAAATTTGTCGTATAGGATTCATCGGAAGGAGTGTCAGAGATATGAATTCCTATGGTATTATTGCACTAAATTATTATATTAGCTTGTGTGACAAAAATGAGGTTAGCACGGTGAGACTGCGATGTTTCAAGCTTGGTTAAATTAAACCATATGATGTTACTAGAAAAAAAGTAAAAACATTATTTAGTAGATTGCTGGAAAAATATAATTATGCTAATACAAAATAATAGCCAAGTGGTTACGCTAGCAGAATTTTTATTAACTAACTAAGATATTGAATGCTGCGCTCTCTTTTTTCTCGCTCACTGCCTTGCAACCTCGCACAGCCTCTGGTGCATACTCGCCCTTATTGCGGATACTCTTAGCCAGGTTTTCAACGTAAGGACCACCACCACAACATAATGAAGAGATCCGTGTACATTATTTTATTTACTTTGCTATACACTTGGGAGCAAAAAAATCGAGCCACCTTCATATTTTTTCCAATTTCTGTTTTATAGAAAAACTGTAAAAAGAAATATGGAAAATGGGTTATCGTCTGAAAGATAATTTTGTTTTCTATCGATTGGCTTTAATTTCAGTTGAAAATTGGGTGACTACAGATCAGTGGCGGCGCGTGAAAATTTTCGATAGGTAAACCAGAACAAAAAAGTTATGACGTCCACTGCTGGACATAGGCCTCCCCCAAGGAGTGCCAAAGTGACCGGTCCTGCGCCACCCGCCACTATACATAGGCCTGCCTAAGAAGAAATTTTAGGCAAGCCGGTGGGAATCGGCTTCTATGGGCGCTCCGCCACTGCTACAGATTTCACTTCTATCCTAATAATACTAGTGACTCTCTGAGCTGTAGACCTCGCGAGCATGTCTTTAATAAATTCTGTCAAGAAAATAATTTTTGTATAAGTTTTTATTGCCGATTGAACTTTTCTGTATACCGTCATCAACTCATTGAGACGATTCTAACGTGCCCAAACTCAACGTGGTTACGTCGAATAAGTACTGAATTCCCATGGCAATGGCAACCTCCTGTCTCCATCATCAGATTAGCTCGATAGTACCATAATATTAAATCGTCATCTAAACCATACCTTTACCCAAAATTTCAGCTTAATCAGTTGAAGATATGTATCTGCTTCAAAATTGAGTTGCAAGATTCCACCCCAACAAACATAGTTACTTACATACATTGCAAGTGAATAGAAAGCTTGTAAAAAATAAATAAATATGAAAACCTGAATCGACAGGAAAAACGATATAATTATTGAACCTGCTCACAAAATTTCATGACAATCGGTTGAGTAATGCGACCTGTAGAGGAGAACAGCAGGACAGACGCCGGACATGCGAAATATTTTTTTCCCAAGCTGAAGCGGAGAACGTCATTCGCTTCGCTCACTCGTTACAAAAAATTAAACCATTTGTTCTTAATTAAAACTAGCACACTTAAGGACAGGCCGTAAAAAAAGAAAAGATATGGGATATTAGTAGATTAGAGAAAGGACAGTTCGTACATAACTTGGGTCCGGCATACCTTTGCGTTTGGGATGAAACGTGACGTGAATGTTGTATAAATTGGATGAAGCATGATTTTTATACGAATACTAGCTGCCCGCCCCGGCTTCACAAGGGGGGTGCAAGATGTATTTATTATGTATTACCCTGTTTTTTTCATTCATTACCTAAAACACTTCTTGCGCAATAAGTTTTTCCTCGGCGGGTCTAACAAACATATCTAATGCCTATTCGAACACGTCATTCTTACATGGAAGAGGGGCCTACTTATGAGTTGTTTACCTCGACCACTGCCACTTTTAATTTTGGCGATTCGAAGAGCTATATTGGTTAAAATGCCTTATTTCTGATGCGATCACGCAGATAAAATCTCACCATAGCCCTTGCCATTGTCTTTTGAGTGACATAGTCTTCTTATGAGGCGAATAGTATGCGACCACGGTTCAGTGCCATAAGTCATCACTGAGAACAGAACACACACTGGTCAAAGATTCTCGTCTTGAGTCAGTGTGGAATATTGGACAAAAAGATGTGCCGTAGCTTTCCGAACGTTGGCCAGCCGAGACGGATTCGACGATTGACCTTTTTTTCGTGACCATTACTAATATTTATAGTAAGATTCGGCAAAAGTGCTCTGATGTTTTTGATCTTGACTCGATTGTCTCGTTTTGTAATATGCTTTTTAAAGTCGCGTTGACTTCGTGAGCTCGTGTGATTATATGTCCCACTTTATGTGTCCCAGCTGCATTACTCTACGAAGGCAGAGGAAATAGTGGATTATGCGTGAGGACCGGATTCATCCTGAGGGCCGTGAGGTAGGAGTCTCACCATAGCGTGAATTTAACCTGACATCACGAAATTGCGCAACAAATCGGAGTAATAGTGTGTTTTTGTAGGGACTTTGTAGCCTAATTTAAATAAATATTTAAAAAACAAATGTGTCTTTCAGAGTAGAACTACTGGTAGGATTTGACAAAAGGCACCGGAGAATGAAATTGTAAACCGCATATACGACACTCGTGCGTTCTTAGGCTTCGACAACGTTTTCTGCAACATAGACACTTCGTCAGCGTTTTCTGCAACATAGACACTTCGTCAGCGTTTTCTGCAACATAGACACTTCGTCAGCGTTTTCTGCAACATAGACACTTCGTCAGCGTTTTCTGCAACATAGACACTTCGTCAGCGTTTTCTGCAACATAGACACTTCGTCAGCGTTTTCTGCAACGTAGACACTTCGTCAGCGTTTTCTGCAACATAGACACTTATTAATACTCAATACTCAATCATTTATTGCACATAATAACTTCGTCGTTCGTCCCGTACTCTTAGGGTAGGTAGCTCTCGTACAGTCACGTTAATTTCTGCCAGCTCAATTTTCCTATTGGATATAACCTTTGCAAGCAGCAATTTTTAACCAACTTCAAAAAAGGAGGATGTTTACACGTATGTTCCACAGTAAGTACCTATGTATTTTTTTATGTTTGTTCACCGATTTCTCTGTCAATTGTAGACCGATTTCTAAAATTATTTTTTTAATCAAAAGAGTATATTTCTGTTCTAGTCCCATTGTCACCAAGTCAGGATCTGATGATGGGATCGCAAGGAAATCGAGGGGGACCCTCAAAAATTAAACGCAAGCGTGTAGTAATTTCGGTATTTTCTATTATAACTCGTGTATTTCCCCTGAGAAATTGCAATTTTGATGAAGTGGAACTGATGATGAAGACCACAGATGACTTATGGAACTCCTCAGAGATGTAAAGTACCCACAGATAGCGACTTGGGTTTTTTCTGTAGGTAATAATCAACACATTTGCTCTCAGAGAGCAGTTCATGTGGTAAATTAGAAAAGAAAAGTGGAAATTTTCATGTAAATACCTGTCGCATGGCAGAGTACTGAATTGAAGTCAGTTTAAACTTTACTTAAAATAAATTATTGTTAAAAATGTTTCCCGTGTCTCCTAAACATGGCAATACTGTGAAGTCCATTTTTCATTTCCGAAATAAAATTATTCGTAATTTAAGTAAATAACTATCAGTGTACTACGGACCCCCTTTTTAATCAAATCCTGTAAACTAAAATAAGTTTTGTCCCTTTCTCACAAACACCAATGTTTAAGTGACAGATAAACATAAACGGTAGGTATTATAGCTAAATTAGGTTATGGTGAATTTTTATTATTGGATCCATAAGTTTATCTCTTTCTTAACAGCACTATAACACCAAAAAAATATTTGAGTGTATAATGATTAAACCTCTAACTGCTGTACTGCTATGGAGATTATATATTTAAGTAAAAAAGGTCAAAAAATATGGATCACAAACGTACAAAATATTGTGGCACTAAGTCCGCCCTTAGTACTTTTTTTATTTGTGCAAAAATGTTTAAAAAATAAATAAAATAGGCAGATTCCAAAAAATATATAAAAAAAGAAATTAAAAAAGCAAAAAGACTCGGACATTTACTAACAAAATACCAGCGTCGTATCCGATGGGCCACCGTAGACTAAGACAATAGTGACGAAACTAGTATTCTATATCAGCGTATGACGTTGTCATTTGTATGAAGTCATTTGTCAATTCGAGAAAACACCGAAATCATCTGAATTGGTTCAAATAAATCATTGTAGCTAATTAATTGCAAACAAAAAATATATAAATTATATACTAAAACGACCACCGTGGAATTCTCTACGTATTGGTGCAAACGGCATAAACATCGGTCCAGTAGTTTTTGAGTTTATCGATAACATACCTACAGATGTACGCAGCCGGCGACTTTGTTTTATAATATGTATAGAAGATATAGATATAGATGTATAGAAGAAGATATAGATAGATAGATAGATATAGATGTATATATAGATATAGATATAGAAGATATAGATAGATATAGATATATAGATAGATATAGATGTATAGATTACGCTACACACACAGACATACATTAGGATCCTATCTAGACGTATTGGTATGATATTGATATAACAGTTGTCGTCCGCGCTCGCTCCCACACTAGCCCGATGATTAACGTGCGAGAACGAGTGCGCGCAACAAACGTCATTCTAATCATATAAATACGTGTAGTCAAGAGAGCTGTAGCCATCCTGAATTGTTAGGCTTTCTTTTTTAGCTCCCTGCAATAGATATATTAAACTCTGATAGTGATAACTGATAAAATTACCAAAAAGTTGCCAAAAGTTTGTTGTTCAAAATTAATTTAGGTTACGGGCTCGTTACGTTGGTAATATGTTTTTAATTAAACTAAAATAATTCCAGGGTGGGACGGGACTTACGTACTCGATAAAATGGTTATTACCAACGCAATATGATGTGGAATTTCTAAATTTAATGTTCTTGTGTAATACAATATGGTTTTAATAAACATTGTATCTTACTATTTTAAAGTTGCTCAGCGTAGTCTAGGATATTATATTCAGGTATATTTGAATCAGAAAAATGCTGGCAATACCATTTTTTATAAAACCAAGGATTTCATATTTGATAGACACTTAAAATGTTATACTTACCATGGGCGGTATCACAAACTTCTTGCCTTCAGCTCGGGCGAAAAATATCTGTGACCTGACCCGATCTCATTCTTTGTTCTACCGCCCTAGGAGAGTTGTGTTGGTAATACTGGAATATCAAAATTATTACCTATCTCTCTGGAGATGGAATGGTCATTTCAACATTATTCTTATGGTGATCATAAATATGCATTCACTAATCATGAGTATTACTCTAACCTAATCTAAGACCAAGAAAAAATAAAATAGACGGAACATTACGAACGTAGCAAAGCCGGTTTTGAACCAAGCACAATTTTATGCTTACGCTCACGCTCACATACCAACTACAGAGCAAACGGGCGAGACGGTGCTCTCAGCCGAGTACTCGGTGCGTATAAACAGTCACTCGCTATGTTATACGCACCGAGTACTTTGCCGAGAGCACTGTCTCACTCGTTTGCTCGGTGCGTGTGATCAGGGCATAATACTCTTAACACATTCAGTGCCAAGAATCGCTACGTGCTACGCTCGTAGCCGATTCAGTGTCTATCCTCGTATGTAGCGGAAAGCGACTACGGCGTTGGCGCCCCCTAGGCGGGTTCCCGGCACTGAATGTGTTGTAAGGAAATAAATGTATGCATATTGAAAAAGTGTTATGTGCGATGGGCTAGCAACCTATCACTGCGATATCACACTGTGGCACTGGAACATAAGTTTCAAAAGGTTTTTGGGAATAAAGGCGGGAATCTATGTAGGTAGAGTCTAGCTAATGAAAGTTGAGGCTGAGTTTTAAATTAAACTCTTTATATGGCAACAGTAATATCGTTGTCAAATGTGTCAAACGCCTTAAATAAGTATGATGTCCTAATCTTGATACTTGAAATGGTAACTAAGAAAGTAGGTAGGTAACCGTTCGACAATAAATTGGACTGTTTTTGCTTTTTAAGAGAATTAAGGGGTGGCTTACTGCTAATATTATTCACATTAAAGAATATCATAAAAAGTTCAATTATTATGTCTGGTCAGAATTAAAAATTTGGAGAGTGGTTTTGATTATTCTTCTTAAATAGTAGAATGAAGTTAAGAGTTTTACTTCATATTACTTTACTTCCTTCTGCTTGATCAGTTGCATTGCGCGAATTGAAGAAAAAATATAATTGTTCAAGTATCATTATTATTTTCTCGCCGTTTACTTTCATTAAGGGGATCCAAGCGCTAATTGACTAGTTTTGATGAGTTTTGAGTTGATATTCCTCCGTTATTACAATAGATATATGTATGGCACAAATGTTAATCAGTTCTTCAAACCTTTATCTACTTTTGCACGAGAGTTTTTTGGAAAAACCTGTATATATATTTTCTTATGGTTTCTTCAAACATGGTCCAAAAAAGCTCTGTTTTCGATATTTGTATGTTGTTTATGCACTTATATATATGAAATTTACATATAACTGTTCCTTATTGACGTCTTGAACAACCCACGAGAGATTTTAATTTTTAACTCATTTTCACAAAAGTTACGTCCAAAAAACTGGTTTTTGGCCTAAAACTGATAATGTTTGGTGCCATATATCTCGAAAACGGTGAGTTTTGAAGTAAATATGGGACACTATTTCGGTAAACCTCGTTGTTGTTAATACGGTCAGCCACAAAAAATACGAAAAAACGGACAGTAACAGATCGAAGGTCATCGGGAGCTGTAAGCCCCTTGACCACACTCTCCAGACTCTTTATTGAAATCACACGCTAGCTACCTCGCAGAATTTAAATCACACTGCCAGTAACATCACATAGACGTCGTATAATTGAATACATGAGAAGTCTATTTCAATATTGGGATTAGATGTCAAAGCGTCAGTTCAAGTCCATTTAAATAACAGCCGCCTTTGTATACCTACTCAAGTTGAGTCAGGAACATCTTATCCAGTTAAAAATTTGCAATTTACTAAACAACTTTCAAGGCGCGCGGGTCAGCGGAATCCGAGTGCCTCTCAACGTTTCGAGTGTGCTTCTAATATTTTATCTCATTATAGAGTTAACAATTGGAAACCAGTTAACTGGTGCTGCTGGTGATTACAGGCCCCTTAGCATGGTTGGCCTTGTCACGCGATAAGTGACAAGATAGATCATCCGTCACTGGCCCCGTAGCATGGATGGTCTTATCACGTGATAAGTGACATGATAGAGCATCCGTCCCTGGTTGACACCGTTCGATAGAACGAGACGACGCTCTTATTTTGTCACTTATCGCGATATATAAGGCCAACCATGCTACGGGGCCAGGTTATAAGAATGTTATATGTTAATAATTGTTGTACGCGATATTTAATTACCATTATTTCTGATGTTTCGACACGGGTTGCACCGGTCATGGTAGCAGATGAGTGTCGTCCAAGTTGTCAATGAACATATGGGTGCATAATGTTTCACTGCCCTCCAAAAGTGGATAAAAATATGTAGGATATAGGTATACCCGAAAAAAAAGTACTTAAGGTGGTTCGATTGCCATACAAAGCGTTATTTGACATTCGCAGAAAAATAGTTTTCCCAAAATATCACGTGACAAACCAATTTCTCAAATTAATCTAGTTTATACAAGTTTATTCTAGGAAAGGGGGAATTTGGCGCATATGGGAAGCCAATTTATGAAAGTTTGTTACATAAGTTTCTTAAAATATCACGCCGTTAGCCTGCGAATGTCAAACAACGTTTTGTATGGCAATCGAACCACCTTAAGTACACTTCCCGTTCATTATTGTATTAATCGTAAATAAGAAATAAATCAGCCTAAATACATCCCACTGCTGGGCACAAGCCTCTTCTCATGGATGAGAGGGAACGGGCAGTATACTGTATTATTACTGTCAGTTGCAGCTATCGGACTGGATAGGAATTTACGTGCAGCAGATTACTCTGCATATACTTATACTTATAATTATATATAATTTCGTGTTAAATTAATTGCCGTTGTTCAATTTTATTTTAAGTACCTATATAATAATCTCAAGATCTCGAAAAGCATCTCATTTTGTTACCTTTAATAAATTCATTTGATTTTTTATCGTGTTCCATTACTTTGACCAATTAAATAAACCACAAGGACCCATATGTGCTTTTTCAAGTTCCTAAGCCAATTAGTGATAGAAACATATGTGAGTACTTGTGTTGTTTTATCTTAGATGTGCAAAGTTAACACAAAAAACATAAGTGCGCACTTGTGTCCTTTTTTCTTCGAAACGATATTTTCAAATGTTTTATTTTAAGAAGCAATACCGTTTTGTTTGAAATATCTAATTAAATAAAAAGATTTTTAACAAAATTCAGTTGTCCTAAAATTCTACAATGTATCTATAGTTAAAAACACAAGTTTCAGCTTTGTACCTTGAATTAAAACCAATTGAACAGAAGTGTAAAGTTTTTTGGATTTATCTCGAAACTTACTTTTTGTCACTTATGGTTTTTTTCCTTAAGGCGGCAGAGTAGTCCCCACGCTAGCACATTGCGGGTTGGGGACTTCACATTCACTTGAATTGAATTGAATTTCTTCGCAGATGTATGTAGGTTTCCTCACGATGTTATCCTTCACCGAAAAGCTAACGGTAAATATCAAATTATATTCCGTGCATAAGTTCCGAAAAACTCATTGGTACGAGACGGGATTCGAACCCACGACCGCCGTTTGACAGCCACATGCCTAAACCACTAGGCTACTATAGTAGCTTGTTAAACAATAATTTAGATATGTGTACAAATCACGAGAATTTAAAGTGTTATAAAAGAATGTTATTACTGAACGAGCATGTGAAGTTCTCCAAGAATACTGGAACAATCCGGCGTTTGTATACTCGTATATGTATGGAATGAGATAATCATATAATTATTCATGTCATTCCTTCGCACCGTCAATTTATTACAAAATAAATTATCCTATCCTATGCTATTAAACTAGCAATATTTTGTTTATATATTTGCAATCACGATCTCGGAAAGGGCTCTAACGATTTCGATGAAATTTGGAATCCCATCTTCTTCTTTTCCTTGTCCTGTTCCCATTATTTGGGGTCGGCTCTCCTAGTTATGTTTCGCCAGGATTTTCGGTCCTGGGTCGTCTCTGATTGGATTTGGGCTTCTTGCATATCCCTCCATACAGTAGCTATCCATGTCAGTCGGGGTCTTCCTCGTCTCTTAGGCGGGGGGACAATATCTAGCACCTTTCGAGTCATGTGTTCAGGTTCTCGGCGCATAACATGCCCGTACCATCTCAGTCGTCCCTCAGTTATCTTTTCGGGAATAGGTCTTACTTTAAAACTACCACGGATATAGATGATACGGACACGGTCCAGCAGGGTGACACCACCGGCCCAGCGCAGCATGGAATATGTCCCATGTCCGGAAAAAATCGTTTACCGCGTATTTTCCCTCTTTTCACCCGAGCAGAGCTGGGTCGCCCAGGGACTATTCTATTAAACGAACACTATAGATGTATATAATTGTAATCCCGTTCTCAAAAATGGCTCTTACGATTTCGACGAAGTTTACAGTCTGGGTTAGCGAGGGCAAAAAATAGATCAAGCTAGGTCTCGTATCTGAGAAAATTCGTTTTCTCTATACTATTTTCATATATGGTGAGTCTCAAACTAGGCTGAGACTGAGCCTGTATCTTGGAACTCATGGAGTTATCTGTTACACTCTGTTATCTATAATTATAATTATTAGCTACGTAAGAAACCGTTTGAGTAAAACCGTGTAAAATGGATGCAAGTCGGCCTTAATTTGCTTAACCTATGTGGTGGGCACTAAGTAATACTGATATTCCAAGATGGCAGCCTGATGAAAGACGTCAAGAAAAATGTTCTAGGTAGCCAGTCTGTACATACGTAGTGATAATAAGTCAAGGACTAACCCAACTAATATTAACAAGTTCACTACCTATCCTTGCCAGAACCTTCAATATGGAACCCTAATTTTAAATATTGGTTCTCTTGACACTGGCTGAAGCACATATCTATTGGTCGGGCGTGCCTAAGCGCTGATACCTAGTCGACCAACGCTAGTCTCGCGTCCCTCTCTGACAGGATTATCACCGTATCTAGCCGACCTTGTCTTGTGAGATGAACCTTGAAACAGAAGGTAAGAGGCTCGTAAGTGTAAAACGCTAGTGAGGTTTCTGGAATTTGAACGTGTGACAATTTAATAAATCGAGGAATCAGTTCGGAGGGTTATGTGATGGCTCGACATATCGCTGGATTAAAACGAGTGCAAGACTGATTTAATTAGTGAGCGTTTTATTAAACTTTGGCACCTACTTAATCGCAAGATTTCGCGTAGGCAACAGTTTAACGAAATCAACTGCCACCCTGTGGGGTAGTCACGTAACGATCCAAATGCGCGTCGGTACATTTTAACTGTCAATTTTCCATATAAAAAGTGACATTTAGACCTACCTGACGCGCGTACAATGCGTTACGTGATCGACCTAATGATCTTCCAACCCAGAGGGAAACCTTGTTGGGATTAGACCGGTTTCCCTATGATGTGTCCCATTAAGCCAGGTTTGTCATTTCAAAATGATTATTATAGTTGTTATTTTCTAAGCCGTCCGTTCTGCAGTGCGGCGTTCTTTAGTGCGGAACGGACGGCTTAGAAAATAACAACTATACGTATTAATATACGAGTATCTATATATTGTATTATTAATTACCGTTTGCCATGTTTGCGTAATGTAAAAGTGCCTTCGTGGTCCTAATATTAGCTAAGTTTTATGTTTTTTTAGGGTTCCGCACCCAAAGGGTAAAACAGAACCCTATTGCTAAGACTCCGCTGTCCGTCTGTCTGTCTGTCTGTCTGTCTGTCTGTCTGTCAGTCCGCCTGTCACCAGGCTGTATCTCATGAACCGTGATAGTTAGACAGTAGAAATATTCACAGATGATGCATTTCTGTTGCCGCTATAACAACGGAAAAAAATAAAAAAACGGAATCAAATAAATATTAAATATATACAACAAACGTGATTTTTTGCTCGTTTTTGCTCGATATTGATAACGGCAACAGGCATATTCACTTTAAAAATAAATAATTACCTGAATAAATAAAAAAACAAATATTTAAGTGGGGCTCCCATACAACAGACATGATTTTTTTGCCATTTTTATAGATAATGGCACGGAACCCTTCGTGCGTGAGTCCGACTCGCATAATTATCAATATCAAAGCAATATCCGCACGGATATTGAGAGTGAAAACTTGCAGTAAATTATTATTCACCATAGTGACACTGGCTATGTATTTAGATTATTTTCAACACATTTTCTCGTAACGTGCCTCTTATTGTGCCGCTTTTAGACTCATAATCCTGGGTATTAAACACGCGTGTTTTATAACATTACGACACTCGTGTAGTTATGTTTATATCCCGATTAGGACACGTTGGCACCTTGCAGCAAGGTGTATGTATGGACTCGGCGCATTCTTAAATTGACCGGGTTATACAGGTTTGTTTTTAATTCTCGGCAAATGGATTCTTACTCGAGTAAACAAATTAAATCCTTCATGTGAATTAATTGATTATTTCTTCTTGGATGTGATATAGAAACGTTTCATATAGTAAAACTATTTAATTTTGATAACATTTTACATGCATTTATATTGAATAACAAAATATTTATTTTATTTTGTATTGGCTGTTTAAAGATTTCATCTAAGACTCGCTGCGGGCGCACTGCGCGAACTTCACTAAAAAAAATAGTTGCGCGCCATTATTAGTAATTTCACAAATATATTTGTAAACATTGATTATGCGTGTTTGGTTATTATTAAAAATGTTGACTCGTGGTGAATAGAAAAGTGATAAATAGAATTGACGCCACTGTACATTATTGGAGATGGACAAATATGTGAATAAAAACCTGTAGTCATCAATAACTAAAGAAAACAACTTAGGAGCCTGTAACATTTTCATTTTATGAAAAGGATTTTTTCCTCGCAAATGTGTTGAAAAACGTCGTATGACACGCGTGAGCTTTGATAATTACATAAATACAAAAAAAGTAAAGTAAAGCAATGTGTGCTCGGATTGGGACTCCTCATTCATTGCCTCCTGATGTGAATTTTCTATTTCGTATACTTTCGTTTTGACGTTTAGAGACCTGTTACGTCTCTTAAACATAATTATTTGATCATGGGGACTCTTTATATCTCCATTATTATTATTATTTCATTTTGACGCTGGAGACTCTTTACATCTATTTATTATGGCATAAGTTTACTGTATAGTCCAGGCAATGAACTGACTTGACTAGCTTTTGAAAAGTCAGAAAAGATAATTAATTAATTTAATAAATGGTTTTATCTTTATTTTCGTTCATTTACATTTGCTCTATAATATTCAAGATAAATAATAAAAAAAAAGCAATTCATGCTTTATTTAAATCTATTTAAATACTTCCGGATGGAAAGTTTGTTGGATTCTTGAATAAAGCATCTTAGAATAATGTTTTAAAATGATATAAAGAAAATAAACGCTATTATAAATTAATGTTTTTCAAAACCGGATTTTGCCTGGAGTAGTATTATAATGGACCCGGAGACTCTATACATCTCTAGGCACATGTGTGCCCAGGTTGTCTATGTTTTCATTGCTGCTATGTATTCATGTCACCTAATGATACCATTCTTAATTAATTGTATTCGCAGGCATGTGCCCTTATAATAAACAACTAAATGTATGTAATTGACAACTTCACTTCCAGATCAGTGTAAGTAAAGCATTATTCTTGCCGCGCGTGGCCAACTAGATTTTTTTCAACCAATCATAGAGCAAAATTCTTGTGGCGCCCGGCCTACTAGATTTGCCAATCAGATCACAAACAAGCTCATAACTCCCTCGGGAGTCATAAAGACCATAACTCCCGCAGGAGATAAATCGGCTATAGCTGCTCTATACGCCTGCGTGTAATAACACCCTTTACGAGCAAGTGTGATGAAATAAATATTTATATTCGGAATTGAAAACTGAACATTTTACACAAATTCGTAGGATAGAACTAGTGTGAAATAAAATAACTAGTGGTGTCAAGACCCTCGAGTTGTGCTCAAAGGTTGAAAGATAAATTATCTCATATATCTGGAGTATCGGATCGGTCTGAAGGGCCATCGGCCCTGGGACCAAGTCGTTAGAAGCTTAAGAGGGCTCAGGTGAAGATTTCATAACGCAGTATTTAATTAGATAGTGACTATTATTAGAAAAAAAACTGATATCACTTGAATTGTTACCTTATATAAGTGAAATAAAAAGATTTTTCAAAAATCTAACTCGATAAAACACTGATGTTACGTTACTGGTTGCAATAATAGTGGTCATTATATATGGTTTCCGAACACATTAAAGAGGATTTATGATATGAGTGTAGATAAATTGTATAATAAGCTGCCTAAAGCTATTAAAGCACAGACTTACACCAACCAACACTTTCCGTCACCAAATTAAAATGATGCTTCTTGGTAAAACAGTATACACCAATACTTAAGTAATGAATACACTGAAAGTGTATTTATTAAATACTGACTGATGATGATGTACATATTCGTCGGGTGACAAGCAAAACTCACCAAGTAACAAATACCTACTTCAATCAAAAATCGTATCTCGATATCGACTACGTACCGAGATACGAGGTTTTGAAGAGCATTGACAGTTTTGGTAGTGACTTTTGCTTGTCACCCTACGATTATGTTCTTAAGAGGGCGCTCGTTTTTTGGTCAGGAATAAGCGAGAATGACGGATTTTTGACGTTGTAATTCTAAGAAACGGAGAGCTTTTTCTAGATACTGATTACTTATTTGCATAGGTAAACTCCTCATATTGGTCCTAGCTGCCTCCAATTTACGAAGAACTGAATACTTTAACCGAAAATACCCGATTACCGACAGTAGTTTTCTGAAGAGAGCGCAGAGTCATAAGTTTGAGCCCCTAATACTCCATGATGTTATATGAGAACCTACTTGTTTTTTTCTATTTTCACTAGCGTAATATGTTGCCATTGCGTCTAGCCGCCTCGAATTTTCCTTATTCTGCACGTATATATATGTAAACTGTTCTCAATTACACCATATTTGTCAACAAAATCGTACTGAAAATTCAAGGATTTTCTCATTATTGTTGAATAATTTTTGTATTGAATCTTACACAACATTAAAGTTCATGCTTGTATCAATAAGATCCAGTCCAAAAAATATAACTTTTGTCAAAATTTATATTTATAAATCATTATTCAAAACTAGTATAAATTTACCGTCGCGCGGGAATTTATCTCAGTACCGGCTGAATAGCCCTCCGAGACAGACGTGTAGTGTGTTTATTTGTGGCTATTCACGAAGCTAACCGGCCACTCTTCAGATAAAATAATATTATTTTGATCTCCGACTAGGCAGAGTTGTTACCAACCTCGGGGTCAAACTATACTGGGGATACATTCGTGAGGCTAATCGAGACAAGTTATGAATTGCATAGCTGCCATATATGACGTAGTGTAGCGAAAAGGCTCAAACCCACCGGATACGTAACATTTAAAATTGAACCTTCTACCTAAAACAAAAGTCATACATTTCAATGGTGATGTCTTGTGGGTTGGATCCTTTTGTCTTAACTACGCGTTCTATAGTCAATTATTATTGTACGAGTGATCGTGATACTTGATAGATTTAATTTATTTACTTGTTACTATCAGTCCACCTTGTTAGTATGTATGTATGTATGGGAGTTTGGGTGAAATCTTCAAATTAGGTACAATTGCGTATCTTCGGTGACATAATATCATAGAGCTGGTCTGATGATGGAGTCGGAAGGTGGCCATAGCAACTCCTAAACTCAACAAGATAAAGCCATCGAATTTGGGCTCATTTATTTGGTCATGGCACGGCAAGACTTTGGTGCTGGATGATTTCCAGAGTCTGATGATGGAGCTATAAGGTGGTCATGGAACTCCTAAACTAAACTAGATAAACCCATCTAGTTTGAGCTCATCTGTTTTGTCTTGGTAAACACTTTGGTGATGGATGATTTCCAGGATCTTATGATGGAAGGTGGTCATGGAAACTCCTTAACTAAAATAGATAGACCTATCTTGTTTGGGTTTGTGTGATTTGTCTGTACAAGTACCCACGAACCAGCGACATAATATGCAGGGTTATTGAAAATAACAAGATGAATAAAAAACTTTTTCAAAAACAAGCTTATATGGCGTTTGTTAAGTACAGCACGATCCTACCTTGCATTTAGTAATTATTTTCGTTTATATATAATAATAACACACACCGGGGGTTTACACTGGAAAGGAAGATTTTTACGTGGTTTTATTACATTTCATCATCATCATCATCATCATATCAGCCGAAAGACGTTCACTGCTGGACATACGCCTCCCCCAAAGAGTGCCACGATGGCCGGTCCTGCGCCACCCTCATCCAGCGGACTCCCGCGACCTTTACCAGGTCATCAGTCCACCTTGCGGGGGGCCTACCCACGCTGTGCCTTCCGGTACGTGGTTGCCACTCGAGAACCTTTCCGCCCCAACGGCCATCGGTTCTACGTGCAATGTGTCCCGCCCACTGCCACTTAAGTTAAGCAATTCGGAGGGCTTTATCAGTTACCTTGGTTCTGCTGCGGATAGCCTCATTTCTGATGCGATCGCGCAGAGAAACTCCCAGCATAGCATAGCATAGGCTCAAAGTCACTCAAAGGGCAATGGAGAGCCATTGCCCTTTGAGTGACTTTGAGCCTTCTTATGAGGCCTTTAAGTAAGCGACCACGTTTCCGTGCCATATGTCATCACTGGCAACACACACTGGACAAAGACTCTCGTCTTGAGACACTGCGGAACATTGGACGAAAAGATGTGCCGTAGCTTCCCGAATGCTGCCCAGCCGAGTCGGATTCGACGATTGACCTTCCCTTCGACATTTCCGAGTATCACTCTTTATTTCGAAATAAATGTTTAAAAAACCGGCCAAGTGCGAGTCGGACTCGCGCACGAAGGGTACCGTACATCTATATCTATATCTTTAAACGGTAAAAAATTTGTTGTATAGGAACCCCCTGTAGCCTAGTTAGTAACTTGGTAGTGACTCTGCCTACGAAGCTGGAGGTCCCGGGTTTGAATCTCGGTAAGGGCATTTATTTGTGTGATGAGCACAAATATTTGTTCCTGAGTCATGGATGTTTTCTATGTATTTAAGTATTTATTTATCTATGTAAGTATGTTTATCGATGTCTAGTACCCATAGTACAAGCTTTGCTTAGTTTGGGGCAAGGTCGATTTGTGTAAGACTGTAAAAGAAAAAGAAACAGATAAAAACTAAAATAAAAATAAAATTATGTATTCTGTTTTTTAGTATTTTTTGTTATAAATAGCGACAACAGAAATACATCACATTTCAAATCTCTATCTATCACGGTTCATAAGATACAGCCTGGTGACAGACGGACAGACAGACGGACAGCGGAGTCTTAGTAATAGGGTCCCGTTTTACTCTTTGAGTACGGAATCCTAAAAAGTGACATAGGTTTTATGCTCAGAACATAAAAAAAGGGAGAAGTGCCGTACTGCTTAATTTCAACCAAAACCGATGTCCCCAGTTTTCTCCCACCGCAGCGCCTACAGGCACACACATTGAACCGTGTAAAAACAAAGACTCGGGCGTTGCCAGTGAGTCTACGGCAACATGCAAACAAGGGCTGTGATTGGCTTAAACGCACTACACTAGGGGGGCGACAAACGTTAAAATTATGTTTTATCGACATTGATATTAAAATTAATATTATGTTAAGATATTGATGGGTAACAACTTCAACGACATGGTAAGTTTATGTGGTGGTATTTAAACTTCTAGCTACAAGTTTAAATAACACGGGTTGTTAACTTACCATAAATCGCAAAAGTAAAAAATATTGACGAATACCTACAGAGTAACATAAACGGCTTTTTATAAGTTCGTGTTCATATACATTTAAAACTCTGGTCACATCGATATTTTTGACCTGTAGGTACCAGGCCGATCCGACTCGCATTTTGGCGCGAAATAATATGTCCATTACTCATATTACGAGATTTAAGGCTAAGGGCGAGTATCCACCAAAGATGTGCGATGATGTTACCATACATTTTACACCTAGGTTTCAAGCAAGCGAGGTGTCAAATATTCGAAAAGTGTACGGCTCTTATTAAGTGGTTGGAAACATTTTTCTTGAAAATGTTACGAACACATTAACTCTTCTCTGTACAGGAAACCAGTTAGGACCTCTGCCAGTAGCATCTATCCATTTTTTTAGTACCTACTCGGATTCTTTAGAAAACTGTAATAAGAAACCGAGATTTCTTCTTCAATTATCACATTTCAATTTAAGTAAAAAAATACTCATTTAAAATAAATTATTGGTAATAATATCACATTTTAAGTTGTTCTGGAGCCATTTGCAACTAAATTATATACTTGTATATACAATTTTAATATGTCTATTTACCGTTCATACTGCAACTTAGTGAAAATCTTATTAGTAGGTACCGTAAACATTTTGTGCCTTTTAATCTTATTAGTATGTTATTAGTTACCTTTAAGATAGGCACCCAACCAAAACACGTAATGAAATAAAATAAAACAGCGAAAGTAGTCGAAATAAAATAACTAGTATGATATCGTACTTCTATTTTATCGATTACGCGTAAATTGTAACTGCACTTTGGCACCGCTCTAGTTTGCGACGCCAAGCAGCGGCCGTACCACTAAAAAATTCAAGCATCGTCCATATCCATAGTGGTTTAATACATTGCGCCGTGGTTTACTGTATTGAACGTTCAATGTACAACGCAAAGAACAAAAATATGCTTTTTCGTTCGATATGTTAGTTCGATCCCGAGAAATGATGCGGCGTTGCGTTTATTTGTTAAAATATTAGTTTTTACTGACTTAAGTGAAAATACTAATACTAACATGTGGTGCGTGACTCCACCACCATTCATGTAGGTTTTAGTTGCATTCCTATTTTTGCATGTAACCACGCTACGTTTCGGCATTTTGAGTAAACGTGGAAGAACATTTCAGATTCACGGCGAATTGCGACTAACATGCGGTGGGCAGTGACATGCCCATTTGGCCATGTCGCACCGACACGCGCCAAGCCCCCGTTTCATATCTTTTCCTTTTTATGATCTGAGGTTTTAGGCTTTTGAATAAAGTCACGCATTAATTAATTGTATTCTAGATAAAAAGCTGTGTTTGTATAATTTATAATTTTCAGTTCCTTTGGTAAGTAACGGACATTAGCAATTTCTATGAAGGGCAGTTTTTTTTTACTGTCCATAAAAAAAAATTCTATAAGAAATGAATACGTAAGTACCCAGTAATTTCCTAGTGGTGGGTCTACTGGTATAATTTAATTACATAACTATATATAAATAAGACTCAGATAACATGCAAACTATTAATATCAGTAAAACAAATTATTATTCTTATTACTGACAACTTTAAAACTCGTTAGTTTATTTTATATTAATTAAACGAAACTAAATATTATACTTTGTCATATCATAGTATTTTAATACAAATAGAAAACCTGTGCTCAAAAATCAAATACTTACTTTATTCAAGTTATCTAACTTCGCTAACATGATGTTCTAGAACATCATGTTAGCGAAGTAATACTTACCATTTTTTAGTGCAAGTATCAATATCGGTCACGGAGTTAATTCAAACGGTGCGCTATACAGCTATTTGCATCGGCAAGCTCCGCGGTTAGTTCTATCCCGATCGCACTTACATATAGCTAGAAAGGGACGGCACCCGCGGCTGGTGCGATCGCGCTGTGCATGTGGGTGTTAGGTACGTTTGTGTGGGTGGTAGTAGTATTTACACACACAAACGCACTACGCGTGTCAAAATACCGAATTCTGAGCGAGCGCTTTTTTGTAGAGCACTCTTAAACCTAAATACTTTTTGACTGTATTATACCTATGTAAACGTATGACACGATTTTGTTACTTGTATTATTACTGACGATCTCAATATTGTGTGCATGTTTTTATTCTGATGTATGAAAATTATGTATTACTTTTGAGAAATAAACTATCAGAATCTGATAGTATAGAATAAAGTTGGTGATTGACTGATTGACCTTACCCTTGTATAATAAGCATGTTACTTGCGTATTTTTCTGTGAATTTAAATTTTAATACAACAAATAACCTCACACGTACAAACCGTATCTTATTACGTTCACAGGGTACACTTAAGTCTGATTGATCGCCTACTTAAGTATGGTATCAATCTTAAACACTGTCTATCGTCGCAAACATAAGGTACCTAATCACTTTAATTGGGGAGCATTTGCTTACTCCATACTGACAATGGATTTACATCATGACAAAAGCGGGTCCCTAATATTTTAATGAATCACTTATGCAGTGCTTTGTGCTGAGTGTTGTTCTTTGATTACTCGTCGAATTCGGAGGGTTTCGCCAATTAATGGTCATTAAATTTCAGCCTGTGATCTCTTATCTTGAAAAAGTCATGAGTAGGTAGATTAAAATTACATCAAAGATGAATAAAATTGTGTGCCTTTCAAATATGTGTACTTGAGGAATTCTTAGTTAAGACGTGGAGTAAAAAGGCAGTTATGAAATTGTGTATGTCTGATAATTTTGAAACTAAAAATTGGGCATGAAGAATTTTTAGCAAAGAGAGAAGAATTTTTAACTGTTGTGTTACCATACTTGTGTCATCTTGAATATAGATTTTTGTCCTCGACTGTAGTTCGTAAGCTTGCTCCCAAAATACCTACGTCTCATGACAGCACGATATAATGTATGGCACACGGCCGAAAAAGTTCTGAGCGACGATCAGAAGATTCATCATATATTTAAGAGGCAGGCTCTTGTCGGTGGAGCAATTTCCATTCGTCTCTATTCTCAACTTTTTTCTTGACATCTTGATACGACACGCTGTCTACTTTTTACACGACTGCCTAACGAAAAGGAGTGTAATGTTTTTTACACGACTGCCCAACGATGAGGTTTAATGTATGTATGTCTTATTCTTTAATCCACCAGAACTAGTCAACGCCTTAACCGATTTAGATGAGTGGGGTACCGTTAGAATCCTTATGTCAATCCGGGTGACATGGGGTATATGACGTCACAACAAAAAAAATCCAAAAAGAGATAGAGTGTCCGGTTACTTATATGTAAGTTTACAAAATTGAAACAATATTTTACTTCATTAACAACTTGTTTCTTACTTTTTAGTACGCCTTTGTCAAAGGCAGTTGTGTTTTTATTTTTTTAATAATTATTTTAATCCTTGATTTGGTCCGTAAGAAGATTATCGCTCCTAAAATTGGCCGGATGTCTGAGAAAATCCTTCATTGCCAGACAAAATTTTAAGGGTAAGGTCCGAGTGCTCGACGCTGTACTAGTATATGGCATGGGTACTTTATGCCAAAGCAATATGGGTTGAAATCGAACTAGAGAAGAAGAGAGGTAGGGCACAGCGGAATGTCATCTCACTCGTATGTGGAACAGCCCAACTGGGGAAGCACCTCCACCTTACATTTTTAGGGTTCCGTAGCCAAATGGCAAAAAACGGAACCCTTATAGATTCGTCATGTCTGTCTGTCTGTCCGTATGTCACAGCCACTTCTATAAAATCTATACTGTTGAAACTTCGTAAGTAGATGTATTCTGTGAACCACATTAGGATTTTCACACAAAAATCGAAGAAAAACATTAAATTTTAGGGGTCCCCATACACATAACTGAAACTCAAAAATTTTTTTTCATCAAACCCATACGTGTGGGGTTTCTATGGATAGGTCTTCAAAATAATATTAAGGTGTCTAACATCATTTTTTTCTAAGCTGAATAGTTTGCGCGAGAGACACTTCTAAAGTGGTAAAATATGTCCCCCCCCCTGTAACTTCTAAAATAAGAGAATGATAAAACTAAAAAAATATGATGTACATTACCATGCAAACTTCCACCGAAAATTGGTTTGAACAAGATCTAGTAAGTAGTTTTTTTTTAATACGTCATAAATATTAAACCGCAATTTATTTTACGGAACCCTTTATGTGCGAGTCCGACACGAACTTGGCGGCTTTTTTTTGTATATTTAATATGAACAATTATAAAATTATGACATAAAAAAAAAAAAAAAATTAAAAATTTGAACTGTTTATTTTCAGATCTGTGATTAAATTATATATATCAGTTACATTTAGTACAATCTTTAATATTTAAGATTATTTACTAAACTTTTTTATCTTAATAACTAGTTATATTTATCTATGTTACTACTGGGGGCCATAATGAACATTTTATTTTTAGTTTTTGTAGGTTTACTTTCTATATTTTCTACAGTAGTTTAATACAAAGGGTAGGTAGTTAGACCACACTCTTTGCCCATATGTGGTGTTATATTTGTTAATTATGTATACATTCTTACTGGTCACAACAAACAATTTGCAGGTTGATAATGTCCGTACAATTTCAGCCTTAAGATCATGCTTCCTAACATATTCTGGTAAATAAAGATATTTTGATTATTGATTTTTTGAACTGGAAGTTCATTGAACGCGTTCTTGTATAGGGGTACAGTTCAAAATGTATCACGTGACTTCCGGAATAACTTTTTGTAGAGAAGCCTAATCTGATTTCAAATAATTGTTTGTTACATGTTTTAATCCTTTTTTAATTGCCATTAGTTGTTAATAACAAAATGTTATTTTAGTTTACGGACATGAAAATAATGCTGATATGACCGCCATTTTCAATGTATCGCGAGACAAATGAGCTACATCAGTCAATGTTGCCATAGGTATATACCGATTTATCTGTACTTATACAGATTTTAGTGAATTAATTCAGATATATTAGGGTTCCATAGCCAACAAAGAAGTATCCACTTAAACTTAAGTACCGGTTGTATCTCCGACACAACCCGCTCCTTTTTGATTTTGAAAGGTTTCTACTGATTTTTCAAATATAATTTTTAATTTAGTTTTAAATAGTTTTTATATAATTTAAGTGTAATGTTTTATGGAATAATGTTCTGAAATAAAGATATTTTATTTATTCATTTATAGTCTATACATTATTACATGCGTCTGAACTAGGATGATCCTGTGTCTCAGACAAAGATAATAAATACAATTACAAACTAATTAGTGCAATGTGTAGTGTGTACCTTTATATGTAATAAATAAATTGTTACTAACATAAATTCCTACTGTAACTAACTCGATATGGATATTTATCCGAAATAAAGTATTTTGATAGTAGTTTATGCAATCGTTATATAATGGATGTTTTTTAAGTCGAGTACCACGTTTAGGCCACGAAGCTTGCTGAGTGGCCTAATTAAGGTACGAGACTTAGAGAAAAGCTAATTATATAACTATTGTATACAATACTTTTTCTACGAGTCAACGGAAATAATAATTTATTAAACAAACTTGGTATCTACTGAAAATCGAAATGAAGCGCAGCAGCTTAGTAATTTTGCGCGTTGATGTCTGAAGACAACTGTGAACAGTTATCTTATACAGCTCCTGGATTCATAAGATGACTGCTGGCGGTTATCTTATGAAACCATACGAGTTCCGTGACGAGCTCGTGGAGCTCCAGGATTAAAAAGTAAGTGATCTTAGTTTCGTTGTATTATTTCTTTTGTATGTGTTATTTTTTTTATTGTCACGAATAAATATTTGAATTTGAATTTTTGAATTTGTACGAAATCTTAATTCAAAGATTAAAGTCGACAAGTAGAAAAATATACTTTATGTATCGCTCAGATTGACTCTTGCGTCTAGGAAAGGGCCAAGTTACATGAGAACTTTCATATACTCATGGCTACGTCAATGGTGCTATAAGAAGCCTCCAACTATTCGACTGTGTGCGATTCAGTTTCACATAGCCGTGGAACTATTCAAGGAGTTTGTGTAAAAAGGGGCAGCGTTGTTTGACGTGGCAACTTTGCACATTCCTCAACTTCTCCATAGGGTTACGTAACGTTGGAGTTACGTTTAACTTTATACTGTATAGCTAGGAGTTCATACACACATGGATAGGAATATGGGTGTGTACAACTTACTCATAAATATGTCCCATAACTTATTCAGATTCAGATTATTTATTCATAAATGTACATTTCATTTAGATGTAAATTTTAAAGAACAGTGTTTATCAGTTGTAACAATAGTAGTAATAAAACATAAGATAAGATTTATAAAGCGAGTCGAGTGACCGCGCACATAATCTCGCATAGAGATTTGCAAATGCATGGTACGAGTATTTAACACAAAACAAGTCAACGGAATAAGGTTTCGGTGCATATATATCAGAGGATTAAATCAATTAATAAGTATTACACTTCTTGACGTACCACTGGTTCTTAGTGTGGATGTTGACATTAATCAATGTATTCATGATTAAAACAAATGAATAAGCAGGAGGTACCTAATAGCTATAATAAGGAACATTACGCAAAACTCTTCGTAGGTGGCGACACTAGCAGCGTTGACATTGTATCTCGTTCCCACTTGCGGTATTGTCTATGCAAGCATCCTTGTCACTCATTTGACAATCAATTGTGCATGTGTGTGTGAATCCCTATATTTCTATACTGGTTTACTATTAGTGGTAGTGCTGCCTCTGGCGGCAGAACATTGCAGTAATGTTCCCTATTGTGCAAAGTTGCAAGGTTGTGTGTTGTCTTCTATCCGCAAAACATTTAATAGCGTTTTCACTTTATAACACAATCACAGTATTACAATATATAATGTTACAGCAGTATAAGTAAGTACCTACGTACTTACTTATTATTTTAGTTAATGAAACCACATTTTTACCACAAATTGTAATGCAGAGTTTATTCAGGCTATATTACGGACTATTTTCGTCAGCAACATCTATTATTTGAGCTAATGAGACCACATATTTACCACCTAATACAATTTAGAGTTTATCCAGGCTATATCTACCCACAATCCTTACACAAGTATTGTCATACTTACCTGGAGTTATACAAAATTTTTGATACCAAATAAATATTTTTGAGTTTTTGACAATCAGTATGTTATTTATTTATTTAAACTTTATTGCACAAAATACAAGAAAAAAGTACAAATGGCGAGCTTAATGTCAAATGGCATTCTCTACCAGCTAACCATTGGGCTAAACGGAGACTTATAAAAGGTGCAAAGAAAAAAGTATGGTAGGTAATGTCTGTTACGAATACGTGAAGATGAAGAAAAATGTATGAAATTATGAGTAAATAAATACTTCTTCGTCTTCTGTGCCTGTTCCCACGTTAGGTGGGGTCGGCTCTCCTAATTAATCGGCGCCAAGTCGCTCCGTCTTGGGTTGTCGGGTCTGGTAATTGTTCCTTTATCAAAAGCCGGGTCATGCTGGTCCACCATGTAGAAGGGGGGCGGCCTCTGCCTCTTTTACGTTCCGGGATGTTTGAGGCCTTTTTGACAACGTAGTCATCAGGTCGTCTCA
Source organism: Epinotia brunnichana (assembly GCA_963854355.1). NCBI lineage: Eukaryota > Metazoa > Arthropoda > Insecta > Lepidoptera > Tortricidae > Epinotia > Epinotia brunnichana. Next base: position 30,229,507 of record OY977938.1, on the reverse strand, counting down.
TGACGTGGCCATACCATCTAAGACGGCTTTCAGAAAGCTTTTCTGGTATTGGAGCAACTTTGAAACTACCTCGAACATGCTCGTTTCTGATTTTGTCATGCCTGGTTGCTCCCCCTGACCATCTTAGCATCTTCATTTCCGTCGTGTGTATTTTCTGTACATGCGTCTCTTTTACCGTCCAGCATTCTGCGCCGTACATTAGAGCTGGCCGAACTGCCGTTTTGTAAACCTTGCCCTTAGTGCGAATAGGCATTCGTGGGTCACATATAACCCCTGTTAATGACCGCCATTTTTGCCAGGCAACATTTATTCTATGCTTTACATCCGCATCTATATCGGCAGCATGGGTAAGCACTGAGCCGAGGTATTTAAATTGGGTGACCTTTGGAACTGCAGTTGCGTTGGGGTAATAGATTGTAGAAGACCCGTTAAGATTGTTTCCATTACTAAAGCAGCATTCAATGTGTTCCGTCTTCGTCCTATTCACTTTAAGTCCTGATTTTTCGAGCGCATTTACCCATGCAGACAAGGACGTTTGCAGTTCGTCTGGGGTTTTGGCTATAAGCACCACATCATCGGCATAGAGGAGATTCCAAGGCAGCTGTGAGTTTGGATATTTCTTGTGATGTAGTCCATAACAAGGTTAAAAAGGAGGGGGCGATCTTTGCAGATCCTTGATGCACACCGACGCGCTCTTCAAATTCCCGGCTAGTGCCGGCAGGGCTCTTTACCTTTGTGCGCACGTTTCTGTACATATCCTGGATCAAGGTTATGTAGCATTCGGGTAGCGCATGTGCTCTCAAAGCCTCCCAGACCAGCTCTCTTGGGACACGATCGAATGCTTTCTCAAGGTCAATGAAGATAAGGTGTAAATCTTCTTAATTCAGTCGATGTTTCTCCGTGAGTATCCTCACGGCCTGTATAGGATACTATGTATAGTATAGGATATGAGTAAATAAATACGCTACATACAAAATAATATATATATATATATATATATATGATATATATATATTATATACAATACTACTACATATTCAATAGGTACATACTATCATTATGTGGACAGATTATTGTGGATCTATTCGTTCAATTTACATCATTAGGTACCTACGTTGAATTATTTTAAATACTACCACGGTTGCAAACTATCATGCTAACGTACCGCGGGTACTAAGATTAGTGAAACTATTATTACATCGCCTTAATTTTTTTCGCCCACCTATCGCATGTCGCATTACAGAAACAAGTAAATAGTGGCTTTATGTGCAACACAGTAACCATGTAAAAAAAATATGTATGAGATAAATTAAATAAAAAAAAAGTGACAGGCGCTCGGCAGAGCAGCCAAGGCCAATATGGCGGCGGGTTTCAGAAACACACAATAATTTCTTTTGGTTTAACGATTCGTTATGTTGACTACTAGATACAAATGCAGGTCTCAAAGTCTCAACACATTTACTCACCACCACGAGTACAACATCTCCTACAGGCCAAGTTACTTAGATAAGATAAGATAATTTATAAGCTTTTATTTCCTTATTACAGAGTTTTTAACCATATTTTATGCACTTCTTTCATTATTAAAGTTTTTATATATATATGTTTTTTCTTATTTCACGAATATTTCACTATTCTAAATCACTATTTTAAAACATTCTGGGCAAGTTACTTGTAGTTTTAAAAATCATCATCCCACTAACGTTTTCCCGTTTGTATTACCCTAAAGAGTACCAGGGGTGCTTTGCCACCTAATGCAAAGGTTTTACAAAAGTGACGGCCATCTGACCTTCCAACGCAGAGAGAAAACAACATACATCTTGTTTTGATTAGACCGGTTTCCCCTCAGCGTATTCCTTCACCGAAAAGCTCCTATTAAATATCAAATGACGTCTTGTACATAAGTTACTTGGGTTCTATGAGCCAAATCCACGACAAGATTGAAAACTGTGTATCACCACTCAGCTGCATAAGCTATATACAATATATTTACTAAAATAGAATCTACAGCTAAACTAACGAGGAGTAAATTTGGCGGACTACAACTGTAAAGCGAGTAACACGTGCGCACATAGGAGATAGCAAGCTAGCAATTTGTCCGCGTACGGTATGGGTCACGTCGCCCGATAATATCTAAAAATGGAACAACTATTGGACCGAGCATCGTCACGTTCCTAAGATTGGATGCTCAACGAGTCTCGTGGGGGTGAGATGCACTGTGCAAAGGCTTTGAATTTTTCCGTATCCTCTAAATACTTGTAATACAAGATGGGGATAACGCGAGATCAGGTTTAGGGCCATATAGATGCGCTGGAAAAATTCAGCTTCACTGAAAAGTTGCATATTTCAATAAAAATGCAACTTTTATTATTTTATTATTCAATAATAATAGAGGTATTTCTACGGTGTTACAAAATTTAACTAGTGTCTCTGTGAGCTCTTGAACTCACAAACCAGGCCCCGTAGCATGGATGGCCTTTATCACGCGATAAGTGACAGGATAGACTATCCGTCCCTGGCTGACACCGTTCGATAGAACGAGACGACGCGCCTATCCTGTCACTTATCGCGTGATAACGCCATCCATGCTACGGGGCCTGTCTTTTTTATTCGAAAAACTTAATCGATAAAAAATATATACACTAAATATTGAACCTGCTCACAAAATTTCATGAAAATCGGTTGAGAAATGTGACTTTTAGAGGAGAACAGCCGGCCTGCCGGACATCCGGTCATACGGAATAATTTTGCTGGCAAGCTGAAATGGCAAGCTTCGTTCGCTTAGCTCACTCGTTCAAATAATCTTCTCGAAGTACAGTAGGTAGGTAGGTCATATTAATATCTGCCAAAACAAAGCAGGAAAAAATATCTGACGCGCCCTAAGCCGCCTTATGGATATATCTAGAGCGGTGTCATATTTTTCTGTGCGCTTTGTTTTGGTTGGTATCAATTCTAGTGACTGTACAATAATTTTGTTGGTATTGGATGAAAATAACGCGTAAGCAATTTTATTTGGTACTAGCTGCCCGCGCGGCATCGCCCGCGTATGGAATAGAACGCAGGCAAACCGGCGGGATAAAATATAGCCTAAAACCATCCAGAAAGTCCATTCTGCAGGTGAAATAATTACTCAGCGGGCTAACAGCGCGTCGCGCAACCAATATAATGACGCGTTCAGGATGATGTTCGGGCTGCCACGGTATTGCAATTTGCAGTGCGTCGACAATGTTCGCGGAGGCGCACATGGATTGCTTTTTTACTATCATGAGGAAACGATGTGCGTCTCTCCTCAATCGCAGTCGTGGCAGCCCAAATAGTATCCTGAGCATGCTAACCCACCGCTGGGACTCGCCGCTGCTGCAGCGATATGTGCAACTGCACGCGCCTGTAATACCGGTGCCCAGGCGTCTTTAATATACATAAGTTTAGCATAATTATAAAACACTAACCTCTAAGTTTGTAACAAGTACACTATGGATAAAATGGTCCGAAATAAATAATTTGCATTTGTATTAGACCTTTTTCAGCAGTAGTTAATCACTAATCAGTCATTTATTTGCACATGGTACAAATATTTAGGTGGTTTACAAAGAAATACATGTTTGGTCACAAGGGCATGCAAATATATAAAAGAATGTCATGTGTTGTTGCATAAGTTAATAATACTAAGAATGTATGTCATTGAAATATTATTGGACGGAGTAACGGCTTTGGATACTAAAAAGTTATATAACGCAATCTTTAAAGCTTTATCGCTTTCTAATTTCAAAACATTTGCTAATAATTTATTATATGTTCAGGGTGACATACCTAATATGCTTTTCGATAGTAAAGCTATTATTGAAGTTGTATAATTAATTTTCTCCTGATGCCGCAAGCTCTTAAATCTAGTATATTGGTCTATGTTATATTTGACATAACATACAGTGGTATTTCGTACACATACAGGCAAGTTAGAGTCCATATTTCAGTAGTATGAAATGGGAATTTTCCTCACGATGTTTACCAACACGGAAATCAACTGTAAATATCGAATGATCTTTCGTACATAAGTTTTTTTGTAAAACCCAGTACTACGACCCGGGGCTCGAATCCACGACCTCCAGAGTGGTATCACGTAACGTTTCAAACGCGCGTTCGGACAGTTTAACTGTCAATTTTCCATATAAAAGTGACAGACTGAAAGTTGCCTGCCATACCGATCAGCTTCAGTGGTTTGGTATATAGAATAAGATTTTATATTAAAATATTCAGACGTGCAAATTGGTTTCTATTTTTCCACTGGATAAATTTTCACGAAGACAACTGGATATTTTTACCAAGAATTTATCTTAGTGGGTTCCATCCGATATAATCTTTGTTTCTGTCATAACATGAATAATATTGAAAATTTTACTGTACTCTACGCATCACGGTTGTATTAACGACTATTCGATTTGCTAGAATATGAGGCTGAGCAGCTGTGCAAAAAGTTGCCACCGATGTAACTCGTTTTTAACGAAATAAAATGATTTATGTATCGTCGTTGTCGCTTACTATGGACCTCATAAGAAGGCTCAAAACCACCGAAAGGGCAATGGAGAGGGCTATGCTAGGAGTTTATCTGCGTGATCGCATCAGAAATGAGGCTATCCGTAGCTCAACTAAGGTAGCCGATATAGCCCTTCGAACTTTATTGGCAGTGGGCGGGGGGCACATTGCACGCAGAAACGATGGCCGATGACCGAGTGGACCGATGACATTGTAAAGGTCGCGGGAGTCCGCTGGATACGGGTGGCGCAGGACCTATCACTTTGGCACTCTTTAGGGGAGGCCTATGTCCAGAAGTGGACGTCGATCGGCTGATATGATGATGATGATGATCGTCTTGATCTCATGTTAAGGTCGCCAGCCAGAACTCCAGAGGAAGCGCTGTATTGAGAGTGTCATCATTTCCTTGCCCTTATCCCATTTACTTGGGGTCGGCGCAGCATGTCTTTTTCTTCCATACTTCTCTGTCAGCCGTCATATCATCATTCACTTCTTTTCTTTTCATATCGTCTCTCACACAGTCCATCCACCTTTTCCTTGGCCTACCTCGTCTTTTACATCCATCCACATGCATACCTAATACTCTTTTGGTCACATGACTTTCATCCCTCCGCATTACGTGCCCATACCACGCAAGGCGATTGGCCCTCAATTTATCCGCTGTATTGAGAGTGTAGGACCTGAATTTTTTTTAGCTGTCAACGCAACGAATTCACAAATCAAGAATGGGTCGGCAGCTTGCTTGTGAATATTTTGGTGTCACAAGCGCCTATAGGTATCGGTGTCTGCTTAACATCACGCCGCCAGTTAAGTTAAAGTATAAATTTCTGTCAAAAAAATCTTTTTTGGCACAATATTTTATTGCCGACTATATTTTTCTGTATACCGTCATCAACTACCCATTGAGACGATTCTAACGAGCCCAAACTCAACGGAGTTATGTACGTTGGTTAAGTACTGAATTCCCATGGCCACCTTCTGTCTCCATCATCAGATCAGCTCGATGGTACCATAATATTGAATTATCATCCAAATTATACCTTAAGGTGGTTCGATTGCCATCCAAAGCGTTATTTGACATTCGCAGGCTAACTGCGTGATATTTTAAGAAACTTATGTAACAAACATTCTTCAAATGGCTTCCCATTTGCGCCAAATTCCCCCTTACCTAGAATAAACTTGTATAAACTAGATTAATTTGAGAAAAATAGTTTTCCCAAAATATCACGTCCCAAACCAATTTCTCAAATTAATCTAGTTTATACAAGTTTATTCTAGGAAAGGGGGAATTTGGCGCAAATGGGAAGCCAATTTATGAAAGTTTGTTACATAAGTTTCTTAAAATATCACGCCGTTAGCCTGCGAATGTCAAATAACGTTTTGTATGGCAATCGAACCACCTTAACCCAAAATTTCAGCTCGATCGGTTGCTTCAAAATGGAGTTGGAAGATGCCACTCGAACAAACATAGTTACATAATTACAAAGTTAGGTACTTACATACATCGCACGTTAATAGAAAGCTTGTAAAAAAATGGCAGTGAGCATCCTTGCGGTATCGTATTAGACTAGAATGTTAAAGCGAGTTATGTAGTATGTTAAAGCGAGTATGCCTTTGTTAATGGCAGAATAGAGCCCCCCGTTTAGACATCGATATCTAATGTTGTGTTAACATGTTTTTAATAATAAATAATAAATAAATAAATAAATCTATCAATCGGAGCAAGCTGTATGTGCTGAAAGCAACTTGTTTGTATTGAATCGGGGATGATGGAAGCGCATTTGTATTCAAAAGGGTTTAAACTGGTTTCGCCACTTTAGGAGATGCTTCAATTCTTTCATTGCCCGACTACGGCAGAGGCAAAAAGAAGGGATATGATTTTAGCAGTCTATTTTTGTATTTACGTGTGTTCCACTGTAGCGTTTAATATACTGTAGGTACTGATTTTGATGAATGTGATATGATATATTCGAAGTTAGGATCCGCAGGTCGATCACGTAACGCATTGTACGCGCGTCAGGTAGGTCTAAATGTCACTTTTTATATGGAAAATTGACAGTTAAATTGTATCGACGCGCGTTCGGAACGTTATGTGATTACCCCACCGGTTGACATAGGCTACCTTTTGTGTAAGAAAGGTTTTGTCTTTTCAGTTAGTTTTCCGTAGTAGGGATATTTTTAACTTTTATGCTTGTGTAACATTTTCTTTGAAGCGCAGTTTTGTAATGGAATACGGAAATGTCAAAAGGGATTGTCAAATCAGCAACATTTTATGAATTGTTGAAAACTCTCTGTTAGTGGATTTGAAAAGATATGCAATCTTTACCACAGGTCGTGGAAAAATTGCGAATAAGAAATATAAATTTATCGTGTCGCAAATAATTTTGTCGATCTTGCAATACGTACTTGAATAAGTTGATCGACATTTAATTAAAACTCGGCGAAATCGAGTTACAGGGAAAATTAAATTTTAACTTAATGTTTAAAATAAATTAAATAATCGTTAATCGCGTTTATACCTACCGTTGGGCATACGCCTCTACAATTTTCGCTCGCCCCCAGACTGGCCCTGCGATCGTTTTTATGTCGTCCGACCGTCTTGCCGGGGTCTGCCAACCTGTCTCTTTGAGCGAGGCCTCTATTCTAGAACGCGATTGCTCCATCTTCCGTCGTTTAGGCGGCAGTGTCCGGCCCAGACCTATTTAAAAATTGCGACACGTCGTCCGATGTCTACTACTTTGGTCCGCCGCCGGCCAACCTACATATTATTCTTGCATTTTAAAAAGGCGTTTTCATTGACGAACTTTCACTTTAACGTTATAATAGGAACGCGCCCACTCGCCTTAGCGAATTGCAACGATATGGCCGAATCACAATGACGCGGCCTGCGGTGGTAGTAAATAGTAAAGTTGACAGTTAATATCAAAATTTCTATTGACCACCACCGAATGCGGTCTCAGTCTGTGAGAGGCTTTATAAGATCACATGATCACAATCACATAAAGGTACGTCTCTAGGATATCACACTGACGCAGCCTGCTGTAGCGGTCAATAGTAAACTACATAGGTCAGCTATTTTCAGTAAGGCTCAAGTGGGGATATCCCTTTGACATGCTGGTGATGCCATATTAAGAATTTCAATTCATGCCTCCGTTTTCAGCAGGGGCTGGCCTGCAATTCCATGAAAAATAGGAATACCCAAGATGTCACTAAAACAGAGGCATAAAACTGGGAATATTGCTATGACATGCCGCGGACATCACATTTTGTAACCTTTATTTGGGCTGAAAGACAACTGCTGGTTCCTTATCACTCATCAGTAACATTTTTCTTATATTTCTTTATCCAAAACTGATATTGAAACTTAAATAACCAATTCTTATGCATTGTTGGCTTGCGTGTTAAAGCGGGTAGATTTCATGTTTCAGCTGATCTTGATGTTAATCGTAACAATTTGTTAAACGGAGCAAACGAGGTCATTGTTACATGATTAAGGTTGAAATATATTACCTACCGTTTTTTGTGGAATGCTTGTACAATCAAGGTTACAAATAATCACCATACTATGTTCCAGAGTACGGAATTCATAGCAATAGCCATCACTGTAGCGACTTGAATTCCTTTAAAATGCTTGTACTATCAAGGGCAACGATAATCTCTACTATGTGTAAGGATATCCTGGCCACGGACCGGAACCGGTTTCCCTTATCAAGGTTTTCCATAGGGTTGCCGCCAAGGTACCATAAATTAACCCCAAAACCCTTTTGAATTGTATTGTATTGTATTATTTATTGGTAAATACGAGTATTGTAATTTACAAGTCATTCACAATAAAAAAAGTATCACAATAAGTATATGTCTTATCTTATCTTATCTTATCTAGGTGAGGGCCCTTTCGGATGCACTTCGACCCAGTGGGATCTTTTGTGCATTTGCCCTCTCCTTTATACCTGCTCCCAGGCTTGCTCCATCATTTCCACAAAGCGGATGATGCAGTTCGCCGGGAGCACCTTGAATTCCTTTGGTTGCGGGTAACCGTTACCAAAGTAGTTCATTCTTTGTCTGGCAAGGGCATGACATTCACACAATAAGTGTTCCATAGTCTCATCCTCCTCGCCACACATTCTACAGTCTAAACTATCAGATAGTCCCATCTTGGCCAAGAGATCCTTGACCCCGAAGTGACCAGTGAACACCCCAGATATAATTCTGAGTTGCTTCCTACTGGATTTCCAGAGTTTTCTGGTCCAGCCCGAGTCCACTCCTTCTATGAAGAGCTTAGAGTGCCTTAAGCCAGCCTCATTCCTCCACTCGTGTTGGTGTTTGGTTTTGGCGTAGGCTTTAAAGGCCGATATTATGGTCCCCTGCGAGAGTCCCACAAATGGTTCTGGACCTACAAAGTGATTTGTAGAGCCCCCTCTTGCAAGCTCATCTGCTCTTTCGTTGCCGATGAAGCCCTTGTGCCCTGGTATCCAAACTAGTTGCACCTTATTGTGCCTTCCAAGTCTGTTTAGTGCTTGGATGCCATTATAAATTAGTCTAGAGTCCACTTTCGGCGCCGTAAGCGCTTTAAGGGCCGCTTGACTGTCACTGAGTATATAGATAGTCCGCCCTTTGGTTCGCCTGTCTATATTCTCCTGTACACAAGCAATTATGGCGTATGTCTCCGCTTGGAAGACAGTTGCCAAACTACCCATGCTTACACTACTACTATAGTCATTTGCATAAATGCCTGCTCCCGTACCGGATCCCATTTTTGATCTGTCCGTGTACCATATACTGTCTTCGATACCAGACTTTGGTGGTTCTAGACCTTCGGCCCACTCAGCCCTGGTTGGAACTTTTGTTGTGTAGTTCCTGTGGAATACATACTTGGGTAGCATTTTGTCGCTTCCCATGTTTGTTATTCTGTCTAAGAAACCATCAGTCTCCATGTTTGTGTGCTTAGTCTTCGGCTTGCTATCGCTCCACAGTCCAAGAGTTCTTAATCTGTAGAGCGATTTGCGCGCCTCTGACTTAATCACCATGTGAAGTGGCGGTAGGTCCAGTAGGACTTCTAGCGCCGCTGTAGGCGTGGTACGAAACGCCCCTGTTATAGCCATGCATGCCGTTCTCTGCACCTTTCTCAGGGCCTCTCTGCATGTGCTCATTAAAGTCCTTGGCCACCATACCAGGCTACCGTACAGTATTATGGGTCTCACCATCATGGTGTAGATCCACTTCAGTACCTTGGGGTTCAGTCCCCATGTTTTGCCATACGCTGATCTACACATTCCAAATACCCTCAGGGCCTTTGTAATGGTGAGATCTGTATGCTTCTTCCAGTTCAGTTCCTTATCCAGTGTGACACCTAGATATTTCACGTCATTGGACAGTTCTAGTACCCTTCCGTACAGCTTTAACTGCTGTATTCCGCGAAGGGTCCTTTTCCTAGTAAAGGGTATTACTACAGTTTTGCCTGGATTAATGGATAATTGGTGACAGTCGCACCATCTCTCCACTTCCCTCAGTGCCTTGTTCATGATTTCTGATACCGTACTTGGGAATTTCCCATTAACCAGTATCACTAAATCATCAGCATATCCTACCGTGTGGATGGGACCTTTATTGAGTTCTATCAAGAGTGAGTTCACCACCAAACTCCATAGAGTTGGTGAAAGTACCCCACCTTGTGGACATCCCTTTGTGGCCGTGGCCATTATCTCATCCCCTAAAAGAGATGACTTTATCAGTCTGCCATTTAGCATGTTGCCTATCCATTTACATATGGTCGGCTCTATACCATGTTTTGCAGCTGCTTCGCTAATAGCATTATACGTGGTACGATCAAACGCTCCATCCACGTCTAAGAAAGCCGCCAGGCATAGTTCTTTATTCTCTATAGCCTGTTCAGCCTTGGTTGTTACCAGATGAAGTGCCGTTTCCGTTGACTTCCCTGGCTGATATGCACATTGTAGTTCGTGCAGCGGATGTTTCCTTAGTGGGCCATCCCTTATGTGTCTATCTACCAACTTCTCCAATGTTTTGAGGAAAAATGACGATAGACTTATCGGCCTATACGATTTGGCCTCACTGTAATCCGCCTTACCCGGTTTGGGTAGGTAGGTTACTTTTACCATCCTCCACACACGCGGTACGTGTGCGAAGGCTAAGCACGCCCTGTACAATCTGCTAAGGTGCGGGATTAGTACAGTAGCGCCCTCCTGTAGTAGAATGGGGTAGATTCCATCTGGCCCCGGGGCTTTGTAAGGTTGAAATGTCGAAAGTGCCCACTTTATCTTTTTATGATCTACTACCTTTTTAGACGTTTCCCAATTGTGTCTCGTTGTACTTGTGGTTTGTTCCAACGCACTAATTGTGCAATCGTCTGTTATGCTCTCGTGTATTACTGAGCCTGGGAAGTGTGTATTACACATTATCTTAAGGGTCTCTAGGCCCGTTTTCGTCATTGTACCGTCATTGTCCCTGACAGATGTAAGCGGGACCGACTTTGTGGTTGCTAATGCCTTTGTTAGTCTCATTCCTTCCGGTATTGACTCGATCTGATCGCAGTGGTTCCTCCACGCTCTCCTTTTCGCTTTTCTCACAGCCTTGTGAGTTTTTGTGCATAATACCCAAAGTCATTAGATGACTTTGCGTCATTAAATATTGCCCTGGTTTCCCTAGTATATGTCAATTTCATATCATTATTTTTAATAACTATTTAATGAATTCATGCATTTGTAATTTATATACATACTAACATTTTAATAAAGGGTTGTAATTTAAGGGGCGCTCCCAAACATCACTACGCGTGTTCCTAGCAGTGAAAGAGTCACACATTCACTGCTAGGAACCTTATGTTAAATCATTCCAGGCCATGCAATGCTACTTGTGTAGCGGCGATTTTTAGTTTTGTAGCAGAAATCGGTCGTAAAGGAAAATGACCCATTCAAAGTCAATGATAACAAAAAAAAATGTATAGGCCGTGAAAAGTGCCCGTAGCACAATGCTGTAACAGGTTGGGCATACTCGCTGGCGGATTTCTGAATTTTTGTTTCCTAGCTAACCTGGCCCCGCAGCATGGATGGCCTTATCACGCGATAAGTGACAGGATAAGAGGGTCGTCTCGTTCTATCGGACGGTGTCAGCCAGGGACGAATGCTCTATCTTGTCACTTATCGCGTGATAAGGCCCATCCATGCTACGGGGTCAGGAAGGTAAAGTGGCCAGGACGCTCTTACCTCATCTGCAACAAGAGAGTAGCCGGTGTAAGTAATAAAAGATTACTACCCAACCCGTCGATAGAACCTTTGTTCCAAAAAACAAGTATCTAGCGCAGATTTCTAGCTCATTATGGCGTTAAATAAATAATTTTGTTTATATGAATTCTAAAGGCTAATACTCCTTGTTCAAGCGTGTAATAGGCGGTAGGGGATATTCTACAAAAAACATAAAAATGTTTTAACCATAAAGCCATTCACAATACAAGATTCCATTTCTCAAATTTAGTTCAATCATTTTGTCAAGTAATAGGGAAAATTACAGTCGGAAGTTACGTTCAGATAGGTTCAATTATGTACAGATAGGCTAGCTTAAAGTATATTAGGGATGAAGGGTGCATTTTCTGTCAAGTTCATCATAAAAGGACCTAGGTTATTACGGTGCAAAACATTACAGGGTTTCCTACCACTAGCGATCACAATTGGCCATATCTTCAGGCATTCGTAAGAAAACACGCAACAAAAGTAGGTAAATATTACAGTGGAGTCGTCATGAGGTTTAGCTTAAAAGTTTAAGGTTACATTTCTTCAGCGTTCCAGAACTTCGGCGACGAGTTTCTTCAGGGGTTCTTCAGTAGGTTTAAGGCGTTCACTTGAGGGGGAACGGGTCTTCTTCGGGAGGGGGTTACAATGGGTTAAAAGGTACTAACTGAACTTGTAACACATTTTCTATCAACAATTTCGTGGCACTACGCTGGTAGCCAATATGCGAAAAAACCGTCTGTAGAGAAAGGCGCCTGTGACCTAAACGTGTTAAAACCTGTTTTTTTTAAACGGCGTTTACGATCTCTCAAGAATTCACGTATCAAGTAGTAGAGCTATGTTTTTGTAAGAATTATAAGTGAATTTAAGAAAACAGAGCACTCGAAACTAAAATCTTATTCGCACTTGACCGTATTTTTACTAGTCTGTACTTTATGGCTTGGCAAGGCCCTCTATTTCGATAAAAAAGGGTGACACCATGGAATAAAAACACCATAAAACGGAGACGTTGTTTGAGAAATGTGTGCAGTATATTACACATACATTTTTATTTTGGTGTTTACCTACAGTTAGCAAAGTAGTGTGGTGTGACATGCATACCTGTATAAAAACTTGAATGAACTGATTCATGTTGTAAACAATATAACTACGGACGTTGTACAAAAAAAAGTTGTTTTTTTTACTAATAACTGAGATCCATAATAATTTTTGTCCCTTACACAGGTACTAAATTTTTTATAGAAAATAGGTAAGTATTGGACTATTACCTCATCTGGTAGTCGTTTCATGTAGCTTCAAGTTACAGTTTTACAAATCTTAACAGGCAACACAAGCAGGGCTTGGATCCGGTGCCGAAAATACCTGTAACTTACCGATATTAATAGGTTTCCTTCGTTTTGGTCCCAGAGAGCCGCTAAAAGAAAATACCGGTATTAGCACCGAAAAATACCGGTTCTTTTAAAAGCGACGTTGCTGTTTCGTGCGAGTGCGTGGCGCGGTGGCGGTGCCTACATACAAAGAGTGCGGGGTACGGCTGTACGGCAGCGTTGCAAGTCGTTTATTCGGTAAATTTCAACAACCCTTGGTACCGGTACCAAGTCTAACACTGGTTTCTGGTTCAAGGTTACAGGTTCCAGAAAATACCGGTGTTTTAAGCCCTGAACTAATAGGGAACATTACTGCAATGTTCTGCCGCCAGAGGCAGCACTACCACTAATAGTAAACCAGTATAGGAATAAAGGGATTCACACACACATGCACAATTGTTTGTCAAATGAGTGAAGAGGATGCTTGCATAGACAATACCGCAAGTGGGAACGAGATACAATGTCAACGCTGCTAGTGTCGCCAGTGTCGCCACCTACGAAGAGCTTTGCGTAATGTTCCCTATTGATTGATTTGTTATAGTTAGTAAATTGTATTATAGAGTGACAACGTTATTTTGACAAAACTTTTTAAATAAAGATATAAAAAAGCGGCCAAGTGCGAGTCGGACTCGTACATGAAGGGTTCCGTTAAATAAATTGCAGTTTACGATTTATGACGTATTAAAAAAAAACTACTTACCAGATCTCGTTTAAACCAATTTTCGGTGGAAGTTTGCATGGTAATGTACATCATATATTTTTTTCAGTTTTATCATTTTCTTATTTTAGAAGTTACAGGGGGGGGGGGGGGACACACATTTTACCACTTTGGAAGTGTCTCTCGCGCAAACTATTCAGTTTAGAAAAAAATGATCTTAGAAACCTTAATATCATTCTAAAAGACCTATCCAATGATACCCCACACGTATGAGTTTGATGAAAAAAAAATTTTTAAGTTTCAGTTTTGTGTATGGGGACCCCTAAAACTTAATGTTTTTTTTCGATTTTTGTGTAAAAATCTTAATGCGGTTCACAAAATACATCTACATACCAAGTTTTAACAGTATAGTTTTTATGGTTTCGGAAAAAAATGGCTGTGACATACGGACAGACAGACAGACGGACATGACGAATCTATAAGGGTTCCGTTTTTTGCCATTTGGCTATGAAACCCTAAAAAATAGCGAAAATGTGAGATGCCAACATAAAAAGCTACAGGCCAATCAAATTCCTCCGTTTTTGAAGTTCGCGTGTTAAACAAATGAATCCATATTTAAATGATTACTTTACACGTGTTTAACGCGATAATTATTTACCTTTATTTCTGAGATAATTATTTACCTTTATTTCTGACGTTAGGTATGCGTTCGTAACGGGTAGTGAAGCTTTATTCTACCTTCCAAATGTTAATAGACTTTTGTAGGTTAGCGAAATATTTGTGCACCCATATCTCCGTTAACAACTTGCTCGGACGTCAGCCTTCTAGGACCATGACACGACCCGTGTCGTAACGTCACAATTGAAGGTAGTTACATAAATATCGCGTCAGACCTGTGTAAAAATAATAATTTCAATATATGTACAAAGCGCAAAATTTTAAAGTGTGTATAAATCCATAACTTTGACGATATGCAAATTCAATCATGGACTTAACTGTTTACAGGATCGTAATTTCCAAACTGTCTACTAATCGTATTTACGCGTGCGAGTTTGTTTCTTAATACGGCTTGAACTTCATAATCATGTTACAGTGTTAGTTAGTTAACGCAGAATAAAGGAGGGGACACATTATTAAAACGCTACCGATGAAGCGCGTCGCGTGTTGAGTCGAATCATTCGACGTCGGATGTTCTTAGTGTCATTCTGGGGGGTAAACACGTAACGTTCCGAACGCGCGTCGGTACAATTTAACCGTCAATTTTCCATATAAAAAGTGACATTTAGACCTCCCCGACGTCCGTAAGATGCGTTACGTGATCGACCTACTGTAGGTCGATCACGTAACGCATTATACGCACGTCAGGTAGGTGTAAATGTCACTTGTTATATGGAAAAATGACAGTTAAATTGTACCGACTCGCGTTCGGAACGTTACGTGATTACCCCTCTGGTCATAGAAAACAATACAATTTGATTCGACTCAACTTCGCGTTTCATCGGGTTGCGTGGCGTTTTAATAATGTACCTATCCACCAAAGCTGTTCGAGGTGGCGAAGCGATCTGCGAGGTTAAAATCAATCAATATAGGAAGATATGCGTGACTAAGGTAAGCAATGCTATTGGTAGATTTTTTCTAGCTGGCAAGCATTATGTAGCATTAGGTTATTAGGTCGGGAGACCGATGTTGCGTTTTAAGGACTCCGCTAAGCGAGAGATGGCTACTTTTAAAATTGACTGGAATGCCTTTTTTAGGGTTCCGTAGCCAAATGACAAAAACGGAACCCTTATAGATTCGTCATGTCCGTCCGTCTGTCTGTCTGTCTGTCCGTCCGTATGTCACAGCCACTTTTTTCCTAAACTATAAGAGCTGTACTGTTGAAACTTGGTAAGTAGATGTATTCTGTGAACCGCATTAAGATTTTTACACAAAAATCGAAAAAAAAACATTAAGTTTTAGGGGTCCCCTTACTCAGAACTGAAACTCAAAAAAAAAAATTCATCAAACCCATACGTGTATCTATGGATAGGTCTTCAAAAATGATATAAAGGTTTCTAATATCATTTTTTTCTAAACTGAATAGTTTGCGCGAGAGACACTTCCAAAGTGGTAAAATGTGTCCCCCCCCCTGTAACTTCTAAAATAAGAGAATGATAAAACTAAAAAAAATATATGATGTACATTACCATGCAAACTTCCACCGAAAATTGGTTTGAACGAGATCTAGTAAGTAGTTTTTTTTTAATACGTCATAAATCGTAAACCGCAATTTATTTCACGGAACCCTTCATGTGCGAGTCCGACTCGCACTTGGCCGCTTTTTTTTATGCTACGACGGTGGCATACTAGCTTACGGCATGCCTGATATTAAGCTAGTACCGTCGCCTATGGACACTTGTGACTCCAGAAGAATCACAAGCGCGTTGCCGACTCTTTTTTCACTTGAGTATTCGCTATGTTGGCAGATAGAGACATGCAGGTCCCTCACTCCCAACACAGCGCACCCTAGAGAGCACTGGCGACCTTCCTCGCCATCTGGAACACAACACCACACACTTCATAGCGTGCAATAATATAGCAATATTATGGCTGCGGTCTTTGACGACCGCTTTAGCCTAGTTGGTAGTGACCCTGCCTACGAAGCAAGAGGTCCTGGGTTCGAATCCCGGTAAGGGCATTTATTTGTGTTATGAGCACGAATATTTGTTCCTGAGTCATGGATGTTTTCTATGTATTTAAGTATTTATTTCTCTATATAAGTATCTATATCGTCGTCTAGTACCCATAGTACAAGCTTTGCTTAGTTTGGGACTAGGTTGATTTGTGTAAGATTGTCCGCAAATATTTATTATTTATTTATTATTATTTATTATTCTGTAAGGTGGAGGTACTTCCCCAGTTGGGCTACTCCACATACCAGCGAGATGACATTCCACTGTGCCCTACCTCTCATAAAAAGCCTGGGAAAAGGTTGCCGATGACAGAGATCAATGGCGCAAACGCGGTCGAGTGTTGTGCGATGGTACCTGGTTTGAGACTTTAGCCAATAGAAAACAGACCGGAACCAGAGCCCCTGGCAAGAAACGATGTCTCCATGCAATGTGCACCTAATCTAAATCATAATCTTAAAAAAAAAACGAAAAAAAACAACGAAAATCGTCTGAAATAAACGTAAAGGTATGATGATGAGTTTGGTATATGAAAACACGCACATCTTCGCACATTTTTGGAAAATATTAGCGACTAAATTTTGTGATTTAATAATTTTTTGATAAGACTTACTATCGAAAGATTAAGTCAAAATATATTTTCCACAAGTTACGTTTAACTAAAATAATATAATGGACGACGCTCACATTTCATGTCCCCTAATCGTCCTCATGGCACTCTGTATAATATTAATATTAAGTTGAGTAAAGTAAGCAGCCCATGGCCACGAGCGCTGCAACGGACAATAAATGTCAGGATATGTACAACCATAAGCGCAATATAATCCTCTAACAATGTGTACTCTTAACTCTCCTAAAACGAGTCGAGTCTCATTTGAGGTGCGCAATAAAATACAATTTTATAGCACAATGAAGGCGCTTTTAGATACAAGTATTGAGTTGAGATCAACATGAAATTTTCAGACGCACTAGCCCTGAGTTACTTACGTATCGGATCGAGTGTGCGAATTATTGTGAAATAAAATCGAATGTAAAATGTTGAGTCAAAACCACTTTTACGTTACTTTTCGAACGGGCGTTAAGACAAATTAACTGTCATATCCCCATACAAACAATACATTTAGATAATACTTAACACATTCACTGCCAAGAATCGCTACGCGCTACGCTCGTAGCCGATTCCATGGTTTTCCTGGTTTGTAGCTGAAAGTGAATACGGCGTAGACGCTCGCTACGCGGGTTCCTAGCAGTGAAAGTGTAAAGGTACGTAGGAAGCGTTACGCAATCGACAAGCTGCTGGTCGATCACGTAACGCATTGTACGCGTGATTACCCCTCAGGACTACACGGCTACGCTTTAAGTGCTACACCGCTTGTTGCTACGCAGTCTAGCCTATTCAAGGCCAAACAACGCTACGTTTGCTACGTCGTAGCGCGTAGCAGATTTTTTCCGGTTTGTAGCCAACAGCGTTCAAAGAGGCATGGACTCATAATGTGATTGTCATTGGCCTTGAATGAGCTAGAGTAAGCGTAACGGTCCGAACGCGCGTTGGGACATATCAACTATCACTGTTTGACCTTAATATAACCATAATATTTATTTTGGAAAATACTAGGTTGATCTTTATGATAAATACAAAAAATTCTAATATCAAAAAGAAATAGCAGCGCTTTAACGATTGGTAGATATAAGTGAGAGATGAAAATGACCGTTGATATGTTCATGAGGAAACAAACACACTCACGTACAAATAATTTCGTCATATCTTCAGCAGTTTTCCTGACAGAGTCAAACTATGCATTCATAAAATACACAAATCGGAAGATGTAGTGGAACAAGCAGCCTTCAATGCCGCTGATGTTAGGAGGTAAAAGTAGTAAAAAGCGTTACATGTATCTAAATGAAATCTTAATCTAATCCCACAAACAAAACACAATCGAAACTTACTGGCTACTATAAAATCTGCACCAACTCCTCGATTCAAAATTCAAAACTTCGGCTCAGTACTTCAGTAGCCCGCGAGCGCTCGCTGCGAACGGACGCACGATGCCGCCGTGATGATTCGCACGCTCATCCTCATATACGTCGCGTCGTTAGTTCACAGTGAATATAAGGGTGATATTGTGAAACATGTGCGCCATTCTAGCAGGACCCTGATAAGGCATGGCAGGTCTAGGAGCCACTTGACCAGACTTCACCGGGCCAGGGAGTTAGTGGCCCAGGACATCGAGGCTGAGAAAAGCAGCGAGCTAGGTACTTGAGAGCTTTTTAAAGTTTAGGGCACGGATTTTATTTCAGAGGAGCATTTGGTTTCAGTTGAAAACTTAAACAAACTTATAAACTTTGAACTTTAAGCGAGCAAGTAATTACTCATTTTAAAATAAGAAATATGACTCTAATTATGCAATTTTAAAACAGTTTTATTTGAGACCACTTTTAACTAACCAGTACGAAGCAGTGAGTAAATAGTAATATTTTTTTACATAACATTGATTCACGCCTGTGTTCCCGATAAGGGAAGGCAAATTTAAATATCAGTGCTACTTCTGGTATGTGAGGGTTTAAAAAAAATAAAATGGAAGAAATAAAGAAGGTGAAAATGTGATATCGCAGTGACAGGCTGCTAGCCGTCAACACACTTCAACCCCATCCCGTAGTCGCTTTTTACGACAATCACGGGAAGAAACATGATTGTGGCCAAATATGTATCAAAATTTCGGTGCACATAAAAACAAAAATACTAATGACATTGACATAATGAGTCACAAAGCAAATAGTTGTTATTCAATTCTTACAAACTTATAAATAAGTAATATTCTATTTTACCTCGTTATAAGACCCATATAACATAACTGCCTCTAATCTGTTTGTTTTTGACAAATACGAGTAGGTATTTGTGGCAAAAAAAAACCTCCGTGAACCAACACAGCACATAAATAATTCAAAATCTCCAGCACATAAATAAACATAAATAATTCTTATTTTTTTTATTAGCGGACAATCTTACGCACATTAAACTAGCCCCATAATAAGCTCAATAAGACTTGTGTTGTGGGACCATATAGACGACCATATATGTCATCATCATCTTCAGCGGTTTGTAGTCCATTCTTAAACATCATCAACATGCCTCTTCCATATCCATGTATCCAGTCTTCGCGAGACACGTAGGATCGCCTGATATCGTCGACCCATCTTTTGAGAGGACGGCTACGGGAACAACTGTTGTTCATACGTGGTCTCCATTCCAAGAAGCCGTTTGAAAATGTTATAGATATAAATATTTTTTTATTAACATAGACAACATCCAAGACTCAGAAACAAAAATATATTCATGCTCATCACACAAATATTTGCCCTTACCAGGATTCGAACCCAGGACCTTCAGCTTCCATTTCCATTTTCACATTTGTTGCTTCTTTACGCCCAATTTACTTCTCTTACCCAGGAATCACAGGAAATGTTCGCCTTGTGGGTCTTACAAGTAGGATTACAATTTCTCTTATTTCCATTCATTCATTTCAAGAACAAAAAGATAAAACTAAATTGATTACTACGTAATTACAATTTAGACAGCTTTTTCACTAAATAAAATACTCAAGATTATCTTCATAAGAATCATACCTAGTGCAACATATACCCTATGACAGATAAAATTAAAACATTGTACCTTGATCGTCATGCAATTTTCAGGAAATCCATTTTGAAACGCAACATTAGTATTCTTATGTTTTTGGTAAGCACTTAATGATCGAAATAAGTTGTAAAACTAGTCCAATATTTGATACTCTATACAAACGCAAAAACGTAGAAGAATTTGTCCGTTTAAATTCTAAAGTAATATGGAATAAGGATAGTTCAATAGTTTACGGTCGGGAATTACCACGGAGACAGCTTCCATGCTAGCGTCTGCAATGGGCTTCTTAAAGCAACATATATATACAACATTAATAATGTATCTAGAACTATTATTAGGGATCTGTACCTCGAAAGGAAACAAAGAACCCTTATCACTTCGTCAGCCGTATGTCCGTCAAGACCTTTTCTCTTGCAACGTAAGAGTCATAAGACCTTGCTTTTTCTAAGTCAACGACAAGAACTACTCTATAGGGTTTTGATTTAAGTTAGCTAATTACAAATGTTATTGAATTTGACCTATGTAACCTGATGGGAAGTAACGATGAGGCATAAAATTTTATCCAAAAAACATGGTTATAGGCCACTAACTGCAGACGGCGGAATATAATTCGAGACATCACGAAATCCACGCAGTATTGAGGTTTCAAGTAATTGAATAGCAGGTTGAATAAGCTATCAGAATATCAATTTGTAATGTCACTACTGCAACCCTAGGTCCCGCCATGTCATTGATGACGGTATCAACTGACTGGGATTAATAGTAGATTGTACAACAAGGGTCTAAAATGAGCCATATCACCACGAGATAGATATTTTCCCAGCGACGCGAGGGAAAATTGTTCGAGTGGTAATATGGCTTTTAGACCAGAGTTATACACTCTACTTTTGAAATGAATGAAATAATGAAATGAAATGAAAAAAAATATTATATGAAATGAAATAATTTATTATATTACTTTTCACTTCGACTGCGAGAAAATAGTAAAAACAAAGAAATTTCACGGCATAAAGATTGTCCAATTTGGCTGCATGATTTTTGAACTGCTTTGACACAGATACAAAATATTGACGCCAAGAATAAACGCCTCTGACCGTTAATAGGCGCGTCCAAACGGCATGATTGTGAGTTAGGGAATAAAAAACGCCTGATGTTTGAAATTAATTCTGTTTCCTGATTGGTCGATAGCAAATACAAATGTCTTTTTAAAGGGTTGTGATACGGTGAAGTGTTTTGATTGGTCAAATTAAAATGTTTTAAAATCATAGATATGTATACAGGTCGATTCACGAAAGCTGGCATGAATGGATTGAACGAAAGTAATGTCACTTGTCACTGTGAGTAGCAGTGTGAGTGACGTTCTTATACAGGAGCCTCCTAATATTTTGTAAACATCATGTTAATCCTTTTAGTAATTATTATTAAAGTCCTTTGTAAATAAAACGTATATTTATTTTTCTGACTTATTTTTGATGAATGGCTTGTTAGAATTGTAAAAAATCTAAAAAAAAACCTGCCAAGTGCGAGTTGGACTCGCGCACAAAGGGTTCCGTACCATTATCTATAAAAACGGCAAAAAAATCACCTTTGTTGTATGGGAGCCCTGCTTAAAAAAATATTTTATTTTGTTTTTAGTATGTGTTGTTTTAGCGGCAACAGAAATACATAATCTGTGAAAATTTCAACTCTCTAGCTATCACGGTTCTTCTGATACAGCCTGGTGACAGACAGGCGGACGGACGGACGGACGGACGGACAGCGAAGTCTTAGTAATAGGGTCCTGTTTTACTCTTTGAGTACGGAATCCTAAAGAAGAGCAGATCAAGAAGTCCGCCGTCAGCAGAGTTTTTAATTTATTTATATCCTGTTTTCACACTGACGCCGCAATCTACAAAATGACGGCGAAAAGATTCGAAATTCTTACAAAATTTAACTGTTGTGCATGAAACATGGTAAAAATTATTTATTTATTTATTTATAAAATGAAAAATCTCTGAAACACAATTATCATAATCACTTTTTGCATCAACCTGTATTTAATAATTATGTGATGCACACATAGACATTGTCATTCACTCGTTCAATTCATTCGTGCCAGCTTTCGTGAATCGACCTGTACATATTTTCCATAGGGGCTATATGTACTACTTTAGCCCCGCTTGCTAAGCCTAATATGACACACTTATCGAGCATGAGGAGCGGATCTTTTTTTAGGTCACATTATTATAGTACGAATTAATTATTATATGGCTACCTAGGACAGGGTTTTTCTACCTTTTTTTTGACGCGTGTGTGTTTGTGTGTAAATACTTTATTGTACACAAATACATTGGTAAAATACAGACAAAAAAATATACAGACGAATTAAGAACCTCCTCCTTTTCTGAAGTCGGTTAAAATAAGGTTAACTTGGTACAAAGGCAAACTTATCCCTGTAAGGGATCCCTTCCAGTTAACCTCACGCGACCTCACAGTGTGGAAAAAAATCGCGAAACCGATGTTCTTAGCTAACTATTAAATTTTCACGTCACTTTTACTTCAAGATCACAACTGCGACAGGGGGGTCGAAGCTGTAATCTTTAAGTAAAAGTGAGCCTCTTGGTGGGTCAAGAGGCTTCACGACCCCCCTAGATGTCGTGACCCACAGGTTGAAAAAGTTGAGAAATACTGACCTAGGACATGGTTGGCACCTTGCGCGTTTAGTATTTCATTGCCTCGCAGTGCAATTGTGCGAAATAATTTCATATCACGTATGAGTGCACTAAAGATGTTACCAACTAATAAATGATTCATTTGTATGCAACGTTGTCTTTATGCGCGACTAGGTCACATGAAGATGCAATCAGAAGGTGACAAGACGTACTAGTTTAAATAGCATGGGTATAATTGATGTTAACTAATACGAGAAGGTTACTAAATAAAATAACTTATAATACGTACGTATTTACTAGTAGCTCTGTGAAATACGCAGGAATCTCTATTTCTATTAAAAAAAGCGGCCAAGTGCGAGTCGGACTCGCACATGAAGGGTTCCGTAAAATTAATTGCGGTTTACGATTTATGACGTATTAAAAAAAAAAAAGATCTGGTTCAAACCAATTTTCGGTGGAAGTATGCATGGAAGTGTACATCATATATTTTTTTAGTTTTATCATTCTCTTATTTTAGAAGTTACAGGGGGGGGGACACATTTTACTACTTTGGAAGTGTCTCTCGCGTAAACTATTCAGCTTAGAAAAAAATAATACTAGAAACCTTAATATCATTTTTGAAGACCTATCCATAAATTTTGAAGATTAAAGTTAGATCATGTTGCCACTTCTAAAAAAAGGATATTCCTTTATAAATGGGGTTTAAATCCATGTAATTAAACCCCACACGTTTGTTGACGTGGGTTGGATGAAAAATTTTTTTTTGAGTTTCACTAATATTGTTTTTCGACTTTTGTGTGAAAATCTTAATGCGGTTCACAGAATACATCTACTTACCAAGTTTCAACAGTTTCGGAAAAAAAGTGGCTGTGACATACGGACGGACAGACAGACAGACATGACGAATCTATAAGGGTTCCGTTTTTTGCCATTAGGCTACGGAACCCTAAAAAACCGATAGCTTAATCGACACAAAAATAAACATCGAGCCTACTCACAAAACTTCAAGAGAATCGGTCTGATCAGCCGGATAGACGCCAGACAAAAGTACGCATTTTCGCCCAAGGTTAAACGTACCACTTCAATTGCTTGTTCTAAAAGCCTAATTTCAATAATACACGTCTAGTTTTTCGTCTGCGTTGGAAGATCATATGGCAGGGTTACCGCAAAAACTAGTGCTTAAACCAATTGGAGGGGGTAGGTATCAAATGGACCCTGGGCTTCTCCATGATGCTACCGGGATATCGGAAATGACGAGAGACGTATCTATTTAATAAATTCTTATGAAATAATTAAGGTTACTATGTGAAATTTGTTACATTATTTAAGGGTGGCTTGCACCAAACCGTCTGTTATCGTAAGATGTGTTCGTTAAAATCTAAATGTATGGAAAGTTTGACAAGTTTCTATGTAATGACAGCTGCCAGCGCCAATTTAAAGTTGATCGGTCTGTAATCGTTAGTTGATGCAACTCATCATTCATCATCATCATCATTTTCAGCCTGTAATCGCCCACTGCTGAGCATAAGCCTCTCTTCGCATACGCCACTTATCCCGGTCCCGTGCTAGTCCCATCCAGAAATAACCCGCGGTCTTTTTTATGTCATCAACCCATCGAGCTGGTGGACGACCAACGCTTCTTTTTCCTGCAATTGGCCACCAATCCGTTAACGTTTTGGTCCACCTACCGTCACGCTGCCTGGCAATATGTCCTGCCCAACTCCATTTGAGTTTGGTTATGACTTCGCCGACGTCACGCACCTTAGTGCGACGTCGGATCTCAATATTCCTCACTCGGTCTTGTAGCTTAATGCCGAGCATGGCGCGCTCTATGGCTCTCTGTGCTACCCGTACTTTATGCACAGTCTCCTTTGTGAGCGTCCATGTCTCAGCACCATACGTCATTGTGGGCATAAGAGAAAAATTAAACACGCTTTTGCTCAGTATTAGTTTGGAATTGGTATAAAAAAAAATGATTCACCTATAACCACGTTCGAAAGATAAAACTGGAGGATATTGTATTTAATTACAAGGTGGACTGATGACTTGGTATAGGGCGCGGGACCGGTCATTGTGGCACTCTTTGGCGGAGGCCTATATCCAGCAGTGGACGTCTTTCGTACGTCTATCTGCCTACTATTTTACTCACAAACTAACACTAATTAAAACATAAGTTAAGCGTTTTGGTTCTGAAATACTTGTTTCCAAACTAATCTGATAACGTCGTTTAGTTCAAAGGCTTCAGTGACAATCAGTCCGTCACTAACACATTGTTGGGTAAACACTTACGCATGGTAGGATTTAATAGATAGAGTCCTAGCGAATGCCCAAAGGGGACGGAGGTACATTAACCTGACTAAATAGAGCAGGATCAGAAGACTAATACATCCTTGACATCTCATGTTCTATGTAATTTAGTCGTATTATATCCGCGACGTCAGTCGAAGTACCATTTTTGAGAAATGGTGGCAAACAAAAGCTGGTGACAATCAAAAAAAACCTATACGCGATGAGGGACATGAACATACATAATATGGTACATTGTATACCGTTCCCACTAATGTTATCATCTCTTTGTTACTCATGTGTGTATATGTGTATGAGTCCCTCTATATCATCGTCGTTGCTCTATGATATATGTAAGTGGTCAATCAAACATCAATCGAACCAGCCCCAAGTCGAGAAAGTTCCGATAGGTACATGCACATCAGAAAGCATTCAAGACTCGGGAGCATATATTCGAACTTGTCACACTAAATAGTTTAGTATATTTTCTTATCGGAATTCGAACTTGGCAAAACCGTTGTTTGTAAAGCAAAAAGAGCTAATAACAGAAACGTCGTATGAAATAACAAATCCCTGTAATATTATTAGTTCTAACTTGAAGCAACCTACATAAAATATCCCTTATTATACAATATAAACATAACATATTATATAAAGTGCTCCAGTAAAAACATGTCTTTGTTATACAGAGATTTTAGACATACCGACGCTGAGGGCTAAATCCACATTTTTGTAAGGCTCATAATCCACATGAGGGCGTTCCCTCTGATCAAATTATGCATGTAAGTTAAAGTTTTACATTTAATATAACCATAACTTACATGCATATAGACATAGACATAGAAAAACTTTATTTAACATCAGTACAAATACACAGTGTACAAATAGGGAACTTGCATCTTTTTATTTTATTACGAAAATCAAAAGTATAATCCAGCGTTAAAACAACTGTAGCATTAAAACTTTCTTATTATTTATTTTTCTGATGTTATATGCATTTG
The DNA here is from genome assembly GCA_963854355.1 of Epinotia brunnichana. Lineage (NCBI taxonomy): Eukaryota > Metazoa > Arthropoda > Insecta > Lepidoptera > Tortricidae > Epinotia > Epinotia brunnichana. The sequence goes on along the minus strand of OY977938.1, from coordinate 30,203,464 downwards.
AAATCTGCACGCGCCGGCACCCCCGAAAACGCTCTATACTAAACGGGCTTATGCTATGACATCACAGCATATATACTCGGCGCGTTTACTAATGACTTAATTAATTTGCAATTATCTTCACAAAATTTGCGTTTAAGTCTATACAAAAAATCATTTCCAATTAAATATTCTGTGTTACTGTTATGTTATTTAATCGAAAAAATAATATTAATTTTTCGTCATTTTAACGTGAGATAAAACTAATACAATCGTTTTTTTTTCTTTTTTTTTTCTTCTGTTTGATACTTCTACGTAGGTATATCCGCATCAATTGAGTGCGATTTATTCGAAATTGAAGTCCGATGCAAGTTCCCCATTAGACTTAAAACCTATAGGTACAGTAACCTTCGATACGAGGCATAACATTGTTTGATGCTAAGGAGGGGCTAGACTCAGCATAATGTTGCAGTGAGTAGGTACCTATATATATACACCGCAACGCTGGATTTCAGGTTAGACCTTTACATATGCTATACAGCATTTATCATAATATCATGGAACGGAACGAATATGTATTTTGAATGTGAGTAATGTTGTGTGTAAACTGTGTAGGTACCTATTTTAATTTAATTTATACTAATGACCGCGGTATGGCTGTACTTGTGCGCAAATAAATATAAAAGTTATTTAATCTTTATTGCACAAAAGAAGAACTTATAGTACAAAAGGCGAACTTAATGCTAAGAAGCATTCTCTACCCGTATATATTTTTAAATTACAAATATAGTATAGTTGGTATTAAAGATACGAGGGCAGAACTAACACATTCAAGTATACAATACAATACTATTTATTGCACACCTCAAAACGAAGAACGTGTCTTCAGGGGTCACTTTAATCTTACATAAGGAGAATGACGCGTGCTGTGGCCTAATACGTCTGTAAAAGTAACTGCTGAGGCCGTACTGCCGCGAGAAGAAACTTCATTGTGTACTAATTACTATACATATACCAACATTTGCGCGCGTGCGCTGCGGTGGCATGGTTGGAGTAATTCAAATTAAATTAAATATTTTTTGAAACATTTTTACTAGTATATAAAACGAATTTTCGGGATGGACAAAGGCAATTTTTTATCCCGGGGCTCTGGCTGGTTTATTTATAATACGCGGGCAAAGCCGCGTGGCGTGGATAACTAGTTTTTGAAAAAAACTCTAATGTAGTAGTCCGTCCATGGCAGTAGAAAAATGATAATATGATTATCAAATCATGTTTTTTTTTAATGTTCGTTTGTCCGTGAATGTGATAACTATTGACCACAGGAAATTTACTTGACTGCCTCAACAAAGCCCGGGTTTGGTTTCCGCATATACAGCTCTCTATCTATTTGTGTGGTTTAATCTTTTTGTCGAATCTCCTTGGTGTTTATCGATCCATCAGAAACTGTTAATGAAGAATAATTTTGTTTAAAATATCGTCGTCCTTAGCGATGTGCCGTTACCGTAAATTACGAGAACGGAGAGAATTTTGGCGTAACGTTCTCCGTAATGTTCTCCGTGACGGTAATTATCGAGAAAGTATTCGAAGTTTTCATTTTTTTAAAGTTTTTTTTTAGCGTGATTCTATTACAATTAGTAGAAAAATAGTCCCACCGAAATTACCGTAAATTACCGGCGTAAATTACCGAGCATGTTCTCAGAGAACGTTCTCTGGTAAAATTTCCATTGGGAATCTACATGTTTTCATTGATGCCTGATGAGTTATTTTCTGAAACAAGTTTAAAGCTTGTCTTCACATCTCATTTTTAACGGACTTAAAAAAGTGAGGAGGAATATGAATATGAAGAACCAAGAACCCGTAAGGTTCACAACATATGAATACATCCAATTATAAATTATTGCATCTTCCGTCACTTGCCGATAGAAAGAAACAAGAAACTATTAAAAGTCAGAAGTCCCACTTGGCAGACTAATAAACCACTAAATTACTTTTAAGTACAAATCGGGATTTCCGGGGCTTAAATCAATGCAAAAACGAAGGTCGGTTTGGGTACTAGGATAACATACGAGATAGGACGTCGGTGAGAAAGGTCCGGCGAGGGTCCGACTGGATGTGAGATAGGTCACGGGAGTGTAGATACCATGTGTGTACGTGTAAAAATGTTAAGCATGTATTTATTATCTATCATTAATTTTAATTTCGATTTCGAAGTATTCAGCCCTGGGACCGAATCATTGGAAAGAGAATATAATTTGATATTTACAAGCTGGTCTAAGGGTTGGTAAGGTGTCCTAATTAACAATTAAGTCGCGCGATTGTCAATTAGGACACCTATTCGAGTCTTGCGATAATCGCGTAGATAAAGTTTTCCGTCTGAGTTGGATTTGAAGGTCGCATAGCAGTCGTTTTCGTAAAACTAGTGCCTACACCTTATCATGATGAGAGACAACACTAGGAGGATGGAGGCTGGTAGCTGAATGTCTAAATTGGAATATGACTTTAAGATGTAACCTTTTTTCTAGCATAGGCGCTATTCATCACATAGATGTATGTTTACGCATGAGGAAGATAGACATACGGTTGTCATTCTTTAACTGCCGCTGCTAAAATTGTTAACAGAATAACAAACGCTTATAAGACAGTAGTGTAGTAACGTGGATTTCATCAAGCTCGGCAGAGAGTCAATAGCAGTTTCACAGCCAGGAACCAGATTGTCGGGTGCCTACACCGTAGGCGCTTTCCGCTACATACGAGAAAAACCATGGGTCGGAAATGAGCCTACCGATTCTTCACAGTAAATGCGCTTTAATTGTACAATAAAATTTAAGACATTCTGTGATCATTAATCAAATACAAATGATGATAAATTGGAATTCGTCGTTGTTTTTAATGCCGATAGAAACATTAAAAGTCGTATTTCTTTTATGTGTCATTATTCATGCGTGTCTTAAACATGCAAAGAAACTTAAATAGAAATGGGCCGGGCATGTTGCCAGACTCCAAGATGAGAGGTGGACACTCCGGTCAACGACATGGAGAGGTCCAGCAGCAGTTAAAAGGAAGAAAGGACGGCCATTGTCCCGATGGACAGACGATATTGTGGCGGTAGCAGGGCCTGACTGGACCTGGAGGGCCCAGGATAGAAAAAATTGGCAGTCTCTGGAAGAGGCCTTTACCTCATAAAGGGGTTCTGGTGCGTTAATGTAATAATTGTAATCATGTTAATTAAGAGTAGTTTTTTTAAGTTATAATTTTAATTTTTATACCTAAATTGTTATGTACTACCAGAAAGGAATAAAGGCTTTTTTATTTTTATTTATTCATACGTGTTTAGATATACCAAATTCCTAACAATAGGGGTGTAGACACCAAATAAAAGAACCAATAATGATAAATTTTCTCGTAAAAGGATCAAAAATATTGTCGATTGGATAAAAAAGTAAAGCAGGGGATTAAATAATGACAAAGTTATAGGTGTCCAAAATTTCAAGAGGGGGTATATTCTGTCCCTTTTCCGCAATACGCACCTTCATATGAAACGATTGTCATTTACTGTGACGCTCGTGGGTCGTGACGTCATGATCCCCTAGCGTTTTCTCTCTCTAACAAGCAATATTAAAACGGTTGTAACTTTTTTGAGATATCTGAATGGGATTTTCGTCACTAGGCATATTTTTTGCCTTCTTTCTTTTGGAGTAATAATACATTTTTAATCTACACACCTATTTAATTATCATTATCACTGCCACACGAATAAATTAGAAAAAATATATGAAGTGACTACATTAAAAACATATAACTATGATTCTTATCCTCCTATAATGTTTGTGTCCTAAGTGGAAATTATAATGATTGAAGAAGGTCCACTTAATAATTAGATTTATAGTTAAGGTTGCTTCAAGTTGGTAATTAATTAAGTATTAAAATGTATATTATGTACGGTCGAGGAAATTTTATGTCACTTTCACACACTTTTGGACCTTAACGTCATTCAAATAGAGTTGACATGTGCCAAACCTTAATTTTCCTCGACCTTACTTATTATCATTCAGTATATATAAAATTGTTTGTTTTTTCAAATTAATAAAGTTATTTATTCAGTAATTGCATGATGAAAAAACACCTTTAATGAAAAACATAAATTTACCTACATGCAGATTGAGTAGATACATAAGCACAATAATGTTGAAACATTAGATAACGTTTTACGTAAGATTTTACTAACAAAAATATGGATCTGTATGGTCTGAAATAAATGTTTTTTTTATTTTATTTTTACCTGTGTGGGGCGTCAATATAGCATACGTTTCACATTTTTATTCTATTTTAATATCTTATTGCTCTCGTTTCCACACGCACGAACTAACGAGTCAGAACTCCTATGTCTGAAATACCAAAATAGTTACTCCAGAGAGGTTCTGATCTTGTGTTGATGTTTATGGTAGACATGTAGTAGAGTAGTTGGTGGAATATAAATGAATTTAGTCTGTCTGTGTTCACCATGCAGCTCGTTGTTTTAATTCAATAGTAATAATAAAAACAACCGCGGGAAACACATTAAATAAATAAATAAGTAAATAATTCTTATTCTTATTATTATTCTTAAAGAATTATTCTTAGACGAACCTAACGAGCTCCTAAACTCAATAAGGCTTGTGTTATGGATAGGTACTAGACGACGATATAAGTATTTAAATTGATATACATATTAAAGTTCAGTCAGCAGCAGAAGTTGCTAAGCGGTCCTAGTCCTCAACATGATCTACACACGGACTCTAATGTCAAGGGAATAATGATCTGTGTAGGTAATTTTGAGCGTGTTATTTTGTTTAGTTACTTCTGATGCTGACATACAAACATACACTGTCCAAAAAATATTCATGCTCATCTCACAAATATATGTCCACACCGGGATTCAAAAATATAAAAAATAACCGTCACCCTTTTAGGCAGGTTAATTATTCGTCAAAAAAATTAGTGTTCCTTCGAAATTCATATCAAATTAGAATTCGACTTGAACCCCATATTATCGTAAAACGTAAAACCGACAAACGTTTCATCGAATGAATGTTTCGCCGAATTTTCATTTCATCGAAAACATTTTTTTTCAGAAACAGTAAACTTTCCAGGATTGTTATAAAACAAACCTAACCTAACCTAATGAGTTCCACACAATTAATAAAAAAATAAGTGAATCCCAAAGCAATGGTATACTCAAAATCGCTGACAAAGGCTTTTAAAAATACATTTCTGGGCACCTGAAGGAAAAGTAGAAAAAATGCGTCTGGCTTCAATGAAATGGATTAAACGGTAACTTAAAATGTCCTTGGTCCCTAATGGGATTACCTAATTAGACAAATTGCCGTCTAGATGAAAAAAAATTGTGTTTCTCGAGCTCTTGTCTCCATAATACTATAAAAGTTGTCTTATGTTGAGCACAATAATAAGATAAAAGCATCAAAATGGTATCAAAAGAAAATAATTATTTTCTCTGGAAAGTTATTTGCAATTTTGGATGGTACTTAAATCAAACTATGTTTTTATTTTCTAGTCAGATTCGGTTTTGTCCAAAATTTAATATAGAACACACACAGTTGTTAAGGAAGCAAGTTTAATTAAAATGTTTTCGTGAAAATTTGCTTAATTTGCGGTTCAGGTGGCAGAGCTAACGGCCTTAAGCTACAAAAGCATCCAAGTACTTATCAAAACGTACTCTCAGCGCGGTCAAGCCACTGCAACCATATCACCTAATTCCAGTGAAATTATAAATACTTAGACATTCTTGTTGTCGAATAGCAGAATTTTAGTTTGCTAATGATGTCACTGCATAAAATTAATAAAAAATTCAACATACTGTATACCCCAACGAAAAACTAACTGAAAAATTAACTTTTTTTTACAAACTTTGTATGCTAATTAAGTATGTAAGTGTGTAAGTTGTCCGTCAAAATTTGCAACCCATTTTTTAGTCACTTCCCGTTATCCAATTGAGCTGAAATTTTGCAAGCAGATGTATATTGCATGACAATGCAATGACTTGGAGCTGATCTGATGCTGGAGCTAGAAGGTGGCCATATGCACTCCCCAATAAAACAACACAACCCCATCAAGTTTGGGCTCGTTAAAATCGTCTCAATGAGTAGTTGATGATGGTATGCAGAAAAGTACAGTCGGCAATACAAGCTTGTACCAAAAATGAATTTTTTGACAGAAAATTTTTTTCATCTTCATCAAAATCGGTTCAGTATCTCAAACGCTACGGTGGAAGACACGTAAATACAAAATAATCTAAAATCATATCTTTTCCTTTCGGCTCTGCCGTAGTCGGGCAAAAATAAGTCTCCATATCATAGAAATAAGTCAAACAGCAGCGCAGGAAACAGAAAATATCGTGAAACTTATAGTGATTATAAAGAGCCTGTTGTGTCCCACTGCTGTAGTCTGGACGTTTAGGTGTTCAAAAAAATGTAAACAAAAACCACCACGTGACTCGGTCTTTGAGCCAATAAGATAATACCATAGATACAAAAAGTTGCTGATTGGTTGAATGACCATGAATCACGTGGGTTTTTTTGTTTACATTTTTTTTAATACTTGACGTCCAGACTATAGGCAAAGGCCTTACCCCTCTTTAATTTTGTGTCTATTTTTTACCTTTCGGAAATACTGTAGAAAATACTATTTATTCTCTTAATTTCTTCTAAAGGTGTGTTTGAGATGAACTGGCGTAAATATTGCGAGCACTTTAGTGAACTTACTGAAGTGCTACTTTTAAGTTTTCATTCAAAATATATCCAATATCCTACAAAATTAAAATGAATCTTATCGACAAAAGCATTGGCAAAATGAGAAACTTTTCATTTCCTGAAAGTTTCGAGCAGATAATGAACGAATAGAACACTGCAAGTTTTGAAGAGTTCGGGTACAACGCTGCGAGTTTTAAAAGTTCGGCCGCTGCTAATTTTACAATAAGTTTATTGATTAATACTAAACTTTTACAGTGACTTTTTGAATTTGAAAAAAAAAAATTAAGTCAATCTACTTACCTACCTAAATACAAAATTTGTTTTCAAAGACACAAACACATTCAAAACAAAAAAAGTAATAATCATCATTTAGATTCGAACAATATTTATTTTTAACCGACTTCAAAACATACTTAGGTAACTCTTAAACTAATACAACTTAACCATATAGTACGAAAATATATAAAAGTTATAATAGCTGAATATAAAATAAAAAAAATCAATCGGGACCCCTAGGTATGGTGCCCATCACTTCAAAACAGGAGGAGGTTCTATTAAAAAAAAAATTAAATGTTTATTCTCTTAGGCTTGTAGCTAACTTAACATTTACAATTAATCTGCCAAACCACAATGCGGTTTGTTGGCAAACAACGCTACTAATTGATTTTACAATTTAGTAGCTAAAAGTGTACATTGTACGGTATTACTTATGCTAGGTACAACAAAAGGAATCTATAAAGTTTACTTAAGATGGCTAAATTTCATTTTTAAATTAAGTTAATAATGTTCCACTGTATGTATGCTGTCAATGCTGCCGATTTGCGGCGCGCTGCCAAGCGGCTCAAACCGCGCTCCTCGGCTGGACCTGACGGAATACCCACGTTTTTGGCCAGGGATTGTATATCTGTTTTAGAGTCTCCTCTTTTATTTATTTATAATTTATCCCTACAACACGCCGTGTATCCATCGTACTGGAAGTTATCAAGAGTAACCCCTGTACCTAAGAGCAGTGCAGGGTCCGACGTGACTGGATTTCGTCCTATTGCTGTGCTCTCTGTGTTTGGGAAATTGTTCGAATCAATCGTGGACCATCTTATCACTCAGCAGATCACAGTCAAAATGGACGATGCTCAGCATGGTTTCCGTCGAGGTCGCTCAACAACAACTAATCACATAGTCTTGGTTGATTACGTAACCGAAGCTATGGATGCCCGAATGCAGGTAGATGCTGCATACTTTGACTTTCGTAAAGCTTTCGATCTTGTAGATAACGATATCCTCCTGCGTAAATTCGCAGACATAGGATTTACGCCCCGGCTTTTACACTTCTTTGCCAGTTATCTACAGGATCGGAGACAATATGTCAAACTTGCTGGATTCGAGTCTCAACAATACTTCACTCGTTCTGGTGTAAGTCAAGGCAGCACGCTAGGACCTACACAATTTCTTGTCATGATTAATGATCTCCCGAGGGTCGTCAGCACGTCTAAGTGCCTAATGTTTGCAGACGACATAAAACTATTCCACAGTGTTAGGGATGACAATGACAGAGTACAATTACAGAACGACATAGACGCTATTTCTGAATGGAGTGAGACTAATCGGCTGGAGTTTAACGCCTCGAAATGTGTGCACATTTCCTTCGCTAGACTCCGCTCACCTATCGTTTCCGAATACAGCCTTCGCGGAATGCCACTTCATCAGACCGACGAAATACGTGACTTAGGACTGACTTTGGATAATAAACTTGACTTCAGACAACATATAACGACGACCTGCAAAAAGGTATCTAAAACGCTGGGATTTATAATGAGGATGGCTTCCCAATTCTCTACCATCAAGATAGCAGTCATGCTATATAAAGCATACATTCGTAGTAGGCTCGAATTCGGTGCGGTAGTGTGGGCTCCGGACGAGTTTAAATACATCACAATGCTGGAAAGAATTCAAAAGAAATTTGCCAGGTACATATACAAGCGACAGTACGGATACTACCCGTATATGTATCCGTCCCTCTTCATTTCAGGAATGGTTGGGCTTCACATTCTTGAGACACGGCGCAAACTGCTGCATGTAGTGCACTATTACCAACTGCTCAACAATAAAGTTGACAATGCGTCCGTGCTGGAGCGAATGGGCTTGCATGTACCGCGTGCGAGTGGGCCGGCGGTCGGTGCGGCGGGCGGCGCGGGCGGCGCGGTGACGGCGCGGCGCCCGCGGCGTCTGTTCGCGGTGCCCGGCGTGCGCACCAGGCGCGGAGCGAACGCTCCCTCTGCTAGAGCGCGAACCATCCTAAACAAGATCATGCAGGAAACCGACGACATTGATATATTTGCCGACAGTATTGGCGTATTTTGTAGAAAAGTTTTAGCCATACTTACCTAGTTTCACGAGTCTGTACAATGCTTGCTCAGCTCAATCTTTGATTGATTAGGTAATTTAGGTATATTTAGTTTATTTTTATGATTGCTTCTTTTTGAATTGTTCCTACCTAAATTGTTGTATTATTTATAGTGATGCTACCTCCTATGAATGTGTACCTACCTCATAAGTGTTTTGGTTATAAACTGTAAACTTGTGTGTGATTAATAAATAAATAATAATAATGTATGATTTTTATGTATGACCACCGATATCTCTGTGAATTGGGGACTGATTTTCAAATTTCTTTTTTTATTCGAAAGAGTATACCAACAACTCCTAAGGTGCACTGTCACTAAGTCAGGATCTGATGATGGGATCCCAGGGACATTGAGGGCAACCCTCAAATTTTATAGGCACGCGTGTAGTGATTTCGGTATTTTCCATTATAACTCGTGTATTTTTTTTTATACTACGACGGTGGCAAACAAGCTTAAGGCCTGCCTGATGTTAAGCTGGTACCGTAGCCTATGGACACTTGTGACTCCAGAAGAATCACAAGCGCGTTGCCGACCCTTTATTCACTTGAGGATTCGCTGTGATTGTGTGGATTTACCCTCGGAAATCGCAATTTTGATTAAGTGGAACTGATGATGAAGACCACAGATGACTTATGTAACTCCTCAAAGATGTAAAGTACCTACCCACGTCAAAGATTCTGACATTATTCCGTTGAAGTAGCAACTAATGAAGTGTTAATTCTGAGATCCTTGAGGAATCGACGGAACTCCTCAAATATTATCAGCCCTCAGATAGCGACTTGGGTTTTTTCTGTAATAATCAACGCGTTTGCCCTCGGAAAGCAGTTCATGTGGTAAATTGGAAAGGAAATGCGGAAATTTTCATGTGTGTGTCTTGACGAAGTACTGAATTGAAGTTGGTTTAAACTTTGTTTTTTAAGTAAATTATTGTGTCGTAATTTTGACGGATGGGTAAGACGGCGCCGTATAGAGCCATACGTTTTGCATTAAAAGTCTAGACGTTACACTAAATTTCGCGATTTTGCAACTTATTTTGACGTTAATTTTCATGGTATAACAATACAAAACAAATATTCTTTATTGTTTAATAAAATAAATAAAAACGACTAACTACTACTAGGACAATGTAGTTTTAAAACGTCATGTAATGATAGATTGCTTCAAGGTTTGCTGCATGACATTTTTAAAATCTCCGACTCAATTATGAATAAGCTACTTATTTAATGGCTGTTTAACATATTTTAATCGCAGAAATAAAAAAAAAACAAACTTAAGAGCTATACCTATTTACATAAAATTATGTAGTATGTACAAAGTGCGAGATTTATGAACATCAAGCAAATCTTATCTACCTATCTACACCTGACATATCGAGGGAAAATACCCTTATTCCTAAAACTTTACAAACTTCAGTTAACTACAATAATATATTTTCTCATTTTCTCACAAATACTTACAAAAGTAAAAGTGTCAGGACACAAAGGGTATACCTAAGCTAAAATTGATTTGATTAACGTTATTGAACAAAGGGCATTTGTGCTCGCGATATCATTTTAGTTAGGTAGATAGGATTTGCATGATATTATTCATATTCATGACGTTGCAAAGTTCTATCCGATTAGCATTCAATTAATTATACAATCTACTGCTTTTCTTGGATAAAACTGAATTATGAAAAAGTGTTATTGAGAAGAGTTTCAGGTCAGTTCTTTACGTGACGTCTATCGGGTTGCATATCTATGTATATGTTACTGTAAAAGCTCGAAATGCCGTTACTCCTAGGATTTACTGGTAAAACCTAAGATTGACCAACATGGGTTCTTGAAATAAGTCGATATTATTCTTTGAAATCTTCGTTAATTTCTGACTTTTACCACTCTTTACTTGGCAAGTGAATTAGTTACCACAGTAATGCAGCAAAGGTCGAAAATAAAGAAGCGTCGTCTCGTACGAAAGGGTCAACAAAACAAAACAATTGCATCAAACAATGAGTCTATATGTTCTTAGAACAATATTCGGGTTAGAGTGGATTTTTTCATTTCACTATAAGACAAGCGAGTCAGAAATATACAACCAAATCCTACTCTAAATAGGTGCTCACGGGCTGCTCCGTGTCCTTGCTTAAGGCGACGTGAGCTCCAAAAACGGATTTTTAAAAAATCGTGGCTCTTGTTTGGATTATAATACGGCTGCCTTAAATTTAATTAGCATATATGAGGCCTTGCTCGAGGGAAATCAGCTATTGGAATCCTGAGTTTGTGACTTTCGCACGATAGAAAAAAATCACGAACATAGGTCTAAAATACGCTTAAAAAAATCGTAACAAATTATGCACAACAGCTAAACATATTAAAATAGTTTTAAAAATCGGCAATGTCATGTTTAAGGGAAATCAGCTAGTACTATTTATTTATTAAATCGCACAAAAAAATTAAATTAAAAAACATGATATCCGCGCTTCCCAACAAGCACATCCATCTCGCTCACGCTTATGTTCAATGAGAGGGAGAGAAGACCACGAACCTACGTCCCCTTAAAAACAACCTACCAGTGGCGGAGCGCCCATACAAGCCGATTCCCACCGGCTTGCCTAAAACTTCTTGCTACATATTACCAAACTCGTAAATCATCAAAATTATTAAACTGTAATAAATAGTTGTATAAATAAATTAAATCATATGCTTTCATCAAAAAACAGCCCTTTTTCGCTCCGGGTTGTCCAGTGAAAATTCTCACGCGCCGCCACAGCAACCTAGTTTAAAATTTCCAACTGCACGTGAACTAAATGCATTTGCATAGTTCGAGAGTCATGAAAATTGTTGATACAGGCAATTCGTGACAACTTGCACTTTATTAAAATGTTTGACGTACGCTAGTTTGGCAACAATTTATGAGATAAGTGCACGTTCGAGTTTAAGCCTTCAGAACAGGTTACTTAGCTACCATTATGTATTTTGACATCAAACCGTAATCCCGTATAAATAAGGTTTCATTTGAATTGAAATAGAAAAGCCTGATAAGAGTCTGGGAAATATATTCCATTATTTAGACGGGTATCGTTATAGCTTCTGTTTTAGTAATTACGAAGAACTTTATTGAAAAAATTGTTCCAAAGACGGATAAGGAAGTGACGCCGCTATTTCTACTCGTTAATAATGCAAACGGAGGTTAGATATGTCTTAACCTTTAATTACCGAGGTGGTTTTTGAGTAGCACTTACACCGAGGTACTGTCTGACAGACGCCATATTTCAACTCGATTTAAAAAAAATCCTATTGACATGCGAGTATTATCAAAGCTTTTAAACTAGAAGGGTAATTATATTAGGTAATTACAAATTTGATAAAAAACACTGAAAAACTTCAATCATGCTAACAATATTTTTTTTAATATGAGGTCACTTTTTTGATATGCTAAATTTCCGGACTTGGTTCAGTCTTATCTTTTACTAAAATTATGAGGATATTATCTATAAAACATAAAATATATTTTGATTATAAGATGTTGCATCATCTCCACTTATAATAAATCTCTAAATTAAAAAAAGAATCAGCCAGTTTGAAACTAAGCTTTCTGAGGTTCGAATGTTCTCAGCATCCCATGGACGGAAAAATATGAAACATTTTATATAGGTACATTATTATTCCAGCTGCAACTTAGGATAGTTTTTATCCGACTGCGACAATTAATTTATTTTCCGTAATATACGACTTCATTTAATTTTTCATTTATTATTCTTAAAGTATATCGCCGCCACATCTGTCAGCTAAAAGAAACGTCAAAATCACAGACTAATAAGAAATACTACGGACAAAATGGCGGAATTTCTTTGCCTTTCTTTCGCCTATTAATAATTTTAATCCCGTCTACGATATACATTGACGCTCACATAGGTACCAAAAGCAAATATAAAATTAATCGATTTTGATATGCGAACTTATATGCGCAAATGTTGAATTAAGGCGTAGTTTGTACAAATGTAACAACAAATTCGAACAATATAAACTTGGTTTTTTTGAATGGCACGCGCGCGCGCTCTTTGCGTATTCAGCCAAACCACGAAAAACCGAAACTCGAAGTTCGTATATCTGCATTCCTGTCATTTGTTAGTGCGATAGAGATAGAGATACCCGAATATTTTCGAATTCCGAAGTTCGTGGTTTAAAAGAAAATACGGATGTCGGATAGATCTAAATTAATATTTTATGTGTGAATATGGTTAAAATTATTTGGAAATACTATTGTTGTTATTGTTTTAGTATATTTGACTAGCTTTAAGTTTAATATTGTACGTCCGAAATGGGCAAGCTGTTGGACTTTATTTTACCCAAAACAACTAAATGTACACAGTTCTGACAATAAAGAAATCTTATTTTATCTTATCTTATCGAAAATAGGGATGTAGACACTAAACAAAATAATCATAATGTTGTATTATCTCGAAAAAAACAACGCAAGAGGCTATACTCGTATAGGTAATCACTAAGTTATAAGTGTATAAAGTTTTAAGAGGGGGTTTGTTGCGTCTCTTTTCCGCAAAACGCACCTTTATAATGAAACGATTGTTTTTTACTATGACGCTCGAGGATCGTGACGTCACGGTCCCTGATCGTTTTCTCACTCTAACAAGCGACATTAAAACGGTTGTAGCTTCGTAATTTTTTGAGATATTTGAATGAGTTTTTCGTTTCTTCTTTCTTTTGAAGTGAGTCTACAGCTACACCTCTATTTGGAAGACCAACGGAAAGAACCCATACTATCCATATTAATATTATAAATGCGAAAGTGTGTCTGTCTGTCTGTCTGTTACCTCTTCACGCCTAAACCGCTGAACCGATTTAGATGAAATTTGGTATACAGATAGTTTGAGCCCCGGGGAAGGATAAAGGGTAGTTTTTATATCTGAGGGGCTGAAATTGGGGGTGGAAATTTGTATGGAGCTACTTAAACCGCTGCACCGATTTAGATGAAATTTGGTATATAAATAGTTTGAGTCCCGGGGAAGGACATATAATAGGTTTTATCCCGGAAATCATCCCCTAAGGGGGTAAAAAGGGGGGGGGGAATTTGGATGTAATCTATTTTGATGAAATTTGGTGTAGATATAGGTTAAGTCCTGGGAAAGGACATGGGATAGTTTTTACCCCAGAAATCATCCCCTAAGGGGGTGAAATTAGGGGTAAAAATTCGGATGGAACCCATTTTAATACAATTTGGTAAAGAGATAGCTTGAGTCCTGGGAAAGAACATAGGATAGTTTTAATTCCGGAAATCACTCCCTAAGGGGGTGAAATGGGGGTGAAAATTTGGATGAATCCCGTTTAGATGAAATTTTGTATAAAGGTCGTTTGAGTCCCGAAGAATGACATTAGATAGTTTTTATCCCGAAAATCATTCCCTAAGGGTATGAAATAGGGGGTGAAAGTTTGGATAAAATCCATGTAACTAGATGAAATTTGGTATAGAGATAATTTGATACCCTTCGAAGGATATAGAATAGTTTTTGCCTCGAAAATCATCCCTTAAGATGGTAAGTAGAAGTTTGTTTGCATTATATTTTCTAAGTATAAGTTCTACGCGGACGAAGTCGCGGGCAACAGCTAGTATTAAATAAATTAAAAGTTCCTAACTTTAAATATAAAAAAGATTTAGGCATATTTTTAATGAACTAATGTGTAATTCCTAATTATACTAGCTTCCTACGGGTAATTAATAATATGTAGCGAGCAGAACCTTATATTTCAAACAAATTTATTCTCAAACTTAAAAGATGACGTCACGACTAGATAGTTACTATAGAGTCACAAACACTAACACCGAGGTGACGTCCAGGAGACGTGCATATTTTTTGTACATAAACACCGTGGTGGCGTCTGTGAGACGTCGATCGCTCCGTAACCGACTCGTGCGCACTCGCCGCGGTTACGGTCTTGGTTGCAGCTAATAGAGGACCGCAAAAATGGAAGCTAGCGGAAAGGATAGCTTCAGACGCCACACATACGCAAAAATATTTTTCTACTCCTGTACCGTTATCTGTCATTTATATAGGCTGTAGCTCAAATACAATGACACCACTAATAAGTCGTCGAAAAACTATATGCTCTATGGCCCAAAAACGCACTTTTCATAAAAGCACTGTTTAATTTTTTTTTTAATCGGCCGTTATATTGCAGTGGTGCCAACTCCATAAACAAATATTTCGAAATAAAAGTACTTATTTACGATTTAACATTTGTATATTATAAATTATTTACTACAATAATAATAAATCATCATCTATTGTGTGTTAAATTACATGTTTTATAAATTCTTGGTATTATTTATAAAAATAAACAGTTCGAATTCGGCCCGGGTCCGGATTCGGTTTGGTTCGGATAGCAAGTGCAAACAAATTAAAAACAAAACAAACCATAAGCAAGAGCTGTCACATTTCCGATTTCCCACCAAAATTCAGTTAAAAATGAAAAGACGAAATATGATAAACTATTAGTCCTAAACTATTATGATTTTATTCGTGTTTGTGAAGACAAAAGTGTACGTTCCTTTTAAAATGGTCGAAGAAATTAATAACTGCACTCCTGAAGAAATTGCGTGAGTAGCAAAAGTACGAATAGAAAACTTGCTGCCTGAAAACTTTAACTATTCTGTAGTCTGCTATTTATTTAAAATTTGTCGTAGAAAAAGTATTGTATGCAACGGTGTATAACTGGTCTAAAAACGCTCGTGGCGTCTTTAATTGCGATGCTTGCCAAGGCTCGCATCGCAACCCACGCCACTCGCCTTTTAAGACCCTTCTTATACAACAGTTGCATAAAATACTATTTCGAAATAAAAGTGCTGACGTCTGCGAGACGTATACCACGGTAGTTAAAGGTTAAGTTTTTGACGATTGTTTATTATCTACACTTGTCAATTTATCATGGGTAGTGGGTATGAGACACTACGAGACAGTATTGAAATTTTATGATGGTGTGGCTGTTACATAGCAGGTCAATTATTTATTCAGATAAAAACTTTTAACAAAGTTATGGATAAGTAGGATAAAATAATCGACTTCCTAATAGAATGTTTTGACATACAAATCCTGTGACAAATTACTAGTCAAAATGTTTTATTGTAATATTAAACATTTTAATTGACAGTATGCTTAATTGAACATGTAATTTAAAACATAATTTAAATCATTCAACATGATTAATTACAATGTTTTTATAATGAAATTGTAAACTCAATGCTTGGCCTGGTATTACATTATTGCTGATTGAATTATCTTTGCTAATGGATTATTGAATAATTGAACATCAATAAGCAATTCCACATCCCCGCCTATGAACGAACAGTTTCGTTCTCAACGTAATGCTTAAATATGTGAAATAAGTAGGTATATAGATATGTTATTTTATTTTCATCACACTTGCTCGTAAAGGGTGTTTTATAGGCAAGTTTATAGAGCAACTATAGTAGATTTACTTCCCGCGGGAGTTATGGATTTACAACTCCCGAGGGAGTTATGAGCTTGTGTGTGATCTGATTGGTTAAAAATAAATCAAACAAATTGGTTGGCAAATCTAGTTGGCCGCGCGTCACAAGAATTCTTCTCTGTGATTAGTTAAAAAAAAATCTAGCAGGCAATTTATGGGGCGCCACGCCCCGCCCCCTCGCTCTCCACTCGCAAATCTGTAGGTGAAGTTGTCAATTTCGTTAATATTTGAGTGGTGCGGTTGTATGAAACTTAGATTTTTCTGTCTTTTGTAGGTATTTATTTCCTCGCAAATGTGATGAAAAACATTGTGTATAACACGGGCGTAAGAATATTGCAAACTCGAGTCATCAAAAGCCCTCTGCCTCCGGCGTCGGGCTTCTGATAGACTCTCGTTTGCAATATTACTCTTACGCCCCTCGTTAAACAATGTACTATACCTGCAATACTTAGGCAGAATCGGAAACTTGCTTAGATGGAGTAAGTTATTTGTTTATTTTTCATCACAATTGCTCATAAATGGTGTTATTCCTTGCCTGTATACAGAAGGACAATGGCCTAAATTGTTCCCGCGGGAAATAATGGTCCCAAGGGAAGTAATGAGCTTGTGTGTGATCTGATTGGTTAAGCAAATCTGGACGGCAAGAATTCTGGTCTGTGATTGGTTGGAAAAAAATTCGAGCAGGCCGTGCCCTGCAAGAACCATAGCTCCATGCTCTGTGATTGGTTGAAATATTGAAGCCCCGCCCTCCACTCGCACTGATCTAGACGTGAAGTTGTCAATTTCGTCAACATTTGATTGATGCGCTTGTATAAAACATAGGTTTTTCTGTCTTTTGTGGTTATTTATTTCCTCGCAAATGTGATGAAAAACATTGTGTATAACACGGGCGTAAGAATATTGCAAACTCGAGTCATCAAAAGCCCTCCGCCTTACGGCGTCGGGCTCCTGCTAGACTCTCGTTCGCAATATTCTTCATACGCCTCTTGTTAAACAATGTACTATTATTTTATATGTTTTTTGAAATAATTTGATAATAGCGTTATGCAACTCAATTAAAGTTCGTTTGTCTTAATCTGCCGTTTTGACATTTATGTTTGTGAGAAATTGACAAAACATACTATATAAAAAAGTATTTAAATTGCCACAAATAAAGTTTGGTACTTTCTGAACAATTTAAAAATAAATAAAAAAAAGCGGCCAAGTGCGAGTCGGACTCGCACATGAAGGGTTCCGTAAAATAAATTGCGGTGTACGATTTATGACGTATTAAAAAAAAACTACTTACTAGATCTCGTTCAAACCAATTTTCGGTGGAAGTTTGCATGGTAAAGTACATCATATATTTTTTTTAGTTTTATCATTCTCTTATTTTAGAAGTTACAGGGGGGGGGGGACACATTTTACCACTTTGGAAGTGTCTCTCGCGCAAACTATTCAGTTTAGAAAAAATCGATATTATAAACCTTAATATCATTTTTGAAGATCTATCCATTGATACCCCACACGTATAGGTTTGGTGAAAAAAATTTTTTTGAGTTTGAGTTGTGTGTATGGGACCCCTAAAACTTAATGCTTTTTTTTATTTTTGTGTAAAAATCTTAATGCAGTTCACAGAATACAGAATACAACACTATAGCTCTTATGGTTTCGGAAAAAATGGCTGTGACATACGGACGGACAGACAGACAGACAGACAGACAGACATGACGAATCTATAAGGGTTCCATTTTTTGCCATTTGGCTACGGAACCCTAACTAGGCAATTGTACGTTAAGTAGGTTACCTCGAAGTGTCCGTAGGTGAGAAATTGTAGACCCAACTCCCACCGGCTTGTTCCAAATGTAGTGAATTATTAAACAACATGAGGCTTAATAATAAAGTCCATTATTTATATTTAGTTTAAAGCTTCCGTATCTACATGGTAAATCAATTTTTTCATATTTATACTTCTCAAACCTACTTAAATAAAACAGGTTTTTGAACGCGTGTGGCATTAACTTTCATTTTCAGATTAGGACGGAAAGAAAAAATGCTTTTAGCCGGATCCGAACTCAACCAACTGATATATTATTATGCGGCCACTCGCTCTAACCAACTAAGCTATCGGAACCGTACTACAACGGAGCTTTAAATCTCGTAACATTAGTGACTCTATATACATCTATGTACCTAATAATTTTTCTTTTTATTAGTCTGATATTAGAGACTCTTTATATCTATGTATTAGTTATATTTATGTATATTAATTTGTATAACCTGACATTAGAGACTACCTATACATCTCTCGGTGCGTAGCCCCGGGTTGTAAGGCTCATTACAAAATTTTATATTATACTATTAACTATTAATGCGTATTGTTGACTTGTGAAAAAGCCCATGTAGCCTTCTTGCAGAATAAACATTTGATTTTGATTTTGTTCAAACATTTTGTAACACATCCGAAATATCGGCATAAATAAACAGAATACGCGATTCAGACTCGTTCAATACAAAATAAAGTGGGAAAATCATAACAACATTCAACACTGAGACCTATTTTCGGTGCTTATGTGACCTATACTGAGTAGCAAATCCGTATATTTTTAGATAAATAATATAATATTTGGCAATTCTCACATCAAGAACGTAATTCGGTTTAGCCGAGTGCTTCATATTTTTGAAGTCTGAGGTTCAAAGGCGCCCCGAAGCGTATGGGAAATCGAATTATCCCAGACTCTTAAGGCTGGTTTGTTTTTGAGAATTTGTCCTTGCACGTGGAGAAAATATGAATAGTGAAGTTAAAGGAATGTTTAAAACTCAGCTTATTTTAGATAAACTCGTAAATATATTATGTTATTTCCTTTTTAATGCCGCGATGGTGGCAAATAGGCATACCGTAGCCTATGTACGCTTTGCAACTGAAGAAGAATCGCAAGCGTATTTCCGACTCTTTATTGATTAGATTAGAGCATTCTTTGCGTTGACCCACTCAACATAGCGCATCCTTGGTAGCTCGGCCTTACTCATCAAGGCCTCAATCAACAGCGGGAGCGGAGCGGCGCGGCGCGGCGCGGAGGCGGTGCCGGTTGTAATGTTCGAACTAATACGAAAGGGTCCGCACAGGATACCACGCCGCACCGCGCCGCGCCGTGCCGTTCTGTGCGGATCGCTGTCAGTGCGTTTCGGCTTTCACACACACAACACCATATACCTATAGAGCGAGTAGTGGTGATATTATGGGTATGGTCTTCTGTAAGGTAAAGGTACTACCTCGGTTGGAAATATAAGCGAAATGACATTCCGCTTTGCTCTACCCAAATTATGCTACAGTAGCAAAATTTCACGATTGGCATAGTAAATAAAAAAAAAATATTAAGTAGCGTAAGTTCCAAAGCTGCTAAATCAAAATAAAAATAAGACTTCGAAGACTGTTTCTTTTAGAGAGTATAGTTGTTATTTTCTAAGCCGTCCGTTCCGCACTAAAGAACGCCGCACTGCAGAACGGACGGCTTAGAAAATAACAACTATACCTACCTAATTTAAAGTTACGCTTTGTACTGGCAGATATTAATGCTGGTGACCTAAAACACGACCGACGCAGCAATTTACTTATTTTTACATACTACAATACGTAGGTACCTACCTACTACATAACAGTGTCAATTATTACGTACTCCAATAGGGAACTTGCATCTTTTTATTTTATTACGAAAATCAAAAGTATGATCCAGAGGAATATTAACTGTAGCATTAAAAGTATCTCATGATTTCTTTTTCTAATTTAATATGCATTTGTAAGCTGCACGCGCCGGCACCCCCTGAAAACGCTCTATATTAAACGGGCTTATGCTATAACGTCACAACTTATATTCTCGGCGCGGTTACTAAGGTACATAAGTCATTACTTTGAAATTATCTCCACAAAATTTGCGTTTAAGTCTATACTTGTCATACAACATATCATTTCTATTTCTATAATCTGTGTAATGTTATTTTATCTAAAAAGTAAATATATATTTGTCGTCATTTTATCGTGAGATAAAAATAATAGAATCGTGTTTTTTCTTTTGTATGATATCTCTACGTATATCCGCATCGATTGAGTGCAGTTTATTGGAAATCGAAGTCCTGTGCAAGTTCCCCATAGTTGGGTCGAATGACGAAAGACATACCTGTCTCAAAAATTATATACTTAATGTCGTACGGAACGCGATGGACCGGGCGATGAAGGGAGTACAACCTTGATACCACCAACCCCACCATCCACGAATATCTATATCAGTGAGGATGAACACCATGCGGAGGTCATCCCCACTCCCACTGCAGCGGCATCCTGCTACGGCGTACGGAGCGGCAGTTCGCAACGTTCTACGCCAGTTTGTATATAAATTATACAGGGTACTTCACACTGCACCCCACCTCCGTCCGGCGAAGTGTTTTTACGCGACTCCGCACGTCGCAGCGGCATGTGGCGGCAGTGTCATGGCCGACTAAGAAGAAGCGAGAAACTGGTTCGAATGTCATCTTGAAAAGAAACAGGAAAATCGGTAGCCAATTTGTAACACGACATTTGTCGTAATTAATTCCGATGTAACCACGTTTCCCCTGAATGGTTATGTAAATAAACATCGTCACTCGTGTTTCGTCTAATCGCGCCGGAGACCGCCTTAATTGCCGGAAGATCGATCCAGGCCTTTGTTTCGACCAAGCGTTGACATGTCAGAATTGGGCTGTCGAATCCTTATTTTGGTTGAGCCTCAATGCCCTGAGTACATGTTCTGTTTGTTGTACTTAGTTGACGCGTCATTGATACTTTTAGGTTGTATCCATCCATATCCATACTATACTATATGAAGGGTCTACGGAAAGAACATGTCTAAACGATAGGGATGAAATTTGGTATGGAGATAGTTTGAATCCCGGGAAAGGACAGTTTTATTCCGGAAACCGGCCCCTACGGAGGTGGAATGGAGGGTGAAAGTTTGTATGGAGCTACGATATAAACAAGCTCCACGCGGACGGAGTCGCGGGCAGAAGCTAGTATTTAATAATAATTTAATAAAAAATCAGCCCATATACGTTCCACTGCTGGGCACAAGCCTTCCTCTAATGGATGAGAGGGAACGCCCAGCCCAGTGTGGGTTGAGGACTTCAGATACTCGTACACCTTGTATTATATTTATTGAAACTTTATCGCACAATAACTAGTTACAGCAAAAAGTGAACTCAATATCATAATAACATGCATTTTCTGAAAGTCAACCTTCAGGCCAAACAGAGAATTATTCTCTGGGATTCTTTAAAATGTAACCGGGACCGGGTGGTATTTAACCACCGAAGCAAAAAGAGAGGTGTTATAAGTTGGATGTTCAGTCCTCGCCTAATGCTAGGATCTGAGCGCGCCTCACGATCCGTGGGTCTGATTTATGCCAGTAATGGCTATCAAAAGTGTCAAAATATGATTAACTTACTGGACTCTCGGCGACACGATATTTGTCAATTCTGTGTTGCTTCCGTCAAGGTCCAGTCAAAGTCAAGTTAAATCAAGTCTCCCAAGCTGGTCTCCGGGGCCAAGGGAAGCGCCGTGTCTTTCCACGGGCGGCCGGGCCGTCAACACGCGGTCCACAAAGCACAAATCACCAAATGTCACTGTTTTCACCAAAACGACTCGGGCCTTCAGACCACCAAGCGAGTCTTCAATTACTTTCAACAAATACACAAACAAAACACTCGGACCTTGTCCACAAAACGAGCGATCACCTTCAAAACCAAAGAGGCGCGTCGTGAGCCGCTTACAGAATAAACGGTCGGGCAAACGCTCGGCCCGAACATTGGACGTGTCTGTCTATCTGTGTGTAGTTCCTAAACGAATGGACCAATTTTCAGCCAGTTTTGAGATATTTAACTTTTAAATGAAAATGTCGAGGGTTTTTCAAACTTTTCCAAGTTTTTAATTATAATTATCTAAACTGAAGCGGCAATTACATTTGGTCGCAACAGCTCAAAGAAGACGATAGTCAGTCGCGTTCGGTGGCTGACGGCTGCAATCGCCTAGTTATGTGACTGCAGGAAGCGGACAGACTAATGTGAAGACGACAATCGTTGGCCGAAGTAGTTCGAAACAAGTTCGGCGAGCGCATTATGCAAAAAAAGTAGCGTTATCGCTGCTAAACATTTAAGTACATACAAAAAATCGGAGGTAAAAGTCTAAGGGGCGTTTAGTCAGGGCCTTCTGTCCAGGACCTTTCGACGGGGTGGACATTGCGTAAAAGCATTCCCCCAACGAAAAAAAGGGACAAGTGTCAGCTACGTCGGGTGAACTGGCGGGGTGTTGCCGGACATTACTTGAAATGTCACGCGACAAAACGAACTTACGAGTACAACCGTGTCTCTCCTGACACGTGTCGCGGCCCTCAAATGATCCCTGGAGAGTCCCTTACTCTAATTTCATGCTCCCTGGCATCCCCACTCTCTGTTTAGGTATTTCCGAGTACATGAAAAAGATTACCCTATTTCTTCAATTTAAGTTTGGGGTTGCTAGGGCTTGCTTTTCAGCCAATCCCAATATAAAATAATTGTACTCTTGAATCTATTGAGGTACATAATGTATTTTAAACAATTTTTAATTCAGTACAATATTAGGTAAACATTTTTGCTTGGTATTGATTTTGTTCTCTTAGATAAATTACAGAATCTTAAATGCGACAACCCTTAATCTCGTAATTCTCCTTCGTATCTTAATTATCTATATTAGCTAGACTAAATATAGCACTCATCAATATTGGAAGCTAATTGACTGTCTTGTTTCCCTGAGGCGAAACGGGTACAACAACATGGAAGCCGGGGGTAAAGACTCAATGATATTGAAACGGAGGGTAGTAATAATTACTACACCTAATTGAGTTCTTTTTTGCCTGAAACACAGTGTATCCTAGTTCAGGCACGTGTTTATTTGCCTCTAATATTAAGCTCCTAGTCTATAGTAAATATTGTACATTATGTTTTATCAATAAATTATTATTATTATAGATTAAATAATAATTAAAGCTGAATATGAGGTATATTCAGCACTGGGTAGATTTGGGCTGAATACCTAGGTATAAAGATTTTATCATGTATCCTAAAGTTTTGAAGTCGTATGATAACTTTTATTTTTTTAAGCTGTTAACATAAGTGACGTCTGATTCCTCTACAAATTACAAATGATGCTTATATATCCCTAGGGAAAAACTGTTTACATTACGCCACTCAAGAAATCACATCCTTAATTGCGTAAGGAAAATGTAAAAACAATTTTACTACTCGTAGTAAGGATACAAGAAAATATAGAATAACGGGGCATCCATCTCTGTCAAGGGAGATACTTTGGTATGATTGAATACGGAATTTGTGAAGATATTGGCAGTTATTTTTGCCATAGTTACCGCCGTTTTTGAGACAATCTCGAATTATTTTACCTAAGAACATCAATTTAAAACAAATATTTATTTTTCACTTAATACGTCGATTACGTAACGCATTATACGCGCGTCGCCGTCGGGTAGATGTAGATGTCACTTTTTGTATGGGTAAATGATAGTTAAGTTATTCTAATGCGCGTTCGATCTTTACGTGATCACCTTTCTGATCTTCATTTTGTTTTTTGTACGGTCGGCCTCTAAATTTTTCAATGAGTAGGTACCTACTTACTATTTACTCCGTTAGCTCAGCGACCCAAAATTAATGTTGGCTTCCTACAGTGGGCCATTTTACTCGGTTCTGTGCTAACTCTTCCGTGAGTAAAAAGGTTAAATTATACTCGTAATCATTTGTCTCCATTGCGAAAAACCAGACAACCAATACCAGGTTCAGATTGTTTGTGAATATTGAGTCGTTTGCAGTAATCTCATCTAATTGGATGCGCAATGAATCCGATATCCATGGTTAATGAAGGTAACTAACCAAATCGTTTAACCTTAGTTGGTGTTAGGTATCTACTTAGCTGTTAAACGCACAAAGCAAATTAATTTTGAGTACTTTGACAGGCAATAATGTACTTAAACAAATATTTTGAATATATATTATTAGTAATGAAAATAAATGTACAGTTTATGATTTATATATTTTACCGTCAGATTATGAACACCGTCAGTTTATAATCTTACTGGCAATATTATAAACTGTAGAAAAATTGTGAACTGTCAAAACCGTTCACAATTTAACGTACAGTCGCCATCACATACATCGGAGCAAACAAGCACGTCACAAACATCGGAACTCACCTCTATTTTCAAGGCATTAGGGTGCATGTGCCGATATTTTTGAACACCTATAGTGTACCTATGTATGTGATGGCGACTGTACCTAATCGAATTTAGACTAAACTTGTGCTATGTTGAAATAATACTAATAACTCGCGCATTGAATGTCACTACGGGCGACAAATTTCCACCGCCGCGAAAACACTCATCCTGAAGAAGAACTTCTGCAGAGTTCGAAACATGTCACCCGTAGTGACATTTAATGCGTGAGTTCAACCGTTTCATTATTAGTAGCGTGTACCTATTTGCAAGACCGAGCGAAGCGAACGAAGTTCTCCTTTACAGCTTGGGCCAAATTCTTCCGTATCTCCAAATGTCCGGCTGTTCTCCTCTACAGGTCGCATTTCTCAACCAGTTCTCGTGAAACATTTGTGAGCAGGCTCAATATATCAATATAAAAAAATATTTTTCACTTCTCATGCTCGCAAAGTTCGCCTTTGTGCTGGATATATGCTGCACAAAATGCCACTTTTATGCTCTAGTGCACAAAGTAAGATTGTTTTAAAGACTAAGATAATCGGGCCTAACAGCCACACACACAATAAAACTTCGTAGAATAAACTTGTAATTTGATTTGATTTGCTTTAATAAATTTCACATCCGTGTTTTCCATTACAAAATTAATAAAACCAGATAAAATAGGAGTCAATTATCATTTTAAAACGTATTGAACTACTAAATGACTTGGCAGTATGAAGTACCTAAGTCTAATATCACTTGTCGAAAATTAAACATAAGAACTTTAAAAAGTTAAGTGACGGGAATGAGCTATTATTTAATTTAATTTTGCAATTATTTATTATTTTCTCGCAATCGAAGTGAAAAGCAGTGTGTATAACTTGGACATAAATTAGCTATTTAACCCCTCGACTTAACTATCCGGTGGCTCGGGTGGATATAAACGTCTCAGGTTAAATGGCTCGTTTTATGCGCTTGTTGTACAATCTACTATTGCTCGATTCAGTTTTTCGTTTAAAATATAAAAAAGCGGCCAAGTGCAAGTCGGACTCGCGCACGAAGGGTTCCTAACCATTATCAATAAAAATATTTATTTTATTCTGTTTTTAGTATTTGTTATTATAGCGGCAACAGAAATACATCATCTGTGTAAATTTCAACTGGAACTATCACGGTATCAGTGAGATACAGCCTGGTGACAGACAGACGGACAGCAGAGTCTTAGTAATAGGGTCCCGTTTGTGTACGGAACCCTAAAAAAGACAAGGCTTGCGAGTTCTACTGCTCTAAGAGCCACTAGTTTAATTGAAAGTGAAAATTATCGCAAAAAAAAATTCTCGGCGCGATAAAAAAACTTAATTTTCGTGCCCCGCCAACTGCGGTAACGCTGGGGTACACATAATTTACTAAGCTGTCAAAAGCGGGAACTTGTTTAGCGAATAATCGTCCGCGTCCGTTCGCTGTATCGCTCAACTTTGAGAATCGATACTAGGGCGCGGACGAGCGTGGAAACCGGCTGTAACACAAATAAATCCTTAAGGCGCCGTAGGTCCAGCGAAGTTAAGCGAACAGAGTTTGAGAAACCATATAATGCGTCTATTAATAAAAAAATATGGTTTCAAAAAAATACGAATAGTAATTTTGAGGCTTTTCTGCAGCGAGATCAGAAACATGTTTTAAACATGATTAAGTAATTTTCGCTCGATAGAAAAAAATCACGAACATAATATTAAGTCTAAAATACACTTAAAACATTCGTAACAAATTTTGCCCAAAAGCTAAACATACAAAAATTGGTTCTAAAAATCTGCAATATCATGTTTGAGGGATCTTAGTGATTACTTTTTTATTTATTTAAACCCACAAAAACTAAAAATAAAAAAAACATGATATCCGCGCTACCGAACACGCACTTCCATCTCGCTCACGCTTATGCACAGTGAGAGGGAGAGAAGACTATGAACCTACGGCGCCTTAAGGGAACCCGCGATTAGAGTTAACTACGCCATCGTGCTAGATGCATGCTTATCTTTCGCGCACGAGATGCAACACTCATTGAGAATGGCTTATTGGACAAACATAGATAAATAGGTATTTAACTTTGTGAAGTTTTATTCAATATGAACTTACTGAAATGCATATTCGTCGAACGATTGATTTACTAGTCTAGTTGCCGAATTAGTTCTATATTACATATTTCACTTACTGAGAGCCACTAAATGCATCTTTAGTACAGTCGCGGCATTAAAAGGTCGACCTGACCACCTTAAGATCTGTTTTAGCTTGCTCAGTATCTGCCTAATCGACCGAGTATGACACATTCCGTCATAATGAATGTCATTTCACTACATGAGATACTATAAGAATTTAATTAGAATTTAGGTTTCTTGACATTTCACTGATAGTGTAGCCATCAATAATTGCTGCTCTTTCTTGAATATTTAAATTTCTCATCATTGTAAAATATTAACATGAATACAATAAATACCAATGATGACATTGACAGGAACTGTTATTGACATTAAAAGTTCAAATCATTATAAGCGAAGAGGATGTAATCATTAGATTTATCAAACTTGACACAACGTAATGGCAAGATCAAACTTATAAAAAAGTTTTAGTTCAACCATTAATAGGTAGTCAATGAAAATTCGTCTAAGTAAATTAAACATAATTTTCAATACAACACTCTCGTCTATTACACAGTTTAAAAAGGCAACATGTGCTTGCAACGCGAAAATGAACTTATTTGAAAACTGGTTAACCTTTTCATGCTGCGACTGTACATATAATATTTATACTCTTAGGATTTTTGTTCGGTAGGAATTGAGGCGGTCGGTAAAATCTCAAAAACTGTTCCATAATTGCTTCTTGGAATTACATCTCAGGATCTGCAGTGTGCACTATTTTACCTTCATAATTTAAGTAATGAGCTCAAGATATATGCTGTGCTGAGAGTGATAGACTTACTAATATTACTACCTCTAGCTGTCCGCCCAATAATTAATCCTAAAATCGCACTGACGAATCTTCTGGAGTCTTAAGAGTTCCCGGCAAGCTCGGCCGAATTTCACCTTCCCGTACAAACGGAGTTTTGTTTTCATTTTAAAACTACGTGGTGGATTGTAACGAAACTTTGCATATACAATAACATGAGGTATATCTAGGTGTGTGATTAGTTTATATGGCTCCAGTTTATAAAACAAACGATATACAGCAAAAACAAGTTTTGTATGAAAAACTTAAATTCGCTGTATTTTTTTACTATGGTATCTGAAGCTACATAAACTAATAACAGACCATGGATATACCTTAACTTATTCTAAGTACAAAGTTTCAGAGAAAACTAGCTAGTCGTTTTAAAATGAGTAAGTAAATATGGAGAACCGAGCTTGCCGGGAACTCATAAGTGCTAAATAAAATATAAAATGACTCTACTTATTAAGTACAAAAAGTTAAAAATATTTTAATTCTAAAATAAACCCGAACACTTTGTATGGAAGCCCACGAAGGCGAACCATTATTGAGTTACGTCCAACTAATATTGAAGTCAAACACATTTTGAGAAATAGGAAATGAGGTTTCCATTTATCTTTTATGGTTTATTTAGCAAGTTTCGGAGATACAGCCGTCTGTCAAAATAATGGACGGGCGAAAGCCCATTGTCAGAAATTAGGTAATTTTCATTAATTCATAATTCAATCGGAGGTTCTGCCATATCACTATACTTGCATTAAGAGGCTTTTATAGTGATTAAATTGTAATGTAACTATACTTGCATTAAGAGGCTTTTATAGTGATTAAATTGTAATGTAACAGTGACATTTCCTTCTGCCTATTTCGAGATAATTCATCATTGTATGACTATCGGGGTAATTGCGTAACTTTCCGAATACGCGGGTTATTCATAGCTTAGTTAGCAGGGATTCAGCGTACGCTAGCACTTCCTCTGCCAATAATCCTTACGCGCTACGCTCGTAGGCGATCCCGTGGTTTTTCCCCTATTTAGCGAAAAGCGCCTACGGTGTAGGGTTCCTGATAGTGAAAATGCTAGCGGACCCAGGTTTGAATATGAGCAGGAATATTTGTACACAAGACATTGGTAAAAATACAGACAAAATAGGTTAAGTTGGTACAAAGGCGAACTTACACCTGTAAGGGATCTCTTCCAGTTAACTCTTGAGCACATTAGACGAGATCAGGAACTAAAAGATAGACATACTAACACGTGTACAGATTTGAGAGTGAGTGATTTGGATGGAGTTTTTTCGATTTGTTCCACAGTCTGATGTTTTCTAGGTACGTATGTATTTAAATAAGTACCACGTATTTAGAACTTTCCATTTTGCCGGTGCGGAGTCGATGCGGTGTCAGTAAGCTGTCAATAAGACTCTACAGATTCTTCACTGCCTACTTTCAAAATGTTCTTTCCGTGGACCCTCATATTATTTTTTATTCATCAATGAAGATCTATAGTGGTATATTTTTATAGGTATTATTTATTTAATGAATTAAATAAATGAGTATGAGTATGAGTATAAATTTAATTTTAATGCTTACAACGACTCCATAGCATACTTAAGTCTTACCGTGCTACAAATACTCCGAGGCCTGCTAATTATACATTATGATGCTGACTCTACAAGTAACCGCGTCCACATTTATAGCAGGGAACTGTATAAAGGTACCGTAACATACACTTTAGGCACAGGCTCTTGGGATTTTTTAATGGGATTGTTTTTTACCTGATGGAAAGTGAAGACAAGGTCTTAGGATTACGGTTACCCAGAAGATGTCTTTTTACTCTTGTCTTACATATAGATACTTTAAGATTGTAAATACATACATTTTGCCATACAATACGTTGTAACCAGTGTTCAGCGGCGATAACATTGCTTCGTTCGCCTAATGCAGTCGCCGAACTTATTTCAAACTAGGTACTTCGGCCAAAGACTATACTACTATCATCTTCACATTAGTATGTCTGCCTACTAAATGGGCGATATATATGGTCACCGAATGCGGTCGACTACCATCGTCTTCCGTTCGCATACAACATGCGACAACGACTTTATGTAATTACTAATGGGCGGACAACGGATGCAGTTTATGTCAAACTCATGTCAAACGATATACGTAATATGGATATGACTACAATTGGTTTGAAGAGATCATAATTGCAAAACAGTTATTATGTAATTTTATTGTTGTAGGTAATAATCATTTTTTTTTCTAATTTTAAGTTCATTCATTTTATGGGTCACTATCCACTTATATAGGGAAAATGCCCTCTCTAAATCTACAGATACTAATTATGTACTATGGAGGATAGATGTATTATGTACTGACTGATATATATGTATAACAAAAACTGCATATCTATATATGTTTATGCATAAATATTACTCGAAATTTAATAAATGTCTTATCCATCATATGATTTCTTCACTACATAGCATCCATCGTCCGCCCTTTGGTAATTACCGCTTTTTAACCGACTTAAAAAAGTGGTAGGTTCTATGTTCCACTGTATGTACTTTTTTATGTAGGTACGTAATGACTTCTCTGTCAATAGTGGACTGATTTTCAAAATTATTTTTTATTTGAAATAGTATACTTATGGGGTGGTCCAACTATCACCAAGTCAGGATCTGATTGAGGGCAACCCTCACATGTTGTGTATACGCTTGTAGTGATTTCGGTATTTTCTATTATAACTCGGAAATCACAAGTTAGGTGGAGTCGAACTGATGATGAAGACTACAGATGACTTATGGAACTCCTTAAAGGAAGAGGTTTAGTATATAGTTGGAAGGAAATGTTCATGTATGTGTCTTGGCGAAGTACTGTTTTTCTTTTTAAGAGCAAAAACATTTATTCAAAGCATAATCAAAGCAATCCTTATGGATTGCTTTGATTATGCTTTGAATAAATTAATAGTCTAAATTAAAGTCGGTTTCAACTTGCTAGCTGAATCAGTCATAAGCTACGGGCTTATTGCATATGGCCGCACATTCCAAACATACCTCAATATAATTTACAGCTTGCAACTTAGAATGATAAAAACTATAGTAGATAAGAAAACAAAACAAAAATGTAAAGTAAAAAGCCATATGTTATTTCAAACTAGTAGAATTTTACCCGTCCATGCTAAGTTTAAATTTTTACTCGCTGTAAATCAGTATAAACGCCCTGTTTTTAAAATACCTAATACCTATTATCGTCGTTTTAGATTAGAGATACGCAAAATATACGTTGAACCGAGATCAAATAATTATTACGGTCAAAGAACGAGAAAGTACCTCGTTCCACGTATATTTAATAATATCATTGCGGAAGACGACTGCAAAAGTATACATATATTTAAATCTAAATTGAAAACATGTTTAACGGATGCCTTCCTTTTAAAAAATATGTAGTTAGATAGTTACTTCAATTAGGAATATAAAATAAAAATAACATAGTCATAAGGAGATCCAATCGAAGTGAGTGGAAATGTAAACAAGTTTTTTGTCATTGAGGGTAGGAAAGGCTGAGGCTCCGTAGGTAATTATGATGAAATACTTGTTTACATGTTTACATCACTTGCTATTCCTTGTTACCGCTAATAATAAGCATAATTACTGTTTCAATAAGACCTTCAATTTATATTTAAAGGCATTACGCATTGATGTTAAATAAAGTCTTAAATGTTCATGATTAATAGTACAGTCTTTTGTTTGG
Source organism: Epinotia brunnichana (assembly GCA_963854355.1). Classification (NCBI taxonomy): domain Eukaryota; kingdom Metazoa; phylum Arthropoda; class Insecta; order Lepidoptera; family Tortricidae; genus Epinotia; species Epinotia brunnichana. The sequence goes on along the minus strand of OY977938.1, from coordinate 30,171,893 downwards.
CGAAATGTTAAACTTGTAATAACTGTGGACGCAGCCTATAAGTCTTATAACTTATATTTTCCCCTGCGAGTGTGGCTGACAGGTGCTATCAACTCGCAGACTGCGTCCGACATCTCCAATCTCCCAGACGTCCATCATTTACAGTGATTGATGTAAGTCTCAACTCATATGGCTCAACATTATAGCAATTTGTCAAACTTGAGTGTGGAAGTATAGGTGTAGTATCGTTTCAAAATAGTGGCATCGTTATTTCTTTTTTGCTGGCTATCTGACTGTAAAACATCACTACAAACATCCTCTGATGTTTTTCGGGAGTAAAGTTATCATATATCCTGCAACGGAATCCTAATAATTTTCATACCAATCATCATTCACTTGCCCTTATCTGGGGGCATAGTGCCCCCGCCAAGACGAGCCAAGCGAAGCGCAAGCCTACATTTTCTCGAAGCGCTTCGTCGATTTGTTGAACACTCATAACTTGGGTTTGGATTATAACTACCAGATAAACAAATTTCTCGGGATATGATTTCAATAGTGGACTTATTAAACATATAAAATTTCAATTGCGTGGCTCTTATACTTTAGATATTATTGATATCTAAAAAACGCCGAACCTCTGAGTTCGAACTAGCACTGATTGAAGTACGACGACAGGAGCATCGGAACGCTATAGACAAGTGGATCGCGCGACTTCAAGAGCCACGTAATGTCCACAAGCGTACGGTCGCAGCGATTTTGCCAAACTTCAAGCCCTGGCTCGAGAAGAATAAGAATAAGAATATTTTCTCAAAAATAGCCCGCAAAGTGAACATAACTCGCTACATATTGGAAGGTAAAGTGTATAGTTGAAGGCCAGATCAAAATTAAAAAATAAAAAACATTGCAGGCCGCCTGGAATGTTACATATGAATTCCTTTATTTGTCGAGAACCAAACTTTTTAAAAAGTAGAAACTGGCATATAAAAGACGTCACAGGTCATATTCAGCCAAATCAACTCGTATTTTTCTGTTGCAAACGCGACATTTTTGTATGTGTCATAAAAAGATTGCGTTTTTCGGTGGAAAAATACACTTGCGATTCTGTTTAAAAAAAATATGACGTTTAGTTTTATGTAATTTGCAGTATCCTCAATTTGTATTTAATAATAACGCTTGATTTAAATTTAGTCTTTTTTATTCCCCCATTTTTGAGAAAAGCACTATATTAGCCTCAGCCGGAATGGCAATTGCAGGCTTCGTATTATAATTAAACGGACTCGCAAGCTCGTCCGTTTAAACAAAATACTTAGCCTGCAATTGCCTACTTCCCGGCCACGGCAATAATGTACTATTATTTGCGTTAAACATTAGCAAACAGGTGTTACAAACAAAATTACAGGTAGGTTTCCATGCTTAACCATGGCTGGTATGCAAAATATACAAGATTACACATTAAAATATTTACAGAACTATAAAATCATTATTTCATGTCAAAGAAGAAAAAAATCATTTAAAGAATAAAAATTATTATTATTTAGCCATTGGTGCAATTTTTGTTTAAATAATCTAATATTTAATTTCTTAATCTCTATTGCTATTTTATTATAGATCTTAATCGAAAATATTATACAACTTTTCCTGTACTTTGACAAAGTAGGGTGCTCCTCAGGTAGAAGTCTATCCGGATTTCGACATTTTCGTGGATGACTATCACATGCTTTTTTAAAAATACTTTTATTTTTATGAACAAACATGCATATCTCATAAATATACAAGGCAGGAAGTGGTAATATATTACGCTCTTTAAAAATTGGTCTGCACGATTCATCTGGTCGCATACCATGCATTGCTCTGATGCATTTTTTTTGTGCAACGAACACGCGATTTATGTCAGTGCTGTTTCCCCATATTAGCAGCATAGGGCATATACAGCATAGGGACCGTCACCTTCCGGTTGACACAGGTGCTCACCGGACATGACTGCTTCGGTGAGTACCTGAATCGGATTGGCCGCGAACAGACTGCACAATGCCATCACTGTGGGCCCCTGGGCTCTGCTCAGCACACACTGGAAGTTTGCTCTGCATGGAACTCCGAAAGATTGGGTCTGGTTAGCGTGGTTGGCACAAATTTGTCCCTGCCAGTCATCATAAAAAAAATAGTGGCAGTGGACTCGGCGTGGAGAGCCATGGTCTCCTTCTGTGAGGTAGTGATTACCCATAAGGAGACCGCTGAAAGGGAACGAGAGAGAGTAGATCCATCTCGAAAGACACGACGTCGAGGACGAGAATGAAACCGGCCACCGTAGGCCATCGCCGTAAACCGTGTAGGCTCGGACAAGAATAGGTCTACGGTCTCCCCCGCCTGTCGTACTAAAGGTATGTGACTAAAGGGGGTCATTGGGGTCGCAGTGTTTCTGGCGGGGGCCGGGGCACTCACCTAAAACCCCAGGGAAGGCGACCATCATCATCCTAGGACGAGCCAAATGTGGCGAGGCGCGAGGAGGGCTCCAGTGCGTTCAGTATGACATCCTGGAGTCCTCCGCAATTATAATATAAAGCCTGCAATTGCCATTCCGGCTGAGGCTAATATAGTGCATTTCTCAAAAATGGGGGAATAAAGAAGACTAAATTGAAATCAAGCGTTATTATTAAATACAAATTGAGGATACTGCAAATTACATAAAATTAAACGTCATATTTTGTTTATTTAAACAGAATCGAAAGTGTATTTTTCCACCGAAAAACGCAATCTCTTTATGACACACACAAAAATGTCGCGTTTGCAACAGAAAAATACGACTTGATTTGGCTGAATACGACCTGTGCCGTTTTTTATATGCCAGTTTCTACTTTTTTTAAAGTTTGGTACTCGACAAATAAAGGAATTCATATAGTAACATTCCAGGCGGCCTGCAATGTTTTTTATTTTTTAATTTTGATCTGGCCTTAAGGCGACGTGAGCTCCAAAAACTGATTTAAAAAAAAAAAAATTCTTGTTTGGATTATAATACGGCTGCTTTAAATTTAATTAGCAATTTTGAGGTCTTTCTTGAGGGAAATCAGCTATTCGAATTCTGAGTTTTTGACTTTCACTCGATAGAAAAAAATCACGAACATAGGTCTAAAATACGCTTAAAAAAATCGTTATAAAATTATGCACAACAGCTAAACATAATAAAATTGATTTTAAAAATGGGCAATGCCATGTTTGAGGGAAATCAGCTATTAATTTACCATTTATTGAAACGCTCAAAAAATTAAAATACATGATATCCGCGCTTCCAAACACGCACTTCCATCTCGCTCACGCTTATGCTCAGTGAGAGGGAGAGAAGACCACGAACCTACGTACTCTTAAACTATACACTTTACCTTCCAATATGTAGCGAGTTATGTTCACTTTGCGGGCCATTTTTCAGAAAATGATTTTTCCCAGACATGAGACTTAGCTGGATCGATTTTTCGCCCCCGTAAACCCTTATATTCCAAATTTCATCGAAATCGTTAGAGCTATTTCCGAGAACGTGATTGCAAATATATATATATATATATATATATATACAAATATTGCTCGTTTAATAGGATAACGCTCACTAATACAAACCTACAAACATACACACACACAAACACTCACTAAAAATAATATTCGAGCATTCTACATTTAATGAGGGTTTGTTAGAATGCATTATATTAGGCGTCAAAATTTACCATTCACTTGCCTTCCACGTCGGAGTATAATAGCCGGTTTGACCTGCCCCTTACACATCTAGTAGTAGATTTTAAAATCCACCAATCATGTTTAATCATTTTGTTGGTGGATTTTAAAAGCGGCTGTCAAAAATAACTGCTGGTGACAATAAGGACGCATCTCGCTGTTTCTACACTCAGTTTGCTAATACTCAATCGCGATGAGTTTGGGATTTGAATTGCTGACAATTTATATAAACTTTGACGTATGGCATAAATCGGTAAGGCTGTCAAAATTAAAGTTTTTTTTTGAACCAGAGTCTGCTTTTGTGTTACGTTTTGTTTGGTGTTTGGTTGTTGTGATACTTTTGTGCTATCCATAAAACAAAATTTGTGTTACACGCCATACAAAATGTATCACAAAAGCAGATATCGGTTCAAAAAAAAACCTTAATTTTGACAGTCTTGCACAAACTTCCAATCCTTTACTAATCGCTGTTCACTAATATTTCATATTGACTGATTAATTATATCAATGACAGGGACATTAAAGAAGGGTTATGTCTCATGTAAAACAAAGTCAATCGAACACCGGCCCTGTACATATAATTTTTTCTCCCAAATATCACTTCCGGACACGAAATAGGATTTCTTTGACCCTCCAATGTCTGTTCAATGTCCGCCGATTGCACCTAATTGGGCTCCTTAATTAGTGATGACCACAGCCGTTAACGTCAAAGCCGAAGTAGGAGCAAAGCCTTTGTACTAGCATTCTAAGTAGATGGGCTTTGTGTTTCTCGTATTTTCGGTCCACTGGTTAATTCTGGGACAGTCTTGACAATGTTACAGGATGCCATATTACTTATATAAGATAGAATTCTAATTAGGATTTGCAAATACGCAATGACTGTGAATTGAGGTGTGTAATTAATCTACCCTTATTTATTCTAATCCAATCTCTCTACTACTACTACCTACTACTAAAAATCTATACTACTAGTAGGTACTAATCTATTTTGTCTATAAATATTAATATTAGAAAGAGGAAAGTTTGTGTGATTGTAGCTTTGCAAGTGTTCCACACAGAGTTAGGGGAAACATGAGTAAAAGGCCGGAATTAATTAAATTCACAAGCTTTATTATCAACGTGTTATAGACACCGTTCTTTTGTTACATAAGATACTGAGAGCGGAAACATCTCCCACCCAGTAATGCCAACACCATTAATATAAAAAGCTAGTAGCTAATCTATGTTCGGATATGTCTCGAACATGTTCGGGCCTAGGCCAAAATGTTAATTAAGACCTATTTCTACTTAACCAACTACACTTTACAATGTAATAAACTATACCTAAAACACCAATATATACTGTACCTATCACATGTCTTTTTAGTACCTGCTGATACGCAAATGCCCAAGCAGGTCTTGACTAAACAAACTTAAGAAAAGATACTTAACTGAGAATAGAAAATAGGTAAGTACAAGGTTTTCCCTTTTTTTTTTTTTTACTTGAAATAGTATACTTCTACTACTACTAGTACTTATTTGAGACTTTAGGTATTTGAGTTACACAATCCAATAGCATAGTAATAAATCTAAATTTTTTAGTAATTTTAGTTCACTTAATTTAAATTATTTAGCTTACACTAAGTGAGAGTCGGCCCACCACAATGCCTTTGAGAAATAATAATATAATAGTACATTGTATACCATTACTATAAACTAATTATAATCAATAGGGAGTGGACAAACTTTCATTATACTAGTTCTAATGACAAACCCTTTAGGCGTTTTTACATCAAGCGCGCGAACTAAATTGTCGTTGCCTGGTATCACCTTTACAATTCTACCTACTGGCCACTGAAGAGGAGTCACCTTATCAGACTTAATTAATACCATAGTCCCTTCCTGCAGATTGGGCTGGGAGCTCTGCCATTTAGGTCTGCTCTGTAGCATTGTTAAGTATTGCTTGTGCCATTGGGCCCAAAAGGTTTGTTGTAGTTTAGTACATTGTTTCCAGAAACTAAGTTTTCCTATATTTATATCAGTTAGGTTTAATTCTGGATATGAAGTCAATGGCGCACCAGTGAGGAAGTGCCCAGGTGTTAGGTATGACATATCATCTGAGTCCCTAGATAGAGGGGTAAGTGGACGAGAGTTCAAAATGCTCTCAATCTGAACCAAGACCGTGTACATCTCCTCATAAGTAAGTACAAGATTACCTATTACACGTTTCATATGATATTTAATACTTTTAATCCCTGCTTCCCACAAACCACCGAATACTGGTGAGTAAGACGGTATAAAATGAAAGGAAATTCTTTCTGCATTACTGAAATTTATTATTTTATTTTGATGGTCTGTGGAATTCAGTGACTCATACAACTCTTTTAGTACGTTATTGGCGCCTTTATAGTAACTGGCATTGTCACAATATATTTTAGTAGGTTTATTTCTGCGACTAATAAACCGTTTTAAGCAGGCCAAAAAGGTATTGGTTGTCATATCGGACGCTAATTCAATGTGAATGGCTTTTGTAAGAAAGCAAATAAACATTACAACATATGCTTTAGTTATAACAGGTTTTCTAATCCTAGTTTGCTTTACCCTGAAGGCACCGGCATAGTCAGTTCCTACAATTTGGAATGGTCGTGCCATATTGACTCTATCAAGGGGGAGAGAACCCATGAGTTGACTTGCATTTTTAGCCTTTAACCTAAAACACATCACGCATTTATGTAGAATGGATTTAACTTCTCTATTTGCATTGATCAACCAATATCTTTCGTGTAGGCTACTCAGAGTCAACTTTTGCCCCGCATGTTTGAGTCTAATATGCTCATGAATAATCAATAACTTGGTCAAAGCTGAACCCTTGGGCAAGATGATAGGGTGTTTTTGATCAAATGCTAGGTTTGCATTTTGCAATCTACCTCCCACTCTTACGAGACCAAAACCATCAACAAACGGATTTAAGTTGCTTAAACTTGATTTTTCATTAATTTTAAACTCACCAAATTTAAATTCCTTTTCAAAATGTTTTCTTTGTTCAAGTTTGATCAATTCATTTAGTGCGGTAGTTAACTCATCTGGACACAAAGTTCCTTTTTTCTTGTTTACATTTTGTTTTTTACAATTGAACAAAAATCGTTTTACATATGATAATATTCTAGTCATTTTTTCTACATCTGAATATTTTTCAATGAAGTCTTGAAAGTGATTATGTACCGTACTACATACAAAGGACGCAGGTGAAAGCCTTTTGAGTTCAGGAAGTTCAACATCTATTGGTGTTGTACTTTCTAAAGGACAGTGTACATAATTTATATTTTTTAAATATGGAGGACCATGAAACCACAATAAATTCCCTTTTAGTTCGTGAGGCTCTACTCCACGCGACAGACAGTCGGCTGGGTTTTCATTTGTGTTTACATAGTTCCACTGAAAAGTATCACATAACTGCCTAATTTTCTCTACTCTATTTGCAATATACACAGTGAGTTTTACTGGTTCTATATTTAGCCAAGACAACACTATTTTTGAATCGGAGTACAGAAATGTATTAATATTGTCATATTTGAGTGACAAAGTGTTATATACTTTTCTAGCTAACATAGCTACCAAAAGAGCACTATTTAATTCAAGCCTGGGAGTGGTGAGATTTTTGTCTTTTGGATTGATGCGAGATTTTGAACATAAAAGATTGACATTTACATGATTATCAGGGCTAACTACTCTCAAATACAAACAACAGCCGTGCGCAATATTTGAGGCATCAGCATACCCAACCAGTTCCATTTTGACAGGCGATTGTACATTAATATTTCTAGGTACAGAAATATAAGACATGTCTATCAAATTGCTAGTAAAGTCAACCATTTTTCTATTAAGGTACTCTGGTAACACATCGTCCCATTTCAAGTTCTCAACCCAGACTTGTTGCATCAAATACTTTGCGTGGACCAAAACAGGTCCTACAAGGCCTAAGGGGTCAAAGAACTTACTAATAAAACTAAGCATTTCCCTCTTAGTGAAGCCTTTTTGTTTTTCAGTTACTGGACATTTCATATTCAAAGTGTCAGTATGCACATCATAGGAAAGTCCTAGAGTTTTTATGTAAGTATTGTTTACTTTGTCAAAATTTTTACTGCTTAACTGATGAATAGATTCAGGAATATCGCTTAAAAGCTCACTGCAATTTGAACACCATTTGTGTAGGGAAAAACTAGCTTTATCCATAAGCTCTATCAGTTGCCGTTTTGTTTCTGCGAGCTCTGCCAAACTATTGCTACCGCATTGGATATCATCAACATAACTTGTGTTTTTTAAGACAAACGAAGCTAGTGGGTACTCATCTTTATACCTGTCGGCGAGTTCGATTAAGCAGCGTGTGGCCAGAAACGCCGAACTCTTCAAACCATAGGTCACAGTCTGCAGCTGAAGACATTGAACAGGTTGCGTAGGCGAATCTCGCCAAAGAATGTTTTGTAAACAGCGATAGTCACTATCTACTAGAATCCCACGATACATAGCCTTGACGTCACAAAGTACTATGTATTGGAATGTTCTAAATAAAGTTAGAATATCGAAAAGATCATTCTGCACAGTGGGGCCATTAAGCATGATGTCATTTAGACATAAATTATTGCTTGTAGCCATGCTGGCGTCAAAAACAGCACGGACCGGTGTGGTCTTGCTATTTGGATTTAAAACCGGGTGATGCGGAATGAAATAAACGTTTCCTGCCTTGAGATCATAATTAGATATATCATAAATTTTAGCATGACCTTGACTAACATAATCGTGCATGAAATCTTTATAGCCTTCATATAATTTATTATCTTTGGAAAACCGTTTTTCAAGATTATAGAACCTTTGCAAAACCCTACCAAATGAGTCACCCAACCCAACATCATCCAGCTGGAGTTTTAATGGTAAAGCTACAGAAAACTTTTTGTTTACAAGCTTGACAGAGATTATAAAACTTTCTTCTGCTAGCTGATGTTCGGTTGTGCCCTCTTTGTAGACATTGGGTACTTTCTCACACTCCCACAGTTGTGAAATAGTGTGATTAATTTTTTCTTCCAAGGAGAACTCACTCTGTTTATCAAGAAAGGGAGAAGACTTATTTTGTTGCAAATAATTACATTTTTCTTCACTAATGTGTGTATTATTTTTATTATGTAATGGATTACCTCTGACAGTTATGCATAAGTTAGATGTAGAAACTCTGCCAGCAGATACGGGCAGATTGCCCGCCACAACATACCCGAACTTAGTATTCACAAGGTAAGGCCCAGTCGGCGTCAGCGGTAGGGTCTCCCTCTGCAGCACCTGGAAGAAGATTTCACAGCCTAAAAGCATGCTTATCTCACCTGTTTGATGGAATGCTTTGTCAGCTAACTTGACATATGAGGGGATGTTCAGTTTTCTTACATCAAAGGACTGTTGAGGTAAGTTGCATGTAATGTTTTTAGTAACAAAGCATGTCACATTCAAATTAAAGTTATTCACAGAGGAATACACCTCAAGCTCAGTCTTTTGTGTGACACTATTGGTGCCATCTATTATGCCTGTAATAATCTTATTAGCTTTAGAAATTTTACAGTTAATTTTTTCAGCTAATTTATGTGTAACAAATGACACTTGGCTTCCGCTGTCCAACAAAGCACGGGCATAAATAAATTTTCCATTCTTGTCTATTAATCTTACCACCACGGTAGGCAACAAAACATCTTGTTCTTGAGAAGTGTTAGTCATCACCACGGCACTGTCAACGCTAGCACCAGTCGAGCTTGCAGTAGCAATATTACTTACATTTGCATCAGATTTTGACTCAGTGTCAGAGTGAATAAGCGTGTTATGCCCGTTGTGACAAATATTGCATTTTAAGCGAAGCATACATTTACCCTGATGCTGATTCAAACACAAAACACAAAGTTTCTTGCCGTTTACAAAATCACACCTATCTTGAACTGTCAACAGCCTGAATTGCGCACACTCATAAAGTTTGTGTGATTGGTTGCAGTACTTACATGACAGCTGCTTCATTGCTGATACTAAGCTGGCTTTGCCAGACTTCACAGGTTTTGCTGAAGTCGGCAGCGCCTGTGGCGGCTTCTCGCTGGCAGTATTCTCCATTGCCACGGCACGTTTTTCTATAAAATCAAGGAACTCTGATAACCCGGGTAACTCTTTTTCATTTCGTTCTAAATGAAACCCCCTGTTGGTATAGGCATCAACCTTGCGAGACAATATATTTACTAAGATCGCACCCCATTGCCCTACAGGTACGTCCAGGTTTTTGAGAGCTGCAGTGTGCTGATTTACTTTAGACACAAGAGAGCGCAGATTCTGTGCCGTACACTTTGAAAAAGTCGGCAAGTCGAGCAAGCTGTTTATATGGTGATTTACTATCATCGGAACATTATTATAGCGTTTTTCTAACAACTCCAGGGCTGATAAATAGTTATCATCAGTCAATGACAAATTTTTTATGATGTCAAGCGCCTCGCTGTGTAAATAAGTACGTAAGTAGTATAGTTTTTCACAAGGACTTATATTTGCGTCTGAATGAAAGACAGCCTTGAAGATATTTATAAAAGGAATAAAATCTTCTATGTTTGTACCATCGAACGGTGTAATGTCGATTGGCGGTAACCTTTTAAATCCATTTTTGGAGCTATCAGGTGGTGGAGTATTTTGTTCCTTTTTTCGTTTGCCTATCGCACAATCTAGCAAAGTTACACAATTTGAGTACTTACGCTCATAATCCTCGTAATCTTCCTGGTCTGAGGTGTTGAGGAATAGAATTTCCTTGTTCAGGGTCTCATATTCTCGAAAATAATCTACTAAACGTTGACGTTTTGACACAAGAGCCTCATGGCTTGTCTTTCCTATCTCTTCCGAGGTACAGAACGTTTCCATACGAGTGAGGCACCCCTTAACATAGCCGCGGTCACTTACAAGCCGAGTTAACGACATTTTTAACGAAACTGCAGAAACAAAACAGATTACGACAATAAAATATCACGCAAACGAAAGGGAACAATTCTGGTTTGATCTTATTGATGCAACAATTCACTTCTTACCAGTAAAACTCCAACTTATTATTAAGCGCTTAATTAGCCTTAAACTATTTTACACACTATTGAGCGTATAGACTTTTAATTATGCACAAAATGGTTGCAAAACCACAATTATGTTGCAATGTCTGAAAACAATATGGCGAATATGGCATGCAATACAAAATACTTTTTTCCTGTGTTGTATCGTTCTGTCACACAAAGAGAATACAAACGCCAAACACTACGCTGTCATGTCACCGATCGGCACGTTTCGGTCGTCATCGGCTAACTTCGTCGTTCTACGTATTCGCCTCGCAACGCTGATTGGCCGGAATCTTGCAGTCACGTGATTTCTTGCGTTCGGATGCACGCTGCTTACCCGATGATAACGTTGTAATGCCCACAGAGTGGCACAAAGTGCCAACATAAGCAAGTTAGCGGAAACGTTGACATGCAGCCAATGTGGGACGAGCCACGATCATGAGTTGTAAACTTCTTTTAGGTTATGTATCTTATTGTGTGGAATAAATGTAGCAACTTCGATGACGGAGCTGACGATGAACTACGTGATATTTAGTACCTTTCGTTTGATTATAATGACGCAATTATTTTCTTCAATCGATGTAGATCTGGAGAGCCTCCCAGCCGCAACTATTGGAATGTACGCTATGACAAAACCACCGTGTCCTTTTAAAAGACTGCAGTGGGTTTTCATACGAAGCTGTAGCAATTGCCCTGCGAAGTCTCGTACACCCGAAGAATTCCGTATAACACAGAATAACGCGACAGTCTTACCACTAACACTGTAGAACAGCAAGCTTTTTGCACCTCACAGCCCGATTGATCATGCAACTTGTAGGTTGTGTAATATAGTTACACTATTGGCGAACTTTGCACTGGTTTGCACCTTTCGAAGGACCATTCTCATGTTCCACACAGAGTTAGGGGAAACATGAGTAAAAGGCCGGAATTAATTAAATTCACAAGCTTTATTATCAACGTGTTATAGACACCGTTCTTTTGTTACATAAGATACTGAGAGCGGAAACATCTCCCACCCAGTAATGCCAACACCATTAATATAAAAAGCTAGTAGCTAATCTATGTTCGGATATGTCTCGAACAGCAAGTTTGTATATTTTGGTTAATCTCCGGAACCGCCTATCCGATTTCAATATTTTTTTCACTTGCTATTAGAATGAACTTTATGGATGGTTAATAGGCTATATTTTATCTCGCTTGCGTTCTTTGCAATACGCGGGCAAAGCCACGCGGGCAGTTTAGTGTTAGTTTTCCGACTGGGTTAGAAGGTCAGATATCAGTCACTTTCGTAAAATTTGTGGGGGGATGGCTTACCCCGAATTACCTGGCGATATTATTTAAGCTACTAGCTTTTGCCCGCGACTTCCTCCGCGTCAAACTCGTTTATATCAAAAAAAACTTTCACCCTCCATTTCCCGGTTAGGGGTAGATTTCCGATATAAAAACTATCCTTTGTCCTTCCCCGAGACTCAAACTATTTTTATCATCATTATCATCATCATCATATCAGCCGAAAGACGTCCATTGCTGGACAAAGGCCTCCCCCAAAGTGTTCCAAAGTGACCAATCCTGCGCCACCCGCATCCAGTGGACTCCTGCGACCTTTAACAGGTCATCAGTCTACCTTATGGGGGGCCTACCAACGCCGCGCCTACTAACTCTATACAAAATTTTATCTTAATGGGTTGTATAGTAGCTCCATACAAATATTCACCCCCCATTTCACCCTCTTAAGACATGATTTCTTTTTCCGGAACTCAAACTATCTGTAAATCAAATATTATCTAAATGGGTCACTCAAATCCAAATTTTTACACCTTAGTGGAGGATTTTCGGTATAAAACTATCCTATGTCCTTCCCCAGGACTTCCAACAATCGCTATACTGTAAATGGGTTTCATCCATATTTTTACACCCATTTTACCCCCTTAGGGGATGATCTCCGGAATAAAAACTATCATATATCCTTTCCCAGGACTCAAACTATCTCTTAACCAGATTTCATCAAAATGAGTTCCATCCAAATCTTCTCCCTCATTTCATCAAAATGGGTTCTATCCTAATTTTCACCCCTCATTTTAACCCCACAGGAGATGATTTTTCAAGATAAAAACTATGAATTGTCCTTCCCTGGGACTCCCACTATCTCTTTACCAAATTTCACTTAAATGGATTTTATCCAAATTTTACCCTCTATTTCATCCCTTTAGGGGATGCGACGACTCAAAGAGGTTAGCAGGTGTATAAGCCTTAATCATCAAACGCCGTATATTGCACTTTTATGTCGTGTACAAACAGACGCCACTGTACTGGACAGAGAGAGACGCAAGGTGGATGATGATTATAAGGTAAACGTACACAATTTAAAAAGTATCAGGTTTTCTCTAAAAGTAGGTAATACGACGACAGCACATGTCGTCCGATATGAAAGCTTTAATCAAATACGCCCATCCCGCGAGATATTAAAGTCGTGACGATATTCAAGACCCTCATCGAAAAGTTCGTAATAAAGAAGTCATCCCTAATCAATACGATCCCGGATCTCATAACGTCTTATTGGTATCGGACATATGGCGAACGAAACTTTATTTATTGCAATTTGTACTTAATCCCGAATACTGTTATTAGTTTTGTATTCGTATAAAGTATATTTACTTGTTACATTTACTATTTATATTTACTTAGTATTTACTTGGCCGGCTCGGATTAGTTCCCTACTTGGAAACAACAACAATGGGTCGTAATAAGTAGGTAATATTTGCGTCTTTTGTTGGAATTTGTGGATTATTTTTAATTAGAGCTTTGTATGAGAAGGAAAGAGTAATTCCAGTAGGTATATTGCCTGGTTTCGATTTAAAAAGCAATTGGATACTTACTCAAAGTAACATAATAACATTTGTTTTTAGAACAAAAACGCGAAGTGAAACTGAAAGAAAAGAAAACAAATGGAGGCAGCTGCTTTATGAGGGAATTTATTTAAACCTGGAACCGAATTACCCATACCGACATTCTTTTCATACAAATTAGATGATATTATCTCTTTATTTATATTTCATCTCAAGTTAGGTTTGTATAATAATCATATAAAAAGCAAATATAAAACTATACATACAAAACATAAAATCATTATAAAAACCTAACCTAGAGGGTGCCGCCGGCAGCGAGGCGGGGCCTAAGCTACCGGTGGTCAGGGCGACAGTGACAGGAACCTCCTGACTATCCGCGCAGTATCCAGGGGTACCCCCTTCTGTAACTGACCCTTGATCCAGCCATGATATTATTATTATTATTATTTTTGGGGCAAATTTTAAATGTCAAAGAAACGTCGCTGAGGAAGATATATTTTAATAAAGACCCATTTCCATTGATTGAAATTAAATTTAAGCTATTGGTTTAACAAGTCAATTAAACCCTATAAAGCGAGTGAAATTTGTATGTACTGGCTTTGCATGAACGGGTCTTGATCAGAACAGACAAAAAGACAAGACGATGGTTGTTCCTAGAATGAAATCCCATGAGACCAACCACTAAATCGCAAAAAAGTCATCTCCCTCTCAGATAAATATTGAAATGTAACTTTTGTGTATACCTACTTATATTAGCATATATTATAACTTTATATATGCTTCAAAGTCTTCAAACCGAAATCACTTTCACTCGTTCCGCTCGATTGCTCCCATAAAACTCTTTTTGCCGTAAATTTTCTTTTATGAAAACGTCCGCACCATCCTTATTGGACCATAAGGTCGAACGATTTGCAGATAAAATACTTTATTATGAACAACACGTATTCATAAAGTATAGAAAGTATTTTACGAGTTCCAAATGGCCTCGGGCCGTATCGACGGATATTTTTAAGTATTTTCTGAAGTACTATGTGGCACAGATTTTCAAACACAGTGGATTAGAAAAGGTGGGCGTTTAATATAACTTTATTTTCATTAATCTTGGCGTGCCGTGGGTGGTTCTGAGTGTGCAATCCCAATGCGTTATAATGAAATGAAAATAAATTATTCATGGCATAACTAATACCTAACATACTTTCAACAACAAAGTTATTTGAGTTCCTGAACTTCTAAAAATAGGTCAAGAAATAATTGAGGACTGCGGCCTATGTACTCAATTTTCGCCTTTCACAGGACACAGCAGCCTAGTGTTTCGATCGCATATCGGACATAAAAGATTTGACCGTCTTGCACTTACATTTTTTAATACCTAACTTAAAACATTTAAAATTGTGATCAATTATAATGTTTATGTCAATTGTAACTGGCACCATGAGTCAAGCCGTGTATCTACTTTTAAAAAATAAGTTGGAGAGAACTTGATAGGTTATTGACATACGTAGGTACTCGCTGTTTTAAGATGTTTGAAAATATTATTTGATTTCCTCGCATTTTCGGACAAATGCACTTCCTTCACTTTCCTAGGCGGGAATGGCAATTCGTGGTTTCGTATCTATTGTTGGATTCAGCTTCGCTTCATGAACTCATCAACTCATCCACAATATGCTATTTCCCGGCCTCTGCAATAATGTAGGTACTATTATCCAATTTTTTCCCTAATTAAAACCTATGGATCGCCTGGTTAAACAATGCATTAAATTAATGCGCTGTTAGTTCTACTAAACTGCACTAAAAACAACAAACACCAGCTAGAAGTCACCATCTTTATAGCGCGATTCAGAAACGACGCGGTTGGTACAGCGCCATCTACCGGCAATTCGACCAATATAGTATACGAGTACATAGACGCTAAAAAAAATTGTTGCGTGTGGCTGAACTCATAGATAGGATAAAAAGTAGCCAATTGGCTACTTGCCAAAAAAAACACGGTGCCATTTGAACCAGTTTTAGTAGTAGTAGCAATTATAAAATCTGTGGTAGTAGTATCTTGGACGAGTGGAATACCACCCTTAGTCACACTTTAGTTGTAAATGCAGCTTGCACCAACACCTGAGACATCTAATCTTGGTTCATGAAAATAAAGATCCCATAAAAACATTCCGTGTAAAAGATAGGCTAAGTCTCGGAACTCTTCCACAGCAAAAAGTGGTGAGATATTTCGTAGAGCCAAGTCAGGCATTCTTGTTCAACTTTATTTGCTTGCTAAATAAAATTCTGCAACTTGGGAATCACACAACATTACTACATTTACTAATTTTTGCATACCTTAAACTATGTAAGTGTGATTGCCAAGTCACAGAATTTTATTTAGCAAGCAAATAAAGATTAATAAGAATGCCTGACTTGGCTCTACGAAATATCTCACCACTTTTTGCTGTGGAAGAGTTCCGAGACTTGGGTTATTTTTTACAAAGAATGGTTTTATGGGATCTCATTTCTTTTTGTAGGTTATTATGTTATCAATTTTGTATGGAAATGTTATTTTACCAACCGCAAATAACGTGTTTGTATATTTTTGCGAGAAGGAACTGCAAAAGTAACTTTGTAATTGCATGTATATCTACAGGATTACAAACTTACTTATGCAGTTTGTATATCTCAGAATCGTGACGGAAACTGCAATATTTTTAGATTTTTTTATGAATGGATAGGCTAAAAACTACTTATGTTCAAAATTTGGAGCTTTTGGGTCTGCTAGAAGTACCTTAGAATTACGATGATCATAAGTGAGTCAATGTATATAGTGACAAAACTAAGGAACTTTGACGGGCACTTAAACTAAAAGTTCAAATTGAATGGAATATATGTAAGTCATATTATACCCTACATGTTACTGAAAGTTCAGGGTTCAGGCTTTAGCGAGCACAAAATAACTGGATGTTGAAAATGGCCTGAATGGCTTCGAGAAAAGGATGGTACGGCCGTGCCTCTTTGTTTTGGTTGACTTGGCGGGGGCACTGCGGTGCCCCCAGATAAGACCTATTCGTTGCGTACAGTATTGTCTAATGTTCATGTTTTGGTACCTACAATTGTATTAATTTAACAATATATCTAACATCAATCGTTTAGTGCCTTATAGTCGTAGGTAATATAATAAATAGATAATGATTAACACAGATATTTTAATTATAATTAATTACGTTGAACAAAAATCAGATAACACATAGGTATATGGGAACAATCACTTTCTGAAATATTTTCTTCCGAACTTGAAGTTTCACATGCGTTTATGATGAATGGATGCAAACACCACGCCGCAAAAGGGTCTTGCCAGATTTTTTCTGTTATTTCTAAGCTATTGTTATCTCAAGTGGCAAGTCGCCTTCGCAAATGAATGTGCAATGTATTGTGCAGGGGAAGCGGGGAGCGGAGCGAACCGATCGCTCAAGGACGTTGGCATGGGGGACGGCCTTAAACACTTAGCAGAGAAAATAAAAAAAAACATTTGTACAATGGCGTACTTACCCCTTTAAGGGATCTCTTCCAGCTAACCAGTATTCTGAGTGGATCAAATGTTTGTATGGGACTAACTAGCTAGTGGGCTAAAACACAAAAAAGAGGGTCAAAGGCGGACCCTCGCTGGCAACAGCCGAAACGGCTCATACAAATTGACATAATATTATGACGTCATAGCATATCTTCGTACTAACCGTTGCCATACAATCACGTAAATTGCTGTTTTAGTCGTCGTAAGTACAATATTTGCTGTACACGAATGTTGGTATCTTTAGATTTGCTAATGGCCGATAAAAAAAAACAAATGGTTTTATGAAACTTTCAAATCTTGTATATTTTTATGGTTTTGATTATATACTTTGTAATTTACACTTTATTGCAATAATTTGATGGTTTACTATGAATATAGTAACACTACGTTATAAACATGCGAACATGCTAGCCCGCAGATTTGCACGGTGTACAGATGAAGTGAAAATTACACTTTTCAAGGCTTTCTGTACATCGCTGTACACGTCGAGTCTGTGGGTTAGATATATTATACTCAACGGGCTTACAATGCCGTGCGCATTCAATACAATAATGATTTTAGGGTGTTGTTGAAACTTCCGCGTTTCTGCAGCGCATCGTCCATGTTCGCCGAGTCGCGCACAGACGGCTTTGATGCCGTCTGGCGCAAGAAAACGGCCTCGCTGTTAGACAGGGTGCGCGGGAGTAGCAACAGCATCCTAAGCATGATAGCTAACAAGCTAGATTGTCCTCTTTTGTGGCAAATGGGTCAGAGGACCAAATCTCTTTTGTGTATTCATTATTAAGCTACTAACATTAGATTAAGTAAATACTAATAATTTGTGGACCAAATGGTGTCTTTAAAACTGAATAAAAAAAATAAAAAAATAATAATAATAATAAATCTTAACATATAGAAAGTAGCCAATTGTACCCTGCAAGCCTGCTGTAGCTTTGTAGTTATACTGGCGGTATGCAAGCCATGTTCCGCGAGGGTCATAAATTCCCGCAGTAAACCGATCCCTTTCTACAAGGCTGCTTTAATATAAAGTTTGCGGCACTTAACAGGATGCTGCGGTGACTGAAAGAAATCGCCACTTGTAGCCCGTAAACCCACTCCTAATACACCTACATACGTCTCATGACAGCACTAATAGTGCAACTTTGGCACCGTCTGCCAAGTCTGTTCTCTGTCTGTTCTCTCTGTTTAAACAGTTTTGCAGGGACATGTTTTAGAATAAGTTTTTTATATCTTTGGTTAATAAATAAAAAAAAAAGTACTTCCAGCCATTTCAGGACTGACAAACTCAGGTTTACTCTCTCTACGATTAATGGGCTAAATGATGCCACATGTCTCGTACTGATGTCACATGACGTAAATATACCTACCCTTAAAATTTTGACGGATTTTTCAAACTTTCAAACTTTCGGCCAATTTTAGGTGCGATAATCTTCTGATTCTTGATTAGCACAACTTTCTGGACCTGATGCCATGCATTTTATCGTGTTGTCATGACACGTAGGTGTATTGGGAGTGGGCTTACGGACTATTGGCATGAGTATCTTGAAGTGAAGGGTAGGAAAATCAAGTAGATACATAATTAACCTACTTCAATAAAGGGGCAGTTTCTCAATTCGTAGGAATCTTTTCTTTTTCATGTATGTTCCCTGATTACTCGAACACTTGAAATTTTTTTGCTTGAAAGGGTATACTTTTTATTTGGTCCCATGGTCATCAGATCAACATGAAGAAATAGAGGGTATTCTTCAAATTTTAAATGCACACTTAAAGCGATTTGGGTACTGATTTGAAGTCGGTTAAAACTTTGATTTTAAAGTAATATTTTTTTTGTAAAATTGTTGAAATGTATGTGTTGAAATGTATGTATGTGTGTGTTGTGTGTGTTGTTGGTATACTCGTACCACGCCGTTACTCGACTGAACAGATATATTGCATTATTTGCGCATGATAATGAAGAGCCGTTTAAATCGTAATATTGGATTGTTAGATGATGATTTTTCTTCTGGCAAGCTAGCAGAAGAAAAATCATCGTTTAGTTTGTTAGTTCGTTCGTACATCCATGAGATGCCTGTGTCCATCAGTGGGACGTAGGTATAGGCTAATGATGATGATGATAAAGCATTCGGCAAAGCAACTTAAATTATTTTGGTATTGTTTTCTTTTTTGAATTGAATGGATAAGATATAATTATTCTGGCGCTTTAACCTGCATTCCATCATCATAACTATAATCTCTGATATGAGGAGGAAGTTGAGACCTTAAAAATAAAAATATCTATTATGTTGCGTATAAAATATAATTAAAAATTAAACATTATTACAAAGTAAGTAAGTAATATTATTCCTTAGATCACTCATTGTCAAATTAAACACAACTTCCGCTCCTTCCAATCCGGAAGCACTAGAAGATTGTTTCCTTATTTGAGTTCCCAAAGTGCCTTCACTGTCACTTGAGCAAACTCTGTTTTGGATATTCACGCCGGGAACCCCTCGCAAACTTGGATTTTGTTACAAATCCTCAATTCTGTTTGAATCGCTCAAAACCGGAAATTGTTTAATAATTGCAGAAATTTAACGACTTTACGAACCCACCTGGAGCAACACTTATTGCTACTTTATAATAGGCTTTTTGTTTAATGTATCATTTTCCCTATGACTCATTTTGAAGTATTAAAATGATAGATTGTGACAGAGCAGCCGCATTTTGTAATAAAACCGTGTTGCGTGAATCTGAGTATGTGCAAATTTTTTCCAAAATTGTACTGAATAAGTACTTACTTACTTGAAAAAAATTGTAGTTACTCAATAGTTTCGAGAGTACAATTATTTTAAATTGGGGTTGCTGGGGAGCATCTCTCCATCAACCCCAATCTTAAAATTAAGGAATTTCACATATAATCTAAGTTGTTTGGGTAAAATAAGGCCCAAATAATACTTAAGGTGGTTCGATTGCCATACAAAGCGTTATTTGACATTCGCAGGCTAACGGCGTGATATTTTAAGAAACTTTTGTAACCAACTTTCATCAATTGGCTTCCCATTTGCGCCAAATTCTTCCTTTCCTAGAATAAACTTGTATAAACTAGATTAATTTGAGAAAAATAGTTTTCCCAAAATATCACGTGACAAACCAATTTCTCAAATTAATCTAGTTTATACAAGTTTATTCTAGGAAAGGGGGAATTTGGCGCAAATGGGAAGCCAATTTATGAAAGTTTGTTACATAAGTTTCTTAAAATATCACGCCGTTAGCCTACGAATGTCAAATAACGTTTTGTATGGCAATCGAACCACCTTAAAACCCTTTTACATGACACGTTTACAAATAATTAAAATTACAAATGTGAACGTTCATTTGCATAGGGCTTTGACAAAAAATAAAGACAGTAAGTATAGGACATAATGGTTAAGGGTAGCGTGTAAATAACGTGCTGACATAACTTATAGTTGCAATTAAAACTCCATTCCGAGCTGTGGTGAGCCAAAAAGTAATTTATCTGTTACGTTAATATTGTACCTAGAAATGGAACAAATTGCTACGGTGCAGGTACCACTGCCTCGTTGTGAAAACAAATTGGTACCACTGTCTCGTTTTGAAAACAAATGACTTTTACATTTATCAAACTGAAATAATATGTATTATTGTTTCAGCAAACACGAAACAGATCTTAAGGTGAATGAATAATTTTGAAACCACTTTACGAATATGCTAAAGTATTAAATAATCTAAACGTATATTTTTAATTTGGATAGTAGCTACCGGAAGACCGTTATTAATTATTGTTTTTGACGGAGCGCAGTAGTGACTGGAAAGTTGAAATAAGCCCAAGTTTTTTTTATCTAGTACTCAGAAATCCATATGAAATCAATACCTAAATAAATACCTACTAATGGTTTAATAGTACATTATTGCCGTGGCCGGGAAGGAGGCAATTGCAGGCTGAGTATTTTGTTTAAACGGACGAGCTTGCGAGTCCGTTTAATTATAATACGAAGCCTGCAATTGCCATTCCGGCTGAGGCTAATATAGTGCTTTTCTCAAAAATGGGGGAATAAAAAAGACTAAATTGAAATCAAGCGTTATTATTAAATACAAATTGAGGATACTGCAAATTACATAAAATTAAACGTCATAATATACATTTTTTTCACTCAAAACGGAGACGCGGTAGACCTCGTCGGCGATGGCGGGATAACTTGGACTCCTTTTTAAAAGACTGGCCAGTTATTGCTCAAGACCGCGATGAATGGAAGGGGAGAGGGGAGGCCTTTGCTCAGCAGTGGGACATAACGGGCTCGATATAATATAATAATAATATTTTTTTAAACAGAATCGCAAGTGTATTTTTCCACCGAAAAACGCAATCTTTTTATGACACATACAAAAATGTCGCGTTTGCAACAGAAAAATGCGACTTGATTTGGCTGAATACGACCTGTGCCGTCTTTTATATGCCAGTTTCTACTTTTTAAAAAGTTTGGTACTCGACAAATAAAGGAATTCATATGTTACATTCCAGGCGGCCTGCAATGTTTTTTATTTTTTAATTTCGATCAGGCCTTCAACTATACACTTTACCTTCCAATATGTAGCGAGTTATGTTCACTTTGCGGGCCATTTCTGAGAAAAAGTATTTTTGTTTCTTTATTTAAAGCCAAAGTTCAGTCTTGTACGACGTACGTATCTATCAAATGGAGTTTGGTAAGAAAATACTTGAGTTGCTCAATTGAAAATTGTTTTTTTGTGGTTAAATTTAGATTTATTATAACTACGTCCTTATTTCGGACTTTTCCAAGTTAAAGCATTTAAATAAATAATTAAATATGATTTAGATTGTTATAAGTATTACAGGAAAATTGCGCGAGATAGACTTTCCGTTTCTTTTTAATAATAGCAATTAGAAAGAGACGGGTAGCTTATCTTCCCTGCGAGATAGGTTGCGTGTTCTTGTGCTAGCCGTGTTGGCAGGATTTGAACCCGCATCCCTTTTGCCTTTCGCGTAAAGGACTTCCGTGCTTCTGTGCTTCACCAATTAAGCGACAGTTCCAGTTGATAAGCCGACAAAGTGCTTTTGTTAGTTATTGATTGACCTTTGTATTGATCTTGAACATATCTCTGAACACATACTATACTTCGAATAATAACGCATAGAAGGATAGTTTCATACGGCCGACGCGCCAAGCGTGAGGCATAAAATGGATTCATGTAGTTGTGATCAACTCGTATTCACACGCGCCAATACGCACACAAACGCACCAATTTTGTTACACCGATCGGCGTACTGGGCCATTTATGGCCGAGTTTTAGTGGCCTCACCGTAGCGCGTGAACTGCGTTTCTAGGCGTTATTATTCTAAAATAATATCTTATTATTTAACACGGGTCTTACGTGATATTTATTTACCGCCTGTTAAATTATAATTTAAATATGTGTACAAAGCGCGAGAGTTTAAAGTGTTTATACTCGTATAAATTATATTCTCTTTGATATTGTAAATTTTGTAAACACAACATTAAATAACAGCTGTGGCGAACCTTTTCATTCCTCGACTTACTATAGAAGCCATATAGACGCTTTTGTGTTCAATTGTATTATCCTATCATAATAATAGCTACTCTTTAACCTTTAACCTATTAGTTATGCATGCGCATTACCTTCGCTCGCATAATCTACAAATTACCATTCATGAGGTCTACTTTCGTGAATCACTTTACGTCTAAATTACATTGTAAAGTGATACACTTGTCTGATACGTTGGCTCAGTGCGCTTGGAAGAAGCGCGTAAAACAAATTTAAATTTGATTGGGACTTAATTTGATCAATCAAATTGCCCTCATCAAATGTATTCCCCGAATTTAAGGCCGTTTCCTCATCTGGCGGCGTGGTATTAGTAAGCTGTACCAAGTCAGTACATATTCTTTACTGCGTGGTTTAATGTTTTATCTAGGGCAAGGGTGTCATTACTGGCGCTGAATGCGCGGAAGCGAGGCTACCGAAAGCAGCACTGCATGCGTACCGCCCCGCCCCACGCAATATAAATACTACGCGCTAATAAGCATAATACCGTAGTGCAGGGACTGGTAATTGAAATACTACATGTAAACGATTGTCTTATGTCTTACCTAATACTGTCCGAAAATCAACAAGTTAAGGATAAATGGCCAACATCAGTTTTATTCAACCGTGGTGAGTTTAGGAATGAAAAAACGGTCAGTTCATATAATTTGAGACGTTGGTGGCGATAGGAAGGAGTCTTCTCGGTATAGATGTCGCTATACGTCTCTAAGGCGTTGTAAGAGGGAATAAATTATTGTGGGCGTGACAGATATAGGTACCTTCAATACCAATCTAAACGCGTTCTGATAATAAAGTGTCGGTTAATTATAAAATACTGCACATAGATTCCAAGCCAAGTTAAGTGGCAGCCT
Organism: Epinotia brunnichana; assembly: GCA_963854355.1. Taxonomy (NCBI): domain Eukaryota; kingdom Metazoa; phylum Arthropoda; class Insecta; order Lepidoptera; family Tortricidae; genus Epinotia; species Epinotia brunnichana. The sequence goes on along the minus strand of OY977938.1, from coordinate 30,148,294 downwards.
AACATCACGTACATATCAAGAATTCTATGTATCAATCCAGTTAATACAGTTTGCATACATTGGGTCCGGGATAATTTTAATCAGGGTACGCTGTCAGGTATCATTATTATTAATTTTGTGCGAATGAACTTGCTGTGCAAACATTGAGTTATTAGTTTTCTTGGCAGCCGGGAAGGTAACTTATATAGGTAATTGAGTCTCCTGTGGTTTGAAACGTTCGGTTTTAAAGTCATTATCGATTCATGGTTAACTCGGCAAAGATCAAATAAAACTATACACCGGTTTTGTTTTACGTTTTTTGTAACAATTTACCTACTCTGGTCATCATATAAAATAAAATAAAATCATCACTGCCTTATCGATTTTTTTGTAATGCCACTTTTAGCATAAATGTGGGTATAAAAATCAACAAAATGTGATATCGCAGTGATAGGTTGCTAGCCCATCGCCCACAACACACTTCAACCCTGTTCCTTTAGTCGACTCTTACGACACCCACGGGAAGAAAGAGGGTGGTGCTATTCTAACCCGACACCACACGGGAAACAAAAATAATATATACAAAAAAAGATAATATATATATTTTCAACACACCTGCTCGTAAAGTAGGTCTTATTACAGCGTATTTACACTGATAATGCAGAATATTACCCATGCCGTGCCTTTTACATTACATTATCGCACTAGTGCCTTTTCATTACATATCTTTTTAAATATTAGCAAAATAATGCAGAATATTACCCATGCCGTGACTTTTACATTACATTATCGCACTAGTGCCTTTTCATTACATATCTTTTAACATTTGAAAATTTTTTTTTTTTTCCTCGCAAATGTGTTGAAAAACGTCGTATGAAACACGTGAGCATTGGTCATTACACTTCTCGTCTCCATTAAGCCTTCGCCTTCGGCTCAGGCTTAAAAACCGACTCGAGTGTAATGACCAACATAGCACACTTGTATCATAATGTACTATTATGTCACCGTTAGATTGTGAAAACCGTCAGTTTATAATCTTACCCGTTATATTGTAAACTGACGGAATATTGTGAACTGCCAAAATAATTCATAATTTTACGCATTCATTTTCGTTAGTTTATAAACTAACAATGTCGTATCGTCAAATTGTGAACTGAATCAAATTTGCCTGATTCAGAACGCAACCTGTGCGCTGTTTGGTTGGGCGAATTATTCCACTTGCATCAGTTTCCACTTACGTCAGAACATGATTGTTTTTTTTGTTATTCAGACATTTTATTCCATTTATTTCGGCATCCAGCAGTGTCGACGGAGTGGACTATTTCTAGGTGATTTGCCCTTCGGGCAACTGAAGATACCTAACTAACCTAACCTACCTAGTCTTTGTGTACGTTCCGTAGTAATTTGACGATTCGACATTGAAAATTTATAAACTAACGAAAAATAATGCGTTAAATTGTGAACGGTTCACAATTTTTCGTCAGTTTATGATATCGCGAGTTAGATTATAAACTGACGGTGTTCACAATCTAACTCAAAATTATCCAAAACTAAGCAAAATGCCACCGAAAAATTTCTTCCGCAAAGCGACCTTTTTAAGAAAAAAAGTTAAAAACCGGCACTAGTGATTTTCTTGCAAAACTAAGTCGAAGGGGATACAAGAAAATAATGTCTACATTTTTTTATTGTTACCTAAAAGTTCATAACGAGCTTTTTACAAGCTTTCTATTATCTTGCGATGTATGTACCTAACTAATGTATTGTTCGGGTCCTTAACCGATTGAGCAAACATTTTGGTTAAATCATAGATAAATGGTGAAAGGTATAGTTTGGATGACAATTCAATATTATGGTAACATTGAGCTGATCTGATGATGGAGACAGTAGATGGCCAATTGGCCATGGGAATTCAGTACTTAACCGACGTAACCCCGGTATACAGAAAAGTACAGTCGGAAATAAAAGCTTGTGCCAAAAAACAGGTCAAGTGCAAGTCAGATTTGCGCACCGAGGGTTCCGGACCACCCCGTACAATATAAACAAGTCCACTGTAAACTGACATGCATTAAGTATGTATGCACATACTTAGTGCGTGTCAGTTTATACTGGACTTTCAATTTTCAGTGATGTAACTAAAAATGTACGGTTGTCACAATTTTTCCTTTATCTGTGCTATAAGACGTTGCTTCGTACAGTTTGTACCAAATTTCAAGATTCTGAGTTCACGGGAAGTACCCTGTAGGTTTTGATTCCCTTGCGAGTATCGGAAATTTGCGGCGTAAACGGCTGTATCTTTTGATTGCGTTGGCTTAGAAGTTTGATTTTTACACAGCTCCAAGGGACAGTAGAGCTGAGTATTTGATCTAAATTTCAGCGTGATACCTCTACGAGTTCCTGTGAAAAAAGGTTTTGACAGACGGACGGACGGACGGACGGACAACAAAGTGATCCTATTAGGGTTCCGCTTTTTCCTTTCGAGGTGCGGAACCCTAAAAATGAAGTTTTTGACAGAAACTTATTATTTCGATGTTGGCAAGGACAACAAGTAACTTGATTACGGTGTTCAGCGGAATTGACATGAGAGACTTCACTTTGATCTCATTTGGTTATATAAATGTATCATTAAAATTTTGATCCTAGGTCAGAAACCTTATCCATATCTAAGAATTAGGAATGTGCATTTTTATTTTTTATTTTTAACATGTAGGTAATGTTTTTTTTACTTACTTACTTAATTTGACATGTTCATCAGGGTGAACTAGACTTACTTTTTTATATTGATAAGTCTTGCTTTTTATGAATAATGTATATTTTGAATCAACAATAGATATACATTTTGGCTTGTAAATGTGCCTTTGTGGCCAAGTTGCAGAATATAACCCGCAAGAGTTAACATGAGACATCGTTTGTATTACTTGAGTACGCGCTCGAGTCACAAGTTAACTCTTGCGGGATATAAATATTTTCATTTTGATTTTAGGTAAAAACCTAATTGCAAATGTGACTAAGTACTTAGACGTGTTCTTTCCGTGGATCCTTTAGTTAATTTATATTGACCGACTTACGCAATCTCCAACATGATTACAAGCGTAAACTCACGCAAACTAGCCGTACCACAACAGCATGTTATGAGCATTAGATCCAGTTCAATAGGATAATTTGATTTATCCTCCGCGGCAATTGGAGACGGAGGGCCCACCGGACACCTAGGTATTCAATGGACACTGATTTGTACTATTCACTACTTGCTTCTCCTTGCCTCAAGGCTCACCCCTAGTATATCTTGACTCCGGGATTGGTGATAACGACGTGTGATTGCGGGTCTGACTTGCACTGGAGATGAGTTAAAGCGTTGTGAACAGACATTTAGTCTAGTTCCGCAGAGCACAACACAGTTATGTTTAATTTAGTATTATTATGTTTCGTAAAAATGTTTTTTTTTACTTACTTACCCACTTAATCTGACATGTTCATCAGGGTGAACTAGACTTGCTTTTTAGGGTTCCGTAGCCAAATGGAAAAAAACGGAACCCTTATAGATTCGTCATGTCCGTCCGTCTGTCTGTCTGTCTGTCTGTCTGTCTGTCCGTCCGTATGTCGCAGCCACTTTTTTCCGAAACTATAAGAGCTATACTGTTGAAATTTGGTAAGTAGATGTATTCTGTTTCCGCATTAAGATTTTCACATAAAAATCGAAAAAAATCATTAACTTTTAGGGGTCCCCATACTCAGAACTGAAACTCAAAATTTTTTTTTTCATCAAACCCATACGTGTGGGGAATCTATGGATAGGTCTTTAAAAATGATATTGAGGTTTCTAATATCATTTTTTTCTAAACTGAAGAGTTTGCGCGAGAGACACTTCCAAAGTGGTAAAATGTGTGTCCTCCCCCCCTGTAACTTCTAAAATAAGAGAATGATAAAACTAAAAAAAATATATGATGTACATTACCATGAAGACTGCCACCGAAAATTGGTTTGAACAAGATCTAGTAAGTAGTTTTTTTTTAATACGTCATAAATCGTAAACCGCAATTTATTTAACGGAACCCTTTATGTGCGAGTCCGACTCGCACTTGGCCGCTTGTTTATATCTTTCTTTACGAATCGCTTGACTATTCGCGATATTGAGGTTTGAGCTGTAGACCATCTGATTTGTGTTTGTTGTATCTTTAGGCGAGTGTAAATAATAATAATAATAAATATTGGGGTACAATCTTACACAAATCGAACTAGTCACATAGTAAGCTCATTAAGGCTTGTGTTATGGGTACTAGACGACGATATATTTAATATATATAAACACTTAAACAACATACACATATTACATAGAATAGATCCAAGACTCAGAAACAAATATTCATGTTCATCACACAAATATTTTGCCCTTACCAGGATTCGAACCCAGGACCTTCAGCTTCGTAAGCAGTGTCACTACCCACTAGGCTAACCGGTCGTCGTACGATAATCGTCGTGAATACATAATTTATATACTTAAGAGGGTATCCTAGCAGCATTTTTCCATACAAACGTATTCCCCTATTTCCTTCCTGGTTTATCCCTCTAGAGGACTCGTTTTTTTTTTATAAAATCTAGGTGTACTGTATGTATGCCGCTGTCATTTACTTTTTCCCAAAAAATAATTACCAAAACAAATACGAATTTTCGAAGACCTAAAAAATGCCCCATTTTTACTGTCATATTCAGATGACTACCAGACAAATATGAAAAGTTTTTACGTTAAAACAAAATAATAGAAACATAGATCTACTCTTCCTCTAAATTTCAACTCCAAACATAATTGAATCGGCGCAGGTTTGGCAGAGAAAACAGGGGAATACAAAGCATCGATCTTGTCAAGATTTTGTAGTGAAAATCGGTCTGAGCTGCGGTTGTCCCTATCGCGCATCGCACGCGGTCGCTTGGGCGCAACGCGACGGCAATAGTTTGTACAAATACCTATTTCTCAATTTTGTCGCAGACCGACTACGCTCGCTGGCATCCACACGATATAGGTCAGGTAGGTCTAAATGTCAAATTGTGATTACCCCTCAGGCCCATATACTTGTTTGCCACTGAAGTAATATTAAAAAGTCAAATTGAAGTCTAAGGTTTAGGGCGACGCGACGTAGGCTCACGGTCTTCTCTCCCGCTCACTGAGCATAAGCGTGAGCGAGATGGAAGTGCGTGTTCGAAAGCGCGGATATCATGTTTTTTAATTTGAATTTTTTGTGCGTTTAAATAAATAAGAAAGTAATAGCTAAGTCCCCTCAAACATGATATTGTCGATTTTTAGAACCTATTTTAATATGTTTTGCTTTTGTGCATAATTTGTTACGAATTTTTTAAGTGTATTTTAGACCTATGTTCGTGATTTTTTTCTAGCGAGCGGAAGTGAAAAACTCAGAATTCGAATATCTCCAGTCCCTCAAGAAGGCCTCAAGATTGCTAATTAAATTTAGGGTAGCCTTATTATGATTCAAACTAGCCAAACGACTTTTAAAAAAAATCTGTTTTCTGAGCCTTTGCGCATTAAATGTAGTGTTCGTTTGTGTTTTCAGACTCCAAGGTAAAATAATAAAAGGCAAAACGATCTCCATTAGCCAAGCGAACTCCTTCAAGTCTGTGTGATTCCTTTTGTGATACAAAGCGTACCATTTGATGTTGTTTGGTTCAATCACTGAAGTTCCAATTGGTGTTTTACTCGTATAACGAAACGCACCCAGATACGAATCACATTCGCTTCATTTACAATTACTTACCATTAAAAAAACGCACGTAAAATAGTCAGGACTCACTATTATATCATGCTTCAACTAGATTGTGCTATTTAATTTATAAGTCGTGGTGCCAATGTTCTCCGGCAACGCCAACAAACGTTAGTCACTAGCGTTAAGTTCGCTGTAAAATAATAGGGTGACCATTATTTAAGTTTCTTTTTTGAACTCGGATAGGACCAAATACTTGGCCTTATTCGATGTCACAAATCGCATTCAGAAGGCGATCAAAATCAAAACTTTTATAATGCAAATAGGCCACAAGGGCAATAATACAAGTCAAATGTATATTTGATTCTAAATTATATACATCATTCATAAGAAAATAAACTACATTCTCAATATTTAACATGGTAATTAAAATAGAGAAAAATTAACAAATCCTAATTCTTAGAGATGTGTGTCAAAATTTTGGTAAGTACCTAATGAACAATGAGTACAGTGTTAAGTCTCTCGTGTCAATTCCGCTGAACACTGTTTATAATTGAATTTACTAGTCGTCCTTGCAAACCTGAACTGACCAGACTCCACAAACAGCTCACAAGTATGACGCGTATCTCAGCCATCGCCTCCCTCGAGCATATGTTAGGGAAGGTTGCGACCCGATCAACGACGCCACCGCATCAATTATAGAGCTCAGAAAGTGATTACTGATTACGTCGCGTCAGTGATTTCTCCCTGTAGGTATACCTTTTACACGATACTTTCAAAATCACCCTCTTTGTTTTGCACGGAGACTAACAGTCCTGGCTACAAAAAAGCCATTTCAACAATAAAAGGCGAAATTCCGCCAAACCTGTACTAAAACGGGCTCTAAACGAGACGAATAACCACATTAGTCTCTGAAGTCGTTTTGTCTCCGGCTCCGTAAGGGCTTTTGCACGTTTTGTGACATTGCAGCTAACGGGCTGCGATTTCATCCGTTTTAATTGGCAGAGGACGTTTCTATGATATCGCTTTTAGTTCATGTCTCTGTCATTCTATTATGGAAGACAATTTCCCTATGACACGCAGAAGACGAATCAAATACTAAATATCCAAACCCCTCGGACCTGATTCCATCATCTTCACATAGGCCCCGCTATTCTGCAACGTGTTTTAACCTCACCTCACAGTTTATCCACAAATATAATTATCTTGTCGCCGCGATTCGTTGTAACTAAGCGTAATCAGAGGTCTAGTTTCGTTAGGCACAGGGTTTGTGTCACTTTAGTAATCGACGTCCCGTAGGATGACTTCAACTAGCTGGGCGTCCCGAGTACGATTTCCGGACTGCACGGTCGTCACCCATGTGGATTACGTTGGTCCTATGAAATTGATAGATGTATTTTTAAGATCCTTTATACACATAGCAATTAAGTTAATGAAATTAGGCCTTGTGGGGATTAGACCGGTTTCCTCAATGTTTTTTTCACCGAAAACTTAAGTTTTATTTCAAAACTCCAGTGGTTCGTGCCGGGGCGCAAACCCACCTCCAGATTGAAAGACTAGTGGCTAACCGCTCGGCTACAAGAGCTTGCTTAAGGATTATTTTCCTTCATAACCATTTACTTCTGGGGCAATTCCACTGACCGAGAATTGGCGTTTAGGGCTGAGAAGAAGTGCTAAGATCTGTTTGTGGGCTACAGCCAACAGATTCATGCAAGCCTTACTTTATCCAATTTGAAATATTGACCCTGCCATGTTTATATATTTTCGAGTTATGTATAATTATCAAGTGCAACATCAAGCAATGTGTAGTTACCGGAATTTATAAGAGAAACTGACCTGCCCCAAATTAAATAACAGAAAAAAAACTTTTTATTCAGTCAATGAGTACTTAAACTGTAATCAACGTAATATAATTCATAATTGTTACCTATATATAAGTATGTAATGCATGCTGCTTGCAAATTTGTATGCCTAAATGGCCAATCATAGTGATACACAAATATTACCATTGTTACCAATGCTTTAAAAATAAACTTTACTTTACTTAATAGGGTAGTTTCCTCATGTATATGTATGCATAACGTAGTGTAACTATATGGATAGTAAACCATCTAATTACTGCAATAAAGTGTAAATTGCAAAATATAAAGAAAATCATAATAAGATATGGAACTTGAAAGTTTAGATAAATATGTTTTTTTTACCGTCCAAAAGTAAATTTAATACCGCCAATACGATCCTTTTACTTTATTAAAAAATAATTGCATGTCAACTATGCACCTAAACGCAGTATTTGACGACCATAACAGCAATTTAGTTGATTCATTAGAATCACGTTTTCTATTCGTACTATAAGTGGAAATAGAAACCGGTGACGTTATACTTGTCTTCTGTGTCAACTAGCATGAACCGTTTCGGCTGACGGTAGCGAGGTCCGTCTTTGAGTCTATTTATGTCCTTTAATCATAGTTGCTGCTATACAAACATTTGTTCCGTCTTTGTGTCTATTTATGTCGTTTAATCATAGTTGCTGCTATACAAACATTTGATCCGTCTTTGAGTCTATTTATGTCCTTTAATCATAGTTGCTGCTATACAAACATTTGATCCGTCTTTGGGTCTTTTTATGTCCTTTAATCATAGTTGCTGCTATACAAACATTTGATCCGTCTTTGTGTCTATTTATGTCCTTTAATCATAGTTGCTGCTATACAAACATTTGATCCGTCTTTGTGTCTATTTATGTCCTTTAATCATAGTTGCTGCTATACAAACATTTGATCCGTCTTTGAGTCTATTTATGTCCTTTTATCATAGTTGCTGCTATACAAACATTTGATCCGTCTTTGTGTCTATTTATGTCCTTTAATCATAGTTGCTGCTATACAAACATTTGATCCGTCTTTGTGTCTATTTATGTCCTTTAATCATAGTTGCTGCTATACAAACATTTGTACCTTCTCTAAAAACTGAAAGAATGGCATTGAAAAAAAACCGTAGGAATCATGCCTATTCTTACTTTATGAGAAAACTAATCGTATATAACCACCCTCGCCAAAAACACACTTTCCCGGCATCACATTACTACGCACTCATTAATATCCGCTTGCGCACAGGCAGTTACATAAATTCCAGTCGTCGCTTGCCTATTACATGAGGGATGCTTGTTTGGAAGGGTTAAGTAGTGGGGCGAGTTAATTTACTCACCGGTTGGCTAAGTTCATTTTCCTGTGTTGATGTTTAGAGTGAAATTAATGCGTAACTTTTTGCCCGACCACGGCAGAGGCGAAAGGATAATTTCAGCTGTCTAAAATGTTTGTATTTACGTGTGTTCCCCCGAAGCGTCTAATATACTGAACTGAGTTGATAAATTGATAAATGAGGTGTCAATCGATTCGAAATTATGCTCCGGGTGACAAAGGCTACACGTTGTTTGAAAAGAAAAAAATTGTTTTGTTTGAGTTACTTTTCCGTACCTATACTTCGATTCTTTTAGCATTAGAAAGACCTTTACAGAAGTAAGTGTAAGGTTTTTTTTAGAACACGTTTTACGATACCTGCCGTAAATGCGGCGAAATAAGTGGAAAACTATGATAACATTTTTTAAAGCATTTTGCATTATTATTAGACGATAGCAAAATGTGTAATTAGCATTTACTTAAAAGGATTATTTAATAATACAGCATTAATATTTTATTTGAGTTATTTTTAATGTATCACAAAAAAATTGCATGATAAAAAACCCAGAGAAGCAGAGGTTTCAAACAAACGGAACGTTTTAAACGTATAAATTGCGACTATATTGAAGAGATCGTGTCCCACATCAATAAGAGTTTAGCGTTTTGACATTTGCGTCATTTGCAATCGGTCGGATAAAATGTCCGCCATCACATTGTTCATGTATGTCATGCGAATGCAAGTGCGATACTTGGTCATTATCCCAGAATCTTGTTGTTTTGAGTTTTTACGTTTCATTGTTTTCCGTTAAAGTTATTTGTTATTGTTATTATCTTTCGTTGATAGTGCGGTTCACCGCCGATAGATCTATCCCAATTCAGTGTAGTGAAAGGTTAGGTTAGGTTAGGAATAGTTAGTAATAATATATATATAATATTTACAAACCTAAGTGATAGGAAATATGAAATCATTGATAAGTACCTATGATGTAACAAAAAAAAATACACAATAATTTAATATTTTATTATTAACTTCTGAAGAAACAAGTTTACGACACCTGCTTCTTTGTTTATCGAATTTCTAATGCTAAAAAAATCGAAGTATAGTCGGGTTACAGTTTTTAGGTTTTTTTAATGCTTGTTGATATTGATTTATTTACTACTATGTTATGCCTCGTTCTCATAAATTTCATATATTTGCATTTTTAATAAAGCTTAAATGTTACTCCGTAGTTTTTATTTGTTTCCCTTACAAGCTAATCCGAACATGAATATTTAACAGACTACTTATTTTGTTTAGTTTTGAATTTCTTTTTTTTTTGCATTATAATTCTGTGGGAGTTTTGTAAGCCTTTTTCACAACTGTTTGATCAAAACTATAATATAATAATGGTAATCCAGGAAGCACTGAAACAATAATGTTTTGTTTGAGACTACTAAAAAACTGGGTCAAATATTAACCAACATTACTAAAACATAAAATGATGTTGTTGAAAGTCCTAGGTTTCAGTTTGCCGCAGAAAACTACCAACCAAGTATCCTAACTAAGTCACCTAATAAAAGCTACCTACTCCTCACAGTCCTGGCGCAATTTTCCTACGCAATGTGTTTTGTCAAAGATACTTCGATGTTGATTAGATCCCAAAGTTCTTATTTGGTCCACCTTCGGAGTTTAGTTCCGCGGTATCAGCCCCCCCTGTCACGAAAGGCTTTGACAAGGAAACTTACATGATTTATTATGTGATATCATTGAATGTTGTATATTATGAATGCGACATTCTATTTATAGAAGCAAACGAAGTTCTCCATTTCAACTTGGGCCAAAATTCTATCATATGTCCGCATGTCTAGATGTCCGGCTGCCTTGCTCTTCTCATCTACAGGTCGCATTTCTCAACGGATTCTAGTGAAATTTTGGGAGCAGGTTCCATCATTTTATAGATTTTTTTGTCGATTTAGTTTTTTGAAATAAAAAAAAATCTAATGGACAGTCTTGTGAGTTCTACAGCTTATTAATATAATGAATTCAAGGTAAGTAAGTTTGTGAATGTGTTGAACGGAGAAGAATATTAATTGTTAAGGTGACGTGAGCTCAGAAAACGGATTTTTAAAAAGTGGTAGCCCTTGTTTGGATTATAATACGGCTGCCTCAAATAATATTAGTATTTTGAGGCCTTTTTCGAGGGTCAACAGCTATTCAAATCCTGCGTTTTTGACTTTCGCTCGTTAAAAAAAATCACGAACATATTAGGTCTAAAATACACTTAAAAATTCATAACAAATTATGCACAACAGCTAAACATATTCAAATTGGTTCTAAAATCGGCAATATCATGTTTATTTTGAATTAAGCTATTACTTCTTTATTTATTAAAGGCACAAAAAATTAAAATTAAAAAACATGATATCCGCGCTTCCGAACGCGCACTTCCATTCCGCTTACGCTTATGCTCAGTGAGAGGGAGAGAAGACCACGAGCCTACGTCGCCTTAAGTGTTAAAAGATTTTGACAAAAATATGAGATGAAGTATTGAACAAATTCTCAACTACAATTTCAATGAACGATGACTTATAATTTTGACATTATAATTTTCACACTCTCGAAAAAAACGAAATCGATTTTACTAAGAGGGTATATAATATTTATATTCCAAGAGTCACATCAAAGCCTGGAGGTATTATAAGTAGGTATTATATCAAAACGGGTGTGTGTACGGTCGATATTAAGAATATGTTTACACTTCTACACATTATTCCTAGGTAATACGGCGAAAAATGGATACATAACTTTGACGTCGACTGTTTTTTTTTGATGTTTTGGTAGTGTTGTTTTTATAGGATGAACCCAATAAAGCCGTGTACCAGTCTACTAGCATGCTATTAACTAAATCGTCTCAAACGCTCCATCCAAGTGCTAAATTTATATAGATCTTTAAATCAGAGACGCTGCCATTAAAGTTATGAGGCTCACGAGCTTACGTTTAAGCTTTCATGCGAAGTTTACTACACCTATGAAAAACTAAATTTGGAAAATTACAAATTGTTCGGTGAAGAAGCTACGGTAGCCTAGTGGTTTAGGCATGCGGCTGTCAAGCGGCGGTCGTGGGTTCGAATCCCAGCTCGTACCAATGAGTTTTTCGGAACTTATGTACGGAATTACCGTTAGCTTTTCGGTGAATTCTCTAAAGGTCTAATTCCAATAAGGTCTAGTTTTCCCTCTGGATTGGAAGGTCAGATGGCAGTCGCTTTCGTAAAACTAGTGCCTATGCCAAATCTTGGGATTAGGTGTCAACCCCCGCTCCCCCCGCGGACCCCGGGCTCCTTTAGGGGCACAACCGGGAATAATAACGCTAGGAGGATGATGATGACAAATTGTTCGGTGATTGGTCATACCTGTCCGCGGCAGTCCCGGAAGTTGAGACTGAAGCGCTATGACAGACCAATTTGTCTCTAACTACGTAGTCACTACGTATCCCGCATTCAATAAAGGGTTGGCAATGCGCTTGCGATTTTTCTGGACTCTAAAGCGTCGATAGACTACAGGAACAACATCAATCGGAAGGCCGTATGCTTTTTTACCACCATCGAAGTAAAAAATAAAATTCAGTGAATATTCAAACATATTTACATTGTAGGTCTATCGTAGTCAAACGGAAAATAAATATTTTGGTTAGGCAAATGCGTTCGATGTTAGTAGCTGAGAACGTTCACGCGTCTCGTTCTTTCTTTTTTAATTATGTACTCGTATAGGTACGCATTTAACCACTATCTTCTAGTGACTATTTATTCAGTCTAGTCTTGAAATGATCCAAGTTATAGTAGTTAATTAGTAGCTGGAAAAAGGTTTGCCGGGAGTGAGTTCCACTTTTTAGCTGTCCTCGCGAGAAAACTGGAAGCAGAGTGCATCGTGCGAATCATTGGTAAATCAAACACATAAAACTGGAACCCACGTCCGTGCTTAGCCCTAAATAAGATGGCGAAATGGTGAGGGAATTATTAAGTCGTGTTATCTTAGCGCAGACTCTCCACAATGGATCCTGTAGAACACCGACAGGCAGGCAAATTTTCTACGACATATTCCAATCTTTGCATTTCTTGTCTTGTTATTTTGTCTTACGCTAGAATCACTGGAAAGGGGTACTTAATGGAATTTATTAGCTATTTTACTACCGACAAAACTACTACAAAAATGAGGCGTCCTATAAATAGACCGCATTCGTCCATCCATTGCGTAACCAATATTCGCAAAGTGATTTAGGTACCAGCTTCAGGCTAAATGCCAAATGGTACAACACGTAGGTACCTACACTCAATAAAACTACTTGACACAGAGTTCAGAGTTGTAACAACTAACTGGTAGACAAAGCGCTAAACTTTGGCAATAGAAACAGAGAAGAAAGAAAGAAAAAATATTTATTTATGACATAGCAAACTGAAAATACGAGAAAAAATAAAAATAAAATAAAACATTAAGTCTACTAAATAGTATTATTTACGAAAAAGTCCCGCCTCAGCATAATGCTGACTCAAGAGCCGGCGCTGATCTTCCGGCGGGACCTAAAGAGTGTCACAGTGTTTGCAGTACAGTTGAACGCGACGAGGGGTAATCACGTAACGTTCTGAACGCGCGTTAGGACCATTAAATAACAGACAGTTAGTAGCAGCTAAGGTAGCCATACATATCGCAACACGTCTTTATTATTATGAGAGTATAGAAGTATTACGATATATTTAGCTCCCTTCATCATCATTTTCATCATCATATCAGCAAAAAGACGTCCACTGCTGGACATAGGCCTCCCCCAAAGAAATCCAAAGTGACCGGTCCTGCGCCACCCGCATCCAGCGGACTCCCGCGACCTTTACCAGGTCATCAGTCCATCTTGTGGGAGGCCTACCAATGCCGCGCCTTCCGGTACGTGTACTTTCCTCACCAACGGCCATCAGTTCTACGTGCAATGTGCCCCGCCCACCTTGGCTACCTTGGCTGCTAACTAACTATCTGATGCTGACTGTACAGGACCTAGATAATGTTACATTCGCCAGAATGCTCATTACAAGTGAATGCATCAGCAACTTTAGATTCCGCACTACAGGCCTGGCCACATGTCTGCGGTGCGGCCAGGCCTTTACGTACCATAAGATAAACGTCCCAATATTTCACACCTTAAGGTGGTTCGATTGCCGGCACAAAGCGTTATTTGACATTCGCAGGCTAACGGCGTGATATTTTAAGAACCTTATGTAACAAACTTTCTTCAATTGGCTTCCCATTTGCGCCAAATTCCCCCTTTCCTAGAGTAAACTTGTATAAACTAGATTAATTTGAGAATAATTGTTTTCCCAAAATATCACGTGACAAACCAATTTCTCGAATTAATCTAGTTTATACAAGTTTATTCTAGGAAAAGGGGAATTTGGCGCATATGGGAAGCCAATTTATGAAAGTTTGTTGCATAAGGTTCTTAAGGCGCTCTTATTAGACGATATTTAGGTATTTGCGGAGGTGAGGCAGACGGAGCGGGAGACGCGCGTCCCGCGCACCCCGCTAACGGCCTTATTCTGTTGGCATCCGTATTCGGCTCGTTTTTGCGGATCATACGATCAAATGTTTGTCTTCTTGAATAATTGTTTTATTTTTCAAATCTTGGTTGATTTGTGTAAGATTGTCCCCAAATATTTATTGTTTATTTATTTATTTAAATCTATTTTTTTAAAGAAAATAAGGAATAATAGGTAGTTACAGTTCTTAAGTACATCGTAGTATGATGACATCAATTATGGACACTTACTTTCCAAAGATATGTTAGTACAGATTTCTTCATCATCAATCCACCTATCGTTTTCCCAGTTCCTATGTGGGTGCTTCCGTTTTCCAAATACGTAGAACTGATAAAATAATAGTACATCTTCACTTCCTAAGGGTGAACGTCACCAATTATTGATTGTACTAATATATTACAGGTTTTTTAAACCGAAATAAAATCGATTACTTCTAGGTAAAGTTATAGCGCCGGTTAACACCCGCTTAAGAAACCATCAAAAATAATAAACAAATAGCTATGTTCATCTATTTATCTCCTGGCAAATTATATTATTATCATGTATGTCTTTCCCGCTCACGAGACAATGATGTCCCGGACCTTTGGGAGGCATGCGTGGGGCTAGGTACCTACAAAGTACCAACGGCGCCAACACGTAGAGGCCCTTTTGACAATTTAATGAAATGCAAGGAGTATTATTACCATAATTATTACCTTTGTTACATAAGTATGACTGACTGATCAAAAACTGGATAATTAGACCCACTGTTAGTTAGAAGAGCATTTTATTATACAGGGTGGTTATTTTAAGACCAGCAAGTTATTCAGTACATGACTATGTCTATTAAAAAATGTAATTTGACCAAACATCATATAAAAATAACAAATTCAATTTGTCTCTTAAATACCTAAAAGTGATATGTCACTGCGCTCGCGCGGCGCGTGCTGCCTACCATGCTACCTCGACCAGCGGCCACACCGCGATGGACCTTGATACTCTCAACAAGCCAACAAGATTGGACTTATACTTGGCTCTATACTCCAGGCAAAATACGGTTTCGAAAATCATTAATTTATAATAGCGTTTTTTTGTATATTTCATTTTTAATCGTTATTCTAAGATGCTTTACACAAGAATCCAAAAAAAAATCCAACCGGAAGTAATTATATAAATTTAAATTAAGCTTTAATTGTCTTTTTTTGTTTGATTTATATTGAATTTTTTAAAGCAAATGTAAATTTAGGTAAAAGCCTCCTCGATCTCATGCCATTTTTTTCGGTCTTTAGCCAACTGCATCCAGCTAGGTCCGGCGACCTCAGTTATGTCATTGGTCCAACGTCTTTGTCGTCTACCTTTCCTTCTTTTGCCTTTCGGCCCTGACCAGTTTGTTGCTTCCAGTGCCCTTCTTTTCTCGTAATATCTGGCGATATATGGCTTTTACCCGAATGGGGTCCATATAAGAAAGAAAAAATGGCATAAATCTTTTAGATTTAGTAAATATGTACTAACACAAACAATATGGAATAAATAAAGCTTAAATAAATATATATATATATATAAACTAGCTGTTGCTCGCGACTTCGTCCACGTATAACATGTTATCGTCTAAATGTTTGTTTTAGAAATTTAAATGTTTGTTTAATAAAAAAAAACATTGAAATTAGTTTTGTACAGTCAGCATCAGATAGTTAGTAGCAGCCTAGGTAACCAAATATATCGCAACACGTCTTTGTTACTATAGGTGTAAGGATGTGTTACGATATATTTGGCTACTTTGGCTGCTACTAACTATATGACGCTGACTGTACCTAGTCTTTAAGTAAACAGTCTAAAACCGAAGAAACAAATCTCTCTTTATTTCAAAATGTCTTGCTCTCTATACAAACTTAGAACCCTCTTTGAACTCTCATAGTAAATAGTCTGAAACCGAAGTTACAAATTTCTAACTTTAAAAATGTCTTGCTCTTCGAACCCCCTTTTAACCTTCTTAAGTGATTAATAATTAAAAAACCGAAGTTACAAATTCCTTACTTTAAAAATGTCTTGCTCTCCATACAAACTAGAAGAACTGTATATCCTAGAAGTAGGTATTTTTGTCAAGACCAATCCAAGCATGTTCAGTAACGTTTCAGAAGGCCGCAGATTTCCGACACGTAAACAATACAAACAAAAATTGAAAACTTTGCAGGGTTGCAACAACACAGCGCTAATCAGAGGCGGAATCTTGGGAATGGCACCAAACATTTTCAATAAAATTCCAGACTGAATTAAACACTGGATATTAATAAATTTAAAAGACAATTGACTTCAGATTCAGATTTGTTTATTATCATAATTTTACAATTGAAATCATAGTACAATGAATATACAGATAAAAATGTGTTAAAATTATAACTTGTCAGTTACAATTTAATACAATAGATGTGTACAGTTGTGTACAGAATTGTTATTATTTGTAAATAGTTTAATAATACTTATACTCATAACATAATGCTATTACATAAAATAGAGAAAGAAAACATAATACAAATATTAACGTCAAGCTTTTAAGATCTTGTTATTTAGTCATTTGAAAGAAATTCTTGTAAACTATACAGTGTTTTTTCAAGCAATAGTTGTTTTACATGGAAGCGAAAAGAGTTGTCGTTCGTTATGGTTTTAAGGTTTGAAGGTAGCCGGTTAAAAAGTATTTGTCCTATTAACTTCGGAAGTTTTGTGCCTATTCTAAGTCTGGGCGAGGTTGTTTTGAAGTGGATACTTCTTTGCTCGCGTTCTTGTATAGGGGTACAGTTCAAAATGTATCACGTAACTTCCGGATTAACTTTTTGTAGAGAAGCCTAATCTGATTTCAAATAATTGTTTGTTACATGTTTTAATCCTTCTTTATTTGTTATTAGTTGTTAATCACAAAATGCTATTTAGTTTATGTGACGGGCATGAAAACTATGCTGAAATGACCGCCATTTTCAATGCCTCGCGAGTCAAACGAGCTACGTCAGTCAATGTTGTTATATATACCGATTTATCTGTGCTTATACAGATTTTAGTGAATTAATGCAGATATATATTTTACGGGGACAACCAACAAATAAGTATCCACTTAAACTTAATTAACGGTTGTATCTCGGACACAACCCGCTTCTTTTTAAGTTATTTGCATTTCTCATTGATCTCGAACTATTTTCACCTCTCCTTTGAAATTCATTTGGATAACGTTTAACATACATCAAAACTTCCAATATATAAGTTGAAACTGATGTTAAGATAATAAGTTTTCTTAAATGTTCGCGACACGTGTATCTGTCCTTTGCATAGGGAAGTACTCTAATTGCACGTTTCTGGATCTTTAGGATGCGCTCATAATCCGTACTGTTGCCCCAAAGCATTATCCCGTATGAAAGTTGAGAGTATATGTACGCATAATACAGCTCTTTTAAGCAACTTTCTGACACAAGTGGTCTTAACTGTCTTAGAGCATACTGTATAATGTATCTATGTGATCTTTCCATGACATTATTGGATCAATCATTTCAATCAATAAATCAATATTTGATTGAAAAGTGTTATTATACCATTAAATATTACTTAAACGACCCTACGACATAACATGATTCCATTCAAGACATTCCTTAGTTATAATATTCTTTAGTTATAGTATTTTTTGAGAGTTTTTGACATGTTTTTGAAGTATTTTACACCAATCACTGTAATGACATTTATTTTTTTATTTTTATAAATATATTAGCTGGCTGAAATATTTTGTAAACCTACATTGTGGGTAATGCACAGAAGTCTTATATTTTGTATACCAACAATACTTGTAAAAGTTGTTACCTATGTTTAACAAAATAAATTTAATTGAATTGAAAGTACTTAATTTGTATTCTAATAAGTAATCTTTATGCAAAAATTTAAGTCTCTAGCTCTAAAAATAAAGTTTCCCCCATACAAACTTTGCACCCCTATTTACCCCCTTTAGGGGTGGAATTCCCAAAAATCCTGCTTAGCGTTGCCTACGTTGTAAAAGGTAGTTCTGGTGTAAATTTCAACTCTCTAGTCTTAGTAGTTTCGGCTGTGCGTTGATGAGTGAGTGAGTAAGTGAGTCATATCAATAACTCCATACCGACAAAAGGTATGTTCACTTAGATAACGTCACATTTATTTGCTTTAGTGGGCTTATTTTTAAAGGGGCGTGGCGGGGGAGGCTTTCTTGGTTGTTATTTGGAGAAACAGCGGTGGCAGAGTGAGTGCGAGATGTTAAACGGCATACTTTAGTGTTTTGTGATGGGTATCATGTGCACAAACAGCTGGCAAAGTTTTGCAGCTGTATAGGGGAACACCCTGTAGTACTTTGTACCCGACTGCTTCAGAAGGAAGTTTATGTTTTTCGAGCGTATGTATCATCATATCAGCCGAAAGACGTCCACTGCTGGACATAGGCCTCCCCCAAGTGCAAAGAGTGCCACAATAGCCGGTCCTGCGCCACCCGCATCCAGCGGACTCCCGCGACCTTTACCAGGTCATTAGTCCACCTTGTGGGGGGCCTAACCACGCCGCGCCTTCCGGTACGTGGTTGCCACTCGAGAACCTTTCCGCCCCAACGGCCATCGGTTCTACGTGCAATGTACCCCGCCCACTGATACTTAAGTTTAGCGATTCGGAGGGCTATATCGGTTACCGTGGTTCTGCTGCGGATAGCCTCATTTCTGATGCGATCGCACAGAGAAACTCCCAGCATAGCCATCTCCATCGCCCTTTGAGTGACTTTGAGCCTTCTTATGAGGCCTATAGTAAGCGACCACGTTTCCGTTCCATATGTCATCACTGGCAACACACACTGGTCAAAGACTCTCGTCTTGAGACACTGCGGAATATTGGACGAAAAGATGTGCCGTAGCGTATGTATGCATGTATGTCTATAACGAAGATGAGGAAGGGCCGTGGCCTGCTGCTGGTGGAGTGGCAGGGTCTTTTTCCGCACTCGTTTTTAATAGAATCTACTAAACAGCAAGTAAATATACTTCAGTTCACCAACTCGTTTAGGACTTTAGTCTAGGTAGTCGCTATCCGGCGCAATAGCCCTAAATGCTTTTGATATATTTCTGTATGAATAAATAAATCTATTATTCGTACAGTCCATAATTGGTACCATTACCCCCCCAACCATGTGCTCGTGTCCGAATCCGATTTACACCCGACTACTTACTACCTAACAGTTCTAAATACGTATTCAGGATAACTGAAGATTTTTATTGACATCTTGTCAATATGCTCCAGCTACCTATTAATACGTTTTAGGTGCGGATGTAGAAACGCTTTAATGTAGTAAATATCGCATACCTTATATTTGTTATTCTATCATTTCGAATGTGTTCTCCAGCATGTATTAGCGTTTCCTATTCCTTTATATATTTTTATTTACCTTGATAACTCGAAATAATTGCTGCAAAAAGGCGTATTTGCGTGCCAGGTAAACATTCACAGGTCCGTCGTCGGCAGTGGCCACGGGCGTACTAAATTGTACTCGCCACCGCGCATGCATGACGCGGACACCCGGTTTTTCAGACAAATGACCAAATGTATTGAATTATCAAACATATTGAAATTCTAAGAAGCCGGTAGATAGATCTACCAAAAAGCTACCTATCACAACAAATTTCATTGTAATATTCCAAATAACTTTTGAGATATTTCGAGTTTGGTGGTAAAAAAGCACTGTTTTGAAAGGCAAAATCTATCGAGGTTTTTGTAAGCAATCGTGATTTTACGAAGTACGAACATAGCCAATGAACTGAAGATATACATATCAAAAATTTGGATCTCTAGCAATAGTACAAGTATACTAATAATCGGTTTGGAAAAGGCACTTTTTCGATGCGCAGCTGCATACAGCGCCTTAAAATATCACGCCGTTAGCATGCGAATGTCAAATAACGTTTTGTATGGCAATCGAACCACCTTAATGCTTTGATTTAGTTAACATTTATGTATGAACCACAGCATTGAAAAAATATTGAAAATGACTGTTAATATTGGGCCAATGTCATGTCATCGGTCCCTGATGTCAACACGTTCACTGGAACGTGTTTACAGCATCAGCATTTTCCTTCATACATTAGAGAGAAAATATATAAATATCTGAATCTTTCAGGTCCATCTGGACCGAGTATTCAACGTAAAAAGCGATTGAAATATTGCAGAACATTTTACAATATTTCAACAAGCCAAACACAGTCGCAGTTCTGAACTTCAATTTCCTGTAAATTGCAAATCGTCATTACATTAACGTGGGATGCAGCGAAAGCGTCCGTCATTGTGAAATTTCCATTACCGGATTGCTTAAGAAATGAGTAATGATTTTACGGGTATTCATTGTGTTCCGGAAAATATCAAATGCTGTTTGTTATTGCTGAGTCAAATATTTATTATTTTTAAATACAACGATTTGTATTAGTGGCAGTACAATAAGGGCACGGTAGATAGCTTTAACCCATTCAGCGCCCATGACGACACACTTGCGTCAGAGCGCTACGAGCGCTTTTCGCTACATACGGAGTTTAAGCTGCTACGGACTACGACGTAGCGCTACGATCGTAGCGTGGCCGTGAATGGGTTAAGCAGTTAAACAAAACACTCAGACACAAAACAATAGAAGCGGACTTCGAAGGACACGGTATTTTAGCATTACCTTAAACTACTTTATTAGAATTGTATGATGCCTAAATTGTATTCGTTATTATTTAATTAATTTTGTATTAATTCGGTAATGGTAGTGACCTAATTTAACAATGATAATATAAACTTAATTTGTAATTAAGCAACTAAAACGTTTGCATGGAAAGTTCACGATGTCGTTCCACCTTAACCTTAATTTAAAATACAAGAAAATTTTGCTTGAGACCAACAGAGATACTTGTGCTAGCTCGTTAAGATGGGAGCAGAAATTGGGTCAAGATCCTATAATGCTTTTCGCGATAAAGTCATCTTCAGATGTTTTTGACCCTATTTTCTTGGAGGCGAATGAGCGAACTTGTATTAGAATAATTAATTTAAAAAAAGCGGAAAGGTTCTCGAGTGGCGACCACGTACCGGAAGGCGCGGCGTGGGTAGGCCCCCCCACAAGGTGGACTGATGACCTGGTAAAGGTCGCGGGAGTCCGCTGGATGCGGGTGGCGCAGGTCCGGCCATTGTGGCACTCTTTGGGAGAGGCCTATGTCCAGCAGTGGACGTATTTCGGCTGATATGATGATGATGATGATGATGGTTGGCAGTGGATTTAATGGGCATCCCATTTTTGTAGTTGAACTAATCAAAGGACTCAAATCCAACAAAGCGAAGGAACCATATTATTCGTCTAATCTGGTGTATAATCCTCAGTAACAACAAAATTATGCGAAATATGGATTTGGAATTAGGTATCGTGCAATCATCTATGGGGAGTTCCTTTTAGATTATTAATGTCAAAATTAAATTTTCCTAATTTTATTGAAACTGCAGCGTTTCTTAACGTTGATAAGACGTCATTTGTTTAGATTTTTTACTTGAAGTTAGTACCTATACTGACAAAAACAATTTTCAAGATATTTTTCAATCATTATGAGAAAAAATATGTTTGTCCAGAATTTAAATCCTCAGCTTAGCGAATGCCCGAATTTTCTTTATAACACACGTGCCAATCTTATCCACTGTTTAATCGATATCCGGTAGTTTACGTTGTTAGTTTTGAGATCCTTGGCCGCCATTCTATACCCTGTTTCATCATTCCTCTTAGCGAAGTGTCCCTACTTCCACTTCAATTGTGTAATTCGTCCGACGTCCGCTTTTCGTGCGGCGCTAGATTCATAAGGACTATTGACCTGCTACCACGAAACGCCAACTTCGTTCCTTTGTTAATCTTTATCTTTATCGCACTTGCTAATCCGATTAAGAGTGAGAGAAAGAGCTATACGAAGTTCGAATGGCAATTTTCGTGGCAGCGCCACTGAATTAAAAAAACGCGTATATTACGTAAGCTGGAATGTGCAATGGGCAAATGCTTTCCCTGATCAGTTGATCACAATAAAGGCTGATTGAGAAACTATTAGTATTAGTAGAACTATTATCCCTTCAGAACCAGCATCATTGTGTCATTAACTAGCGGCTGACGTTTCTCGAAGTTTCGAATAATCAATTATTCAGCCGCTTTGTTGTTCCGATATAAACCAGTGAAGCATTGTAATGTTCGGCCAGCGTGTAATATTCAGGGCTTAATATTTAGTCACCCTGAAAAGGGTGCGAAAGGATCGGGTTTCGTACAGCGACCTGGTTTTGTGGTCGGAAAACGTGCAACGGGCTTTGTTCCTGAGGTTTTAAGGTGGGAAGGTGAAGCTAGGCAAAGTCATCCCGGGCTGCCAAACCTTTTGTTCTTCAAATCTTGTAGTGAGTGCCATACAACAAAAAAAGTAGAAATACCTTCCTAATTTGAATGCCTAAAATCCTACCGTACTCGACTTTTGATAACTTATGAATAAAAAACATAACGGGATAATATCAATAAATAAAATAAATATTTGCGGACAATCTTACACAAATCAACCTAGTCCCAAAGTAAGCAAAGCTTGTACTATGGGTACAAGACGACGATATAGATACTTATCATCATCATATCAGCCGAAAGGAATGCTGGATATAGGCCTCCCCCAAAGATAGATAGATACTTATATAGAGAAATAAATACTTAAATACATAGAAAACATCCATGACTCAGGAACAAATATTCGTGCTAATCACACAAATAAATGCCCTTACCGGGATTCGTAACCAGGAGCTCTACCCACTAGGCTAAATCGGTTGTCAAATCATATGATACACATATGGAATAAGCCAAGTTAGAGTTTTTCTCAGTTGCAGTCTATCTGATAGAGGTCATTCTTTTTAAAAGATTTTACAATACAATACATAATACAAATACTCGTTATTGCACACCTCACACAAACAAAGCAGTTACAAAGACAAAAAAACATAACCGTCCTCTCCTTCGGCTATATTTATCTATGTATGTTTATTTTATTCTGATTTTATTTAACTTGCGGATGCAAACAGCGCAAATGATAATGTGTCAGGTTGCGCTGCAGTTTGGGATGCCTATGTAATTCGTTGACAACGCAACCGAGCTAATCTGTTGATGGCGACAGGCAAAATGGCAGTAAAAACTCCTGCAGGTCGATCACGTAACGCACTGTACGCACGCACGTCAGGTGTAAATGTCACTTTTTGTATGGGGAAATGACAGTTTAAGCAGTCTGCGATAAAAAATAAAGACTGTACTAGAAGTGGATTTCTTGACAGCATATTAAGCGCATAATTCGGTTTACTCTTATCTATTATTTATAAAGATCCGAAATTAGTTACGCACACACTATATTGTAAATATTATTGTTGGCCCTAAACCAGTTGGTACGAATTCTAAATAGAATTAACAATCGGTGTTCGTTGTATGTTTATAATTTATACAGGGTGTTTTATTCAAACGGGGCAGTGCGGGAAAATCTGAAACTACAACTATAAGGTTTGTTCTTAGGAGTGACTGATTTTAGAAAAAAAAAAACTGCATTCGTAGATTTTCCCTAACTGCCCCGTTTGAATAGTAGATTCTGTTTAACGAATGAACTACGTAAACCGGGCTTACTTTAGAATATAATGGGGCTATTTTGATCATTAAGATTGTAGAATAAAAGCAGAACTTTTTGAAATCAAGAAGATTTAATCGAGTACACAGCAAGATATAATAACAAAACATTATATTAATTACCACAGTTCGCCCACAAGTAAACGCAATGATTTCGGAAAAACCCCAATTTGATCAAAGTAACCTCATTCCGCCGTACCATCACTAAGTTATTTATTATACAGGAATTATTCTTTTTGAGAATTCTTAAAATGTCCTAACACTATATGTTCGGGCCGAATGTCTGCTCGACCCTTTATTCTGTAAATGCCTCTCGTGTGTACGCCCTTTTAGTTTTTGACAGTGACATTTGGTGCTGTCATAAATTTTCACTTGGGAACACGTCTCGGTCCAAAAACGTGGTTTTTTGTAATATCCCTCGTTTTGTAGACTAAAGTCCGAGGTTATTTGTTTTGTGATTTGTTAAAAATGCTTGGAGACTCGTTTTGAAGGCCTGTATCGAGGCCCGGGTCAAACATTTGGTGAAACAGTGCCGGGAAGATTTTGTGCCCGTGACGGATCGCATGTCGGCCAGCCCGCCCGCGGACCAAGCACGGCGCTTCCGCCACGGCCCCGGAGACCAGCTTGGGAGACTTGACTTGACTTTGACTGAACCTTGACGGATACTAGACTGAATTGAAGCGAATATCGCACTGCCGTGCCGGGAACATCAGTAAGTTAACCCCACTTTTGAAAGCCAGCCTGCTCGCATAATTAAGACCCGTGAGACGGCGTGGCAGTACGGTTCACTCGCACCAGGCGAGGAACCACACACTATACTTGAATTATTTGTGGTGGAAAGTGGATTTGAAACATTTTGGGAAATTTCAGTGATATACCTTATCTTGTCATTAACTATCTGTGATTTATTTTAATCGGCTTTATATAACTACTTAAAACTATCACATGTTTTGCAGCTTTTGGTACTCTCTATTAAGTATTAAATAACCTAGTGGCTTTGTGAGCTGTGGAATTAGTTTCTATTTTTTCGAAAAGTTGAGAAATACGACCTGTATACGAACAGCTGGACATACGAAATATTTTTTCCCAAGCAGCAACGGAAAATTTCGTTCGCTTCGCTGCTCCCCCACAATCCATCATAAATGGTGCCAGTTGTAGACATAAACATTTAAACAAACCGGGTTCCATACCATTATTTATAAAAACGGCAAAAAAATCAGGTTTGTTGCATGGGAGCCTCCTTTTATATGTATTTTATTCTGTGTTTTAGTATTTGTTGTTATAGCGGCAACAGAAATACATCATCGATGAAAATTTCAACTGTCTACTATCACGGTTCATGAGATACAGCCTGGTGACTTTTTTTAGGGTTCCGTACTCAAAGAGTAAAACGGGACCCTATTACTAAGACTTCGCTGTCCGTCCGTCCGTCTGTCTATCACCAGGCTGTATCTCAAGAATTGTGATAGCTGGAGAGTTGAAATTTTCACAGATTATGTATTTCTGTTGCCGCTATAACAACAAATACTAAAAACAAAATAAAATATTTTTTTAAGGGGGGCTTCCATACAACAAGCGTCATTTTTTTGGCGTTTTTATAGATAATGGTACGGAACCCTTCGTGCGTGAGTCCAACTCGCACTTGGCCGGTTTTTTATTGTGTTGAACATCTCTGTTTCAATAATTGCAAAATGTAGTGGCAAACTCGTTACATTTTTGCCCAAAACTAGCGCAGAAAATAGCGTTTTCCTTATTATTTCGTACAACTCCAATCAACAGAAACATACCTTCACAGGGGCTGTGTAATGGCGAAAAAAAAATATCATCAGAGTTCGAGACAAAAGAGGAAATTGGTCCAATTTTCCTTTTTCTAAACGATAGCGGACAATGCCTTGTTAATAGAACCTCCGGCAGATGCCGCTTCTGACTCCGTCAAGTAAACAAGGTTGTTCGTTCGCGACCTTGTAAGTTTGAAATAAATAAGTACTCTTAGCTCCATACGCCAATACTTGTTTTGACGTATGGGGCTTAGAAGTTAGGCATCAGAAGTTGGGGAGGAGACGAGCCGAGTTCAAATGCGGTCATGTGTAGGTCAAATATATTTATTTATTTATTAAACGAGCGATCGAAGCGAACGAAATTGTCCATTTCAGCTTGGACTAAAACTTTTTCGTATGTCCGGGTTCCCGGATGTCTAGCTGTCCGGCAGGTTTCTGCAGGTCACAATTCTCACCGATTGTCGTCAAATTTTATAAGCGGGTTCTTGCCAATTCTTTTTTTCAAAATTAGTATTAGGTACCTAAGTACTTAATCTTTTTTTCTTAAGACAAGCTGGCGATTTCTACAGCTCATACAGCCACTACTTATATAATATATTACTCAAAAATATAATACAAAAGGCGGACTTAATACCTCAAGGTAACCTTATTATTTTCATACCAAACAGATTGCAAAAGGTCAGGAGCAAATGACTAATAAAACATAATCATTAGATACAATTAATAACAATGCACTTAAGTAAGTAGGTAAATGATTCAAATGCCGATATTGATTCATAAGTATGTAAAGTAAATGGTATTATATAAAAATATACGTACATTCGCTTACTATATGGGCCTCATAAGAAGGCTCAAAGTCACCCAAAGGGCATTGGAGCGGGCTAAGTTGAGAGTTTCTCTGCGTGATCGCATCAGAAATGAGGCTACGAGTATCCACAACAAAACCAAGCTAACCGATATAGCCCTCCGAATCGCTAAACTTAAGTAGCAATATGGCCCCCACATTGCACGTAGAACCGTGGAAAGGTTCTCGTGGCAACCACGTGTACCAGCAGGTGCAGCATGGCTAGGCCCCCACAAGGTGGACTGATGACCTTCTAAAAGTCGCCGGAGTCCGCTGGATGCGGGTGGCGCGGAACCGGTCGCTGTGGCAGTCTTTGGGGGAGGCCTATGTCCAGCAGTGGACGTCTTTAGGCTGATATGATGATGATGATGATGACATACATACTCACACAAGTATAAGTACTATAGGGTCAAGTATAGGGTCTGTTGCACACGTGCTTTTAGCTACCTACACTCAGAGGCAATGAAAACGGGTCACTTTCCATGGATATTCCTATACAAAGTGACCCGTTTTCATTGCCTCTGAGTGTAGATGACGAAAATAATTAAAATATGTAATATACCACGCGATTTCTAATCAACTTCAAGTGTTTGAGCGTAAATCTATCATTATCTAATTATTTATGTTATGTAGCAATTATTTATTAGAAATTTATCTCCATACTCGAAGAACAAACACAAGCAATTTATTGGGAATAAATAAATAAAATAAAATAAATATTATGGGACAATCTTACACAAATCAACCTAGGCCCACGGTAAGCTCAATGAGGCTTGTGTTGTGGGTACTAGGTGTCGATATATATAATAGATAAATACATATAGATACTTTACTTATATACATATACTAGCTGTTGCCCGCGACTTCGTCCGCGTAGAACATGTTATCGTCTAAATGTTTGTTTAAGGAATGAATTTAAAAAAAAAACATTGAAATTAGTTTTGTAGTCTTTTAGTAAACAGTCTAAAACCGAAGTTACAAATCTCTTACCTTCAAAATGTCTTGCTCTCTATACCAACTTAGAACCCTCTTTGAACCCTCATAGTATAAGTCTGAAACCGTAGTTACAAATTTTTTACTTTAAAAATGTCTTGCTCTCTACATAAACTTCGAACCCCCTTTTAACCTTCTTAGGCGATAAATAAAAAAAACGCTGAAATAAGTTTTGTAGTCTTTCAGCAAACAGTCTACAACCGAAGTTACAAATCCCTTACTTACATTAAAAATTACTTGCTCGCCATACAAACTTGGAATCCCCTTTAGAGGTTAAATTTAAAAAAAAAACCGGCCAGTTGCGAGTCGGACTCGCGCACGAAGGGTTCCGTACCATTATCTATAAAAAACTATTTACTTCTATGTTTTTAGTATTTGTTGTTATAGCGGCCACAGAAATAAATCATCTGTGAAAATTTCAGCTGGAACTATCACGGTATCAGTAAGATACAGCCTGGTCACAGACAGACGGACGGACGGACGGACGGACGGACGGACAGCGGAGTCTTAGTAATAGGGTCCCGTTTTACTCTTTGAGTACGAAACCCTAAAAACGCTGAAATAAGTTTTGTAGTCTTTTAACAAACAGGCTAGGATCGAATTTACAAATCTCATACTTAAAAATTTTCTGACTCTCTATACCAACTTTGAATCCCCTATTAACGCTTTTCAAGGAAAAATTAAGAAAAATAGTTTTTTTTGTTGTAATAAGCATTTTTTCTACAAACTATCAAGTATCTAAGCTCAATAAAAGTGTTTCCCATACGAATCTTGCACCCTTTTTAACCCCTTAAGGGGTGGAATTTTCCAAAACGCTGAAAGTAATTTATTTGTAAGCTTTCTACAAAGTTTTAAAAAGAAAGTGCTTTTTTTCTGAAAGTGCTTTTTTATCAATAAGTAATCTATCTACAACTTTCAAGCTTTTATCTCAAAAAAGAGTTTCCCTCTTACAAACTTTGCAACCATTTTAACCCCTTCGGGGTGGAATTTTCCAAAACTTTGAAAATACGTTATTTGTAAGCTTTCTACAAAGTTATAAGCTTCTATCTCAAAAAAGAGTTTCCCTCATACAAACTTTGCAACCCTTAGTAACCCCCTCAGGGGTGAAATTTATCAACACGCTGAAAGTTCTTTATTTATATTCTAATAAGTAAGCTATCTACAAAGTTTAAAGTCTCTTGCTAAAAAAAGAACGTTGCCTCCATACAAATGTTGCACTCCCTTTTAACCCCCTTAGGGGTGGAATTTTCTAAAACACT
Source organism: Epinotia brunnichana (assembly GCA_963854355.1). Lineage (NCBI taxonomy): Eukaryota > Metazoa > Arthropoda > Insecta > Lepidoptera > Tortricidae > Epinotia > Epinotia brunnichana. The sequence goes on along the minus strand of OY977938.1, from coordinate 30,119,346 downwards.
GAATGTTCTTTTTAGGGTTCCGTACTCAAAGAGTAAAATGGGACCCTATTACTAAGACTCCGCTGTCCGTCCGTCCGTCCGTCCGTCTGTCTGTCATCAGGCTGTATCTCACTGATACCGTGATAGTTCCAGCTGTAATTTTCACAGATGATGTATTTCTGTTGCTTCTATAACAACAAATGCTAAAAACAAAATAAAATAAATATTTTTATTGACACGGAACCCTTCGTGCGCGAGTCCAACTCGCGCTTGGCTGGTTTTTTTGTATTTCAATAAGTAGGTAATCTTTCTCCAAACGTTTAACCTTGTATCTCAAAAAATAATTTCCCTCATACAAATTTTGCAACGATTTTAACAACCCTTAGGGGTGGAATTTTGCAAAACGCTGAAAGTGCTTTATTTTTATGCTAATAAGTAAGCTTTCTACAAAGGTTTAAGTCTCTAGCTAAAAAAACATGTTTCCTCCATACAAATGTTGCACCCACTTTTAACCCCCTTAGGGGTGGAATTTTCTAAAAAGCTGAAAGTATTTTTTTTTTATTTCAATTAGTAATCTTTCTACAAACTTTAAAGCTTCTATCTCAAAAAAGAGTTTCCCTCATACAAACCTTGCAACCCTTTTTAGCTCCCTTAGGGGTGGAATTTTCCAAAACCCTGAAAGTACTTTATTTTTATTCTAATAAGTAATATTTCCACAAAGATTAAAGACTCTAGCTCAAAAAATAAAGTTTCCACCATACAAACTTTGCAACCCTATTTAACCCCTTAGGGGTGGAATCTTCCAAAACGCTGAAAGTACTTTATTTTTATTCTAATAAGTAAGCTTTCTACAAAGTTTTAAGTCTCTAGCTAAAAAAAACATGTTTCCTCCATACAAATGTTGCACCCCCTTTTAACCCCCTTTGGGTTGGAATTTGCTAAAACGCTGAAAGCTGTTTTTTTTCTATTTCAATAAGTAATCTTTCTACAAACTTTTAAGCTTCTATCTCAAAAAAGCGTTTCCCTCATTCAACTTTGCAACCCTATTTAACCCCTTAGGGGTGGAATTTTCCAAAACACTGAAAGAGTTTTATTTTTATTCTAATGAGTAAGCTTTCTACAAAGGTTTAAGTCTCTAGCTAAAAAAAACATGTTTCCTCCATACAAATGTTGCACCCCCTTTTAACCCCCTTAGGGGTGGAATTTTCTAAAACGCTGTAAATCGTTTTTATGTATAATTTGAGTTACGCAGACGATATGGTTTTATTGAGCGCATCGGCTTGTGGTTTGCGAAAACTTTTAAGTGTTTGTGAGGCCTACGCTATCCAACAGGGGCTGAGATACAATGTAGGTAAAACTAAATACATGGTGTTTGAACCTACTGGTTACCGCATACACAGGGTACCCCCCATCAATTTGAATGGTAGCCCACTGGAAAGGGTGGGGACTTTTAAATATTTAGGCCATGTTGTCACTTCAGACCTAAAAGACAACATGGATATCGAACGCGAACGGAGGGCCCTGTCGGTGAGGGCAAACATGATTGCACGTAATTTTGCGCGCTGTAATGGGGAGGTGAAAATAACTCTTTTTAGAGCATATTGCACTTCCCTATACACGTGTAGCTTATGGGCAAACTTCACGCAGCGGGCCTATGGGGCCCTACGGGTCCAGTATAACAATGCGTTCCGGGTGATAGTGGGGCTGCCCCGCTTCTGTAGCGCATCAGGGATGTTTGCTGAAGCGCGCATAGATTGCTTTTATACGACTATGCGCAAGCGATGCACATCTCTGGTGCGTCGGGTGCGGGCCAGCCCCAACCCGATCCTGCGTTTGTTGGCTGGGGGGTTTAACTGCCCATATTTGAGGCACTGCGATGACATGCATGTTTCTATAAGTACATACTATGTCTAACCTAAACTTTAACACAGCTATAAGTACACACTAACCATAAATATAAGATATATGAGTCTAAGTTACTTGAAATAAATACATAAATAAATAAAATATGTATTTTAATTAGTGATCTTACTACAAACTTTAAAGCTTCTATCTCAAAAAAGAGTTTCCCTCATACAAACCTTGCAACCCTGTTTAGCCCCCTTAGGGGTTGAATTTTCCAAAACCCTGAATTCTGTATTCTATAAAGTAATCTTTCCACAAAGTTTGAAGACTCCAGCTCAAAACATAAAGTTTACTCCATACAAACTTTGCAACCCTATTTAACCCCTTCGGGGTGGAATTTTCCAAAACGCCGAAAGTACTTTATTTTAATTCCAATAAGTAAGCTTTCTACAATGTTTGAATTCTCTAGCTAGAAAAAAAATGTTTCCTCGATACAAATGTTGCACCCCCTTTTAACCCCCTTAGGGGTAGAGTTTTCCAAAACGCTGAAAGTACTTTATTTGTATTCTAATAAGTAATCTTTCCACAAAGTTTAAAGACTCTAGCTCAAAAAATAAAGTTTCCTCCATACAAACTTTGCAACCCTATTTAACCCCTTAGGGGTGGAATCTTCCAAAACGCCGAAAGCACTTTATTTTTATTCCAATAAGTAAGCTTTCTACAATGTTAGAATTCTCTAGCTAAAAAAAAAATGTTTCCTATATACAAATGTTGCACCCCCTTTTAACCCCCTTAGGGGTGGAATTTTCTAAAACGCTGAAAGTAATTTTTTTGTATTTCAATAAGTAATCTTTCTACAAACTTTTAAGCTTCTATCTCAAAAAAGAGTTTCCCCATGCAAATTTTGCAACCCTTTTTAGCCCCCTTTAGGGGTAGAATTTTCCAAAACGCTGAAAGTACTTTATTTGTATTCTATAAAGTAATCTTTCCACAAAGTTTGAAGACTCCAGCTCAAAAAATAAAGTTTCCTCCATACAAACTTTGCACCCCTATTTAACCCCTTTAGGGGTGGAATTTCCAAAAATCCCTTCTTATCCGTCGCCTACGTTATAAAAGGTAGTATGGGTGTAAATTTCAAGTTTCTAGTTCTAGTAGTTTCGGCTGTGCGTTGATGATCTGTCAGGAAGTCTTCTTTTATATATATAGATAACATCCATAACTCAGGAACATAATATTCATGATAAACACACAAATAAATGCCCTGACCGGGATTCGAACCCGGGACCTCCAGCTTCGTAGGCAGAGTCACTACCCACTGGGCTACGGAGGCCGTTAATAAATTGATTGTTATATTTGTAAATGATGTTCGTAACATTTAGTTATTTTAAGTATTGTGTCATTGTCATATGAACGAAACACAAAATAAGACAATATAAAAAGTAAAGAAAACAATAACAAGAGCCCTTAAAAGTTCACTCATGTAAGTTAATTTATGATATTCTTTTGAGAAATAAAGACCTTTAAACCGAGAACTCTTAATGAAAATTAGACGAGTTTTCGTTGCTTGTAATCATATTAAGAAAATTTAATGTTCGTCGTTGAATAATATTCAACCCTTCCTTAATTGGTAACAATTAATAATTTTACCGATACCCGTAAAATATTAGCATATTGATTTGATTAAAAGTAAATGAAGCAATAAATTGGATGATTGAGGAGTAACAATATAATAAAATTGAATTCAAACGTTTTACGTTGAATACAAATGTGTTTCAAAAAATCCTAATTATTGTTAGGCAACTAAGTAGTGTTCTAGATAAATTGTGTAATTTTATAAGGAATAGACGCACTGCACACATTGTGTTATGGGTTTTTTGTCAGTATACGTTCCTACGAAACAAAAATATAAAAGTAAATAAAACAATAAAATAAAAAGAGATATTCTTTTGAGAAATAAAGACCTTTAAACCGAGAAGTACGTTCAGTAGGTACTGCATTCTGCGCAAATAAAATTCGTCGAATCTTTGAATTTTATTTGACTTGCTATGCGTGCTTGCAGATAAATAAAAGAGAGAAACAAAATAGACCAAGAAGAGAAAGGTATGTTTTTCTTTCTCTGAGTAAATAACTTGTAACATGGCGTTGGTAAATGAGACAATAAGCCAGTTTTTGCCATATTGAGCTACTTACAAAACCTTTTACAAAATGCCATGTTATTTTACTTCAAAACTTGTTAATACAATGTTCCTCGAAGCGTGATGCCTTTCAGTTTAATAAGCATGCTACCTAGTTCGGCGTAAGATTATTAAAGTGTTAAACCGCCTACAAGGCTGTTGCCTCGATTTTACTCAAACCACAGTAAATATATTAACTAAACAGTATCTCACCTAGAGTTTCTTAAGATCTTTTTGGGCCTGTGCTTTATTTAGGTACAATCAGTTCAACGCACACACGTGCAGCACGCGGACTGATTGTACCGCCGACTAACCCGAATTGAACTTAGTTTATTGTAGCCACGCGTCAACATGTACGCCTGTATGGATTTGTTTTACTGATCTAAGCTATATAATATCTACTGTGCTTTAACCTTTTTTTCTCATTTTAGGCTACTACAGCCATGTTAAAAACTACATACTTATTGTAGTTAAAAAAAAAATTATACAACGACGTTGGCAAACAAGCTTACGGCCTGCCTGGTGTTAAGCAGGTACACTTGTGACTCCAGAAGAATCACAAGTGCGTTGCCGACCCTTTATTCACTTGAGGATTCGCTGACTACTACTAGAGGCTCTGTGAGTTGTAGAACTCACAAACCTGTCTTAAAAAAATATATATATATTATAGAAATAGCGAACCTGTTAACAAAATTTCACGAGAATCTATTGAGAAATGCGACCTGTAGAGGAAAACAGCGGGACAGACACTGAACTTGTTTCGCTTGCTCGTTCGATAACGAAATTGCAGTAAGGTAAACGTCCTAGCTTTCGACGTTGCACATGTCATATAGGCACTTTATGTCAAAGCAATATGGGTTAAATTTGAACTAAGAGGATTTTCCGCCGGTCTCTTGCCATCATCAATGTGCCTGCTCTTCTTGAGCCGCCTGGCATTGTCAGAGATGATGGCAAGAGACCTGATGGTGTGTCTCTGATTCCTTGGAGTTTGGGACGGATGCTAGTATGGGACGCTACCTGTGTAGACACGCTAGCACCGTCCCACCTCCAACGGACTTCTTCTAAAGCGGGTGCAGCGGCGAAAAATGCCGAACTTCTAAAATGTAATAAATATAGTGGCCTCGGCAGAGAGTACAACTTTGCACCCTTTGGCGTCGAGACCCTCGGTCCGTGGGGTCCCAGTTCACATAAGTTATTTGCGGAAATCGCGAAACGTCTGGTTGATGTAACTGGTGACCGAAGAGCTGGCGGCTTTCTTGCGCAACGCATCAGCATTGCAATTCAACGAGGAAATGCCGCCAGCATCCTCGGTACAATACCTCGAGGGCCTTTTTTAGATTTAACGTAGTTTTAATTTAATTTAGCTTATGTTAATTATCATGTATTTACTATAGAAAATAAAGATAAAAAAAAAAAAAAAAAAGAGTATTTTTCTTCATTCTAAGCTAAGACTTTGACATAAAGTGCCAATGTCGTACACTAGTGCAACGTCGTGTACAAAGATATTTACTCTTCAAGAGCTCAATTAAAAAAAAGCGAGAGTTTTGTACCTACCGCTTAAACACTTTTTCACTCACTTTAAAGCCTGTATAGTGTCCCTCTGTTGGGCAAAGGCATTCCACTCGACCCAGCTTTGAGCAATCTCTGGCCAATCGTTACAAAATGCGTCCAGGCCCCGTAGCATAATATATCACGTGATAAGTGACAGGATAAGAGCGTCGTCTCGTTCTATCGAACGGTGTCAGCCAGGGACGGATGCTCTATCATGTCACATATCACGTGATAAGACCATCCATGCTACGGGGCCAGGTCGTCCCGCCATCTCCGTCTCAGCCTGCCACGTCATCGCCGCCCATCGTGTGGCGCCCACTCCGTGGCTTTTTTGGCACACCTCTGTGGATGTATGCGGCGACGTGGCCAGTCCATTCCCATTTTAGCTTGGCGGTGTTAACTCCAACGTCGGCGATGCGGGTTTTTGAGCGCAGCGTAGAGTTACGGACACGGTCGATCCGTTTCATTGCCAATATGCTACGCTCCATAGTAATCCATTAAGTACTTGACGATTTTTAATTCCACTTTATGTAACTGTTTACTAGTTTGTGTATACTCGCCAGCACGGTCGACTCAAACTTATTTCTAGCAACAACTAGTTTTCGACCTAGACATGGCGAATTCAACTGTGTATACAAAGGTTCACGTTATTCTAGCATGTCGTTTTAAAATGAGAACCAAACTACGTTTGTATAGAGAGTCGAGCTTACTGGCTATCTTTAATCGTTGGTGTTAGTTTATTATATGTGTAATTGTTTCCAGTTATCATTAACCGTAAAATACAAATATAAATAAATAAATATTTGCGGACAATCTTACACAAATCAACCTAGTCCCAAACTAAGCAAAGCTTGTACTATGGGTACTAGACGACGATATATTTACTTATATATAGAAATAAATACTTAAATACATAGAAAACATCCATGACTCGGGAACGAATATTCGTGCTCATCACACAAATGAATGCCCTTACCGGGATTCGAACCCAGGGCCTCTTGCTTCGTAGGCAGGTTCACTACCAACTAGGCTAAAGCGGCTAAATGTTTAAATAGAAGTGAATATTTTACTTAACATTAAATGCCGCAGACAGGCCCGACTGACAAAAGCCAAGAAGGCCATGTACAAATTGAAATAAAAAAGCCAAGATGGCAATGATTACCGGCTCATTCGTTAATGAGCCGCGATAAAAAGCCGACAAAAAGCACTCAGTGTGCTGACATGTCCACCGCCAAACTCCGAAAAATGGAGAGTGTGTGAAGACAACGATGATGGCTTTACATTAACTACAACAACTTTACCAAAATTACTTCAAACAGTAAATTGAATAAAGCAAGCCTTTCTACTTCGGGTCAAAAAGTTTAGAATGTTTTAAAACCTCAGATTAGCTTTGGGAATGGGAATTGTCGCAGAAATAACAAAGTCACGAACATTTGAATATACACAACAAATAGATAAATATTCTATAGGAGCCCTTCTTTATGGATTCAAAGCTCTGGAAATAGTCAAAAACATACACATACACACACACATAACCTAAACAAAAGAAAACACACGGTATTTTTTATTAAAATTCATAATTTGAATAAATAAATAATAAATAAATATTTGGGGACAATCTTACACAACTCGACCTAGTCCTAAACTAAACAAAGCTTGTACTATGGGTACTAGACGACGATATACATACTTATATAGATAAATATATACTTCAATACACAGAAAACATCCATGACTCAGGAATAAATATTCGTGTTCATCACACAAATAAATGCCCTTACCGGGATTCTAACCTGGGACCTCCGGCTTTGTAGGCAGGATCACTACCTACCAACTAGGTTACAGAGGTCGACATAACTCAATAACTTGTACAATTCAAAAAAAAACTGCAATGTGAAAATGTACTTTGGTCTCCTGCGATACAGGCAAAGCCTTGTGCGGGGGCCGGTACTTATAATATGTACTATACTTGTAAACGCTTTGTTAAATAAATGTCTTATGTCTTAAACGTAAACTAAAGTCACAGAAGTTGTCAAAATCATGATATAAGATCGCGATATCTCAGGGATGTCAGATTTTGTAACTATAACAGATGGAATCGCGGCCCTGAACTTAGAGCTACCTTACCTTTTACCTTTACCTGAAAGAGCTTTAATAAAATATTATTTTGGCAAAACTGATTTACAATTCCGAAGTCTAGAGCTGGACCGGTAAATAACTGGTTTTTGCTTGTTTGAAATTATTATCTTAATGGATTTGATTTCAAAGTTTTGTTTCGTGGCAAAGTTGAGTGTAATAGGATTAGAAAGAGACAGTACGACGGATTCATTATAAACATTTTGAAAAAAGTGTGGTACGTACCTAGGTATCTATAGAAGATCGAGGTTAACGTTTATGTATTTAAACTTTATTGCACAAGACACAAAAATTTACAAATAAAAAAATTAAAATTTGAACTGTTTATTTCATTGGAACACAAAATGTTATTTTCAGGTACAACTTAACCCAATCTTAAGTTTTGAAGATTATTAGCTAAGTTTAGTTAATTATACATCATAGCATTGACGTTTTAATTTGTTAGTATTTGTCATTACATATCTTTTAACATTTTCATTTTTTTTTTTTTTTTTTCTCGCAAATATGTTGAAAAACGTCGTATGAAACACGTGAGCATTGGTCATTACACTTCTCGTCTCCATTAAGCCTTCGCCTTCGGCTCAGGCTTAAAAACCGACTCGAGTGTATTGACCAACATAGCACACTTGTATCATAATGTACTATTAAAAGGATTAATTTTACTCGAACACAGACCAAGAAAAAAAGATAGACGGAGAATGACGAACAACCTAGTGAAGCCGGTTTTCAACCAAGCCAAATAAGTTTAGCACACGCTCACGCACATATACCTATACAAACAAAATTGCACAGTGCTATAAATATCACCGATTTCGAGTTTTTTGCAATTTAATTTGTTTACGTGTGCGTGAGCGTGTGCTAGACTGATTTGGCTTGGTTGAAAACTGGCTTCACTAGGTTGTTCGTCATGCTCTGTCTATCTTTTTTCTTGGTCTGAGTAGTCGAATTCCTGTTTAAGCAGATGCTTACGGCAGCATCCGCTTGAAAGCAAACTTGCCGTATTCCTAGCTAGCGGATCAAAGTAACATGGCAACTCGTGATATTTTCAAAATAATGCCGCGATGACAAAATAACGGTGTCGAAGCACGTTAATTATATTAATTAAGCTGGTTTTAATTATAATTACTGTAACTCTATTTGCAGCCCCATTGACGTCATGGCTGTCCTTTCACGAGTGAATAGGAATAATTAAATTGTGCAAAATATAATAAAGTTGTTCGCTGTGAGTTCGGTGGATTAGATGGGTGGGGCCATGAAATATGTTTTACTTAAGAGAAAGGGACTGATGACCTGGTAAAGGTCGCGAGAGTCCGCTGAATGCGGGTGGCGCAAGACCGGTCACTTTAGAACTCTTTGGGGGAGGCCTATGTCCAGCAGTGGACGTCTTTCGGTTGATAAGATGATGATGGTGATGAAGAGAAAGGGAGAGATGATGGAGCATGGAAGATCCGGAAAAATGTTGAGATCGAGGAGTAGGTCGAGCCAAACATCATCGGCGAGACGAAATCCCACAGATTTCGCTGGTTCGGTCATCTACTGCGAATGGGAGTAGATCGGGCAGTCAAAAGAGCGTACTTGGTTCCAGGTATCACTGGGGGAATAGCGTGCAGGCGGATCTGCGTCAACTGAAAGCTGACAGGGAGTGGCGCTGGATCGCGAAAAGTGGCGTGATTTCGTTTCGGAGGACAAGACCCTTTTTGGATCACTGAGCTAAAACAGTTAGAAATGCCCTACAACCGAAGCACCGAGACCACTGGAGGAAGACCCTGGGCGAAGCATGGTTGCGCATGATGCAGCTTGGTTCGATGTTCTGTCGTTCCGACGAGAACAGATACACCAGCGTGCTGCTGTCCTCCCTATATCATCGTGCACAACATTTACTTGTCAATTATGCGGTCGGGCCTGTCGCTCCCGTATCGGCCTTACGAGTCATGTGCGTAAGTGCCGCACCACCTTGACATAGATGCCTATTAAATCATCTTATCATAGATGTACAAGGCCAATGAGGATGACTACCGAATACTTACCGATATGGTTTTTGTGGCGGAAAGATTCTTGAGTGGCGACCACGCACCGGGTAGACTAATGACCTCGCGGGACTTCGCTCGATGCGGGTGGCGCAGGACGGGTCATTGTTGCACTCTTTAGGGGAGGTCTATGTCCAGCAGTGGACGTCTTTCGGCTGATATGATAATGATGGTGATGAAGAGAAAGGGGTTCGATGGAACATACGGGTACTGGTTTATGGATATTCCGTTTTTGAAAGAAGCTTGTGGTCAGAGATGCACGTGCGTCTTAATATTTTAGGCCTAGAAATAACACAATTTATCATTTGCCTTTATAATGCACACATTATTTTTTATACTCTTGATACCTAATTGTTCAATAAAGTTTGTAACAAAAATTATAGGTAGGTAAATCGGCACATACGGTATCGGAATTAAATTTCAGATGAGACATCCGTTGGCATGCAGACTACCCGCATCGCACACAATTCATTAAATTAATACCGTTTCAAAACAATCCGCCAATAGAGGTATTTAAACTTTACATTTTGTACTTAGGTATACCTACGTTCAAATATCATTTAATTTGATCGTACAATTTTAAACCATTAAATTACGTTTCCTGGCCCCAAACCGTTACATTGAGATAGGTAGATATATTATATTTTGTTTCTATCAAGATGAGACTGTATAATTTTGTTACTCAACTGCGTCAAAGGATCGTACGGAACCAATTAATTTGTGAGATTTCTGTTCTATTTAAGCCCGATGATCAAACGTCGGACTATAGGGGGCAGTTTGAGGGCAAGGTAAGGTTTAGAAAATAATCTTAACTTACGAGTTTTATGATGTATTATTTGTAACATAGTTAATTAAATTAGTTACCCGTTATCATTTATTCATCTGTAATGTGTAAATACTCTTTGAAGTGATGACTGATAGCCCACTGAAGTGGCCACTTAAAAAACAAATAAATAGCTGACATTATGACTGTTGTTCATACTTATATTTGTTGGTAGAGTGCCGTCTAATCAATAGAAAGATTTGCTTTATTTGTTAATTTGCATATCTATGTATTGCAATGGATACGATACTACGACAGCACTCCGAACTTAAGTCACAGAAATGTCACATAATTATATTGCTTAATATGTAAAGTTAATATGAAGCCCAAAAAATATAATGTTGAACGTCATCTATCTTCACTTATGCGTAGTCCAAGTACGTTTATAAATAATGCAGTTAGTTGCTATGATATTTGGAATTTCACATTATAAATACTAGGTACCAAATACTAAGTACAAATACTCGAAAGTGAATTGATTGATTTGCGAACCTTACCTATCATTCTGACATGCCACGTAAATGCCCGCTGGAGTCTGACGTTTGCCGATGATATTCGCCCGTGGCTCCCTTGGCTCACGATTATCATACAAATTAGTCGTACCCTTTCCCAGGCAGAGGCGTTATATCGACCACATATAGACTGTCAAACATGTATCTTAATATAACCATTTAAACTCTCGCGCTTTGTACACATATTTAAATATACTGTTTTTTCCGGGTCGAACTACGACAACAGTAATTAAATATGTATCATAATGTCAATAAAAAAGATTGACATTTGATTGTCATTTTTCAATTACCGGCCTGGAAAAGGGTTAAGTGTATTTTGATAGATCTGTCTGAATGTTTAGGAAATATGTCAGCGTATCAGGCGTAGTGCATAAAACTTAATGTAATGTTTTCAAATCAGTCAGGTAATATATTCCAATTGTTAACGATAAAAAATAAATATAAACTTTTTTGTGTGTTTTTAGGTTATGCTTTCAGTTTTAAGGCCGATGTAATACACTTGCCGTTGTGATTTATAACTTGCAAGATTGGAACATAATTTCTATCACCCTATTTTTAGAAGTAAATATCGATCAAAGTGAAGAATTGAAAAATTTGATGAGCCCGCGACCTCTGGAATCCGCCCATTGCTCTTAACTTAACCAACTAAGCTTCCGTGGACTCTGCTCGTGGTGACGAATCTTTCAATCCCATCCCTCTTCTAATTATTCCTTAGGGAGGCTATTTTTAACAAGCTTTTATTTACTTTCACCTGTCCCGTTGTCTAACTGTAATCAAATCTTGCAAGTTAAATTTGACCCACTTCCCGGTTTCCGATTGAGCTGAAATTTTGCATGCATATGTATATCGCATGACAACGCACTATTATGATGACATGTAGCTGATCTGATGCTGGAGCTGGACGGTGGCTATAGGAACTCCGCAATAAAAGGACACAACCCCATCGAGTTTGGGCTCGTTAGAATCGTCTCAATGAGTACTTGAAAACAATAAATGCTTGTACCAAAAGTGAAATTTTTGTTATAAACTTTTTTACTGTTGACTCCTATTTTGTATTTATTTGACTAGCTTGTTGATTGCGTTCCGACTTTTATGCATTTCTGGTAGATGTAAATGTATAATTTTTATATGAAAAAATTTCATGTGATTTGTCCTAATGCAAGGAGCAAAACTTACGTAATAACTAATTAGTGTGGAAAGACTTTTAAGACTAATTTTGAGCCAGATAAGCATACTAATTGACGAGAATTTAAGCGACCAAAATATGATTTTAAACCTTTTAGACGCCAACGATGCATATTTCGGCACCGCAGGTTCAACGCCACCGACTAATATTATAGGTACTTACGTCAAGGAGCTCAGCGCGATAGCAACTTCTTCTTCTTCATGGATTGATATAAGGTTTAACTCCTCACTAAATGTCATGTTGACTTGGCATGTGGTTGACAACTTTTATCTTTGACAGAGCGTTGAAAAGGTTAAACGACTTTTTAAAAAGGAAGAGGTTGTCAATTCTTCGGAATCTTAATTTTTTTACGTATGTTCCCAGATTACTCACAGACGCCTCGACCGATTTCAAAAATTCTTTTTTGTTTAAAAGGCTAGTCTTCCCAAAAATGGTCCCATGGTCATCAGGTTAGGATCTGTCTGATGATGGGATCCTGGAAAAATAGAGGGAACACTTTAAATTTTACAGGCTCACTTGAAGCGATTTGGGTACTGGTTTGAATTCGGTTAAATATTTGTTTTAAAGCTGAATTAATCCCTGAACGTTTTAATTTAAACCTCCGCCCTCCTCTGTTAAAGGGTCAAATTTTTTATCATGCATAAATATCATCAAATTACTTCAAGCAAATGCAAACGATATCGTTTCAATAAACCCTTCCGTGCCTGAAGAGGCAATAGCAAAAACGTTCATCCAACTTATTACAATTCACAAAACCTTTTGCAAGCAAGTCAGTCTTATTCTTATTGTTTGTACTCAAGGGTCCCAAATATTGCCAAGCGAACTTTAATAAAATGCTATATGAACTCCTAAATCTTTCTTTCTAAAAAATTCTTTGTGTTTTCACGATTGTACCCTGAAGGAGCCGGGGGTTCGCCTTAGCACCTAATCCCAAGATTTGGCATAGGCACTAGTTTTTCAAAGGTGACTGCCGTCTTACTTTCCAACCTGGTGGGAAAACTAGATCTTGTTAGAATTAGACCGGTTTCCTTACACCGTTATCTTTCACAGCTACTGTTTAATCTATCTATCTATCTATCTATACATATAATAAAGCTGAAGAGGGTCGAAAGTCTGTACATGGAAGATATTCGAAGAAAAATTGGCTAGGGATACTTAAAATCAATAACAGAACACGTTCCAACAGTTTTTAGAATTTTTGTCTGTTTGTCTGTTTATCTGTTTTTCTGTTTATGTGACCGCGCATCACGTGAAAACGGCTGAATGGATTTAGATGAAATTTGGTACAGAGATTGTTTGAGTCCTGGGAAAGGACATAGGGTAGTTTTTATCTCGGAAATCAACCCCTAAAGGGATGAAATGGGGGGTGGAGTTTTGTATGGAGCTACTTAAACCGCTGCACTGATTTGAATGAAATTTCGTATATAAATAGATTGAATCCCAGGGAAGGTCAAATAATAGGTTTTTTTTTTCATAATTATTAGTTATTTGACTGAAAATTAAATTTCCAGTATAAACTGACACGCACTAAGTATATGAATACATACTAAGTAAGTGTCAGTTTAAAGTGGACTTATTTCTATTGTACGGGGTGGTCCGGAACCCTCGGTGCGCGAGTCTGACTCGCACTTGACCGGTGTATTTATTTATTAAAACGCACAAAACATTTAAATTAGTTTAGTTTAGTTTATTTCATCTATTTGACTAGCTTTAAGTTTAATATTAAACGTCCATACATTTTATTACTTATAGGATTATAAACAAATATTTACAACAAATATAAATATAAAAAAAAGAATGGATGGTTGTATGTAGAGAGTAGAGAGGGGTTAGGGAGGGGTTAGGGGGCGATGTTGGGTAGAGCTGCCCCGTCGTTGAGGCCGAAAAAATGCTTTACTGATCTGAATTTGTACAATTAGTTTATTTCATCTCATTGTACAATGTTCACAGAACATTTTTTTTTACATTTTATTACTTATCGTACAGCGATCGTCGAAATATGCAATAATAAAACATTGAAAACGAATATAATTATGTGTTAGGTATATACGATATATTATTATGTATATACCTACAATTAAAATTAAATGAAAATCAAATTAAATGTCAAGTCAGGTTATTCCTGTGTATACAATACAAATACGTGATTAAAATAGGTGATATCCGTGCTTCCTAACACGCACTTCCATCTCGCTCACGCTTATGCTCAGTGAGAGGGAGAGAAGACCACGAGTCTACGTCGCCTTTTAAGGTAAGTTAAAATAAAATTGTAAGTCCAAGCTTCGTTTGCGGATTGCGTGAAATGCTTCGTGATTTTTAGGGTTCCGTAGCCAAATGGCAAAAAACGGAACCCTTATAGATTCATCATGTCTGTCTGTCTGTCTGTCCGTCCGTATGTCACAGTCACTATTTTCGGAAACTATAAGAACTATACTGTTGAAATTTTGTAATTAGATGTATTCTGTGAACCGCATTAAGATTCTTATACAAAAATAGAAAAAAAACAATAAATTTTGGGGGTTCCCCATACCTAAAACTGAAACTCAAAAATGTTTTTTTCATTAAACCAATACGTGTATGGATAGGTCTCCAAAAATGATTACATCATTTTTTTCTAAACTAAATAGTTTGCGCGCGAGAGACTTCCAAAGTGGTAAAATGTGTGTGTGGGCCCTGTAACTTCTAAAATAAGAAAATGATAAAACTAAAAAAAATATATGATGTACATTACCATGCAAACTTCCAACGAAAATTGGTTTAAACGAGATCTAGCAAGTCGTTTTTTTTAATTCGTCATAAATCGTAAACTGCAATTTATTTTACGGAACCCCTCATATGCGAGTCCGACTCGCACTTGGCCGCTTTTTTATTTTACTGTAGTCTCAAGAGCATGTCAAAAGATAGGTTTAATCCCGGAAATCTTCCCTTTAAGGGGTAAAACGGGGGGGTGAAAATTTGGACGTAGCCCATTTTGATAAAATTTGGTTTAGAGGTAGTTTAAGTTCTGGAAAAGGACACTTCGGAAATCTTCCCCTAAGAGGGTGTAATGGGGGATGAAATTTTGGATGGACTCTATTTAGATCAAATTTGGTATAGAGATATCTTGAGTCCCAAAAAATGACAACGGATACTTTGAATCTCAAAAATCATCCCCTAAGGGGATAAAATAGGGGTGAAAATGTGGATAAATCCCATTTAGTTAAAATTTGGTAAAGAGATAGAAGGAGTCCCAGGGAAGGAAAATGCATAGTTTTTATCCTGAAAAATTATCTCCTGAGGGGGTGAAATGAAAGGTGAAAATTTGGATAAAACCCATTTAGATGAAATTTGGTATGGAGATAGTTAGTCCTGGGGAAGGACATAAAATAATTTTTAGTCCAGAAATCATCTCCTAAGGGGCTGAAATGGGGGATGAAAATTTGGATGGAACCCATTTACGGTATAGCGAGTTGGGAGTCCTGGGGAAGCACATAGGATAGTTTTATTCCGAAAATCATCCCCTAAGGGGTTGTAATTGGGGGTGAAAAAAAAAAGTAGTTTAAGTCCTCGGAAGCGACATCATATGATAGTTTTAAATTCCAGAAATCATCCCCTGATGGGGTGAAATTGGGGGTGAAAATTTAGATGTAGCCCAGTAAGATGAAATTTGGTGTAAAGATAGTTTGAGTCCCTGAGTATGACGACGGATAGTTTTAATCCCGAAAATCATCCCCTCAGGGATGAAATAGGGAGTGAAAATTTTGATAATACCCATTTAGATGAAATTTGGTAAACAGATGGAAGCAGTCCCAGGGAAGGACAATGCATAGTTTTTATCCCGAAAAATCATCTCCTGAGGAATTTGAATAGAACCCATTTAGATGAAATTTGGTATAGAGAGAGGTAGAGTCCTAGGAAAGGACATGGAATATTTTTTTCCCGGAACAAATGCAAGGAGGAAATCATCCCCTAAAGGGGTGAAATAGTGGATGGGAATTTGGATGAAACCCATTTACGGTATAGCGATAGTTGGAGTCCTGGGGAAAGATATAGGATAGTTTAATCCCGAAAATCATCCCCTAAGGGGTTGTAATTGGGGATTGAAATTTGTTTGTGACCCATTTTGATAAAATTTAGTTGAAAGATAGTTTGAGTCTTGAAAAAGGACCAAAGACAGTTTTTATTACGGAAATCATCCGCTAAGGGGCTGAAATGGGGATGAAAGATTGGAAGTAGCCCGTTTAGGGCTACATCCAAATTTTCCAACAATCCAAATTGCACGTTTTTTGGTATAGAGGTAGTTTGAGTCGCGGAGACGGACAACGGATAGCTTTTATCCCGAAAATAATCCCCTAAGGGAACAAAATAGGGGGAGAATATTTGAATAGAACCCATTTAAATTAAATTTTGTACCTCTATAGAGATAGTAAGTCCTGGATAAGGACATAAGATCATTTTTATTCCAGAAATTATCCCCTAATGGGTTGAAATTGGGGGTAAAAATTTGGATGTAACCCGTTCAGATGAAATTTGGTATAAAGATAGTTTGCATCCCGGAGAATGACAACGGATAGTTTTTATCCCGAAAATCATCCTCTAATGGGGGGTGAAAAATTGGATGGAACCCATTTACGGTATAGCGATAGTTGGGAGTCCTGAGGAAGGACATATATGATAGTTTTTATTCCCGAGATCATCCCCTAAGGGGCTGAAATAGGGGTGAAAATTTGGATTGAACCCATTTACGGTAGAGCGATATTTGGGAGTCCTGGGGAAGGACAAAGGATAGTTTTATCCCGAAAATTCTCCCCTAAGGGGGTGAATATTTGGATGTGATGTGAGTTTGTACAAATCTTATCGTCCGGTTAAACATGGGCTTTATCACAATTGACAACATTTCAAACTATGCAATGATGCCTAATTCAAAAACCATTTCGGTAATTATGTTACCCGGGGGCCGATTTTTGAATCTCACCAGGTGACTAATTCTCACTCACCGATGTGAGTGATTTCCGAAAGTTCGTATTTTTGAAACTCATCGGTGACTTACATTTGTCATACCTATGATATCGATTTCCGAGTGCCCCTACCCACTCGTAATTGAAATCACCATGCGATTGTTTTTGACAGTTGACGTATGTGACATCTGCCAAAAGTGCCAAAGTATGTTTTTCGGAAGAATTAGCAGCGGGGCTCGATTGTGATATTTGTGCGACGATTTATTGAAAATATAAAAAATGGCAAGCCTGGAGGTGTACATTATGATGACGATGACGGACACGGACAGCGACGATGACGACGACGTTCCTCACCGTCAACATAATCCAGCTGCGGTAGGCGTCGCAGAAAGAATTCATCACGAGCAAGCATTTGCGATGTCTAATGCGAAATTTAAAAAATATTATCGGCTTACGAAACCGTTGGTGCGGGCTCTAATTGAAGAGTTACGACAGTTGATTCCGGCTCCTAACAACAACAAATTATTTATTCCTAACAATTATTTATAAAAAGCTTACAATTATCAAGTTAAACAATATCCAAGTTATTAGTTAATACAATTATTAAGTTAAATATACTTGTAAATCATATGCCACTAACAAATGTAGATACCTTTTCTAATAAATTTGCTCGTCGTTTTCTAGTGAATTTTTCAGAACTTTAATTTTCGTTTACATGACACTGGCGCTACGTTTTACGTATGACCTATTTTTTTAATATATATACCTATTTTGATTTTAAGTTATAGTATGAGAAAATAAAAACCGGTATCAAGGACAACACTGTAACATCTGCGTAAAAAGGAACGTAACGGGAAGATTGTCTCTGACTGACATTGTAAAATGTCTGCATGTTGGTAAACAGCGTGTGACTCACAGACTACTAAGAGATACTAACGTATTGGTGTGACTTTCAAAAATACGGCGTTTGGAAAATGGTGACTTAAAAGTCATCGGTGATAATTTTAGTCACCGGTGAATTTGAGATTCAAAAATCGGCCCCCTGAACGTAATAAAGTAGGTCAGATTTCATTTCTCACCCGTTTTTAAGAAAATCGCGAAATTGTATAAATGTGGTTTAAGCCGTGTCGTGTGAGACGTCAATACTACGACTTTCATATTATGAAAGGTGTGCAAGCTGCAATACATAGCCGTAACGTTGACGTCTTAATTTAGTTACGACCTTCTGGAATTCGCTACTTTTCAATTTGATATTTCTGAATGAAAATTACAATTTAGGGAGAAATAAAAAAACACGAGCCGCTTAAGAAAACATTTTCTAACAAAATAAATCATAAAATGGCCGACTTGAAAAAATGAAATGTTGTCAATTGCGAGCAATAAATCTTAATATAACGGTACAAATGTCAGCCGGCTATTTTGTTGCTTTTGACGTAAAGCCGGGTCCGCTGCACCAATGTTTTCCATGTTTTTAAACATCTAGCATGTTTTCCGTCAGGTTCGGCAAACAAATAGGGTTTTGTTTTGATTGGCAAAACATGTTTGACGTTTAAAAACCACGAAAACATGGCGCAGCGGACGCGGCTTCAGGCGTGTAAAGGCGGGTTGCACGACCTTACGATTACAGACCGATCAATGTTAAATTTGACGCCGCCAGCTGTCATTACATAGACACTTGTCAAACTTTCCATACATTCAGATTTTAACGAATACCGCTTACGATTATACATAGATGGTTTGGTGCAAGTCATCCTAAGTCAAAGAACCTTCCGCATTTAGCCACACCTAACAACCAGCTTCGTGAAATGGGGCCCCGAATCTAATGAAAATACCTAGATCATCTAATACTCTTGTTCAGAAAATCCCAAATATGACGTAACTAATCCATCGGTATTATCAATACCGATAAGTTATTCCAGGTATTTGCAAAGCTTAGGCCGCCAACAGTGAGCCGTCTACAAGTTAGCTAAGACCCTTTGTACACATGACCCAAGATTAACCCTTGACTTGGACTGACGGCTACGATTGCGGCTATATCATCGGCTTTGAACTAGTACCTATTAACGTGTAGGGGAATTAGTTGGGGAAATGTTTACAAGTTTATGTACACATGTTTTAGTGTGTTTAGGTAGCACCAAGTGTGACAACTTGTTATTAATTTTAAGTTTTAACCTAAATGTTTTTTTTTATTTGAAGTGCATTGTAGTATTTAAAACTTCACGCGGACATAATAAGCATAAGCAGCAGCTATATTACAAGTAACAACAGTGCCAACACGGCAGAAGTCGGCCTCATTCGGTCACCGACGATGGCAATCGCCTATTTTAGTGACCGCAGTAGGCGGCTAACGTGAGGATGACAGTCATTGGCCGAAGTAGTTACAAACAAGCTCGGCGATCGCATTTGTTTTTAATTCCTTGAATGTACAAATATGGATTCTTTGGGTCCAAAATAAAAGATGTTTTTAAAAAGATGGCGGATTGGCATCAAAATATTGGCAATACAACGACATGAAAAGGAATAAATCAAATAGGTACCAAAACTAGCAGTTTCAGAAGGCATTCAATTTGACGTTTAATTTCTTGCCTTCTCTTGCCATGTTGTGTTTCGCCAGCCGTTCAGTCGAATAAATCCTTCAAAAGAAACCGCTGCATTGTGGTAATCATATTTCAGAGTACCTATAACTAATTCAAGTGGATTGTGTTCGTATCGTAATGAGAGAGGTGATCACGTAATTAACTTTTCAAATGCACATTAGGACGACTCAACTGCCCCATACAAACAGTGTCATTTAGAACCTCTACGTTTCAGTACATTTAGAATTTTAGACCGTAAAACGTGACCATAAAAAGTACAAGGTTACGTACTTAAATTGCCTTATCTTAAGATCAGCTTAAAAAATATCGATTTGGTTTATCTAAATAGGTGTATTTTCATTGGTCAATGCGGGCCGCATGCGGAGTGCGGGAGATTACCAAACCACATACCGACCGCTTTAGCCTAGTTGGTAGTGACCCTGCCTAGAGGTCCTGGGTTCGAATCCTGGTAAGGGCATTTATTTGTGTGATGAGCACGAATATTTGTTCCTGAGTCATGGATATTTTATATGTATTTAAGTATTTATTTCTCTATTTAAGTATGTTTATCGTCGTCTAGTATCCATAGTACAAGCTTTGCTTAGTTTGGGACTAGGTCGATATGTGTAAGATTGTCCGGAAATATTTATTTATTTATTTTACATAGCGCCCGCAAACGGAAAGTCGTTGACACTGGTCGATAGCGACGGGCTGGAGTTTTTATGTATTTTCTATGTTGGATCTATGTTCACGCATAAATTCTCCTTCCAGAATTGCCCTATCGCATGCTTTTAATAAAACTGACCGATAGGATTCACTGGTCTTATTACTGCATGCGAGGAATACGCAGGTATGCATGCAGAGGCGGCATGCAGATGCCGTGATAGACTTTGCTATCGATTGGTGACTTGACGCGCACCAACAGCCTGAACGGTTTGTAACTTTGCTGCGCCGTAACTTTTTAAAGGAGCGATAGGACTACTTAATCATTAATAGTAGTTTATGTGACTGTACATAATGAAGGGCATTAAACAAGAGTGTGGGTTCAGCTTCCATGATGCATTCAGGAGCTTCCATGATGCATTCAGGAGCCGCATATTATGACCGGCATTTGCAGCGTTGTTTTGTTGCAGCTGTCATAGTTTTTTTTTTAATTCAGAGACAAATTAGAGTCGCATCCAACTGTCATATCGTTCGATATCTCACTAACGTGCAACATTTGTCAAATTTGTATGCAAATTGACAATTCATTTCGAACTAAACGTAATCTCGACTGACATTAGATTAGAGGTCAAACCATCTTTGTTTTTCAGAGATGTTCGAAATTAGAAATGAAATAATGTTATTGAAATCGATGTTATTATTTAGCAATAATAACATTTTCACAGATAAGAAATTTGTTCTAACAAAACAGTCTATTTTTATGGTGGTCATAATGTGCGGTTCTTGAACGCATCATGGAGGGTTTATGATATTTGGATTGATAAAATAATTTTCCCACCAAAAAATAACATTTAAATGTACCTATATCTAACGCCTTGTATCAGAATCAGAATCAAACATGTATTCTTGATACAGTAAGAGACAAAAGAAAAACAAATGTGCCCTTTCACAAAACGGGCCCAACACAGCATGATGCTGGTTTTGCAGCCAGCGCTGATGGTCTGATTGGGTTCATCCAGTGAGGACACGGTAGGTGCAACATAAGTATACTATATGTCACCTACCGTATACACAACGGACGAAACCTTGCGCAATCGACCAGTTGTGTATCGATCGAAAGAACGACCAATGAAAATGCTCCTTCTGACATCCCAATCGCAAATTGGCTGAGTCGTTAGCTCGATGCGCATGGAATCGAGAACGCAACAGATTGAAGTATTCAGAAGATTGGGCCCGGAGGCAAAGTGGAAAAATAAAGCTCCAGGCCATGCGTGCAGTCGACGTCAAAGCAATGTACTTATATGTATTTGTTTCTCAAACATGAATGAAATATTCTCTTTACGTTCCTTATAATAGACTTCCGAGTCTATTATAGACTCGGAAGTATCCTTTTTCGGGCGCAGCATCTCGAGGCGGCCTGAAATAGGATTTCATACAACTTTTCAGGCCTAGGCCTGCAAAGTAACTTTTTTTTGTTTCAACGTCCAACCTCATTCAGACAGCGTCAAAGATGGCGGCAGGTTTTACGAACAGCTGATTTTAACTTTTTAATTTTATTTTATTGCATGTTTGAGAAAAGCACTATACATGCGGCGTGAAAACAGATTCCCGGCCTCGTATCTCTATCTACGCCTACTTACTACTACTGGAAATCCGTGTTTTCCCGGCCTCTGATGTTGTACTATTGTATTATATGCCTTTGCAATAAGACGGAAAATGTAAACATATTTTTGACGTCGACTGTACGATGTCTTTGAAAAGGAAATGAGAAATGTGTTAATCAACGTTCTGAAATGAATGAATCAAAACGTCACTTACTTACATTTCGGTTCGTGTGAATGAGAGAAAGATGACGGGTCACCCTAAAGTACGTACATAATTATTTACTCAACTAGTTTGCGTAACTGCCTGCTCTGATTATATGCCAGTACAGATCCCCTTATTCATACAACTTAAAATACCTCTGCTAAATAAAATGTGCTTTGTCCCTCTCGTACGAACACAATTGTCAAAGTGACAGATAAGGACAAACGAATGTTAACGCCATTTTAGTTAAAATAGGCTTGTTGAACGTTTATGAATACGGCCGTTAAAGTGGAAACTAAGTCGTCGAAACCCTGACAGTTTGCGGTGGGTGCAGATGGCTGATTGGAACAGTTGGAACCGTTGGAACACATTCTCGTTTCGACATATTGGACAGAGTAATACGAGTTGTTTTCTAACTACCAAGCAAAGCCTTGTTTACATATTTTGGCTTAGGATGTTTAGATAAGATGGAAAAGCTAAAAAAATGCATACTCATTCAGAATAACTTCTTTACCGCTTGCGTGTAGAGACCCACCGCAGAAGTAGGCCTGATGGAATTAAACTTTGTAAAATGGAAGTATAGAGAGTGTTGGTACGACTCCCATGAAAATTATCATGTAACAGCACCGTCACGCTTAGCTGGGACCTTCAATTCCGTTACGTAACAAGTCTTCAGGGTAATATTCAGAAAAGAAAGATAAGTGGTATTGTAGATACTTTTTAATCATAAATCTGCATTTCTTTAATGAAACATTAGTGTAACAAGTGTGTAACAAATTACATTGAAATTTTGCTGTGCAGTGGCTGTTGAAATACTGGAGTGACATTCTTTGTATGCCTTAAAGGCCTTTTGATAAATTTCACCTATTTTCGATGTCATCACCTTCAAATATATAATTTACTTATAATTTAGCGTAACACACGGCACAAATCACAAACAACTGCGTCACTTGCAGTACGGCACTTTGCACTTGTATTTTGTTTTCATTTGGAGGGTAGACTTTTGTATCTGTCCGTCATTGTCGCGTCGCGCGCTCGGTGTTGCCAATATTTTCTTAGACAAATACCGCATACTAGGGATGTGAAAAACTAAACTTTTTTAAGTATACTATTATAAAAAATCGTGCGTGACGTAACGCAAACCTTGACACCCCCCTCCCCCAACGTAACAGGACCGTAACGCTTGGCCGGACCCCCCCCCCCCCTCCCTCCAATTTGCGTTACATAATTTGTGGACGCCCCCTAAGTAAGTACCAAACAATTTATATCCTAGGCCAGGTCTAAAACCTTAAGGTTATTAAAATGTTATTTAACGAAATTAAGCGGGGATTTCACGTACCATGTTAATTATGTTAAGGCTTTAAAATAAACTCTTTACGTCAAAGAAAGCTTTTATTAATTTATATCACGCTTCTACTCTGGACGCATGTATAAATCAAAGTGTGCTATGTACCAAAAAAATTCACTCAAAGCATTTGGTTTATTACATTCGAAATATAAGCTTAGTTTGATTCCAAATACACTAGCATTATGGACAGTCTGAACAGTCCTAACACATCAAAACAAGCAATATTTTGTACAAATAGACTTCTGCCAGATAAGATGATTTCGCTCTTCTCGTAAGTATACCGATAGTCCTATCGACGACTGTTCTTACACGTGACTTGTACATAAATAGGTATTTCTAGAATATTTATTGAAGCATCAGAATACTTTTCCCCACGGATTCAAATTGTATTCAAACTTATAATTGACTATGGTGTATTGGTGAATACGAGTATGGGGGTCCACCCGCAAACTAACAAAAGCAAAAAAATATAGCCCATCCCAAAAATTAATTATACTAGCTACCCGCGCGGCTCCGCCGCGTTTACAATAAATCTAGGCGGAGAGACGCGACGGTATAAAATATAGCACATACTTAATCCTATAGGTCCATTCTACATATCTCTTATATTCCCCCCGAGATCCCTTATAGGGATAATTCGCCTTTACTTTAATCTTACATATCATGTTTATGTTTTAACCTGTTTTGTGTACAATAAAGTGCTTACATACATACATTCAATCTACTTACTGAAGAAAGGGTTTTTAGAATAGGATGGTTATACTTTCTGAGATAACCCTCAACATACAAACTTTCATTTCAGAGAAATTACACCTGTTTATTATTAGTATCGGCACAGATCAAAGAATACTGAATCAGGGACCGTTAATGGTTTAAAATTATATTTTACCGGTTAAAGTTTGATTTGACTATTTATACCGCTAAATAGTTTAATACTAATTTATGTTTTCCAGTATTAAGTCATATCGTTTTGATAAATTACAATTTATATAACCAACCTCCTACCTGTAATCAAAATATAATTATCTGAACCTGAAATAATTTGGATGGTATTTAAGTCAGGTCAACAAAGTCGCCAATGGGAGTCCCCGGCCATCCGAAAAGAAAATTTTGTAATCGAGTTTCGTTTTCTACATCTTTATACTGGAAATTAGGCGGAGCCTATCTGGCGCCTACGGCATTGTACTAAGTAAGGTTAACAAAGCCGTCTATGGGGTCCACGACAATGGATGGATTTAATCAAACCTCATTCTTCTCCCAACATCTCGAATATGGGAAAATAAGTTTGTATATAAACTTTTCTGAAGTAAAAAAGAACATGGCCAGTAATACTGACGTCTCTATAAAAAAAACCACATTTGACACAATACATCTGTCAATTTTTGTTAATAAACAATATTTACAAAAGGCCGTTTACTTTATATTTTTCTTACTTTTCTTAGTGTTGTATCCATATGTGACCGACTCAACATTTATAATTTCTCATGCTGAAGAACTTAGTACAGGTTGGAGTTAAATTCTTGTTTATAATTTTACATTGTCATCTCGAGTCAAACCAGAAGTTACGCCACGTGACGTCACGCAGCCAAAGTCACGTGGTCAGCGCACAGTAGTTTCTTTAAATTTATATTTTAGTACCTTACCGATAAAAAATTATAAACGAAGACCTTATTGCAAATTTGCAGCATGAGACGAATCGAGTGACATATCATTTATCAAAATCGGACTATAACTGTCGATCTGATGGCATGTACAAAAATCGGGCTCGTGTAATAATAATACAGAAGATATGCTGGTGAGAGAAGTTTGTAAAGCGGATGATTAGTTACGGAGAATTTCAGTTGCATACAAAGATGAAAATGCTACAAAATCACAAACACTACCTCTTTATTGCATTAGTTTAGATATCTCCAGTAATCTTTGAATCCAAATCGAGAACAGTCGCTGTAGCCGAAATCGGTCAAGTCATCATCATCATCATACGCGTATATATCGATTTGATACAAATTATCTCCTTGTACAACACAAACACGGCAAAATAAGAAGCGAATAGTGCTTAAAAGGATTCCGCTCATGACCGATTCCTTATTGAATCCTGGCAGCTGCCCCCGCTCTGCAACTGTGTTCAGCAAAATTACTTGCAATAAATAACCGTAGCTATCAATTCGCACTGCCTCCCGCTTGTAATGAAAGTCGCGATTGCTCTATTTGTTCTCCTCATAAACAAAATCCTCTTTTATAGCGGAGATTGCAAAGATTTTACACACCCGACCCAACGACAGCTGAATCCCCTTTACGCGAAACACGTCTTTACAGGAATCACCATTTGTATAGACGACGTTGAATTTTCACTTTTTAATAAAGTTGAGGTTTCTGTGGATTTAGAGACGGAGCTACAGGCTACAAGCAGGTAGTGACGAAACGATGTCGTTATTTTGATTAAATTGGGTATTGTTATTAGTTGCTGTCTTACCGGGATTCATTTGTTATTCTGTAAGGAGTTTTCCTGTTAGGTTACTATAGTGATATGACTTGTCGTAATTCTCTATTTTCGTGAGTTGTTGCCTCTATTGTTCGCTTGGAGAAACTCGGCTTAACTAACAGGAAGCCACTTAATGCTAAGTTTGTGCAAAGCTTTTTCAAGTGATTTGAAGTTTCGTTTTACGGACACGGACAACAACGCCGTGCGCCGGTTAGGTACTCTTTGAAATCAAAGTCTACAAAAACAAAGTTTGTAAGCTATGATTAACTAAGGTGACTTCCGCATTTGACGGTGCGGAGTCGGTGCGGTATCTGCAAGCTGTTAGTGTCAACTGTCACTCAATTGGCTACTTGCAAAAAAAGTACACGGTGCCATTTGAACCACTTTCTGAGTGGATTAAATGTTTGTATGGGACAAACTCCAATAAAATTAGAGCATGTAAACAGAGAAACGAGAGGTGTACCCTCGCTGGCTATGAGCCGAAACGGCTCTTATAATAGACATAATATTATGACGTCACAGCATTATATTCGTACCTACTAAACGTTCTATAGATAATCACATAGATATCTAATTTGTGTTTTGGTCTTCAAATGCTATGTTTAATATAATTGTCGTACAATTTTTTTTATCAAAGAATAACGAACCTTTTGGAAAAAATAAATACATTGAATACTGAATTTGAATGTATATTTGTAACTTTCAAGTCGCATATCTTTTTAAGAGTTAAATAATATGTTGTAGTTTACAGTTCATTGTAATAATTTGATAGCTCACTACATTACGTTATAATTTTTTACTTAAAATGGAACAATACTGAAGTGTCCTTTGACTTCGATTTTTTTTATAGCTGTCTATCACTAACTCGTTGAAGTTACAAACATAAAGATGAAGAAGAAGACCTACCAAATATATTAATGCAGAATTTTTCTTTTTTACAGAAAGCATCGACAAATCTGGGGAAGATCCTATAGTATCCGCTCTCAGACCATACGGTGCGGACGGCGATGACGGCTCAATCAAAGACTCCAACCAGTTTCAAAAGTTCTTCGGAAACTTTTCTTCGAGTCACAATATCAAACACCCCACAGACGTATCCCTCATCGAACATTTGATAAACGTAGAACATAGCTACGATAATGAAACCCAAAAGATAGATAATCCAGACCAGAATGTAAATACATTATCCAATGAAACTGCAGATGCGGAAAACATCACAGTATCTAGGCCTGTACATGAAGACGTTGTTACTAGATTCCTAAGATTAATAGAAACCCAACATTTGCTGGGTGAAAACTGTACAGCAGGGACTGATTTGAATTTAGGCGAAGGAGTTGTAGATAGGTATGCTCAAGAAAGATTTAGGATAGAAGCAGACGTAGCTGTAAATAGGGCTAATATGCTGACCAGATTGTGGAAATACGCTGGTCCTTCGGTAATGCACAATGAGTATTTGCTGCATGCTAGTGTGTTTTCTATGGTGGAGTTCGATGATGATATTTTTGCAGCTGGGAATTGCTACGATCAGTTCCAGTACAAGGATTACCAGTTGTTCTGTCCCTTTGCGTATCGCATGCCAGAGGGGCCAATATTGGCTAAAGACTTGGCTGTCGAGTACAAATATTTGAGCAACACGTCCGAGTGGTTCTACATCGCCCGCAAGAACGCTGAGCGCGTGATACGCAACTACAATCAGTTTCGAAGAGGTGAGTCAATAAGTACCTATCTACTTACAATTGGTTGTGCGAAAAGATGCTACCTATTGTCGTAACGCAGTTCTTCTAGCGCAAATTTCTGAGAGATGTAATGTAAAACCAAGTCGTTTAGATATATTTAATTAGTGTATTATCTATGGCAGGATTGGGAGGTAACCGGTTTAATCTAAATAAGGTATAGTTGGAAGATAAGAATGCAGTCTCGTGAAACTAGTGCAAATGCCAGTGCCAAATCTTGGTGTTAGGTGCATATTTCCAACAACTTTTGTCATATTTTTTTAACTAGTTGTTAACTAACAGCGACCTTTATGGTTTTAATAAATATATTGACTCAGCCATCGCACGACATTTTCATAAGGTGCGTAATATAGAAATAATCTACCATTTAAAATAACCCTAATAGGACATACGCTAGATGCCCTAATTTATACAATCACAAACATAATTCAAAATCAAAAATCAAAATCAATTCTTTATTCTGCAAATAGGCCACAAGGGCACTTTTACATGTCAAATGGTATTCTACAATATAATATTAATAATCTTACACAATAGTTATTTAAAAATTGCAGATTTTAACCAATTAGTACCTAAACGGTTAACAAACTAAATGTCACTAAATGAAAACAAAAAAATCCAAAACTGTTCAATATTATCAATTATATTCGATATAAGGTCTGTATCAGAATTAACAATAAGTTTATGATATTAATTTAGTACCCCAGAGATGTTAAAGGTCTCTGAGCGTCCACATACAAATAATAATTATTCTAATGTTCTTATAGAGATGTATACTGTCTCTAAGCGTTAAAACAGAAAAAAAAGGATCATTGATGTAATATTGTCAGAGATGCACAGGGTCAATAACAATAAAACGTGTCAAGAACAGAATGATGTCTCTCGTCAAAATAATGATAATAACACTAGTATTTAGGTAGGTACTATGCCCTTGTAAGCACGAACAGACCGGACTCCACAAACAGCACCCGATCACGAGTATGACGCATATCTCAGCCATCGCCTTCCTCAACCATATGTTAGGGAAGGTGGCGACCCGATCAACGACGCCACCGTAAGCAAAGCCCTTTAAGCGAGCATGACACATTCAAGCCACTGGACATTGATTGAGAGAAAAAGCATTACGTGCTCTCATGTTACATAAAACGGAATAGCTATCTCCGGTACTTAGGTACAATAATTACAAAGGTAATACGCCAAGACAATCATACTCGAAGGAATATTAATTTTAAAATAATTTGACTACTACTGGCTTAAAGGCATTTTTGTCGTTTATGAAATCGTTGACATTATAATACGCCTTGCTTAGCAAATCATTTTTAATATGAGACTTAATTAACTGGACGGCAAATTAACAATTTCGGTGGGTATTTTATTGTAAAAACGTATACAGTTCCCCACGAATGACGTGCTAACCTTGCGAAGACGGCTGTACTGCACTGCGATCTTGTGTTTACTTCTGGTGTTATAGTCGTGGATATCACTGTTGAGTTTGAAGTCCTGAAGGTTTTTCCGCACATACATAATATTCTCAAGAATGTATTGGCATGCTACAGTAAGAACCTTTGCCTCCTTAACCTGGTAAGGCCCATCGGCTTAATTTTAGAACTAAGAATTTCAGGCTTAACTCTATTGAAAAGACTCGAAAATAGTATGACCTATGTATCTTCAGGACACTGGGCCGTTATTACATTTGTCCTAAAAATAGCTTGGACCTTACGAGGTTAAATTTGTCCCTGAAAGAATTTCGGGCTTTTAGTTCGTAGATGGAACGAACAGCTCGTTTCTGTAGCACGAAGATGGTCTGGATGTCAGCCGCTTTTTCCCACAACAGGATTCCGTAGGACATAACACTGTGGAAGTAACTGTAGTACACCAGCCTGGCCGTCTCAACGTTTGTTAACTGTCTTAAAATACGCCTTACTGCATAGGCTGCAGAACCAAGTGCCGGCTAGGGTGTCAATGCGCATGCCATTTGATTGTAGTTTTGAGTCCAAAATAAAAGCCAGGAGCGTTAAAGGTGCCTAATAGAAGGAAGAAGGACATAGGATAGTTTTTATCTCGGAAGTCTTCCCCTAAAGTTTGTATGACGGTACGATATAAACGAGTTCTACGAGGTGGAAGTCGTGGGCAAAAGTTAGTATTTTATATTTAACTAGCTTTTGCCCGCGAATTCGTCCGCGTAGAACTCGTTTATATCATAGCTCGATACAAACTTTTACCCTCCATTTAAAAACAAAAAATATAATCTATAAGGGTTCCGTTTTTTGCCATTTGGCTATGGAATCCTAAAAACTATCCTATGTCTTTACCCGAGACTCAAACAATTTTTATCATCATCACCATATCAGCCGAAAGACGTCCACTGCTGGACATAGACCTCCTCCAAAGAGTTCCAAAGTGACCAATCCTGCGCCACCCGCATCCAGCGGACTCCCGCGACCATTACCAGGTCATCAGTCCACCTTGTGGGGGGCCTACCAACGCTGCGCCTACTAAGTACCTCTATACAAAATTTTATCTAAATGGGTTGTATAGTAGCTCCATACAAATATTAACCCCCCATTATACCCCCCTAAGAGATGATTTCCGGGATAAAAATTATCCTATGTCCTTTTCCGGAACTCAAACTATCTGTAAACAAAATTTCATCTGAATGGGTCACTCAAATCCAAATTTTCACCCCTTAGGGGAGGATTTTCGGGATAAAACTATCCTATGTCCTTCCCCAGGACTTCCAACTATCGCTATACCGTAAATAGGTTCTATCCAAATTTGCACCCCCTCAGGAGATGATTTTTCAGGATAAAAACATTTTCTTTCCCTGGGACTCCTTCTATCTCTATACCAAATTTTAACTAAATGGGATTTATCCACATTTTCATCCCTATTTCATCTCCTGGGGGGATGATTTTCGGGATTCAAACTATCCAGTGTCATTCTCCGGGATTCAAACTGTATCAATACCAAACTTGATCTAAACGGAGTCCATCCAAAATGTCACCACCCATTTCACCCCCTTAGGGGAAAATTTCCGGAATAAAAACTATCCGATGTCCTTTCCTAGAACTGCTTGCGTGCTTGGACCACTTTTGTTTCTCATATATTTAAATGAGTTTTCTCGTGTTGCTAAGAAATCATGTGTACTGTTTGCTGATGATGCGACAATATTTTTTTCGTGTGATCGTTCAAAAGCTTCCAGCCTTTATGAGGATATAAGCTCTACCTTAACAGAGATCACAAATTGGCTCATTTCATTAAATCTTAAATTGAACCTGACCAAAACCCAGCTCATTCAATTTAGAAATTATAGAACCGCTCCCATCTCTTTGAGTGTATCAGACGCTGGGACTACCATAAAGGTAGTCAGTGATGCGAAATTTTTAGGAGTTCATGTGGATTCGCATCTAAATTGGATGGTTCACATCGAACTGATAAATAAGAGAATTTCCAGAAATTGTTACGCATTGTCCATATTATCCGAAACATGCTCTGAAAGCATAGTAGTTAGTGCCTATTACGGAAATGTGTTTCCTTTATTGACATACGGAGTCATTTTCTGGGGAAATTCTGTAGATGTTAATAAAACATTCATCCTACAGAAAAGATGTCTAAAAACAATTTACCGTATGAACGTTAGAGACTCCCTAAGACAAGTTTTTCGAGAAAAGCGCTTTCTTACATTAACAGGCATCTACATTTTGGAGGTTAGCTTGTTTGTAAAAAAACAACCAAACTATTTTACAACACTGTCATCTACGAAGGGTAATTTGAGAGCACAGTATAAATATAATATTAGATTACCGGGAATTAGTACTTCTATATACAAAAAGAGCACGTTTATAATGGCAATCCGTGTATTTAATCACCTCCCGCCTAACATAAAAGCTATGGAGGGCAACTGTTTTAAAGTAAATTTAAAAAAATAGCTCATAAATAAAGCATTTTATAATTTGAAGGAGTTTTATGCATGTTAAGTATTTGGTCTTGTATATTAACACTACTGTGGTTAGTGTATACTTAAACCGAATAAACCTCGCTTGTATAAATTAAATTAAGTATTGCATGCCTGTAACAGGTAACTGTTGGAACTATTTTGGCTTTACTACCTACCTATGTACCTGTGTAACACAGTTTGCAATAAATATTTCTTTCTTTCTTTCTTTCTTTGTTTCTTTCTTTCTTTCTTAACTTAAACTACCTCTAAACCAAATTTTATCAAAATGGGTTACTTCCAAATTTTCACCACCCCATTTGACCCCCTAAAGGGAAGATTTCCGGGATTAAACCTATCTTTTGACATGCTCTTGAGACTACAGTAAAATAAAAAAGCGGCCAAGTGCGAGTCGGACTCGCATATGAGGGGTTCCGTAAAATAAATTGCAGTTTACGATTTATGACGAATTAAAAAAAACGACTTGCTAGATCTCGTTTAAACCAATTTTCGTTGGAAGTTTGCATGGTAATGTACATCATATATTTTTTTTAGTTTTATCATTTTCTTCTTTTAGAAGTTACAGGGGTCCACACACACATTTTACCACTTTGGAAGTCTCTCGCGCGCAAACTATTCAGGTTAGAAAAAAATGATGTTAGTAACCTCAATATCATTTTTTTAGACCTATCCATAGATACCCCACACGTATGGGTTTAATGAAAAAAACATTTTTGAGTTTCAGTTTTAAGACTTTTAAGTATGGGGAACCCCCAAAATTTATTGTTTTTTATCTATTTTTGTATACGAATCTTAATGCGGTTCACAGAATACATCTAATTACAAAATTTCAACAGTATAGTTCTTATAGTTTCCGAAAAAAGTGACTGTGACATACGGACGGACAGACAGACAGACAGACATGATGAATCTATAAGGGTTCCGTTTTTTGCCATTTGGCTACGGAACCCTAAAAATCACGAAGCACTTCATGCAATCCGCAAACGAAGCTTGGACTTACAATTTTATTTTAACTTACCTTAAAAGGCGACGTAGACTCGTGGTCTTCTCTCCCTCTCACTGAGCATAAGCGTGAGCGAGATGGAAGTGCGTGTTAGGAAGCACGGATATCACCTATTTTAATCACGTATTTGTATTGTATACACAGGAATAACCTGACTTGACATTTAATTTGATTTTCATTTAATTTTAATTGTAGGTATATACATAATAATATATCGTATATACCTAACACATAATTATATTATATTTTTCAATGTTTTATTATTGCATATCTCGACGATCGTTGTACGATAAGTAATAAAATGTAAAAAAAAATGTTCTGTGAACATTGTACAATGAGATGAAATAAACTAATTGTACAAATTCAGATCAGTAAAGCATTTTTTCGGCCTCAACGACGGGGCAGCTCTACCCTACATCGCCCCCTAACCCCTCCCTAACCCCTCTCTACTCTCTACATACAACCATCCATTCTTTTTTTTATATTTATATTTGTTGTAAATATTTGTTTATAATCCTATAAGTAATAAAATGTATGGGTTTAATATTAAACTTAAAGCTAGTCAAATAGATGAAAAAAACTAAACTAAACTAAACTAATTTAAATATTTTGTGCGTTTTAATAAATAAATACACCGGTCAAGTGCGAGTCAGACTCGCGCACCGAGGGTTCCGGACCACCCCGTACAATAGAAATAAGTCCACTTTAAAATCTTTAAATAGACACTCACTTAGTATGTATTCATATATACTTAGTGCGTGTCAGTTTATACTGGAAATTTAATTTTCAGTCATGTAACTAAGAATTTTCGGTTTTGGCAATGTTTCCTTTATCTGTGCTGTAAGACGTTGCTTCGTACCAAATTTCAAGATTCTGAGTTCACGGGAAGTACCCTGTTTTGATTCCCTTGCGAGTTTCGAAAATTTGCAGCATAAACGGCTGTATCTTTTGATTGCGTTGGCTTAGAAATTTGATTTTTTCACAACTTCATAAAACAGTAGACTTGAGCATTTGACATAAATTTCAGCTTGATACCTCCACGCGTTCCTGGGAAAAAGGGTCTTGACAGACGGACGGATGGACGGACGGACGGACGGACGGCCGGACGGACGGACGGACAACAAAGTGATCCTATAAGGGTTCCGTTTTTTCTTTTCGAGGTACGGAACCCTAAGAAGTATTAGTTAAGTTCCCTCAAACATGATATTGCCGATTTTTAGAACCAATTTTAATATGTTTAGCTGTTGTGCATAATTTGTTACGAATTTTTTTAAAGTGTATTTTAGATCTATGTTCGTAATTTTTTTCTATCGAGTGAAAGTCAAAAACTCAGGATTCAAAAAGCTGTTGTCCCTTGAAAAAGGCCGCAAGATTGCTAATAAAATTTAGGGCTGGCGTTTTAAATCCAAACAAGCGCTACGACTTTTTAAAAATCCGTTTTCTGAGCTCACGTCGCCTTAAGATAGACGGCCGGGTTAAGGCCGAAATGCCTCCGTTTCAGCTTGGGAAAAAATATTTCGTATGTCTCGTCTGTCCGGTTGTTCTCCTGTACATTTCTCAACGGATTCTCGTGAAATTGTGTGAGCAGGTCCAAAATAGTACATTTCGATGCTAGTGCGGAAAGTATGTCATTACTTCATGGGTGCCGAGACTCGGGACGAGTGAAGAATGACATTTCCGCACGTGTATCGAACGACGTTTTTTAATACAGCTGCGAAAAAATAGGAAAAACAACAAGTAAGAACAGTATTAAAAAAAAAAAAAATTAAACAACTTCATTATGTTTCAACTGTATTACAATGATGTTACAGAATTAATAATGTAAAAGTTTCATATTCCTTACTTCTTGTTTTTCTCATTTTTTCGCAACTGTATTAAAAATATATCGTTCGATACACGTGGAAAAGTAAAAAGCACTAGTGCGCAAAATACAACTTTGCGCACGATTTGCAGCTACAAAAAGTACCACTTTTTGAGCAACTGTATTAAAAAGTATTTTTGTCGATTCCGTTTTTCATAAAAAAAAAATTCAAAGACAGGCTCGCGAATACCAATATAAGTAAGTATCTGTTACGTAAGTTTACCTTACGTGTCCGCGTCTATGCCTAACTTGTATCGCACATCTGATAAAACTTTCAAGAAGCGATTCTTGATCGACGAAAACCAATTGAAACAACTTAAAGGCCAGAGGTTACGTTACACAATGGTATTGTTTCTTACGTCAAAGTTTTAGGTTAGTAACAGTTGAGAGCTTGGGCCTATTCAATGTATTCAATCAAGGCGGTGCTGTAAGAGAACTATTATAATTAGGTTAGGTATATTATTAAAATTACATTACAAAGCACTAATTTTTGCAATGTTTATTTGTGACATTAGTAATTGACTGATCGCAGAGAATATTGCGTTTCTTCCCAAAATGCCTGATATGATGCGCGTGTATTGTCCAATAAGAGCGTAGGTATACAAGTGTGTGTGCTATAGATGTGTGCATGCTTTGTCTTGTCAATTACTTGTGCTTTGTGTGGGTTAATGAACTCAATACAAATCGGCCGGCATGTCCGATCTCCTTATATTGTACCGACTGGGTCATAAAATACACAGTAAGAAAAACAAAAGTCGTCTTACCTAGTTAAGGGATTATGTGCATATTTACAACTCGACCAAGCTAAGAATGCACCTCGCGTCGAATAAGTTACACTGTGGGTGGTGCATTCTTAGCTTGGTTGGGATATAATATGTTATTATCGCAATGGATTATAGAAGAGAAAACGCCGTTTATGCGAATAAAGAGTCCAACCAAAAATTATGCTTTATAGCCCCTAACTTTTGCACGGTCCAGAGGAGAGATGCGAAACTATATCTATCTCAGAGCTAGGGCCTTAGGTTTTATGTCGGCGAAAATGTACTGAAACGTCACGTAAAACGCGACATAAAACCTAGTGTGCTAGGGCCTCTGTATCACCCAGTCCCTCGGGAAAACCGCGGCAGAGAGTTCATTCCACACCAGAAGCTATACTTATGTTATGTGATGTATGTTGTGTCGATGATATAGTTTTTCGAACGAGCGAGCGAAGCCAAGGAAGTTCTATGGAAGCATATATAGCTGAAGAGCTTGGGCCGAGAATCGTTTGTCAGCCCGGCCAACGTCCAGTCTCCGTAGTCTGTCCCGTTGTTCTCCTTATCACGCGATAAGTGACAGGATAGAGCATCCGTCCCTGGCTGACACCGTTCGATAGAACGAGACGACGAGCTTATCCTATCACTTATCGCGTGATAACGCCACGCCATCCATGCTACGGGGCCAGGTCGCATTTCTCAACCGATCCTCGTGAATTTGTGTGACTCAGGTTTGTTAATTATATAGTATTTTTTTGGGTCTATTAGACTCCGGAAAATAAACGGAAAAGAAATAATTAATAAAATACTGTTAGCGGAAACCACAGAATAGATTAGTACTTACATGCAGAGGGCCCACGTCTAAGGGACCTGAACGAACCTGAAACTGAACCACCACCACTAAACCTAAGTCCTACCTACTTTCTGAAGGGTTTTTAAGTTTGTGCGTGAGACGCGTTACGATATTTGATTTCTTGTTTTCCAATAGGAATGTCAAAGTGACATGATATAAGATAAATAAAGTTAAGTATAATTATTACGTTATATTATTGAACGAGCCAGCGAAGCAGTTCACCGTTTCAGCTTGGGCCAAAACTCTTTCTTATGTCCGGATATCCAGCTGGTCTCCTCTACAGATTCTTGTGAAGTTTTATGAGCAGGTTCAACAATAAGGTATAATTTTTGAAGTGATAACGTCTTATAAACCGCTGAACGTTATCACGTAAAATTATCGTCCGTAAACCGACATTATAGACAACAATTTTTTTGTTCAATCAATGTTCCGTTATGTATTACAGGCTTTCTATTAAGTAACTTGCAATGTATGTACCTAACTAACTATGTGAGTAACTATGCAGTATGACCGTATGTAACTATGTTTGTTCGGGTGGAATCGTTACTCAATTTCGAAGCAGATATATTCAACTGATTGAGCTGAAAGTTTGGGTAAAGGTAGGGTCATTTCGCCGGTTACGCGACCACCTTCGGTTAGCGACCACTTGAAGAACATGGTTTTTCAATTGAAAATAACATCAATTCTACAGAGCCTATTGAAGCAGTCAGCCGCATGCCTCATTGTTTGTATTTATGGAATAGGAATTTACAAAAAAAACGAGTAAATATGCTTTCAGTTCACCAAGTCAGCTAAGTGGTCGCTAACCGGCACATGAAATTAGGTGGTCGCCAACCGGCGAAATGACCCTATAGTTTGGATGACAATTCAATATTATGGTACCATCGAGCTGATCTGATGATGGAGACACAAGGTGGTCATGGGAATTCAGCACTTAACCGACGTAACCCCGTTGAGTTTGGGCTCGTTAAAATCGTCTCAATGAGAAGTTGATGGCGGTACCTATACAGAAAAGTACAATTGGCAAATAAACCTTGCACCCTGTCATTTTAATTGCTACATAGCGACACAATAATCCTAGTAACCCGTATTGACATAGCATTTACAACGGCAAGGTTCTATGATGGCCTAGGAATCAAATTGGTTGACTGTACGTACAGTCAGCATCAAAAGTAGCTACGCAAACGAAGACGTCAACAGTCTTTATTAAAAGGGAATACGAGCTTTTGACGTCTTCAACTACGTACGTCTACGTTTGATGCTGACTGTACGTTAGGTAAATTTAACTGTCAGTTTATATATGGAAAAATGACAGTTGCATTGTCCTTACGCGCGTTCGAAACGTTAAGTGATTAATTCACCCTTACATAATATGTTATTTTAAAAAACAAATACGACACTCATAAAACAAAACACTAATCAAAGAAATTACACGTAATTTAAAAAAAACTAGACAATATCGAAGATTTCTCTCAATAATTCTTTCTTAAGCCTTGGCGATCCAAAAAAAACCGTAAATAATAGGAGTCCCGAAAAAACGGCGTATAAAATTCAAAGACCGAAGTGTCAACCCTAGTGGCCGGATAAACCGGATATATAGAGTTTAGGTGATTACTTGAATGTTCCATGGAATTAGGTCTTTTAAAAAATAGGGTAGATAGAAGACATAATAATAGAGTGCAATAGCTGGACTCGTACCTACTTTCGAGGGCCTCCGCTACGCGTCGGCCCTCGAACTAACTCGTCCATCTATAGCTTACTTTCTAGCCTCTACAACAATGTACTATTTTGACAGAAACTTATTTTGTTTTTGTTTTGTACAGGTTTCAACACGTACACTTACAACGACACAACCCACTCAGACAAGGTGCCTGATGAGATCCTCTCAGTCAGTTACGAGGACGGTAAATGGTCCAAACCGTACTACGACTGCGGCGGCGGCAACATTTGGATGCTGACTTACACAGTGCCTTTCTTTGGATACAACAATGGAACTTATTTTTTCAAGTAAGTAAATCGTCTTTCCATCCCAGCCAGCTTGGAATATTAGACATTGTGCCACAAGCACGGTAAGAGATGTTTTACGAACGACATTGAGGTATAATGTACTAACGTAGGTACAAGAGAAGACACGCCGAACAAGAAGTTTGCGCTTCGCGTTGCGGTCCAGTGGGCCACACCGTCTCAGTTTATTCTATGACAAGTTAGCTTTTTTTATTCGTAAGTATATATGTCAATCTGAAGTGCCAGTGCCAGTGTTTGTATGGCAACA
Organism: Epinotia brunnichana; assembly: GCA_963854355.1. Lineage (NCBI taxonomy): Eukaryota > Metazoa > Arthropoda > Insecta > Lepidoptera > Tortricidae > Epinotia > Epinotia brunnichana. The sequence continues at coordinate 30,080,869 of OY977938.1, read as the reverse complement.
TTTGACTGACAGACGCAGCACACAGCGGAGGCAGCTTTGATCCGGGACGGCCCCTTAATCTAGGCATAACTAGGTAATTACATATTTAGTGTCAATTCATCTAAACGAGAATTTAATTTACTTGCTTCTGCCCGCCACTCCGTCCGCGTGAAACTCGTTTAAATATCCTTGGTCCATATTAACTTTCACCCCCGTCTCAAAATTATATTTAACCCCCTTAGGTTCCTTATTTTTTTCCAAAATGCAATTATTATTTTTTTTTAAATTTTGATAAGGAATCTTTTCATAAATTTTTAATTTTGTAGCTCAAAAGAAGAGTTTCCTCCATACAAACTTTGCACCCCTATTTAACCCACTTATTTCAAAATCCTAGAATTACTTTTTTTGTATTGTTATAAGGAGTCCATACACAAAGTTTCAAGTCTCTCACTTAAAATTGAACTCCATCCCCATACACACTTTCAACCCCCGTTTTATCCCCTTGACGGAAGAATTTTCAAAGATCCCTTCTTAGTGGGTACTTGCGTTATATAAACTGCCTATTGTGAAAAAAACAGCTTTCTAGGTTCAACGGTTTGGGCTGGGCGTTGATTTAAAGGCCTCCACACACCGGTCGCGGGCGCGGGTCGGGCGCGCGTCGGGCGCGGGCCCGCGCAAGTTGTAAAACATTGTATGGATGCCTTAAGTGAGTGACTCAGTCAGTCAGTCAGGACTTTCACGTTTATTTATATATATAGAACATTCTAAGATCCTAACCTCGTATAAAGACCTTATTCTCGTTTGGTCAAATCCGGCCTTAGTGATTAAGGTTGACGAAGCATATTGCGAATCTCATTATTGGTTTGTATAATGTGATAAAACCTGTTGTTCGTTTGAATTTCGTGCCCATCTGATGAATGTCTGAAGAACTCTGAACCACAAAAAATACAAGTATGATGTTTATTATGCTTAATTAAAAAACGTTAAACGTAACCATTAAAAAGTGCTGTGCAAAAACATGTTAAAAATAAATATAACAACAGTTATTTGTTATACAAGGGGGGAAAGTTGTATTTTACCTGCGAGTGTTAATTTGAAACACGAGCTAGCGAAACGATTGTATGATTGACCACGAGCGAAGCGAGTGGTTCAAAAATAGAATCCTGAGCGTAGCGAGTGTTTCAACACACGAGACATAAAATAACTTTTCACCCGTGTATAACACAAATCTTTTCACCTCACTACAGCGAGGAAAATAAGAAAAAGTAAAAAAACAACAAAAATAAGTGAAATAGTTTTAAAAAAGTTTTAAAAAAAGTAAAAAAAAAAATTAAAAAAGTTAAAAAAAATTAAAAAAGTTAAAAAAAAGTTTTTAAGAAAGTAAAAAAAGTAAAAAAAAAAAGTTTAACAAAAATATGTCATAAAATATACCTACAAAAAACAAAAATAAACATTTAACGTTCTACGTCATAGACTATGACGTAGAACGTTAAAAGTACTATGACATAGTACTTTTAACGTTCTACGTCTACTTTCTTCACATGTGGATAAAAAGCGATTTTCTCAATAGTTAACAAACATACAAAAAGGCCTTTCCGAGCTAGTGAGGTGAAAATGTATTTCCTTCTGTAAATATTGAAATAAACCAACCTAATATAAGTGAAGCACTAATGGGATGATTAAATTAGTAACAGTGGGGAGATATTCGGAAATGATTCCTAGAATCGTGTTTGTAAACAAGGCCTAATTAGTTTCTGAGTATCGCAGCTTTGTTTGTACATGATTATGCCCCTTAATTGAACGAGCAAGCAAAGCAAACAAAGTTTTCCGTTTCAGCCTGGGCAATAATGATTTTGTATGTCTGGCCAGATGTCCGGATGGCCATATGTCTGTTCTCCTCTATAGGCTGCATTTATCAACCGATTCTTGTGAAATTTAGTGAGCAGGTTCGATAATTATACGGTTTTTTTTATAAAATGTAACATTCCAACCCACGTCTACATAGATCGTTTTGCTCCACCTAATAGCTCTCAAAATCTTACATCTAGAAGATTCTAGTTATGTAACATATAATTAAGTATTTTCATTCAAATAAACAGTTTTTTTTTGTAGCTTTCATCATCAGAAATATATATTAGTTTCTCCGCTGGGCTGTAATTTGGAACGCGCTAATGCATCTCTCCTCCCCCGCCACGCCTTACGAAACTGGACCGCTGATTACACTTAGTTACTACGAATGAATGAATGAATAGTTTATTCACAATGAATATATGGTACATCATCATCATCATCATCAATATTTAAGAGCTTGGCTCTTGTCGGTGGAGTATGTGCCAGTTCTCTCGGTTCTCGGCTAATTTCTTTAGGTCCCGGTAAGACAAGACATTTGCTTTTGCTTTTAGTTGCTGTACAAAGCTTATCCTTGGTCGACCTCTACCCCTTGATCCTTCGATCTTACCTTCTATGATATTTCTAAAGAAAATGTCGTGTCTTATCAAGTGACCTATCATTTTGCCTCGTCTATTTTCAATTGTGTTCAACAAGTTTCTTTTTTCTCCCACCATTCTCAACACTTCATCATTTGTCATTCTGTCCGTCCAGCTTATTTTCTCCATTCGCCTCCAGAGCCACATTTCAAAAGCTTCAATCCTTTTTCTATCTCTTTGAGTCATTGTCCACGTCTCACACCCGTATAATGCAAGACTCCAGATGTAGACTTTGATCAGTCGTTTTTTGGTCTTTCTGGAGACGCTTGCCCTGAACAGCTGTTTTTTGGTGTTGAACGCAGTTTTGGCCATGGAGTCATCAGTAACTAAGCTACCCAAATATCTAAATGTATTTACTTGTTTACTTAATGGTACATAAGATCTTAAATATTGGTATACATGTTTCTTCCCATAATATATTCAGCCCGGTCAGGCATATGAAAATTTAGTCAGTGACTTGATCACTGTCTATAACTAATAGATAGGGATAAAATTACATTTAAATTAATTCATTCAGTAAATAAATATTAAACATTGTGTCATCGCATGCATGATCGGTTATACTAAATTACATTGATTATTGATAAAATTGTAATAAAATAATAATAACAGTCAAATATCATACTATGTCACATAATCGTCAAATCTATAATTTAAAAACTCCTTAATACTATAGAAACATTTTTCAGCCAACATTTTGTGCAATTTTGTTTTAAATTCATGAACAGGAAGTATTCTAAGTGTGGCAGGTAGTTTATTAAAGATGCTTACGCACATATTATGAGCACTTTTTCTCCTGAGTACCAGCTTGTGACTTGTTGGTAGTGCGAGCCTGTGCCGTCTATGCGACCTAGTTGCTTCGTTTTCTTCAATATAGGTAAATAATTCAGAATGGAGTTTTACAAATATGGCTATTTCGTATATATATAGACAAGGCAAGGATAACAAATTATGTATTATGAATAGTGGCTTACAGGACTCTTGTCTATGTACTCCACAAAGAGTTCTTATGCATTTTTTTTGTGCAACAAAGGCACGATCAGCTTCGACCGAGTTGCCCCACATAATTATACAATATCATAGGATTGACAATTAGAATCGCGGCGTCAACATATATTTGTGGTTGAACGGTGAGGTGAGGTTAAAACAAGTAACAGAATAGCGGGGCTGGGCACCAGGCCTACTCTTGTGGATGATGGGGAATGAACAGTAGTCCCCACACTGGCCCAGTGCACATACTGAACAATGCACTCCACATATAACTGTATTCTTTACTTCGCAGCCGTATACAGGCCTCACGATGTTTTCCTTCCGAAAAGATAATGGTTAATTGTCAAATAATATTTCACAAATAAGGTCCGAAAAAGTAATTGGTATGGGGCAAAAATAATTGGACGACCCACGACCGCCGTTTGACATCCGTATGCTTGAACCACTAAACTTGGTTTATGGCTTGGAGTTAAAAAGCGTGATGAACGAATTCTTCCATTTTTAGTATTTACAGCCAAACACAAGCCATGTAAGGCCACTTTGTTAAATACACAGAAAGAAACGAATTTTCCGGCAACCGGCTAACTTCGTCCCATTACTTTTAGTTCCACATTGTCTGCAGTTTTTCGATCGAGCAAGAACAAGAATCAAAGTTTCACGTTAAAAATGGGCAGGCTATTGAGGCAATTTCGTCTGTCGAGGATTTCTATTCGTGGATTAATGCTTAGCCCAGACGTAGTTTTGGAGTCAGAAATTTGATTTATGTATGTTAACTCTATTGTACAGCGTCTTCTCTCCCTCGCGTCATAAGCATGTATACCTACATTCTAGATGGTTCTAGGACCTTGTTGCTTAAAGATAAGGTCAAAAAGGCCTTAATGCCTCAGATCAAACTATCAGTCTATAGGTCCAAACACGTGGAAGTAGCGGATGACTCACGCTAGAACGGCCCGTGTTCGGCCTGAGGGGTAATCACGTAACGTTCCGAACGCGCGTCGGTACAATTTAACTGTCAATTTTCCATATAAAAAGTGACATTTAGACCTACCCGACGTTCGTACAATGCGTTACGTGATCGACCTACTGGGCCGTTTTCTAAGAAAAACGACGCAGACGCAGTCGGAAGCAGCTCGGTGTCGGAACCGCCCGGCTGTGGGTCGGCCGGGCTTGGGTATGGTTCGGCCGCGCAAAAACACCGTCGTTTTTCTTAGAAAATGACCCGGGCCGGAAACGGCCCATTCTAGCGTGAGTCATCCTTAAATCGCTGAAAACCCCCCAACCCGAGTCCCGAGGATGCGCTATGTTGGGAGTTAGGGACTTGCATATGTCTCTAGCTAGCTAACCAACACAGCGAATCCTCAAGTGAATAAAGGGTCGGCAACGCGGTCATGATTCTTCTGGAGTCACAGGTGTCCATAAACATATGAGTCTTAAGTTACTTGAAATAAATGATAAATTAAATTAAATTAAATAGGCTACGGTACCTGCTTACCATCAGGCAGGCCGTAAGCTTGTTTACCACCGTTATTGTATAAAAAAAAACATTCAATAAACCGGCTTTTGGGTGGGATGACCGCCCCGGCCGTCCAGAATGCCGAAGTGTACGGGGCGCTACGCTACAAGGTATACAGCGCTGTGCAATATATAAGGATTCCGAATGCATTGCTTGGGGCGCCCAGATGATTAAGAGGAAAGACCACTGGCCATTTTTCCATACAAACGTTCTCGACTGTTTCCTCCGAGGTTTTTGACCGTAGATTTATGATTTTTTGAAATAATATTATTATCATAAATATCTGTGTCGGTACGTTTTGTTTTTTTTGATATTCTTATTTTTATAAGTGCTAGGTTACTTTAAAGAAAGCTTAAAACGGCCCAATTACATAGTCGCAAACATACGCCTAGTACACAAATCTGTTTACAATTAGCGCAAAAATCAAAACAGCCCGACATTAAACATTTCCTTTCTATTCATTTACCAAAATTTGGTTACGATTGATAAAGTTTTGGAGGAGGAAACAGTCGAGAACGAAACCTCGATTCTTATGATTTTTACTTGGGACTTTTAGTCGGAGCGGAGCTGCAGTTGTCCTTATCACAACAATTTTTGGGGCGGTAACGATATGGTAAATACGTACACAGTTAAAAAACTAATAGGCAATCGTCGACACTAAAGGTCGATATCCTAGTGGTGTGGTGTGAAAAGTTATCGATAAATCTAAAGTCATCGATATCTTCTTTTTATACTTATGGCCTTTTGTGAGAAGTATACGAAGGAAATTCACTTCTTATTGATAGCAGGTACCTAAGTCAAAATAAAGTTTTATTTCGAATATCATAATGCCGTAAAATAGGTACCCTGACAGATAGTTCACCTGCTGAGCAAATACTTTAAAACAAGGCAACTTAACTTTTTTATAAACAAGGGCAATACTTTGTTAATAAATGTGTATTACTTAACTGTGAATTAACCCGTAAAAATTGTAAGACAGATAGGGTAAAGTGACTAATAGAAGGACAACTTAGCGAATTTTGTTATATGATACCATCTTGTGGTGACGGTGCGGGGTAACTGCCAAAGTACACTATCGTACCAAATGCAGAGAGCCCTAGACACTATTAACACGTGGTGCAGGGAAAATGAATTATCCATTAACGCGGACAAGACGGTTGTTGTGCCGTTCACAAACAAGAGAAAGCTCGATGGTCTGAGACCTCTGTCTATGAACGGCAGAACAATTCCGTTCTCCTCCGAGGTCAAGTATCTGGGCGTTACAATCGACCAGAAACTGACCTGGAATCCGCACGTTAACGGAATTTTGCAGAAGGCTAAAGTAGGTCTCTCAATCTGCTGTCATTTAGCGGGGAATAGATGGGGTCTTAAACCCAAAATTGCCCTGTGGCTATACACGTCCATTGTGAGGCCGATGGTGTCATACGCCTCTGTGGTCTGGTATAGGAAAACGACACAGAAAACAACAATAACTAAGCTCAGCAGTCTACAACGGACTGCTTGCATTATCGTTACTGGAGCCATGTCAACCTCTCCAACAGCTGCTCTGGAAGCCGTGCTGAACCTGCCGCCCCTGGACCTCCACTTGGAAAAGGAGGCGAAGTCCAGCATGCTCAGAGTAGCGTCCGTAAGGAAAGGCGACTGGCTATCCACAGCCTTGAGAACACTCAAGGACTCAGTATACGATATCCCTGTTTTAGGGATGCCACTTGACACAATGCCCCCAAAACTTTGCACGCAGATAAACTACTCTGTGGAACTCCTAAGGAGAGAGGACTGGTTGAACAGCCTCATAGATTGGAAACCAGGTAGCCTGAAGTGGTACACTGATGGCTCCAAATCCGGATCGGAGGTAGGATGCGGAATATATGGAGAGGCACCCAGGGCAGCGATCAGTCTGAACCTGGGTAAGCGCACTTCTATATTCCAGGCAGAGGTATACGCCATTCTAGAATGTGCGACAACGAATCTGCAAAGCGCCTTCCTTAATCATACTATTTATATCCACTCGGATAGCCAGGCGGCTCTCTTGGCTCTTACCTCTAACGTCACAACGTCGAGGCTAATCGAGAACTGCCGGGAACTATTGAATGACCTGGGTACCAAAAACAAGGTAATTTTACGTTGGGTCCCAGGGCATGCAGGCATCGAGGGAAATGAAAAGAATGATGAGCTTGCACGAGCAGGGGCGAAGGGAACACACTGCGGACCAGAGCCGTTCTGTGGTATCCCTAAAAGTCTAACCAAGCTCACTCTAAAAGCCCATTGTTTCTACAAGACCATTCAAGCCTGGAGAGCTAACCCAGGACTGAAACATTCCAAGGCACTTATTAGAGCCTTTAGCAAAAAGGCGTCTTCTGACGCCTTGGCGCTAAGTAGGAACCGTCTACGCATGCTGGTCAGGGTGCTTACTGGGCACTGCCGCCTAAATAAGCACATGCAAACGATAGAACTGTGTGACACAAGGCAGTGCAGATTCTGCTTTGAAGCAGAGGAGACGCCTACACACATCCTAACCGATTGCCCTTGCCTCATGCGCAGTCATAACTCCTTCCTGGGCAAACACATCATGTGCCCGGAGGAGATTAAATTTCTTGAGTTCAACAAAATCCTGCAATTCTTCGAGTTTGCAGGACTTGACCAAGAATTGTAGTAAGTGGCGATCACAATAGATCAGCGATGGTCGCAGTGATATAAGGGCTTTAACAGCCCGAAAGCCACTACCAGAATAATAATAATAATATATGATACCATATTTTATGTTCGTGACTTGAACGTGACTATTTGAAAATAATTACTTTGCTTAAAAAATCTTGTATTTTTACAAGGATTTATTTTTTAGTTTTACCTGTCCCGTTGTCTGTCTGTAATCAAATATCGCAAGTTTAATTTGACCCACTTCCTGGGTGACCGATTGGGCTGAAATTTTGGGTATAAGTATAGTTTGGATGACAATTCAATATTATGGTACCATCGAGCTGATCTGATGATGGAGACAGAAGGTGGCCATGGGAATTCAGTACTTAACCGATATAACCCTGTTGAATTTGGGCTCGTTAGAATTGTCTCAATGAGTAGTTGATGACGGCATACAGAAAAGTACAGTCGGCAATAAAAGCTTCGTGTACCAAAAATATAAATTTTGACAGAAACTTTTTTGTAAGTAGGAATTATTTTCCGGAACCTCAACCACTGATCCGATCCGATTTCAAAAATCCACACACCTGTGTTAAACTTAGGCTATGCATATTGCGTTCTTTGCAATACGCGGGCGAAACCGGGTGAGCTGCAAGTGTAAAACAAAACCTGTATTTTTTTTAAACACAGCATTTAATTGAATGCCAGACAATATACAAGATATTTTACTTATAAACAGGACAAAAAAAAATTACTTTCTGGGATTCGAACTTGAGACCTCTGACTCAGAAAGCTAACGTTTACTGACCACGCCACGACGTGACATACATTGCTACTCGAAATTAATCTACTTATTTGTGACTGGTAAGTTTGACAATATGTCGTGAAAGACATAATTTAATAGCCAACAATGGTATGTCAACATCGCCGATGAATTTTGTAACATTGTTTTCTAAATTTAAATGCAACTGTCTGTGTGCGTGTGTGCACACAAGCTCGCGCACGGGCCCGCCGTCAGTGAATTCTCGAATCTGAAAAAAGGCTCAGCTAATGTGCGCTCTTAAGCCTGAACCTGCACACACTCATAAGATAAGATAGAGATGAGTGAAAGTCAGAAGAAAAATCAAAGGTGATCGATCTAGTATTTTTTATTGAACCAAAACAAGGATTACACAGCATAATTTACAGTAAAATTTACGCCAAAGTGCATAACAATTTGTTGGCAAACAGCACTCATTAACGTTTCCGTATCTACTGTATTAAAAAACTTATCTTTTAATTATGACTAAGTTCAATAAGTATTTACTGATAAGTTAGCGCCGTACGCTCAATTAAAATAAAGTGAAAGTTAGTTAACAGACCAATTAGTAGACTAGACTATCTAACTTGCCTTTATTTCACCCATTTCCAGCCAAGGCAATAAAATTGTAGCTCCCAGCCATTCCTTAACCAATGCAATATCTGGTCTTAAGGAATAATCTATTTAAGCAGATCTGACCCAATTTCCTTAATAGGCTATCCGTTCAAATGGTATTTTGATGTCGGTGCTTACGTATCAAAAATATCAATTTCATACTGCTGTGTTTACCGAACTTGAATATTTCATTTGGACTCTTTAGTGTGTTATTAGTGGACCTAAATAAATAAGTTAGATTGCTCAAAGGATAAAATATCATATCGTAGTAACTATACATGTTGGTCAGTGATTATTGACATGATAAATAAACAGTAAATAACTTATTAAGAAAGTGGATGAGTTGAAAATATTTAGCAATCCAATTATAATACCGACAGTATACCGAAAAGTAAGGAAATCTGGGCGTCACGAGTAAGCTCTCTGTAAAATTCAAAATACCGCATAACTGTACCATCCCGCCAACGGCAGAAGTGGCCTAAGTCAGTTATAATTTGAAATCTTTTTTTGAAAATTTGGTAGTTTATTATATTAACGAGTGTCGAGAAAATGTCAATGTCACTTAGTTATACGGTATACAACATAAAAACTTGAGACCTCAATATTACTCACCTACCGAGCTCTTTTATGTGATGGCTAACTATGTAGGCCAACGAGTTTCCTCCCTTTTGTATGGACGAACCTAATTTCGTATTGCCACCGCCCCCCATCACGGCTGGATCCCATATCGCCAAATTGTGGGCCGTTCACGGCCGCGATTAACGGCAGGCCCGGGAACCCGAGTATCTTGGCAATAATCGTATCGTTCTGAGATGGGAAAGTGATAAAAATGTTTGTCGAAATGGACACAGGGGAAGGTTGCTATCATTGGACCGACGCTTTGAGTGGACCCTATTTTAAATTCTACGTACCATGCGTAGAGTTTATAATATTTAGATGACTCAATCAAAGCGCTGGTCCAATGATAGCAACCTTCCCCTAGGCAAAGTAACACACAGTAAAATGCTATTGGCAGTTGGTATCTTCGTATCGCTTATGTTCTCTTCACCTGTATGCTGTCTTTTTATCACTTATCGCTATATATGGATAAAATATAAAGGTGACTCTCGCACTCGCATACTTGTCAGAAAGTGACGTATGTAATGATACAATGGCAACAACCATAAGCCTGGTGTTTGTCTGAGTTAAAAAAACTGCCCATTTCAGTTTCGGCCGAACGTTGTTGTATTGCTTAATATTTATCGATTAGTATTTAAATGGATTTATTCCAAATTTTATCAGAACTAATTAAATTATAATAACTTGACTTGACTGATTTTAAACAGGGGTGTAGACTCAAAATTTATAATTTCTTCAAAAGATAGAAGACAAAAAAATATGCCCAGTGACGAAAATCCTATTCAAATATCTCAAAAAATTACGAAGCTACAACCGTTTTAATGTTACTTGTTAGAGAGAGAAAACGCTAGGGGTCCACGAGCGTCATAGTAAATGACAATCGTTTCATATGAAGGTGCGTTTTGCGGAAAAGGGACAGAACATACCCCCTCTTAAAACTTTGGACACTTATAACTTTGTGATTATTTAAGCTCTTCCGTTGGTTTTTTCTCCATTTGACTACATTTTTGGTCCTTTTTCGAGAAAATACAACATTATTGATTATTTAATTTAGTGTCTACACCCCTATTGGGCTTTTCATTTTACATCTTTATTAACGTAATATTTAAGGTGTATGTTACTAAAATATTTATCATACTTTGGGCAAAAACAATTTTAGACCGATGTTGCATAAAGTACCGCTTAGGAGCAGCTTTAAGTGCCCACCCCGGACCTCCACCAAGCCGCGGTATATATTACTAATGTGCATGCTAATTCAAGTTGCCTAACAGTCTAATTTACTGTTAAGCAATGCCAGTTTAAAAAGTCAGTAATACACTATATTGTTCGTTAAAAAAAAAAACAACAAATAGTATCATGTTTTGGTCTTAGGTGCATGCCAATACGCCTAGTACGAAAACAATACATTACAAATATTATTTATTGCTTTATTTTTCCTGTATTATTTATGTTACGCTTTAAAATGAATATAATATTATTATCTCCACTTATAAATCTCTTATAAATAAAATTGAGAAAAACAAAAAAATAATTGCTTACCGAGATTTGTCTTTAACTGGTTCACAAAAAATCAAAATTAAATTATTTAAGGTGATTCGATTGCCATACAAAACGTTATTTGACATTCGCAGGCTAACGGCGTGATATTTTTAGAAACTTATGTAAACTTTCATAAATTGGCTACCCATTTGCGCCAAATTCCCCCTTTCCTAGAATAAACTTGTATAAACTAGATTAATTTGAGAAATTGATTTCGGACGTGAAATTTTGGGAAAACCATTTTTCTCAAATTAATCTAGTTTATACAAGTTTATTCTAGGAAAGGGGGAATTTGGCGCAAATGGGAAGCCAATTTATGAAAGTTTGTTACATGAGTTTCTTAAAATATCACGCCGTTAGCCTGCGAATGTCAAATAACGTTTTGTATGGCAATCGAACCACCTTAATCATAAAATGAAAGACAACAGGCGGAATTATAGTCAATAAGCGATTATTCCCAGACCACCTTTTGCTAGTGCAATGCAAAACTATTTTACATCAATCAAGTAGATGAAACAGAGACAAAAAAACAAAGCACCTAACTTTAATCTACTTACACTAAGAATGTTAAGTAAGCGAAACGAAATAGACAATATTTTAATAACCTACATCTCGCCAAGAAACATTTTTGGCATGTAGTGTATTTAATTTTGTTGTTTTGGAAATGCCTAGCAGAACCGCAGCACAATTTACCAAGTCGTCCAAAATAAGACCTAAATTGCCGAGACTTCTTAGCCCTTATCGTGGCAAGCTCGCCCTGGATTTGCCATCTCAAGCGTGTATGGAGCTCACTAATTAGGTTAATTTGTGTCTGTGCCAGCATTGGCAGGTGAGGTACGCGTCCACTTTGAAGATTTTCTAAGAGGAAAGTATCTCGCCGCTTTTGTATCGAGGTGGAAAAGTAATGGTCATCAAGTAAATTAAACAAACAAACACATGTTGATCATTACATCAGAGGCGGAACTGTCACGCGAACCGCAGGTGAGCGTGATAAGAGAGCCGAGGATGTAATTATCAAAGATCACGCGTGTCATACGACGTATTTCAACACATTTGCGAGGAGAAAATATTTTTCATAAAATGAGAATGTAACAGGCTCCTAAGATGTTTATTTTAGTTATTGATAACAACAGGTTTACTCACATATTTGTACATCTCCAAGAATGTACAGTGGCGTCAATTCCATTTATCACTTTTCTATTCACCACGAGTCAACATTTTTAATAATAACCAAACACGCATCATCAATGTTTACAAATACTTGTGAAATAACTTATAATGGCGCGCAACTATTTTTTTTCGTCAAGTTCGCGCAGTGCGCCCGCAGCGAGTCTTAGAAGAAATCTTTAAACAGCCAATACAAAATTAAAAAAAATATTTTCTTATTCAGTATAAATTCATTTAAAATGTTATCAAAAGTAAATAGTTTTACTAAATGAAACGTTTATATATCATATCCAAGAAGAAATGATCAATTTTATTAATTCACAAGAAAGATTTAATTTGTTTAGTCGAGTAAGAATCCAATTGCCGAGAATTAAAAACAAACCTGTCTAACCCGGTCCATTTAGGAATGCGCCGAATCCATACATACACCTTGCTGCAAGGTGCCAACGTGTCTTAATCGGGATATAAACATAACTACACGAGTGTCGTAATATTATAAAACACGCGTGTTTAATACCCAGGATTATGAGCCTAAAAGCGGCACAATAAGAGGCACGTTACGAGCTATGTGTTGAAAAAAATATTGTTAGCAAGTGTTACTAGCTACTAGTGTTAGCTCTCTTGAATCTGGGTTATCTTACTGACCTTAAAATGGTATCAATCACATATTATTTCGTATAAAAAAATATCTGATAACAACTGTTGAAAGGCTATTTTTACGGGGCTATTAGGATCGTTGTTTTGAATTTATGTTTTATCGCTGTTTATTCACTTTTCCCCGGTATTTTTTGAACTTTAACCCATGGAGGTATTTTGCCGAGCGGTGGACATACCGCCGCCGTGATTCTGAATAAATTTTCACTTATCGCAGATTTTCTCGGCCGTGTTATATACCTACGTCCAAAATTTTCCGTGAAAAACTAAATAGCAGTCAATAAATTGTTCGTTCCTAACCCAAACGTTTTTAAAATATTGATAAATTCCTTTTGTTCACTGGTAGGTATTTATAATAAATTTATCCTGTTGTGCATTTTTTTTTTCAAATAACTCAGGGAAGTGTAAATTGCTTATGATATCCGAATATAAGGAATCTCTTTATTTGAAAGGCGATATTTTTCCGTTTCGCTGTGTACCTTATACATTTTCCGGAGCATTTTGGAATTTTTACCTTTCTCTTTCTGGAATCTCCTTTTTTGGAACAATTTAATTTGGCTTTTTACATGCCCGACATGCTTATTTATTTTGTCATAAAAAAAAACTCTGACGCCTAAGCCGCAGATTGAGGACGTTTCGTGTACCTTTATCATTCCGATGTCGAAAGATAGATACATAAAAGTAGGTATACGAGTATCCCTATAATATTCCGGGGGTGTCACATTTTAAGTCACTTATCACCCCGGGTAGGTAAACATTAATCTACCTCCGTCTTAACTGGCATGTAGTGACCGATGCATTCTATAACTTTGTGCTATTTTGTGCTGTAAGTATATTCAGTACCTTCGTAGGTAGGTACTACCTACCTACAAATAACAATATGAAATAAGTTTCTGTGAAAAAAATTTGGTACAAGCTTTTATTTCCGACTGTACTTTACTGTATACTGTCATCAACTACTCAATGAGACAATTCTCACGAGCCCAAACGCAACGGGGTTACGCCGGTTAAGTATTCCCATAGCCATCTTCTGTCTTCATCATCAGATCAGGGGACCGATTTTTGACTTTCGAGCGCTCGAAATCAAAAGCGAGCGGTAGAAAATAATCGCATGCGAAAATTTGTCACGATTATTTTCGCATGAACCCAATAATAGGTATTTTCGAAATTCATCACTCGAAAGCTAGTGGTTTGGCTATTTATACTTTTGCGCTTCGTTGTACGCAGAAATTCGATAAGTACTGGTTATTTAAAATTGTATTCTACACATGGAATAAAAAAACATCATTAGAAGGTCTATTTATAGCTATAATATTAATGTTTAAGTGTTTTTTTTTTTGTGTTTTATGATGAACAGAAAAAACTAAGATCGTAGTAAATAATACCTAGTAAACGAAACGTTTCGTTTCCCGCCTGTTATAAAAGTAAAGCCGCGTCCGCTGCGCCATGTTTTCGTGGTTTTTAAACGTCAAACATGTTTTGCCAATCAAAATAATACCCTATTTGTTTGCCGAAACATGTTAGATGTTTAAAAACATGGAAAACATTGGTGCAGCGGACCCGGCTTAATACAAATTACAAATGATACAATTTGTCACAACAACTTTCTTTAGTTAGAATGAGACAGCAATTCATACTTTTCATTCTAAGTATAGCGAGTTGTTGTGAATCATTGCCAGGCCTTTACATATTACTATATCTCTGTCTCTTTTTAACCTGTGCAAAGAGAGAGAGAGAGAGAGAGAGAGAGAGAGAGAGAGAGAGAGAGAGAGAGAGACGGACAAGTTAAATTATTTAATTTTAAAACAAACCCGCCAAAAGACTAAGTTCACAAAATTCGGCAGAAAAATAATATAAAATATATTAATCTTTATTTATCTCTTTCTAAGTTCATTGTCAGTCCAAAATTAAATACAAGTGAAGTGTCCAAATTGTCGGCACTTATTTTCTACCGATAGAATTGAATACAAGTGGTCAATAGGTACCACTCGTTTTTGAATTTTCTATCGCTCGGATTTCAAAAATAGTATTTCATCGTTTCTGACAGTTTTCGAGTGAAAGAGTCGAGCGCTCGAAAGTCAAAAATCGGTCCCCAGCTCGATGGTACCATAATATTAGATTGTCATCCAAACTATACCTTAACCCAAAATTTCAGCTCAGTCGGTTGAAGATTTGAAAAAGAATTCCTTCAAAATTGAGTTGCAAGATTCCACCCGAACAAACATAGTTACATACATACATTGCATTGCAAGTTAATACCCTCGTGAAGACAACCACCCCAAATCGTTTGCCCGCAAATGGCATATCGGTATCGTTTGTTCATCGTTAGTTCACGTTTGTTCAGTAGGTGAAATCGTAAGGACCCGATCCTAACATCATTTTAAAAAAAAAACAAAATGGGGTGGTCAACTTCACGTCAACCACCCCAAACCATATTTCACGTGTTTTTTTAGCTAATATAGCAAGATAATCGTTAGTTCACGATTGTTCCTATGTTTAAATCGTTAGGACCCAACTCTATCATTTTTTTTTTAATTTTTAAAGTGGGGTGGCTGTCTTCACGGCAACCACCCCACCCCAAAATCACCAAAACTAAATATGCAGAGCCATCGAGAGACGTTAGTTCACGTTTGTTCAGCCAATAACATCGTAAGGACCTCACCAGTTTTGCCATAAAAAAATAAAAACGAATAATTACTACAGTAGGCTGGAGTACCTTCATCCGAAGGGTAAAAGGCAGAGTTACAATCGGATACCAACGATTTTAATGCCTGAACTAACGTCCTTCGACACTACTTAATCGATCTAGATATGTCACTTACGGGCGCTCTAACAGGTTTAGTCAGAAAAAAAATCTAAAGGAAAATTTCATTCTTCCATTGAAGTATCATAGTCAGTGGGGTCAAAAGGAAAGTAGGAATCGGGTCCTAACGAAGTGACCGCCTGAACAAACGTGCTAAGACACCACCTAATCGATCTAGATAGATATGTTGCGGGCGCTCTAACACGTTAAGTCAGAAAAAAAATCTAACGAAAAATATAATTCGTCCATTGGAGTATCTTAGTCAGTGGGGTGAAAAGGCAAGTTGGAATCGGGTCCTAACGATTTGACCGCCTGAAGAACCGTCCTAAGACACTACTTAATCGATATAGATAGGTAACTTGCGGGCGCTCAAACAGGTTTAGTCAGAAAAAAAATCTAAAGAAAAATGTAATTCTTCCATTGGAGTATCTTAGTCAGTGGGGTGAAAAGGCAAGTTGGAATCGGGTCCTTACGATATGACCGCCTGAACAAACGTCCTAAGATACCTCTCAAGCGATCTAGATAGGTCACTTGCGGGCGCTCTAACTGGTCTAGTCAGAAAAAAAATCTAAAGAAAATTGTAATTCTTCCATAGAAGTATCTTAGTCAGTGGGGTCAAAAGGCAAAGTGGAATCGGGTCCTAACGATTTCATCGCCTGAACAAACGTCCTAAGACACCTCCCAATCGATCTATATAGGTAACTTGCGGGCGCTCTAACAGGTTTAGTCAGAAAAAAAATCTAAAGAAAAATGTAATTCTTCCATTGGAGTATCTTAGTCAGTGGGGTGAAAAGGCAAGTTGGAATCGGGTCCTTACGATATGACCGCCTGAACAAACGTCCTAAGACACCTCTCAAGCGATCTAGATAGGTCACTTGCGGGCGCTCTAACACGTTTATTCAAAAATAAAGAAAAATTTAATTCGCCCATTGGAGTATCTAAGTCAGTGGGGTCAAAAGGCAAGTTGGAATCGGGTCCTAACGATTTGACCGCCTAAACAAACGTCCTTAGACACCACCCAATCGATCTAGATAGTTACCTTGCGGGCGCTCTAACAGGTTTAGTCAGAAAATAAATCTAAAGAAAAATGTAATTCTTCCATTGGAGTATCTTAGTCAGTGGGGTGAAAAGGCAAGTTGGAATCGGGTCCTAACGATTTGACCGCCTGAACAAACGTCCTAAGACACCTCCCAATCGATCTATATAGGTAACTTGCGGGCGCTCTAACAGGTTTAGTCAGAAAAAAAATCTGAAGAAAAATGTAAATCTTCCATTGGAATATCTTAGTCAGTGGGGTGAAAAGGCAAGTTGGAATCGGGTCCTTGCGATATGACCACCTGAACAAACGTCTCAAGACACTATTTAATCGATCTAGATATGTAACTTACGGGCGCTCTAACAGGTTTAGTCAGAAAAAAAATCTAAAGAAAAATGTAATTCTTCCATTGGAGTATCTTAGTCAGTGGGGTGAAAAGGCAAGTTGGAATCGGGTCCTTACGATATGACCGCCTGAACAAACGTCCTAAGACACCTCTCAAGCGATCTAGATAGGTCACTTGCGGGCGCTCTAACACGTTTATTCAAAAATAAAGAAAAATTTAATTCGCCCATTGGAGTATCTAAGTCAGTGGGGTCAAAAGGCAAGTTGGAATCGGGTCCTAACAATTTGACCGCCTAAACAAACGTCCTTAGACACCACCCAATCGATCTAGATAGTTACCTTGCGGGCGCTCTAACAGGTTTAGTCAGAAAAAAAATCTAAAGAAAAATGTAATTCTTCCATTGGAGTATCTTAGTCAGTGGGGTGAAAAGGCAAGTTGGAATCGGGTCCTAACGATTTGACCGCCTGAACAAACGTCCTAAGACACCTCCCAATCGATCTATATAGGTAACTTGCGGGCGCTCTAACAGGTTTAGTCAGAAAAAAAATCTGAAGAAAAATGTAAATCTTCCATTGGAATATCTTAGTCAGTGGGGTGAAAAGGCAAGTTGGAATCGGGTCCTTACGATATGACCACCTGAACAAACGTCTCAAGACACTATTTAATCGATCTAGATATGTAACTTACGGGCGCTCTAACAGGTTTAGTCAGAAAAAAAATCCAAAGAAAAATGTAATTCTTCCATTGGAGTATCTTAGTCAGTGGGGTGAAAAGGCAAGTTGGAATCGGGTCCTTACGATATGACCGCCTGAACAAACGTCCTAAGACACCTCTCAAGCGATCTAGATAGGTAACTTGCGGGCGCTCTAACAGAGTTAGTCAGAAAAAAAATCTAAAGAAAAATGTAATTCTTCCATTGGAGTATCTGAGTCAGTGAGGTGAAAAGGCAAGTTGGAATCGGGTCCTTACGATATGAACGCCTGAACAAACGTCCTAAGACACCTCTCAAGCGATCTAGATAGGTCACTTGCGGGCGCTCTAACACGTTTAGCCAGAAAAAAAATCTAAAGAAAAATGTAATTCGTCCATTGGAGTATCTAAGTCAGTGGGGTCAAAGGCAAGTTGGAATCGGGTCCTAACAATTTGACCGCCTAAACAAACGTCCTTAGACACCACCCAATCGATCGAGATAGTTAACTTGCGGGTGCTCTAACAAGTTTAGTCAGAAAAAAAATCCAAAGAAAAATGTTATTCGTTCATTGGAGTATCATAGTCAGTGGGGTCAAAAGGCAAGTAGGAATCGGGTCCTAACGATGTGACCGCCTGAACAAACGTGCTAAGACACCACCTAATCGATCTAGATAGGTAACTTGCGGGCGTTCTAACAGGTTTAGTCAGAAAAAAAATCTAAAGAAAAATGTTATTCTTCCATTGGAGTATCTTAGTCAGTGGGGTGAAAAGGCAAGTTGGAATCGGGTCCTTACGATATCACCGCCTGAACAAGCGTCTTAAGACATTCCTCAAGCGATCTATATAGGTAACTTGCGGGCGCTCTAACAGGTTTAGTCAGAAAAAAAATCTAAAGAAAAATGTAAATCTTCCATTGGAGTATCTTAGTCAGTGGGGTGAAAAGGCAAGTTGGAATCGGGTCCTTACGATATGACCACCTGAACAAACGTCTTAAGACACCTCTCAAGCGATCTAGATAGGTAACTTGCGGGCGCTTTAACAGGTTTAGTCAGAAAAAAAATCTAAAGAAAAATGTAATTCTTCCATTGGAGTATCTTAGTCAGTGGGGTGAAAAGGCAAGTTCGAATCGGGTCCTAACGATTTGACCGCCTAAAGAAACATCCTAAGACGATACATAATCAATCTATATAGGTAACTTGCGGGCGCTCTAACAGGTTTAGTCAGAAAAAAAATCTAAAGAAAAATGTAAATCTTCCATTGGAGTATCTTAGTCAGTGGGGTGAAAAGGCAAGTTGGAATCGGGTCCTTACGATATGACCGCCTGAACAAGCGTCTTAAGACACCTCTCAAGCAATCTATATAGGTAACTTGCGGGCGCTCTAACAGGTTTAGTCAGAAAAAAAATCTAAAGAAAAATGTAAATCTTCCATTGGAGTATCTTAGTCAGTGGGGTGAAAAGGCAAGTTGGAATCTGGTCCTTACGATATGACCGCCTGAACAAGCGTCTTAAGACACCTCTCAAGCGATCTAGATAGGTAACTTGCGGGCGCTCTAACACGTTTATTCAAAAATAAAGAAAAATTTAATTCGCCCATTGGAGTATCTAAGTCAGTGGGGTCAAAAGGCAAGTTGGAATCGGGTCCTAACGATTTGACCGCCTAAACAAACGTCCTTAGACACCACCCAATCGATCTAGATAGTTACCTTGCGGGCGCTCTAACAGGTTTAGTCAGAAAAAAAATCCAAAGAAAAATGTTATTCGTTCATTGGAGTATCATAGTCAGTGGGGTCAAAAGGCAAGTAGGAATCGGGTCCTAACGATGTAACCGCCTGAACAAACGTGCTAAGACACCACCTAATCGATCTAGATAGGTAACTTGCGGGCGCTCTAACAGGTTTAGTCAGAAAAAAAATCTGAAAAAAATTTAAATAATCTTCCATTGGAATATCTTAGTCAGTGGTGTGAAAAGGCAAGTTGGAATCGGGTCCTTACAATATGACCACCTGAACAAACGTCTCAAGACACTACTTAATCGATCTAGATATGTAACTTACGGGCGCTCTAACAGGTTTAGTCAGAAAAAAAATCTAAAAAAAATGTAATTCTTCCATTGGAGTATCTTAGTCAGTGGGGTGAAAAGGCAAGTTGGAATCGGGTCCTTACGATATGACCGCCTGAACAAACGTCCTAAGACACCTCTCAAGCGATCTAGATAAGTAACTTGCGGGCGCTCTTACAGAGTTAGTCAGAAAAAAAATCTAAAGAAAAATGTAATTCTTCCATTGGAGTATCTTAGTCAGTGGGGTGAAAAGGCAAGTTGGAATCGGGTCCTTACGATATGAACGCCTGAACAAACGTCCTAAGACACCTTTCAAGCGATTTAGATAGGTCACTTGCGGGCGCTCTAACACGTTTAGCCAGAAAAAAAATCTAAAGAAAAATGTAATTCGTCCATTGGATTAGAGATTACGTCGCCGCTGCGCAGACAACAGTGTTTAAGTTCTCTCTCGTGATTAAATCCGTAAATAAATGCTAAATCGACTTGCCCCGTAAAGTGTTATACATTATTTTATAGCTGCTAAAGTGACAATTATACTAGTGTTTGTTTCAACAAAAACCGTGCTATGGATTAGAAGATATGGTGAAATCAATTTTAAAATTATTAACCAACCGTCGAAGAACTGACCTACGACAACTCGCACAGCGCCCGCAGCGCATGAGTCACGTGGCTCGCACATAACGTTGTGCTATTGAACGCCGCCGTTGGACGATTTACATCGCCGCTTTAAGGTACATTGCTGCTTGTATTTTCTCAATCATTCCGAGACACCAAGAACCGCGTAGAAATCTAGAGGGCACCACTAGTCTATTACTAAACTATTCAGAACAAAATGAAATGCCTAGCTTGTGATAAAGAAACAGACAGACTAGAAGGTCTTATGTGTGCAAAATGTAAAGGATGCTTCCACCATCTCTGTCTGAACATGACTTCAGCCTATTTCAGAGAACACCAAACAGAATTAAAAAAAAATTGGACTTGCCCTTCGTGCGAATTAATTACGCGTCGCTGCCGCAACGACAACACAGCGGCGTCACCAGCAGGCATGAAGAACGCTTTAGAACAAAGATTAGAAGATGTGAGCATAATAAGTGACTCAGAGAATTCGATCGTATTAGGCGATACGATTAACACGAACATAACAGCGCTATCTCACCAGCAAACGCCAACATTACACAGTGCAGAAACGCAGAGTAATGATCGTATTACTTTCGATCGATTCAGCTACTTAATAAAGAACGAATTCCAAACAATGAAAGACAGCCTAACAGAGTCCATTACTAAAAATATAAAAGAAGCATTAATAGTAGAATTCAATGCCAAGATAAACACTCTGAAAGAAGATATATGCCGCAGTTCGTCCACCCTAACCCACAGACAAGATTATCTTCAGCAAACCATAAATATTGCAAACGAAAATATCAAATCGTTAGAGTTCGAAAATACAAAGTTACGCAAAGAGCTAGACGCAATAACTAAACAACTCGAAAGTAAAACTCAAAAAATGCCATCTGAAAGCTACCTTAATAAAACTATCGTTCTCTACGGACTAAATGAATACCCAAATGAAAATGAGCATGTACTTATCGAGCGGGTTTCTAGTTTTTTCCATGAAATGTTAGGCACCGATGTCAATGGATTCATCGAGGGCATAAAAAGAATAGGAAAACGTGGATATCGCAGACCTGTACAAATCGAGTTTATTAGTAAAAGGATGAGGAACTATATCATGGACAACAAGTATACATTCAAGAACACAGGTATTGCAGTCTCAGAATACATGGATCAGGGAAAACTGGAGAAGAGGAGATTACTTCGAGATACTGTAAAGGACGCGCGTCTCCGTGGTTTTCACCCCATAATAAAACATGAAAAGGTGTTTGTAAATGGAAATGAATACTCTTGCCAGTCGAGTATTCTTCAAGAACAGCGTAACCCATCTCTACGAGGCGTCGAGCACCTTGAGCACGAGAGAACAAAAACAAATGAACAATCACATCAACCTTATTCTACTTCGCAGAGCAACACGAGTATCTACCTAGAAATTGCTACACAAACGGAAAACTCGCCAGAAGACACAAGTTCAAAGACTAATAGCCCATGCGATCTTAAACCTAAGTCGAATTTAGATTGTTTTCGTACCTAATAATAAAAATGATAATATATTTCAAATTTTTCATCAGAATGTTCAAGGTTTAAAGTCTAAAATTGATAATATTGAAATAATAACACATAGAGATCGTTACAACGTATTATGCTTTTCCGAGACCTTTATGAAGGGTAACGAACCTCATGTGTTGAAGTTGGACGGTTACAAATTGGCTTCATATTTTTGTAGAAAGCGTAAATCTAGAGGAGGTGTATGTATATATGTCGAAAATGGTTTATCTTTTAAGGAAGTTGATTGGATTTCGGATATGTCTCTTGAAACTCATTTTGAAGTCTGTGGCATCTCAATTACTGAGCTGCAATTAACTATAATTAGCATGTACAGAACGCCCGATAGCGATTTAGAAATATTTATAAAAAATCTAGAGTTACAATTGTATAAGTTAACATTACGCACCCGAAATGCAGCTAAAAAAATTGTTATTGCAGGAGACTTTAATATAGATGTATCAAAAAATGACAAAGCATCAAATTTATTCAAAACAACATTAAAAAAATACAAGTTACATCTTACAATACAAGAACCTACCAGGATTTATAAGCAATCACGTACTTGTATCGATAATATCATGACAAACCACAATCTTTATACTTCCGAGGTACTAAATTTGGGCATCTCAGATCACACTGGGCAGCTAATAAAATTAAAAACAAACTTAAGCTTTAATGAAAAATACTGGTTTATTTGGATAAGACGCATAAGTACAAATTTAACCATTTTCTTAAAATATATACAACAAATCAATTTCTCGGACGTGTTAGATAGTTCTGATGCAAATTTGGCGTATAATCTATTTTTAGATAAATACCTGTTAATTTTTAACCTTTGTATTCCGGCGGAGCGAATAAAAGTTACTTATAAGCGTAAACAAAACTGGAAATCAAAAGGTATAAAAAACTCGTGTCGTAATAAGCGGCACATGCACATTAAATGTTTTCAAAATAAAAATACCAATAAATTATGTCGAATTCAGTATCAAAATTATTCTAAAATATTAAAAACAGCAATACGTAGTTCAAAAATATTGGCCAACAATAGATTTATCACAAACAGTTCCAATAAAACAAAAGCAACTTGGACACTGATAAAACATTATACTTCTAATACAAACACTATGAAACCTATGATCGATAGCATTGACACAGATGGACAAATAATCCAAAACCCCGCAGAAATAGCAACAACGTTCAACAACTCTTTTATAGACCGAAATATTACCGACACAACAGGGTTAAAATGGAAACCAAAAAGCTCATCACTTTCTCACAGCATATTTCTGTCCCCGGTAAGCATATCTGAGCTAAACAAGATTATTCATTCATTAAAAAATAAAAAAAGCACAGGCCACGATAATTTACCTTTATCAGTAATAAAATCTTCTTTTGAATACATCGCCCAACCTCTTGTTCATATAATAAATTTAATACTTGAGTCTGGAATCTTCCCCGATGATTTCAAAAAATCTTTGATAAAACCACTGCACAAGAAAGGTAATAAAAAATTGATTTGTAATTACAGCCCCATTGCACTGTTGCCTACTTTTTCTAAAATTGTAGAGAAAGTAATTCATAGTAGAGTTGTAAAGTTCGTCATGGTAAATAATTTATTAAACAAAAACCAATTTGGATTTCAACAAGGTAAATCCACATCTTTAGCAATATTTAAAACATTCAAGCATATTTGGGATGCCGTAAATAACAGAAGCCCTTGCGTTAGCCTCTTTCTTGATATGTCCAGGGCATTCGATTGTGTAGTGCCATCTATTTTACTAACACAGCTCGAACATGTAGGTATTAGAGGCAATGCTTTAAAATTATTTGAAAACTATTTTACGAACAGAAAACAGGCGACTGTCATTGATACTTATAATAAAAATACCAAAACTATTGAACAAGTACGATCTAATTTTAAAAGTATAAAACTCGGAGTACCTCAAGGTAGTATCCTAGGCCCTCTTTTATTTTTAATCTATGTCAACGAATTACCAAATGTTATGGATGAATTATGCGTAATGTTTGCCGACGATGCAACCATTTTATTTTCCGGTGAAACATTAGATGATGATTTTCAAAAAAATATAAATAACACTGTAAAAACTGTCGTCAGCTGGTTAAAATCAATAAACTTAACGGTGAATTTAACAAAAACTAAGCTTATGCAATTTCGTAACCACAAACAAATTCCAGCAAAATTAAATGTTATGGAATCTGGTATTTCAATTGAAGAAATAGAAACAATTAGTTTCTTAGGTATAATAATAGATCCTCATTTAACCTGGAAACACCACATACAAAAAATTAACAACAAAATTTCAAGTCAATGTTACGCACTATCTATATTAGCCGATACGTGTTCCCAAGAAGCCGTTATTACTGCGTACTATGCTAACATATACTCCTTATTGACTTATGGTGTAATATACTGGGGTAACTCGACAGACGTACAGTCCACCTTTGTTTTGCAAAAAAGGTGCTTGAGAATTATCTTTCGCATGAAAAACAGGCAATCACTCCGAAATATTTTTAAAGGGCAAGGTTTTCTAACATTAACTAGCATTTATATTTATGAGCTCTGTAACTTTGTAAAAAGTAACAAAGATTACTTCACAACACTAGCCTCCCAACGCAATAATATACGTAGTCAATATAGGTACAATTTAACATTGCCTTTGGTAAAAAATAAAACTTACGATAAAAGCACATTTATTAGTGCCATTCGAGTTTTTAATCAGCTTCCTAGCGAAATAAAAATGTTGGATGACGTAAAATTTAAACGTAATCTAAAAACATGGTTAAATAAGAATGGTTTCTATTCATTAAAAGAATTTTTTGAATTTTCATCTTAAAGAAAAAGATTGTGTTATATATTCGTTTTGTTTTCCTTAGTTTTAAGTTAATATTGTACACCCGAAATGGGTAACCGTTGGGACCTAACACTTGTATAAAATACCATCTATGTAACACGGTTAAACAATAAAGTTTTTTCTATTTCTATTTCTATTTCTATGGAGTATCTAAGTCAGTGGGGTCAAAGGCAAGTTGGAATCGGGTCCTAACAATTTGACCGCCTAAACAAACGTCCTTAGACACCACCCAATCGATCGAGATAGTTAACTTGCGGGCGCTCTAACAGGTTTAGTCAGAAAAAAAATCCAAAGAAAAATGTTATTCGTTCATTGGAGTATCATAGTCAGTGGGGTCAAAAGGCAAGTAGGAATCGGGTCCTAACGATGTGACCGCCTGAACAAACGTGCTAAGACACCACCTAATCGATCTAGATAGGTAACTTGCGGGCGTTCTAACAGGTTTAGTCAGAAAAAAAATCTAAAGAAAAATGTTATTCTTCCATTGGAGTATCTTAGTCAGTGGGGTGAAAAGGCAAGTTCGAATCGGGTCCTAACAATTTGACCGCCTAAAAAAACGTCCTAAAATGATACCTAATCGATCTATATAGGTAACTTGCGGGCGCTCTAACAGGTTTAGTCAGAAAAAAAATCTAAAGAAAAATGTAAATCTTCCATTGGAGTATCTTAGTCAGTGGGGTGAAAAGGCAAGTTGGAATCGGGTCCTTACGATATGACCACCTGAACAAACGTCTTAAGACTCCTCTCAAGCGATCTAGATAGGTAACTTGCGGGCGCTCTAACAGGTTTAGTCAGAAAAAAAATCTAAAGAAAAATGTAATTCTTCCATTGGAGTATCTTAGTCAGTGGGGTGAAAAGGCAAGTTGGAATCGGGTCCTTACAATATGACCGCCTGAACAAACGTCTTAAGATACCTCTCAAGCGATCTAGATAGGTAACTTGCGGTCGCTCTAACAGGTTTAGTCAGAAAAAAAATCTAAAGAAAAATGTAATTCTTCCATTGGAGTATCTTAGTCAGTGGGGTGAAAAGGCAAGTTCGAATCGGGTCCTAACGATTTGACCGCCTAAAGAAACGTCCTAAGACGATACATATTCAATCTATATAGGTAACTTGCGGGCGCTCTAACAGGTTTAGTCAGAAAAAAAATTTAAAGAAAAATGTTTTTTTTTTTTTTTTTTTTTTAATTTATTGACCAATATAATCTGAGTAGTACATTTTGGTATACATTTTTTCACCAGCGGAAACCTCTAGGGTTTATATGCTGATGAATAGTTCGCTATGGTACATTAATTTACTTAAATACATCACCGTTATAGACTCATAATTATTACAATACACTCGTATTGGGTTCAGATAACGTCAGATACCTTTTGATACTAGGTATCGATTGTAAGCTATTTACGTATTTATGCTGTAGTTCTTTTGGTAGTTGGTTTATTATATAAGGAAGAACATATCTGACGTTTCTTTTCCCATGCACATTGACAAAATTAGGTAATTTGAACATAGCTTGTTTTGGTAAATTTTGTCTAAGGTTGCTTTTTCTTACATATAATACTAAATGCTCTTTGTACGCATACTCTTCCCTTAAAATACATAGTTTAACTTTATTGAACACTGACATTACTTCACAATAATTAAACAAACGCTCATAGTTTGGGGATATTGTTTTCCTTGTGTTTTTGGGTACAATGTTTTTAAGTAATCTAATTTGTAGTTTATAAATATCGTTCAGGTAAGTTTTGTAAGTTCTACCATAACTGCTTAGTCCGTATGTAACCACTGAATCTGCCATGGAGTTATACAATAGCTTAAGTGTGCGATAAGGTAGTTTATATTTTAAAATGTGTATTTTACTGAGTAGTGCTCTTAGTTTATCGCATACATGCTTTATATGCGGACCCCAGTTAAATCTCTGGTCAATTATTAAACCCACATAAGTATGTTGCATGACTATTTCAATCTGTGTACAATTACACTTAATACATTTAACATCGTAATTATTATGCAAGCAGTCGACGCTGTGCGCTATGAGGCACGGGATGTGAGCTACCTTATTGTGTCTAGTATGTATGTGCATAGCTTTGGTTTTTTGAGCATTAATGACAAGCCCCATATCGTGCGACCAGCGGCACAGCAGGTCGAAGTTTGCCTGCATTTGCTGTTCTGCCCTTACAATGTCTGTGTCCGCGACTATCAGGCAGGTATCGTCCGCAAACTGGTATACAGAACCCTCTCTGATCATAGAACACATTTCATTTACGTATATAAGGTATTCACTCGGCCCAATTATTGAGCCTTGGGCTGTGCCCATAGTGGTTTCTATGCCTGAACCTGTACTCATTACGTTGTCTATTTTAACAAATGTTTTTCGGTTGTTATGATAGTTTTTGAACCAAGTCAATAGAGGGCCCTGTATTCCAGTTTGGTACAACTTGTCATATAAAGTGTTAAATTGCAACATGTCGAACGCTTTGCTAAAATCAATGAAAACAACGATCACGTGTCTTTTTAGGTTCATGTGATCGTTGATTTCATTTGTGAACTGGCAAAGTAGCTGAGCAGTACTTCGCTTTTTTTGGAATCCAAATTGTTTCGGATTGATAATCGCGTGTTTTTGTAGAAACAAGTTAAGTTCATTGCCCAAGTAACGCTCAACCACCTTGTCCAGTGTAGGTAGGATCGTAATCGGTCGATAATTGCCACAGTCAGAGTGGTTACCTTTTTTATATATAGGTCGAATAATTCCAATTTTAAGTTTATCCGGGTATGAACAAGTAGTTATGCATGCATTAATTAAATGAGTTATGGCGGGGGTTATTAAATCGTTAATTTTTAAAAGATCTGATGCACGTATGCCGTCAATGCCCGGACTTTTTTTTATGTTTAGACCTTTAATAATTTTGTAAGTAATGTCATTGGTGATGGGCCTTAATCTCATAATAAATTGCCGTTTACGATTTATGACGCATTTAAAAAAAACTACTTACTAGATCTCATTCAAACCAATTTTTAGTAAAAGTTTGCACGGTAATCTACATCATATATTTTTTTTTGTTTTATCATTTTCTTATTTTAGAAGTTACAGGGGGGGGACACATTTTACCACTTTTGAAGTGTCTCTCGCGTAAACTATTCAGTTTAAAAAAAAAAATATCAGAAACCTTAATATTATTTTTGAAGACCTATCCTAAGATACGTATGGGTTTGATGAAAAAAATTTTTTTGAGTTTCAATTCTGTGTATGGGGAACCCTAAAACTTAATGTTTTTTTTCGGTTTTAGTGTTAAAATCTTAATGCGGTTTACAAAATACATCTACTTACTAAGTTTCAACAGTATAGCTCTTATAGTTTCGGAAAAAAGTGGCTGTGATATCCGGACGGACAGACAGACAGACAGACATGACGAATCTATAAGGGTTCCGTTTTTTGCCATTTGGCTACGGAACCCTAAAAACGACTTTCAATTGTGACCAAATACTGCAAGGGATCGGGTATGTCTATGAGAAAGATAGCTGCAGAGGAAGCAGTTAGCCTGAAAGCGGTTTATAATACCATCAAACGATTCGGCATGAATCATACTTTAAATGATTTGCCTGGTCGTGGCAGAAAACGCGGCCCTTTGCGTCCTAATTTGGACAAGAAGATATGCGAACAGTTTACCCGGAAAAAAGACATTTCCATTCGGGATTGTGCGAAAAAATGCCATACTACTATAGGCATGGTCCATAGTGCCAAGGAGCGGAACTTTTTGGTAACATATAAAAAGCAAAAACAACCGAAACGCAGCAAAACCCAAGAGCTCGGAAGTTATACGACCAAAATTTAAGTAAAAATGACCAATGCATCATCATGGACGATGAAACTTATGTCTAACTTGACTACAAAACATTGCCTGGGCCGCAGTTTTATACAGTAGAGAGAGGATCAAAGGCCCCTAAAGAAGACAAAGCAATCTTTTGCGAAAAATTTGGCCAAAAAGTGATGGTTTGGCAAGTTATTTGTCAATGCGGCATGAAAACGTCTCCGTTCTTCGTAAAGGGCAATTTAAATTCCGATATTTGCAAGAAGGAATGCCTCCAAAAACGAGTGCTGCCACTCATTCGCAAGCACAGTGGCCGTGCATTGTTCTGGCCTGATTTAGCTGCGTGTCACTATGCTCGCCATTTACTGGACTGGTATAGAGAGAATAATGTTGAATTTGTTGTGAAAATGCATAATCCCCCGAATTGCCCTGAAATTAGACCAATCGAGAGATTTTGGGCTCTGATGAAGGCAAGGTTAAGAAAACAAGCCAAACCAACTGATAACATCGAGCAATTCAAAAAAGACTGGATTCGTACCCAAAAATCCTTCAGTACAGTTGCTGTCCAGAAGTTAATGAAGAATATTAAAAGTAAAGTCAGAAAACTAGCAAAGGGAGGCAATAAATAAAAAAATGGTCACTATTATTATATTATTTGAAGATTTAAGAATCGCATTATTTTAGTTTTTTTTTGTAATAAAAGTTTTTACGCACATTACACCATAATACGTGTATGGTCCTTAAACCTTCCTATTGAATCACGCTATCTAATCTACTAAAAAAAACCGCTTCAAAATCCGTTGCGTTGTTTTAAACATCTAAACATATATAGGCACAGACACACAGCGGGAAGCGAGTTTGTTTTATACTATGTAGTGATTATATTGGTCATTATATGATTTAATCTACTTAAAGATGATTAGATGTAATTTGGCATGGGTATATAAATTAATCACGCCAACCAAACGGTAGAATAAAATCTTGAAAAATATATATTTTAGGGTACCACCCCCTACACGTAAAGTGGGGATGTATTTTTATTTCTATTTAAACCCATGTGGGGTATCGTTGAATAACTTGTTCAAAAATATTATGGGTTTCTGAAAACCACTTTCCAACTCAGCCGTTTGCGTGATATTGGGCTTTTTAAAGCCCTAATTTTGTTCGAGTCGATGTAGTCAAATGTAGATAGCATGTGACAAGATTCATAAAATACAATGGGTCAGTTTTATTTATGCACAGGCGTGGTGATGATAATGCAATTATTTTATAAGACCGCGGATAGTGGGGTTGTAAAAGAAAGCACACACTTGTTAACGGTACCTATGTTTATTCTAAAGTCATAAGTGGAACTTTTGTTATGCAAATCTCCTCGCTACGTGATTTCTTGAAATTTTTCATAGATTCTCTTTTAAAACTACTGGAAGATCGATATTTTTTGTAGGAGTTGTTAAAATCATAGCAAATTGTAATCAATGTTCTTCTGATTATTTTCATGCGATTTTGGACCTTAGTGGAAACCGCATAGAGTTACTATAACATTGTGTTGTGTAACGTAGGTACTAGGTACTAGGTAGCAGTGACTTTTCAATTGAACGTCACCCACCGAAATATATCTAATAGACCGTAAGCCCACTCCCAATACGCCTACGTCTCATGACAACACGATAAAATGCCAGGCACCTTTGCCAGCCATTTCAGGACTAAGTTTTCTCTCTCTACGATTAAAGGGCTATATGATGCCACTTGTTTCGTAATGTTGTCACATGACGTAAAATACCAACCCTTATAATTTTGACCGAAAGTGAAGGATTTTTTAAACTTTCGGCCAATTTTAGCAGCGATAATCTTCTGATTCTGGCTCAGCACAACTTTCTTGGCCTGCTGCCATGCATTTTGTGGTGTTGTCATGAGACGTAGGCGTATTTGGAGTGGGCTTACGGTCTATAAGAAGCATACTTAGAATAAAATATGAAAATGTAAATACGTCTGTGTAATTTTCCAGTCAGATGTTTTGACGGTTTTGACAATTTTAGTTTTTCTAAGGAGGTTGGAGACTGGTTCAAATTCTTAATGTGACCAAAAAGGAATAAAAAATTAGGTCAGTGACCTGTCACAGTAAAGTGAGATAGTGTGCGTGAAATGTTGTAGTAGTGTGCGTTACTGGGGAGAATAACGATAACGTTGCGCCGCCGCCTAGCCAGCAGTTTTCATTGTGTCGCGTATGTAGTTTCATTTTGAATAAGGAGCCTTAAAAATGAGAGCAAAAACGAAGGAAAATCTAATTATTATTTTCCCCAACTTGTTAATTATGTGAGGGTAAATCAAAGTCCTTGATTAGAAAGTAATGTAGAAATGAATGCATATTTTTTTCGGTTATTTGAGTTTGTTGGTGTACAAAAATAACTGGAGGGCTGAAAATTGTGCCGAGCTGATAAAACGGATCAAGACCTGCGTAAGAAAAATGAACTGAAATGCTGTCCAACGTTCTTTTACTACTATTATGACAAGACTTCGTCGTACAGCTGATCACGGACCGTATTCAAATGTTCATTTATGTACAACTAGAGAATAATATTGTATTTATTTCATGTTAATATACAATTTTGGTTACTGTTAACATGAGTGTTATTTTTTCACTTTCTAAGAAATTCTCATTTTTTGGCATCAACCCGTTATGTCCAGCAGTGGGTCTCTTTCGGCTGATATGATGATGATGATGACCTATATAAAGTACAAAGTACCGAATACAGATTCCGCCCCGCCCATCACGGAAGTTGCCTAAATATCAAGTACACATACTCGTAACGTAACTATTCGCAACTTAACCCGAATAATTAGGGGCCATATCTTGCAGTCCAACGTAACAATCCATTGTGGTTAGGTATTTACATAATCTGCCGGCATGGACTCGGATCTTGCGGTAGCGGTGCAAAACATACGTGATAGCTAAGCGGAGCAAATAATAGACCATTTATGTAAACTGGCGCAGGAAATGTCAACTATTATTAGTGTTTGTTAACTGGAAGCAACTACAGTAACCAATGACATGAGAACTTTAAACGACATCTTTTTTATAGCTTCAGCGCATAATCACTACATGGTATAAAACAAAAACGCTTCCCGCTGTCTGTCTATCCGTCTATCCCTATGTATGCATAGATCTTTAAAACTACGCTACGACGTATTTTGATGCGGGTTTTTTTTAATAGATAGAGTGATTCAAGAGGAAGGTTTATACGTATAATACATGCATATATTTTAAATATAAACCCGTGCAAAGCCGGGGCGGGGGTCACTTGTAATTAATATAATATTTTCTACAAAAGCGTCCACATTTTTAAGGAGAAGCATTAGGGGTATTGTTTCGATACAAACGTTCTCGACTGTGTTGTCTTAGGTTTTTACCCTTGACGAATTCCCAAGTTGCAGAATTTTATTTAGCAAGCAAATAAAGATTAATAAGAATGCCTGACTTGGCTCTACGAAATATCTCACCAGTTTTTACTGTGAAAGAGTTTCGAGACTTGGCCTATTTTTTACATGGAATGTTTTTTATGGGATTTTATTGTCCTTATCGTGCTCGCGCGCGTTCCCGCCTACATCAGCGCGACAGAAATATTTATATAGAATTCATAAATCTGAAAAAGGACTCATCAGTTAATAGGTATTCCTCGTTAACTTTGATGGAATTACGCCGCGTTCTTTTTCTCAAGAGTTAGGTCAATTGTCTTGGTTGTTAGTCGGACTAAATGGAACTTACTATGGTACGTTACCAACTATGTCCTTAATAAATGCCATCTCACATTGTATATTTTACTCAGACTACCTACAAAGTCAAGTACCTACCTATATACAAACTCAAGAAAATGCACGATGAACTGATGAAAAAGAATCGTGATAGTGAGTTTTTTACCAATATATATTATAATCCGTTCTATTTTCCCACAGAAACCTCTACCCCTTTTTGGTTGAATTATGGTCACCAAATCTTCTGTTACGTTCGGAAATATCCCCAGCAATGGTTTGAGATAACAGCAGAATTTCTAAACTGCAATTAAAAGCTTTACGTAAAACCCTTGTTTGTTAGAAATTCTATCCGTTTGGAAAATGTGCGAGATTTCCGGAACTCTCTTGGTATCCGTTCCGTAGCCAGTCTACTTAGGGTTGTTGTTTCCCACAATGGCGCGGTTCCAAGAAGGGATGCAACGCTATTTAATTGTTATTACACTGATACCGAAACCGTACCTATTTTTGGTTTTGGTATCTACATCATTAGGGACTGATATTTTGCTATCCATGCCGTGGCCAGCGATGGCAAGCCTACTCGTAGTTAGTTGCGGATGTGAGCCCTGATATGGCTGTAATAATTAGTAAGTAAGTAAGT
The DNA here is from genome assembly GCA_963854355.1 of Epinotia brunnichana. NCBI lineage: Eukaryota > Metazoa > Arthropoda > Insecta > Lepidoptera > Tortricidae > Epinotia > Epinotia brunnichana. Next base: position 30,047,710 of record OY977938.1, on the reverse strand, counting down.
AAGTAATTTATTTTGTGAAACATAGGTATGTTTACATTGTAGATCTTAAATTAGGTTGAGAGTCCTCTATGTTCTACCTTGCGGCGTACGAAAAAATGAAACAGGAAAACAATTACAATAATAAATGGCACATGTGTTCTTATATTAAATACCTATATATGTCAAACAGATTTAAACATATAAAATTTTATTTAGCAGCGTAACTGCTTTATACAAAATCGATAGTAAGTAGATGTCATACAGAATTAAGAACAAAAATATAAATAAGGAATGTCACAATTAAAGATTTAGAAAATAAATAATATATAATAATAATTACAGTTCACAATGTCAAGAGAATTATATTTTAAACATGACAATAAATTGAAATTATATAAACATGCAATCAGACTTGGTTATTAAAGAATTCATGTAGCGTGTAATAAGCTCTTTCGACCAGTTTGTTTTTCAGGTCCTTCTTAAATATGTGAAGATCTTGACATTTAAGAGCATCTGGTAAAAAGTTATAAATTTTCGTTGCCATTCCCAATATACTTTTTCTTAGTAATGTAGTTTTGCCAGGGGCCACATTTATTTTATATCTATGCCGAATCGATCTTCCGCTTGGTTCCGATTAGGTAAGGAATATTATTATATCGAACAATATAGCACTCCGTTTAGTACTATTTTTTTTGTAACAATCAAAATAAATTGCCTGCGTACCCCCCCCAATACATAAATCCTAGATGTCATAAATGATGTCAAAAAAACTGCACTGGCGGTAACCTACTTTTATATTTTATTCGTTCGATTATTGAGTCAGTATTCAATAATTCTACCTCAATTCACTGTGGTGAATCTAAAAAAAGGTCACAGTTTTTAAATTTAACCGGACGAAGACACTAAAAATTTATTAAATAAACAGTAAAAAGTGTAAACTAAATTTTATTTTTTGTAACGTCGTAATATTTGTTCACTTTACCTAATATTGTAGGAATTTGGATCGATATAAAATTCCACCGATACCACTACTAAAAACTATAAAATAGTAAATACAATACCCTAATTTTAGTTAGAAGGTTAATTCTATCTCACGTTGCCTAAGTTTATCACACCCACATAAAAACAAACATTCGGTTTCTGCCAATTACATTACCTCCCTCACTACTAAATTGCTCGCAAAACTATCTCAGCAATCGAACAGCGTTGTTTTATTTCAATTGCTGGCTGGTGCCATAATCTTTCCACCTACTCCGGATTGTTTTCTAAGTAAGCAAGCAATGGTGAGCTCCTCTATTTGTGGTAAGATCTTCGTAATAAATCGGCAACGTGTAGGGAATGATAAGTGTAGACGGCGAGAGCTTCCAGGAAATAGAAATGGTGGGAAATAAGGTGCTTGTGTAAAATAAGGAGTTGGTTTGAAAACATCTGGCATTTAGGAGTGTAGAAAAGTTAATTTACCTAGTTTCAAATATTAATTTTAAAAGTTTTGACATGCGGTTTTGTTCCAGCGGCGCTTGCAAACTGGCGACCGTTGGTAAAGCTAAGTGGATCGCAGTTCTTTTTTTTAGGGTTCCGTACTCAAAGAGTAAAATGGGACCCTATTACTAAGACTCCGCTGTCCGTCCGTCCGTCCGTCCGTCCGTCCGTCTGTCGGTCACCAGGCTGTATCTCATTGATACCGTGATAGTTCCAGCTGAAATTTTCACAGATGATGTATTTATTAGAGTAAAAAACACAGAATAAAATAGTTTTTTTATAGATAATGGTATCGGAACCCTTCGTGCGCGAGTCCGACTCGCACTTGGCCGGTTTTTTATTAGTTGTATGTTGGTAAACCTACCTACCTAACCTAATTGCTTACACTATGACAATAAATGCTGTATACATACGCATCTATATATTATATTATGTCCTGAGTGTTTCTGAAGCAGATAACTTGGAAGGTGATGGGTGAGCAGTTATATACCAGTTCTAACTTCTTGTTACTTCAAATCAAAGCGAAAAATGTATTGTTTACCTACTTTCGATGGCGCTTTAACACTCTTTTAGCCTTCTCCACATCATCAGTCAGTTGCAGTTGAACGAGTAGGTAAGGATTATATATTATATCTTCGCTATTAAATAATAAAGAGGTTCGTCGAGTTTCTAGCTTTGTAATAAAACACAACAAATCAAGAAATCAATAAAAGAATGCCATCAGGCAGGTCGTATGCTTGTTTGCCACCATTGAGGTAAAAAAAGAGAATATAACAATACCTTTTTTTTCGTGGAGAAAACCTGCGAACCAGTTACCCAATCATCGGGGGCTGACTGGGTTATGTGGTATTTCTATCCCCTAAAAACTCCACGGCGGCCGGCATCTGCGCTCTCAAGCGGAGGGCTCCCATAATCTCATTCTGAACTGAACGCACTGGAGCCCGCCTCGCACCACGTTCGTCTCAGGGTGGATGTGTATTAAACTCAGAGCATAGAATACTAGAGAGAGGACAAGCCGCCGGCGGCCGCGTCGCAGATGTTAGCTCAATGAGCATACTCTGCCATACATGCTGCACGCGTGTTGATCTCAGAGAATACGAGTATTACGGTAAAAACCCAAAATGCTGATATGATGCGCGTGTATTGTCCAATAAGAGCGTAGGTATACAAGTGTGTGTGTTTAAGATGTGTGCGTGCTTTGTCTTGTCAATTACTTGGGCTTTGTGTGGGTTAATATATGTACTTGCGACAGGCGTACTCAATACAAATCGGATGGCATGTCCGATCTCCTTATATTCATACATCTGTGGTATTTAACCATACCTACTAAAAGTTTTTGCGTTTCAAAATAATTTTCCGTGAAATCGCATGACGATTAATGCACGATTTTTCTAATCTTATATATATAAATATATTTATAGTTCAAAACGGATTTAGGTAAATGTTTCTGTATATTCCGAAACATACAGTTAATATTGTAATCGCCGTTAACAATTGGGTCACGCTCAAAGATTTTCGGGCACCTTTTGCGCCTCAATACAATCCGATATCGAGAGATCTAATCCTTCCCGGTTTCCATTCATTCGTGAACGGACACAACACAAGCTTCTGAGTCGAGATGGATTGTGTGAATCATTCATCCGTTCACTGGACGTTATAAACGATCCACGTTGTGTCAGTATCTAGTAGGGATTAATGCGTTGTATGTAAATTTGAGCGGAAATCGTAAAAGCAAAGAAAATGGGAACGCTTTTCACTGAAGTCATGTATAAAGTACCAATAGCCTTTTTATTGCTTTTGGGTTTTTAAGGGTTCCGTAGCCAAATGGCAAAAAACGGAACCCTTATAGATTCGTCATGTCTGTCTGTCTGTCTGTCTGTCTGTCTGTCCGTCCGTATGTCACAGCCACTTTTTTTCGAAACTATAAGAGCTATACTGTTGAAACTTGGTAAGTAGATGTATTCTGTGAACCGCATTAAGATTTTCACACATAAATTAAAAAAAAAAACGTTAAGTTTTTTTTATACTGAGAACTGAAACTCAAAAAAATTTTTTGCATCAAATCCATAATCTATGGATAGGCCTTCAAAAATCATATTTTGGTTTCTAATATTATTTTTTTCTAAACTGAATATTAGGTCCTTACCTATGAAATTGGCGGTGTGTATGGAGAATTTTATGAAAACTGTGATTTTCATACATTGAATTTTGCGGATTATTCAGCAATGTCAAATTCAAAGCAAACTAGATTTTGGTAGGAATATAGAAAACTTTTAAGCTACTTTACACATATCTTCATTCCTTAAAAATAGTTCGCATCATAAAACTATACGTAATTGAAACACTTTAACCGGCAGCACATGAAAAGGGCGGTTTTCAAGCTTTAATTTGAAACACTATATTTTTACACAATATTTTTTGTATTTAAAACCTTTGTTACATAGTCTTTTAATGAAATTAAAAAAATATTTGGAAGTTGCAATAGAAATGAATAAATTACGTACAAATAATATCTGTGAAAAAACCGCCAATTTCATAGGTAAGGACCTAATATTTTGCGCGAGAGACACTTCCAAAGTGGTAAAATGTGTGTCCCCCCCCCTGTTACTTCTAAAATAAGAGAGTGATAAAACTAAAAAAAATATATGATGTACATTACCATGCAAACTTCTACCGAAAATTGGTTTGAACGAGGTCTAGTAAGTAGTTTTTTTTAATACGTCATAAATCGTAAACCGCAATTTATTTCACGGAACCCTTCATGTGCGAGTCCGAGTCGCACTTGGCCGCTTTTTTATATATTTGGACACCATTTTTCTCTGTAAAAATATTGTGCGTTTAACTTAAGGTCGATGAATGTGGGTCTGAGAAATATATATGTAGCCCTAGAATGTTTTTCTAGATTAAGCGGGCTGATGGACAGATTTTGTGACTTTCGGAGCGATTATCTCAGAATATGTTGTATTTCTTTAAAGAACATGGATTGATGTACCAGTTTTTTATACTGCACATACATGTAACTGGAAGTAAAACGAATATTATATCACCGTACGTCAACACTTTCCGTGATATATTTTAGTTGCACTTCCAGTTACATGTATGGAGGAGGACCCCTATTTTTTTTTCTTTAGTTTCACATTTATGTAGCGTCTAACAAAATACAAATACACTTGATAGTTTTTAAGTAAAATGTCTGTGATATACGAATACACGGACAGACGGACATGACGAAACAATAAGGGTTCCGTTTCGCCATTTTTGCAACGGAACCCTACATATATCTTATCTCGTGAATAAATAAATCTGAATATGAATTACACTAATGGATACCAAGAAAGATACATACATTTTACATAATAATATAATAGGTGTCATTGTAGCTAATATTAATTTTGCTCATATAATTATCCGTAATAATACTGTTTTTATGATTAATATTGTGACAATATAATATATACGCCTCCTTACCGATAAGGTACGGTGGTATAGGTACTCGAAAAATTTCCAGTATTGCTCTGTCGGCATTTTTGGCTTCAGTCCATAGCATCTCCGATCTCGCAGGTAAAATCCTTAAAGCCTCCCCGGCTACAAACTGCGAGATTGCGTGCTTCGCTGAAGCCTCGAATGCCTGGCTGGCTGGACCAAGCCCAAATTATCCATCCCGACCTAAAATACAAAGGGCCTGGGATACCATAGCCTTTGTTTCAGTTTTAAATAATAATAATAAAATCTTTATTTCGGGATACAAAATACTCCATAGTTGTTAGTAACATAAAAAACACACAAATTATATTATATTATATCATATTATATTATACACCGTGGGCCTGAGGAACCCGACCAACTTTAACTATCGATTCTAGAGCCTATTTGGAGTATATAATGTGGTTTAACATATAGTCCAATTACGCATAATCATCCAGATATAAATTATTTAAACCAAAATTAAAATTTTAAAATCTCAAGTCTAACACACCCTAAGAACGTGACGTAGGTACATGGACGCGTTTAAACTATTTTAATGAATATGCTATTCGCAGTATTTCTGGCCAGTTCCTATCAACAAGTTTGTCATTCAAATGAAAAAGGTTTCGTTCTCTCACTCAACTAAAGATTTGTTCACAAGGAAGTGCTTAACTTTATTTATTAATTTGGTTCTAAAAAATACTTTGTTAAAATGCTTAATAGGGACCTATGTTTATATAAATAACATTAATTAATCGTAATATCTTTAGAAGTACGCTGCTAAAATCTGTCGGGTTCCTCAGGCCCACGGTGTATACATATATTATATTATAATTTAAATTCACTGATTGACGACACGATTGGCAGGGATAGAGCCAGGCTTTTGGCTGTATCAAGTCCAGAGTCTGGACACTGGCTACGTGCTTATCCCTCGCCTAATACCGGGACATTCATAGACCCATCCACACTCCATATAGCCGTCGGTCTCCGGCTCGGGTCTGAGGTTTGTGTGGGCCACAGCTGCGCCTCCTGTGGGGCCTCTGTAGACCGCCTCGGCCAACACGGACTCAGAAGGGCGCTCGTCAGTGCCAATGTTCCCGCCGCTCTGCAGCCCCAGATTGTGCGGAGCGATGGTAAGCGCCCTGACGGGATGTCGTTGATTCCGTGGAAGATGGGCCGTGCACTGGTGTGGGACGCCACTTGCGCTGACACGTTGGCTGCGTCCTACCTCCCTTCGACCAGCAGACGTGCTGGCGCGGTGGCAGACGCACGGGAAAGAGCAAAGGCGGTCAAAAACAATTGTCTCGGCACCCAGTACGAGTTCGATGCATTTGGTGTCGAGACACTTGGCCCGTGGGGCAAGGGCGCGCGTGGGCTTCACGGGGCGCTCAGCAAACGCTTGAGGGAAGCAACATGCGATTTAAACCAAAATTATCGCGCAGGCAGCTTTCTTGCACAAAGACTTGCAATCGCAATCCAACGCGGGAACGCTGCCTGCGTGATGGGTACCCTACCAAAGGGTCCAAATTTAGATAGCTTTTGGTAGGTTATTTTTATGTTAGTTTTAGTTTTAATTTTAAATCTAGTTTTAATTGTGTTGTGATTTTGATGTAGGTACTTAATGTATTTATTTTTATTGTTACTTCCAGTGATTATAATATATATAAATATATATATATATATGCGGACAACCTTACACAAATCGATCTAGTCCCAAACTAAGCAAAGCTTGTACTTTGGGTACTAGACGAAGATAAACATACTTATATCGTATATAATATATATAAATAAATACTTAAATACATAGAAAACATCCATGACTCAGGAACAAATATTCGTGCTCATTACACAAATAAATGCCCTTACCGGGATTCGAACCCAGGACCTCTTGCTTCGTAGGCAGGGTCACTACCAGCTAGGCTAAAGCGGTCGTCAAAAACACACAACAAAAAACAATAAAAAAAAATTGCCACAAAACAAGTCGGAAGAGAAAAAGAAAACCATGTCGGCGAAGACACTAAGTACACGAGTAATTGGGTATTCAAAAAGATTATCCTGGATATTTTTGGACCCTTTCTCAATAATAAAAAGGTCTTTTACACTTTCTCCCAACAAAGACCATTTCCACCAAACAAGGAACAGGCGCGAAACAAAAATGATGTTAGAAATGTTATCAATTCCATTAAGTGTGTGGCGCGAGGCCGGTGTGCCACACAAATGTAATGGCTTCTGTTTCTGTACTGTCGCAGTTGTGACGTCATAACACGGCGAATAAATGGAAAATATGTATAATGCGAGAGTGACTACGGCAATGTGGCTTGTTTCGGTAAAAGTGTTTTGTACGTATTGCCTGCATTGGTGGAAAAAGGTTCTTTGAAATGTCAGTTTGATGCAATTATATGAACAATAAAATGTAATTCAATTTTGTCGTTGTAATCGCGTTCGTAGTTATTACCCTATGATTCATTTGCGCATATCTGTATTCGAGCGGAAAAATATCAGCCTGCCTGCGAAACTGCACACTTCTTGGTTCAAAGTGAGATAAGCATGAACATTTATTTCTGAGTCTGTATTTATTTAGGTACGCATTTGTATTGTAGGGAAAGTACTGTGTACTTTTAACACGTTTATTCAAGTATGTTACGAGATAATTGAGTTTGGTGGCCAAAGCCTCGAGGGCGACTCCTTGACCAAATCTTTATTTTATTTATAGACTTCCAGACAGCTTGATTTGAAATCAGAATAGTGCTGTAGGTACATACATATACGTTTAGTTTTTTTTGTTTCTATTTTAAGGATTGACATGTAATTTCAGACACAATGTATATTTATTAAAATACTGTTTTTTCCGGGTCTAACGCGATATTTATTTACCTTTATTTCTGAAGTTTCGACACGAGTTGCACCGGTCATGGTCGCAGATGACTAAAAAACAATACAGTATTTAAATATTTACAAAGTGCAAGAGTTTAAAGTGTAACAATGTAAATTGTTCAATGAATAAAATATATGAATATGAATATAAAATATATGCATATAAAAAAATATGCAGACATTTCTTAATTCGTAATATTTATTCTCACGCTATGCCCAATGAAGGGTTATAGATGCTAATTATTATTTTTGAAGTTCATTTTTGAATAACTTTGTTTAAAAAATTACATTGCAATTTTAATCATGGAATTAATAAAAAATCCCTCCTTTACAATTTAAAGTTGAGTGGAATTATCGAGCGGCAATCGAGAAGGTGGATAAGGTAGACGAATGACCAGGTAAAGGTCTCGGGAGTCCGCTGGATGCGGGTGGCGTAGGACTGATCATTATGGCACTCTTTGGGCGAGGTCTATGTCCAGCAGTGGATGTCTTTCGGCTGATATGAGAATCGAGAAGACACGATTTGTGCTAATAGTGTAAAGTTTTGACTACACGTGAAAATTTGTTGAAATCTCTTTGTATGGCTGCTGGTATCAAAAAGTTTTATCTTAAGAGCACGGAAGGGCCGGCGTGACCCTTTCAAGGGGCTGTCCGCGGAAATTACCTGTTTTTCTTTCGTATAAAAGTCTTATAAATTGCAGAATATATAAGCCAAAATAGAGTTTGAGTTCAAATAATATACGAACACCATATGCACTGTAGCCGTTTACAAATTTAGAGCATGTAAAAATAAAATATATGGACCAGCATAGAAAATTGCGTAATTGCCTAATTGACAACATTTCAAACTATGTTATTGTGCCTAATTCGAAAATGATTTCGGTAATTATGTTACCTGACCGTAATATAGTATTTTTCACAATCGTGTTATAATAGAGAGCTTTTTAGTCGAGTACCGTGTTTAGGCCACGAAGCTTGCTGAGTGGCCTAAGTAAGGTACGAGATTAAAAAGTTTGATTATAACACTATTGTGAACAATACTTTTTGTACGAGTTCATTAAAATTAATTTTCTACGAGTCAACTGAACTAATTAAACAAACTCGATACTGTTGAAACGAAGTGCAGCTCATCGCTCGTACGCTTGTTGATATCTTAAAAGACATCAACGAGCGTACGACATCAAAGCGATTCTATTGGTCCAATTCATTACAGTTCAGTAAAGCAGCCACGTGATTAGTCGAATTTATTTTAGTTGTCTGGAGCGTATCGAAAAGTAGTTATTTCGATTGTTTCGACAGTAACATGGACTACAACTATGAAAAGAGTGACGTTGCAGTATTCTCTATGAAATCTTAATACACATATTTTAATCGTCGAGTACAAAAAAGTAGTTTTCAGGTTTAATTTCTCACCCGTTTTTAAGAAAATCGCGAGGTTGTATAAATGTGGTTTGGGTCATTGTCAGTCACAAAAACAAAAATCATCTTTCCGTTGGTCAATAGTTAAGGGCTTACGCTCACATATAATATGTTTTTATCACATAGAATTATAGAAGGGGCAACGCCGTTTATGCGGATTCAGAGTTCATCCAAAAATTAGGCTTTATAGCCCTTAACTTTGGCAATGTCCACCGAAAAGACGCGAAAATAAATCTGACAATGACCCGTTTAAGCCGTGTGTGATGTCAATACTTACTACGACTGACATATTAGTGGCATCGGTACACGACATAAAAGTGAAATATACGGCGTTTGATGATTAAAAGGTGTCCTTTGGCAGAGTGAATCCCCTGAACCCCCGGACCGTTTTCAGAAGGAGAGCCATCTTGATTTTTGATGTAAGAAGATGGGGGACGGGTCCGTTACCAATAATGTGTTAATTTTATAGCAGCTTGTGTTTAGGCTATTGCATTAAACTTGGTGTCGGTTTCGAATAAACAAAAAGATGACAAATTCATTCAAAACTTGAGATAAAAGAAAATAAGTTTCTGTCAAAAAGTTTAATTTTGGTACAAGCTTTTATTGCTGACTACTTTTATGTATACTATCATCAACTCAGTGACGATTCTAACTAGCCGAAATTCAAAACGGTTTCCTCGCGCCCCCCGAAGTATCTATGACCTGTATCTGATTCATGTTTTGGTGTGTGCAATAAAGAGTATCTGTTATGCATTGTATTGCAAAAGGCCTCATAGAACAACTAACCCTTAATCCACTAGGTGAAATAAAACACTTTCTATGAGTCATTGGGACTCATATATATATATATATATTCTTTTTTTTCCAAAAATAATAAGTTACATTTTTATTCCTTATAAGTTCGCCAAACATATTGTTTATTGGCGAGGATTGCACTCACTTTCTTTACAATTTTTTTTTGTTTTGTGTACCTACATATCTTATTTATTACCTTATAATTAAGAATAAAAATAAAAACCTTATACTAGATTAAATTAGAGGGTATCTATTAGCAATTTTTTTAACCTCTTTTTGAAGATATCCTTGCTAGTACATTCTTGTTCAGGAATTATTGTGTTGAAAATACGAGCTGTTAAGTACTTTAATGTTCTTTCTCCGTAGTAATTGTTAGCTACGGGTTCCGTGTAAGTTCGACGCGTCGTAGCTCTCAGTGTGCGGGTGTACACTCGGCGTGATTTAAATTCCGTTCTCTTGAATTGGTCACTTGTTATTAGATACCTAACTTTTTCATGCACCGGCAGTATGTTAAGTTTTTTAAATAGTGCCTTAAAGTTACCAGTACTACAGCTATCCTTGGATTTTTTATCCACCAAATTTTTTAACAGTGTAGTTTGTAATTGTAATATTTTATTTAGGTATGTTTTAAAAGTGCGTCCATAAGCTATCATTCCATAACCAATAATAGCATCTGCCAGTGCATGATATAACATACGTAGTGTTTTCTTACTGACTACAATGTTTAAGACTTACAATTTTACATAGGATAGATCTAAGTTTGTTACATACTATTTCTATATTTATGGATTTTCCAATTAATATTTTTATCTATGGTTAATCCCAAATATTTATATTTCTCAACTACTTCTATTTGGTCGCATTTACAAGAGCGGTTGTCGATATGCAAGCAATCATAGGTGTGCCCAATAACTCCAATAGGCTGGGTTTTTTTTTTAACGTAAGAGGAGCTTATTATCATAAACTTAGTTTTCTCTATATTTAATATTAAACCATTGTCATGTGACCATTTAAGTATATTATTTAGATCTTCTTGTATACAATTTTGTATTTTTATAATATATGTGTCCGCATAAAGAAGGCACGTATCATCCGCATACATGTAGGTGGAACAGTTCCGCACGACATTGGTTGCGCTGTTTACATGCATCATGTACCCGACCGGGCCGTACACCGAGCCGGTCGGGACACCAGTGCGCACCTTTTATGTGTGGTTTTCCGAAATAACACAATGCTTTTTAATATTTTTTTATTGTTCTTATTACGTAGGTACTTATTAAGGCACTAGAAAAAGATAACAAAACTGCAAAGACATATTAGATCCTCTTAAAAATGAAAGAAACTCTTTTTACCAGTCTCAAAAAAGAGATTTTACCATATATTTACAAAAATAACAAAAACTCTTAAAAATATACGTTTTTAACTTTTTTAACCTCTCAAAGATATACAAAGTAGAATTGAAAAAACAAAAATGTATGCTCCTATATAAGAAAAATGCACGTGCAATGGGTGCACGTTATTTTTGCGTGCATTTGTATGAGTCCATGGGACTCACTTGACGCAATAACTCACCAAATACGCAGCCCAGGCGCAAGTCCACTCGCCAACGCGGTGCCCGCGTCACTGATGGAAGGTACAGGGATGGAGGGGAAACTATATATATAGAATTACAGTAGTTTGAAATTTTGATGTGAGTCCAGTGGACTCAGGAAGTGAATTGAGGGCTAAAGTACCCTCAAGAGCAAAAGTTTTGGGTGCACTTTGTATAGGATTTCAATACAAACTATACCTGCAACTTTCTCTTTTGACTGTAGATGAAGTCGGACAATTAGATACTATGCTAGCATAGCATAGTCAATTTGTGTAGCACAGCAATAATGTACGATATTATTCGACTAATCCTAAAAGACCTAATTTTCAAAATTGCTTCTCCTGTACACACAATGTGGTAGTTACATACGTAATCCAGCATGAATGATAAGCGCGTGATATTACTGCAATTTCGACTGCGTCGGAAATGTTAGTTCCATTTAGGAATAATTATCTGTTGACATTATTCGAACACATATCACTGCTGGATTTCCTGATTTGCATAGAACCGCGCAGGTGCCAATAATAACAATGTCCGTATTGAACTGTTTTCTCGTTCGAAAATGGATTCTAATATTTGACTAGGAGTTTAGAGCATACATTATGCACACAATGCCAGCCTCGCTTCTGTAACTTCTTTTAACTTTACTTCACCCACAAATATAATATTGACACCACGAATCGTAGTAACTGAACGAAATCAGAGGTCTAGTTTCATTAGGCGTGACGTGTGAGCTGAGGCATATTAGCGCGTTCCAAATAACAGCCCTGCTCCAGCAGGTCAATCAAGTAACGCATTGTACGTACGTTAGGTAGATCTAAATGTCAATTTTTGTATGGGAAAATGACAGTTGAGTTGTCCTTACGTGAGTTCGAAAAGTTACGTGATCACCCCTCTGCTTGACGTCATAGCACGTGCTATTTTCGTCTAGTTAGGGTAGCGTTTACGTTTCATCGTCGTGAGTCTTAAGGGGCTACCCGAGGTTTTCATCGATTTTTGATGAAGTAGTTTTGAATTGATACAAATACTTTTGCACTACAGATAGAATTATAAAGCAAACGGCTATCGATTCTTCAATCTTTAATCTCCACTTTGGTGTACCATATTTTGAAAGAATAGGATAGTTATTTTTTTATGATTTTTTTAAACATTGTCTAAAAAAACACCTTTTTTGTTATAAGATTGCTGTGAAAGATCTACCATATACAAAATCTACATATTTGGGTTCGTCTCTGATGTATCTATAAACATGTGTATGGTTTTCGTTTTAAACTAATTAACACTAAATTTATGGCCAGAAAACCTGTTTTTTGGTCTAAAATTGTTCAACTTTGATGCCAAATATCTCGAAGACAGTGATGTTTGAAGTAAATATGGGATACTATATTGCTTAAAGCTGTTGTTGTTAATATGATAAGCTACAAAAAACATTAGAAAACTAAGGGATTCAGATCGAAGGTCATTGGCGTATGGGATCCCCTTGATGTATGAGAGAAAATATTTTTATGCAACACGTAATAGTAGTTTATATGACTGTACACAATGAGGGCATTAAACACGAGTCGAAAATAGGATCACACGAGTGTTTTAATGCCTAATACACTACTTACACTTTTACATACACTACTTTATCTACCCACATCTTATAAATCCTCAATGATGTGTTAGGGAACCATTAGAAAAACCGCCATTGCACCGCCATGGCCGACTAGATTTCAAATCATGAACAACTAGATTTTAGGATTGCTTTTACTCTACTTACATGAGATGTAACAGAATAAATGAAAACGCGCTTTTAACGCTACTAACACGTCAAAAGCGTGTTCCGAAATTAAGGCCAAGATGAGATGTTTGAGGCGTTTCGTTTAATTGCTCTCTTAAAACATTTTTCGATAAAAACTTTAGATTCAAATGAGCAGGTCATTTACAAGAATTTAACATACACTTATTACTTACACAAATAAATTGTGAGCACAATCAAAAACCGAGCATTACAAAGAGCTCTTAAAACCTATCTCTAGGGAGTAGCTTTGTCAAGAATAATTTCTTTTGCTCTCAAAATACGAAGAAACGGGAAAAATACGACGTACCAACATTACGGGTGACACAAAAATGAATGAACTCCGGATTTTATTCCCTAGCGAACGAATGTCGGTATACCGAATACTAAATATTAATCGTCTCTCTGAATCAACGTCAATTTCAGGTTTTTTCTAACTTAATGGCAGTTGCTTTTACAGGTTAGGCAGCTTTAAGAGGAATGCCTATCTGCTATTTTCCCATACAAACGCTCTCGACTGTTTCCTCCCTGGTTTTTGAACCTAGAGCAATGATTTTTTCAAATAAGATTAATATTATCAATATCTATGCTGCTACGTTTTTCTTTTTTGGATATTTTTATTTTAAAGAATCTTACAGCGCCTCGAAAATCGCAAAAACGTAGCGGCATAGATTACGAGTATTTCTTCCTCTTGCAGTTTCCAAAATTTCATAATGATTGGTTGCGTTTTGGAGGAGGAAACAGTCGAGAGCGAAACCTCGATTTTTGTGTTTTTTGGGTGGGAATTTTAGTCCGAGCTGCAGTTGTCCTTATCGCACGAATTGGAGGCGGAGGCAGTTTCTAAATATACGTACACAGAAGGAATAGTGATGGGCAACAGTCGTTGACATATTTTATTGATACGCTAGTGGTAAAAAATTATCGATGACCTACCTGTAGGGAATGTGGTCGCACATTCTCTGCAAAGATAGCCTACATCAGTCACCTGAGAGCTCACGAACGACGGTCCAATCAGCCATATTTCCAGTCGCCGTGATCGAAATCGGCCAGGAGAATGCTAATGATAACATAATACAGGCAAGCTATATCGCAATGTATGGTAAATTTTGAAAAATATTGTAGTTCTGAAACCTATTGAGATGTGTAGGGAGGGACAGAGTATTAAATTGAATTCACTCTCCGCACCCCTCCGGGGATACCTTCACCCCCCTCACCCAAACAAGTGTCCCAAGACGCGATTATTACTATTTTTAAGAAAAACCATAAAAGATACACAAAAAGTGTCCATGACCCAAATGATCCTTGATAAATTAATCATCAATGTCTCATACATACCAAAGCAATATCACTTGTGGTTTTTGCGCAGTCTGCCACGAAACGTGTACATGTTTTATGATTTATGCATTTTTTTGCTAAAAGGTTAGTTTTCTCAAAACTTTCTAACTTAACCGCTTTCCGCTTCTTTCATCATCATCATTATCTTAGCCTTTGTCCCATGTCATTTGGGGTCGGCTCTCCGTATCAATTTGCGCCATTCTTCTCTATTATGCATCGCGTCAGGGCTTGCGCCCATCGTCTTTAGGTCCTTCAGGACTGTACTCAGCCAAGTACTTTCCGCTTCTTTAAAAAAATAAAATGAGGTATAATTTATTTATACACTCCTTCATTTAACGTTTCTATGCTATTTTGAAAATTTTATGTATTCAGCCATTTAGCGAAATATCCTCCCTACACATCCGAATAGGTTTCAGAACTACAATATTTTTCCTAATTTTGATACATTGCGCAGGAGTTTATAAACAAACTATATTAATATCTAATTTTAAAGAGAAAATTCTATCCTTTACCTTTGTCATTCATACCTTGGCAATAAATATTCATATTTTTGAGAAAATTACACTTACTTTTTTTTTGAAAAAAAAACCTAGAAATCATAATAAAATTGACTTTTTGTGGCAGAATGCGCGACAATCATATGAGATATTGCTTTGGTATTTATGAGAAGTTGATGATTAATTTATCAAGGATCATTTCGGTCATGGACACAATAAAATTGACTTTTCGTGGCAGAATGCGCGACAATCATAAGAGATATTGCTTTGGTATTTATGAGAAGTTGATGATTAATTTATCAAGGACCATTTCGGTCATGGACACTTTTTGTGATTTTTCGTGTATTGTTAACGGTTTTCTTTTTAATGATAAAAATCCACGTTTCGGGACACTTTTGGGGGTGAGAGGGGGTGAAGCTCCCCCCCGCGTGAATATATATTTTTTAATACTCTGTCCCACATGTCGACATCCGAATATGTTTCAGAACTACAGTGTTTTTGGCAAATTTTGAGCTTATAGTTGCTTCCACTATAATAAGAGAGGTTTTACCTACATATATCTAACGATAGGTTAATCTTTGTACTTGTGAAAGTGTTTACGACACGGATAACAGAGTTTAATTTTGCCTTGCCTGTGGGAAATATTTTTTCTAACCTGTACGTAGGTACCAGTACCATTACATAAAAAGTCCAGTAAACAAAAGCTGACTCACAAAAGTTAGCGGGATATCGAGTCCATTAGACGTAAGCTGGGTCAGTAAGTAAAATTCGCAATAACACCAAAAACAAATAAAGCAGGTCCGCTATTCTGTAAATTATTTTAACCTCACCTCACCATTCACCCACAAATAAATCTTGACGCCGCGGTTCGTAGTAACTAAACGTAGGCAGAGGTCTAGTTTCGTTAGGCTTGACGGGTGAGGTGAGGCGCATTAGCGTGTTCCGAAAAACAACCCAGAGGCTTGAGGCGCGTAGGAATGAACTAAATAAATTCCGTCCAGCTCGCGGGCGATGTCAACGGAACGGCGCGCAGCGAGAGAGTGCTCGCGTGTCGCGCCTGTGTGCGTGCGCTCACACATAGACAGCCTCCGCCGCCCACAACAGCGCGACACAAACATTGCGTCAAAAATTTGAGATTTGAAAAGTTGCTCAGCTAGGCATTGGTCTTAATCCTACTAAAATATAAATGTATTTATTATAAATGCGAAAGTTTTTGATGTTTAGATGTTTGTTAAGTACTCAATCACGCTTAAATGGCTCAACTGATTTGGATGAAATTTTGCACGAACATAGTCTATAATAGCATAGTATTTATAAAGAACTACAACCAGTAGGCAAGCTTCATTCATCTTACGAATTTACGCAACCGCTCAAGAGTCAGGGTTGTCAAAAATATGTTTGGAGAGATATACGAGTATTATTAATGTATTTATAATTACTTGATTCATTTTCAAGCATTTCATAAGTATGTATGACTCAATCATATCTTTTAATAGAAATATATAAGTTTAGAAAAGGCGGCCTTTTTTTTTGTTTTTAAAATCGTTATTGGTTCCGAGGGGCTTTTTAATAAGAATCCAAGGTTGGATTTTCAAAAAGTGGCCGCCATCTTGAAATTCTTTAAATATTGCCCGATGTTGTTCAAAATTGATATCTGAGGGTCCGCGGGGCCTCTTAATATGAATCCCAGCTTGGATTGTAAATAAGTTGCCGCCATCTTGAAATTCTTTAAACACTGTCCGATTTGGTTCAAAATCGATATCTGAGGGTCCGCGGGGCCTCTTAATACGAATTAGAGCTTGGATTGTAAATAAGTTGCCGCCATCTTGAAATTCTGAATATTGGACGAAAAGCGCGGCGGATTGGGCGGCTATCCGCAGCAGAACCACTAAATTTAAGTGGCACTGGGCGGCACCTTGAACGTAAAACCGATGGCCGTTGGGGCGGAAAGGTTCTCGAGTGGCAACCACGTACCGGAAGGTAGAGCGTGGGTAGGACCCTAGAAGGTGGACTGATCAGAATCAGAATCAGAAAATTATTTTTTACCACAAAATTATATTAAAAGTTTACAATTAAACTTAGTGTAACAAGTTTATATATTTAAATCGAAAAACTAATCAAACAGTAAATTACTAACTAAGATAAATAAAACTAATAATAATAATAGAATGAGACAACGGGTCTCAGTCTCAGCATGTGCTGGGCAAATTGCCCAGCGCTGGTTTTCAGACCGAGCCCTAGTGTTGTCGGACGCAAAAACAAAAACTTAAACCGATGACCTGGTATAGGTCGCGTGAGTCCGCTGGATGCGGGTGGCGCAGGACCGGTCATTGTGGCACTCTTTGGGGAGGCCTATGTCCAGCAATGGACGTCTTTCGGCAGATATAATGTTGATGATGACAGTTGGGCTATTATTATCGATTGTGCTGTGCTGTATTTGATGTTTTTTTGTTTCAGAGGAACGAGCGGGATAGACATAGATCTCCGTCGGGTGGATATAGACCAATGTCCATTGAAGCCTGGCTCCATGCAATTGAATATCTTCGCCGGCACAGACAAATGCAAGAAGAAGACTACAGAGGTTTGTTCTAGTTTTAGCAAGCTATATCAAAAAAAACTATAGTAGATTGTTAACCAAGGGTTGAAAGTGACCCATTTCACCCGAGATATTTCTGGCGCTCGAACGAAGTGAGAAGAAGAAATGGGTAATTTCACCCGAGTTAAACACTCTACGTTTCATTTCGACTGTGAGGAAAGTAAAATACTGCACGTACATTTTATAGAACAGGTAGGTATATTAAGAGTTATCAGTTAAAATACACATACTGCCAGCTGTAGAAAAGTTTAAAAAACGTATCTGATCGAATAGTTTTAATCTTATTTCTTGTATTTATATTATTCTAAAAATAAATGTATATAATTATTAGCTTAGTATGAAATAAATTAATTATTCGATTTAAGATATAGGTACCTAAGTAAAATAATTAAAACTAGGTATATCCAACCTCTAACCTTTTTGCACTGGCCACTTGCCACGGCCTACTCGATTGTAAACGAGTAGGCCGCGACGCAACTAATCTAGAGGGCCATGCCGAACCGTGAAAAAAAAAAGTTTCATAGCATTATGGCGGGCAGCCGATATTTACAGAAAGGAATATGAATGTTGATTTTCTGTAATTATTTAGGAAGAAAAATACCAACAGTAAAAGGATTTTTATCAACATGGTCGTAATGAACCCGTCGCTTTATGTATAGCTGAGTTTAGAAAGCCTATCGCTCGTACGCTCGTTGATATCTTAAAATACATCAACGGGCGTACGACATCAACGAGTAAACTCAATAATCAAAGCGATTCTATTGGTCCAATTCATTACAGTTCGGTACAGCAGCCACGTGATTGGTCGAATTTATTTTAGTTCTATTTTCACATTTTTTTCGGTTGTCTGGAGCGTATCGAAACAGTTATTTCGATTGTTTCGACAGTAACATGGACTACAACTATGAAAAGAGTGACGTTGCAGTATTCTCTATGAAATCTTAATACACAGATTTTAATCGACGAGTACAAAAAAATATACTTAATAAAAGTCGATTGGGTACGATATATCATTTGATAAACAGGCTTTTCAGTGAAGGAAAAACATCGTGAGGAAACCGGTCTAATCCCAATAAGGTCTGGTTTTCCCTCTGGATTGGAAGGTTAGCTAGCAGGGAACTTTCGTAAAACTAGTGCCTATGCCAAATCTTAGGATACGGTGCCAAAGCGGATACTGGCTGACTTAAAGTTGATTGGGTTCTGTTCTGTCCTTTTTTTCCCGACTGAAGGGAGGTATATGTTTTTAGCAGTATATGTTTGTATTTGTGTAATTTCCACTTTAGCGCTTAAAATACTGAACCGATTTTGATAAATGGGGTGCCAGTCGATTCGAAATTATGCTCCAGGTGACATAGGCTACCTTTTGTATGAAAAATAAAAACATGGTGGCTGTCACATACAAATAAGTGAGTGACTTTGAAAAAAATATTTTGCTATCATAGCGTATAAAAAAATAATATTCATAGTTACCTTTCCGTAGACGGGATATAGTTTTTTAAACTTTTTATGCTTGTTTGCAAAACGTACCTCTATTTATTTAATAACTATCATTTACTAGGACACTAATTGTTTGTTACTTTTTTTTTGTCGGTGTGAAAATGCCTAATACATACCCCCGGCAGGAGGAAGGCTATTTGGGGGTTATGTGGGACTCTCTCCTCCCGCCGCCATCCGACTGATGGTGACTGGAGGAGCATACCCACTAAAGACACGCCGGCGTCACCCGCATTTCCGTTAAGGGGGCGCCATGGGATCGCGAACATTTCACCACGACGCCCCCCGGCGGCCCTGGCTAGCCAGGACACCAGCGCAAAAGAAGGGGGAGGACCACGACACTTGACCCTCCCACTCCACAATGTAGAGCCGTGCAGTGTGGGTCCCCTACCCACTGGCTCTACTCGGGGAGGACACGACCAGCGGCCGCATACCGCGCGCGTCTTCTACCCCACCGTCTGCACCGGAGCGGGAGCGCGTCCGCACTGTCTTCGGGCTCCCTCTCCGCGGCCTCCAATACTCAATACTCAATCATTTATTGCACATAATGGTTATACAGGTGGCCTTAAAATAAAGTATGGTATCAACCGGTTCCGGTTGTGTTGACGTTAAGACTAAATATACAGTGCTCCGCATTTTCGTATAAAATACTGTGTACAAACAGCATAAACAGTGATTAAAGCATTCCAATTTTGATCACAACATCCGTCCGCGCTCTATATAATAATAAACCAAGTGGAATTAGCAGAATCTTACCGTTTACAAGCGATCTAATCTAGAAGAACGTTATATGTCAAAGTGAACATTCATAGACCATTGACAAGTCAAGCGACTGACGTATAGCGCAGTGTTGCCAGAATAAATAACGTTGTGTTGTGCCCAGTTGATAGAATATAAGCTGCGTTCACGCACCTACGTTCCGTTCAACGCAAAAACTAACGCCAAAAAATTGACAACCTTCAAACTATATTTGATAAAATTAAAATCGAAATGGAACACCAAACAAAAAATATTGTGGCACAACTAGATGAAAAGTTAGTGCTATTTACGAGGGAAATAGAAGAACTACGTTCAGAAAACCAAAATCTGAAACAAAAAATTTGTAACCTCGAAAAAAATAGAAGATTAAAAATAACATAATCATACATGGCATAAAGGAAAACGAAACATCAACCACCAATCTGATGGAAACTATTATCAAACAAATAAGTGAAGATATGAATGTGTCTTTAGAAAACAGGGACATAAATATAATCTACAGAATTGGTAAACGCAAGCCAAACGGGAAAGAAAGACCGGTATTTATTTGTTTTGGTAATGGCTGGAAGAAAAATGAAATAATGAAGAACAAAAAGAAACTTAAAAACTTATATGTATCCGAAGATTATCCAAAGGAGGTCCTGGGCAAGAGGAAAGAGCTACAACCCATATTAGAAGAAGGGAGGAAAAAGGGAAACTATGCTTTCATAAACTACGACAAAATTGTAATCAAAGAAGGGAGATTGGGAAACGAGAAGCGTAAGACAGACCCCTCAACATCGCCTGACGGAATGAACCAGCCCAACAAACAACACACAACATCAAAAACAAATAGAAGGAACGCATTCGATGTATTGAGAAATGCAAGCAGCTCTTCTTCTCAAGCCTTCATCCCTCCACCGGAGCAAAAAGCATAGGATGAAGTCATCAGCCACCGGAACCCAACAAACCAGCCAGAACTAACCGAGATCAACAATGAAACATTCCCCAATACGACTGGTCCTCGCGGGGAATTAGACCACCACCCTCCACTTATGAGAAAAAGAGAAGAGAATAACAAAGAATGCCTTAAAATTTGCACATTTAATGTGAGATCCCTTTCATCGAAAGAGAGGTATCTCGAACTAAATTATGCCTTAAAAGATATTAACTGCGATGTCTTAGGACTTTCAGAATACCTATTACAGCTTCAATTTGGAAACATAATTATCAATATCTATAATACAAGCATATGCACCCACCGAAAGAGCATCTGAAGATGAAATTGAAAACTTCTACAATAACATGAAAAATGCTCACGAACTAGCTAATGATAAAATACTAATAGTAATGGGAGACTTCAACTGTAAAATTGGTTGCTCAGAAGAAGATCAATACCCAGTAATGGGAAATTATGGTTTCGGAAAACGCAACAAAAGAGGGGAACGTCTGATAAACTACGCACACCAACACAAGCTTTCAATAATGAATACATTTTTTAAGAAAAAAGGAAATCGCAAATGGACTTGGATATCTCCAGACCAGAAAACCAAAAATGAAATAGACTTTATAATGACGACTCACCCCAGGCTAGTGACAAACACTGAAATATTGAGCAATATACGATTCCCCTCCGATCACAGGTTACTGAGAGCCACACTAATTCTAAACCAACCAAAAAAGAGTAGAAAAAACTTCTCAACCACACTTAATATTCTGAAGACTGAGACGGATATCAACCACTACACTGACAATCTCCGATCACACATAGAAAACAACGCACTAGAACAAACTAACGTCCACACATATTACGACTTCATAGAGAAAATAATGATAGAGAGTTTAAAGAAAAATATTTCAACTCAAGCAAATCATCATAAAATATTTAGCAAAGACACAGAAAAACTTATAAATAAACGTACCGAATTAATACACATAAGAAATAAAGATAGAAACATGAAAAAAGAACTAACCAAACTTTTTAAAGAAACTAATAAGTCAATTATTATCAAGTATTAAAAGAGACTACAACAACTACAGACAAGGAATCATCAAAAAAAATCTTCAAAATTTCAGGAGTACAAAGCGAGCCTTTAAAAAACTCAATGAGCAGAAAATATGGATATAAAAACTAAACCAAAACTCAAAAGAAACGAAAACAAGAAAAGATGTCATTCACCTTTCAACAAACTTTTACAGGAAATTGTACAGGATAAGAGAAAATGACAAAGTCGATATGCAAGCAGTTTGTACCAGCAAAACAAACACTGTGAAACCTATTGAAGACAAGGAAATATTGGAACACATTAAAAGGCTAAAAGCTGAAAAAAGTCCAGGTCCGGATGGACTATGCAACGAAGCTATCAAAATAGGCTTACCGGTCATACATCACCATCTGAAAAAAATATTTAATATGATACTGGATTCAGAAACTGTACCAAAACAGTGGTGTACGTCAGACATTATATTACTCTTCAAAAAGGGTAATCCCCTAGATATCGGGAACTATAGGCCTATTAGCTTATTGGCAAGCATGTACAAACTTTTTTCATCCGTATTATTAAAGAGGATATCACCAGACATTGATAAGTCGCAGCCATTAGAACAAGCTGGCTTCCGATCGGGTTTTAACACAATGGACCACATACAGGCAATGGAACAAATAATAGAAAAATACCGAGAATTCAACAGACCTCTGTATGTGGCTTTCATAGACTACTGTAAAGCTTTCGACAGCATTAGTCACCATTCGATTTGGAAAGCACTAAAACGATCAAATGTCGACCAAAAGTACATAAATATATTAAAACATATATATGAAAATACTACAAGCAGGGTTAAACTAGAAACCAGAGGCGAAGAAATAAAGGTAAAGAGAGGGGTAAGGCAGGGCGACCCTTTGTCGCCCAAACTCTTTATCGCAGTGCTCGAAGATGTATTCCAAAACCTAGACTGGACAGGGAAAGGCATTCTCGTAAACGGACGATATTTAACTCACCTCAGATTCGCGGACGACATTGTCATAATAGCTGAAACCCCCAAAGACCTTGAAGAAATGATGACATCACTAGATACAGCAAGTTTAAAAGTTGGTTTGGAAATGAACGCAGAAAAAACTAAAATAATGACAAACAGCCACAGAAGACCAATCACAATCAACGGTAAAGACATAGAATTTGTGAATGTTTATAAATATCTGGGAAAAAAAATATCCTTTAAGCAGTCCAGTAACGAAGAAGAAGTAACACGAAGAACGAATGTCACTTGGAACAAATTCTGGTCTTTGAAGGAAATACTGAAAGGCAATTACGACCTGAAAATGAAAAAAATTGTGTTTGACACATGCCTCTTGCCTTGTCTTTTGTATAGTTGTCAAACCTGGGTTTTCACCAACAAAATCAAGCAAACGATTCAATGTACACAAAGGGCAATGGAGAGAAACATGCTAAAAGTTAGAAAAATACAAAAAATAAAAAGCGAACACATCCGGCAACAAACAAAAATCTGTGACGCGCTAAAACATGCGCTCCAGTTAAAATGGAAGTGGGCTGGACATATCTCGCGTTATACTGACAACAGGTGGACCTTAGAAACAACAAAATGGAAAGGTCCACAGGGAAGAAGGAAAACCGGTAGACCAAAAAAACGGTGGACTGATGATATCATTGAGATAGCAGGAAGAAACTGGACGAAAGCAGGCACAGACAGGGAAGAGTGGAAAAAGCTGGAGGAGGCCTTTACCCAAAAGGGATCCATATTTCAAGCATGAAATTAAAATTATTTACTAACCATACTAACATTATAATAAACAACCAAATATACCTTAACTAATATGTAAACATACGAAATATGGAATAAACGGCTTAATTATTAATTATTATTATTATCACATCATGTACCCTGTTGGGCGCAGCGAATAAGAAAGTGAACACTTACATATATATTATCTATCTTAGTTTTACTTAATTCTATTAACAAACTTATCGTCTAAATATTCCTTTGAAGAGTAGTAGGTTTTCGAAAGTAACATCTGTTTTAATTTGCGTATGAAAACTGTCTCTTTATTTTCATCTTTCATTTCTTTCGGCAATTTATTATATATTTTTATCGACATTACAAAGGGTCCTAACGAATGTAGGTTTAGTCGTGAGGGTGGTAGCAATAATTTGCCTTTTTAATACAGTTGCTCAAAAAGTGGTACTTTTTGTGGCTGCGTAGCGTACGAAAAGCTCAATTTCTCGAACTAGTGCTTTTTACTTTTTAGTTCCAAACTATACTTTCGAAACGCAGTAATTTTATATTAGATTTTTTACTTGGAAATTATGAAATTAAAAACGCTTACGAATACTAGGAGTATTTATTTAAAGTATTCATTAATATATAAATGACGAAAAATTATAAAGAATTTGCATTTTATAGCCTACTCTGTCTTAGGTATCTATGTATGAAATATTTACTTTCCTAAAAATCGTTCTTTGATTTGGCTGAATGATACAAGCATATGCCTAGAAAAAAAAAGTTTAAAAGCAAATCAGCCCGCCCTTTTGAAATAACTTCTAACATTATTTAAACACATTAACGCATATAAATTTATAATTTGGTACGAGAAGTTATAAAAAAATATTGAAAATGAGTGATTCAAACATTGATATGACACCACCAGACATTCGTGCTAGAGCAGCAATTGCCAATGACTGTGTTATTCCAGTAAAATCTAAAAACCAATATAATGCCGTCTATGTAAAATGTATCGAGTGGAAAACCTAACATAACGCAAAGTCTTTTTCAGAGACTGTTTTGATGGCCTATTTTCAAGAGCTGTCTGAAACCTATCGGCCATCAACATTATGGTCAAAATTTTCTATGTTGAAAGCTGTTATAAAGTTAAAACATGACATAGATATAAAAACTTACACCAGATTGATTGCTTTCTTAAAAAGGCAAGGTGCAGGATTTCAGAGTAAAAAATCGAAGGTACTAACAGCTGAACAAATTGAGACGTTTATTAATGAAGCTCCAGATCAGCAACATCTAGCTACAAAGGTATAAACTTAAATATAAATCTAATAAAATATGTACACAATTTAAGTAAACTAACTCTAAAAATAAAGTAGGAAGTTAAAAAAAATTGAATGAAATAAACAATTGTCTTACAATATATAATAAATATGTAACTTTGTTCATAGGTTGCTCATATATTTGGAGTCTGTGGCGCATGCAGACGCGAAGAGCTCACAAATGTATCAGTAAAAGATATAGAAACACATGGGGACATACTTCTTGTCAAAATACCAAATACAAAAAATAAAATTCGCAGGTCCTTCACTATTGACGGCCCATTTGCAGAAATAGTCAAGAAATATCAGAGTCTGCGGTCTTCTAAGGGCAAAAGTGACCGTTTCTTTCAAAATTTTCAAAGAGGAAGGTGCACTGCCCAGGTAATAGGCTTAAACACGTTTGGGAATATGCCGAGAGATATCGCTCAGTACTTAAATTTGCCTGATGCAAATCTTTACACCGGACATGCATTTAGGAGAACCTCTGCTACATTACTTGCCGACTCAGGAGCAGACGTAACAACTTTGAAGAGGCATGGAGGTTGGCGGTCAAGTAATGTAGCAGAAGGATACAAAGAAAACTCCATTGATAACAATTAAAAATTGGAAAACAAATTGCAAAATCAATTAATGTAAAGTCGCAAGAGTCCACAGAATTTTCGTCATCCACATTCCAATCTGGTCTTAATGTACCTGTTAATACTGAACCTCAACCAGGACCGTCACATGCTAACAACACTTTGGTTACACCTAGCCCTGTTAACCAACCAGGACCGTCACGTGCCAACAACACTTGGATTACACATAGCCCCTCTAACTTTGTCCCACAGGAATTATCACAACAGCAGGAACCTGAAAATACACCATGCCTGTCTAGTCAGACACTTAATTTACATGGAAGAACTCACAACATAACTATGAACTGCACTAATTGTACCATTAACTATAATTATTACTGAAAATAAAATATTTATGATATCAACCTTGTTTTAATACAAATATATATTTTTTTAATTCTCATTTAATCACAAAAGCAAGTAATTCTTCTTAGACCTCATTTGATATAGTTCTCTTTTCGTAATATTAAACATAATCATCATTTCTTCTAAACATGGTCATCAACGTGGCACTTGAGCAGCAATTGTAGGTACATAGTAATTGACTGGTTGACTTCCTAGGAGCCGCTTTGAGTGAATATTATCCTTCCGCCAATTTGTTAGGGACCTGCAAAATGTTATGTTAATAATTTAGTAACATTTATAGATTTCACCAGCTTCTTGTTCAAAAAATAACCTTAAACATAACTAATAACGTGATTTAATGTTTCTTTTACCTCTAATTATCCTTGATAGTCTTCAAATATTCAAACACAAGTTCATTCAATCACAAATTTGGCACTAAAACTCTTGTTGCATGATCTGTTTCTGATTGTTGATACTGTAATGTCTTGTACTTCTGTTTTGATAATGTTAAAGGTTCTAATTAATGTCGTTTCAGCTCGTGGCAAGATACCTCGGTACTAGTGGTAAAAAGACATTCTTTTCACACTAGTTGTAAAATGTACTATTATATCGCATCGTACGGTTTTTGATTACATCTTCCAGTTTCGTATAAAATTCCGGGTATTTACGGACAAATTGACAAATTTCGAGAATGTAGATACATGGGAGTGTAAGTATGTTGTATAGTTTAAAATAAGGTTTACAACTGTCAGTCTGTTTAATATTAGCTAGGATTCGAATGAGTTTTTTTTGTTAAATGAACATCTTGGTGCGTCTGTGCTATTGGCCCAGAGAATAGCTCCGTAGCTCAGCCAGTTGTATGCGTACGAGTAATATGTCTGGAGTGCAGTTTTTAGGTCAGTCGTTTTTTTAATCTCTCTGAGAGCGTATACAAATTTAGAAATTTTGTTTTGTATATTTTTAACGTGTGGTTTCCAGCAAATGTGTTTATCTTTTACTATCCCGAGCAGTGTACAATTGTCAACAACATCTATTTCGGTATTGTTATAAGTATATGATATATTTAGCGGTTTCTTTTGCTGTGGGTGGAATGACATAAGTTTTGTTTTCGAGAAGTTATATTTGGAGATTATGTTCGCTTAACCAGTCTGACACTTTTTGTAGTATGCTAGTAATTTTTTCGTTAAGGTTGTAAGTGTCTTGGCATGGCGTGTGGATGGATATGTCGTCAGCAAACAATACGCATGGTTCCTTCATAACTTTTGGGAGATCGTTAATATATATTAAAAATAAGAGACAACCAATTACACTTTCCTGTGGGATTGAGGCGGTAATGGTTTTTTTATCAGACTGTATATTTTTTATTTCACCAGTTTTGAAATTGTCGTGTTCTAGCTCTGAAAATTGTTCCCTATCTTGTAGATACGACGTGAGCCATCTATGCGCTATCCCACAAATCCCAATTCCGAACAATTTAGATAATAAGATATCGTATTGTACTTTATCGTACGCTTTGGTCAAGTCGAGTAATATTCCGACAACATATTGTTTCGAGTTGACTATGTTCAAGATTTGTTGTATGTATACCGCAAGAGTCGTTGAGCGTTTTTTTCGAAAGCCATTTTGTGCGCTATCGAAAATATTACACTTTTCACAAAAGTTATTAATACGGTTACACATAGCTTTCTCAAATATTTTTGACGCGGTTGGCAGTAGAGCGATGGGTCGGTGATTATTTGGATCTGATTTACTGTTTTTTTTTGTGGATTGGGCTGACTAATGACTTTTTTAAGAGATCTGGAAATCGTCCTTCAGCAAAAGACTGATTAATTAACCCTTTACCTACGGGGCCTTGAATCACTCCGTCATCGCTCAATACGGGCATGTTTTGGCGAGAGTCAGTGGTTAGGCATAACTTCACCTAGTTGTAACTTTTGAAGTATTACAGCTACACAGTTAAAATTTCACACACACAATAAGTATAATGTGTTTAATCAATAAATAATCACAGGGAGTAATAATATCCACAATTTTTTCTGATATTAAGCAATATATCAGTCACTAAGAAATTGCAGATTTTTAAGTTACTACTCGCGGATTTTACATGTTTAAGTTTAAGAACATTAGTTTATAGTATATTTAACACAAAGAAACACTTAAATAATATCAATCAATCAAAAAAAACACTCCAAACACTCCCACGCCGGACTCTAACAAAAACACTATTGTCCGCCATATTGAGTTAAATTATTTGCACGTCTGCAGTACGGGTGTCAACCCCAGTTGCCACCAAAAAAGCGGTAATTTTTATGAATATGTTTATTTTAGAGCCATCTATCGAAACATTTTGATATTTTCTTCTTTGTATCTGTTCTAATCCCAGTGCATAATGTGACCGCTATTACCAAGACACAAGGTTTCGTTTTGATTAAAAAAAAATATTGAACATGACCATTACTTCGATCAACTATAGTTGACACCCGTACTGCAGCGGTGTTGCCGTACTGGCAACTCTGGTTGACACCCGTAGGTAAAGGGTTAAAAAACAAAGAGGTACAGTTAATTGATCCGCGCACTGTCTTATTAGAGATGGCGGGAGTTCGTCGAAACCGTGACTGTTTTTGTTTTTAAGGTTTTTTTATTAATTTGTGTACTTCGTGGTAGTGAACAGGGGCTAGAAACATAGTGTTTTCAGAGGGGTTCAACACGGGTCGGCCGAATGCTGCGTTTGCATTTCTATTTTCTCCTATGGATGCGAAGAAGTCGTTGAAAGTATTTGCTACAAGTTTTGGCTCGCCAATTAGTTGGTCATTGATCTGTAGTTGTACATAATGTTTTACACATTTAGTTTTTTTGTTAGTCCTTTCGTTTATAATAATCCACATTGTTTTTATTTTGTTGCCAGACTTATTCATTCTATTAATGTATTGCATTTTTTTTTGCTGTCGATACTGTCTTTTTAAGGGTCTTTTCGTATTTTCTATAGTGTTGATGTATCGTTTGAGTTAATATTTTTAATAATCTTTCATTTTTACATGAAACTTTTATGCCTTTAGTTAACCAGTTCTGTTTAAATTTAGATTTAAGTTTGATTTTCTGTTTGGGTATTGACTGGTCTAGAAGTTTGCGTAATGTGTTGCTAAATGCGTTATAGTTTTCGTTAGTGTTATTGTTTGGAGTTATGATGTTTGACCAGTTTGTGGATTTTAAAAGTGCTTTAAATCGCTCTATATTGGTATGACTAAATATTATTTTTTCTGTGTGCCACATTGGTTGTTTGTGTTGTGGCGTCGATAGTTGTATACTTATGCTTTGTACTGCGATGGTCCGAAAAGCCTAATTCCTCTACAGCGATTATATATTATTATTATTATCAAAGTTTATATTATTATTATCGGTATTCTTTTTATCAAAGTTTGTAAATATTAAATCTAAGCATGTATTTAGCTGCGGACTGTGTAATATGTGTGGGTTATTTAATGTGTTGATGAAACTTGTGTTCTGACATGAGATCTAGAAAGTTGAATGTTTGTAAATCACTTTTTAAGATATTTATATTAAAATCCCCTCCTATAATGACATTGTGTTTAGCATATTTTATATTTAAATATATTAAGATTTGCCGTCATCGGTTAACGATTAAATTTTCTTCTCGTTTGTTCCAATACATAGTTACCAGTAAAATATTTAGTTCTGGTAATTCAGCGGCGCAAATTTCTAGTACGTAATCAATAGACATATCTGATACGTCGGTCTTCTCGATGTATTTGATGTGGTCCTGCAGGTGGATGAGAACTTCACCACCGGCTCTGTCCTCTCGACAGTAAATATGATGCTGCTATTTCATAACCACTAAATTTAACTAGGTTTATTTTATTTTTAGTAAGCCAGGATTCGGAAATACATATAGCTCGATAGTCTCTATTTTCCTGTATATATGCTTCTACTATGTCCTGTTTATTGTATATACTCTGCATGTTCTGAAAAAGTAGTTTGAAGTTGTTAGCTTTATATTCAAAAGGACCGAGATCCTGATTCTGCATTAAAATTATTGTTCTTCGTGGTCAAATCAGTGCGGTTCCTGGTTTGAGGTTGTGTATTGATTCCCCTGTTGTTGTTGCCATTGTAATATTTGTTTATGTTGGTGTTCCCTTCCATTGATGATTAGTTTATTATCTCGGATTATAGCGTGGTTTCCATTTTTCCTTCCTTCTATGAGTATTTTTCTAATTTTTCTGCGTTTTTCTGATTGTTCGGCGTCTAAGTAAGGAGCTATGGCTAATCCAAAGTCTCCGAAATAGCCTGAGTTTTGGAGAATGTATATGGACATCTTCTTACTTATTAATTCTATGACGATTGGCCGGCGGTATCCCTTCTTTCCAATTCGAAGGATGTCTTCTATATATCCTTCCAAGTTTACATTAAGTGTGTCAAAGAAGATATTTGTTACCCTACATATATTCTAGTTCATTTTCGTTTTCCCATCTGGATTTTTTTACGCCGTACAATACAATTTTTTTGCTGTTGTCTACTTCTAACCTGATAGTTATGGGTGAGGGGTGGGGGGGGGGGGGGGGGGGGGGGGGTTGGTGTAAAGTCTCTATTTCTGATTTCAAAGCGTTTTGATGTGTACTTACTATTTTCATGTTGCCTGTTATTTCCCCTTTAAACTTTTTCTACGAGTCTTGAATTTCTTGCTGTATGAGCGTTCTCATTTCTGACATTATTTTGGCGTTCATTTCAGAGATGATGAACTGTTTCTGTATTTCTAGTTTTTTATCGAGTAGCTCGCTGAGCTGCTCTAATGTTACGTTTCCGTGATTTGAAGGTTCATAGTTACGTGAAACGGGAAACGTTGGTGTCCGCAAAGCACTAGGAGAAAATTGCGTGTCTCCATGTATGTTACTGCTATTTATCGATTTGTCGTCTGGGGTTAATGCCGTCTGGGGCATGTTTCTATTTAGGCCCGCAGGCTTCGCAGCGTTTCATCATTGTGGCAGCGCCGTGTAGTTAAGGTGCAATCTGGGCAAACACATTATTGTTGTAAAGTTGGTAGTTTCTCTCTTAAATACGCCGACGTCATATTTAAGCAACCGTAATGGTAACTACTTGCACAATTAGTGCAACTAAGTAGTTCACCTCGATTAATCTTCTCATTACCCGTGCAAATCATTTTGTTGTTGTAGGTTCGATGTTTTTGAAAGGTAAGTGGATATATATGCTGCAATGTAATGTAAAACGTATAAAGCGATGTTCGACAGCGGCGTTATCTGCGTGCCACGTGACTCATGCGATGCGGGCGCGCTGCGAGTTGTCGTAGGTCAGTTTTTTCGACGGTAGGTTAAAATATTTAAAACAGTTTTTGCTGTATCTTCCGATTCACTTTAAGTTTTTTGTTAAAATTAACACCACTTTAAGCGTCACTTTTGCGGCTATAAAATAATGTATAACACTTTGCGAGCAACGTTACAACAAACGTTACAACTCCTTCTGCAAGATGACTGTTTCGCAAAAGGAGGCCACCGCTTCCCACGATCTCCCGCTGCCCAGCATGGCCGTCACGACACTGTGCAGCGAGATATCATCCACATTGAGGGCTGTTACCATAGCGCGGCGCTCCTCGGCCCACCTGCTGCACCACTCCAGAGTGTGCTGGGCCGAGTCATCCTCAGCGAGATGTTTGTTACCTACGTCAAGAACCAGTAACTGCCTCTAATGACTTGCATCATTAAAACAGTTGCACAGTGCGTCTGATGATGGAGCCGAAAGGTGGCCAAAAGAACTCCCTTACACATGATAAGCCCGTTGTGTTTGTGTTCATTGGACGACTTTCCCAGCGAGTAGTTTTGACGACTGTGCAAAAAAAGTACAGTACGGTTGTGTACCTTGTAAAAAAACGGACAGAAACTAAATGGGAACCCAAACATAGCATAGCACAGCATTGTTGCTTGTTTAATTAATAATTATGTATTTACATATATGAATTGGAAAAAGTACAGCGTATATTAATCAAATTATGGTCGAGACGGCAGTATTAAGTAATAAAAGTAGGTATACATCACTGAAAAGACCTCAAATTACCGTCGTTAAAGTTATTTAAGAAAAATTATAATATAACTTTATTACGTAAAAGTCTTAATCGGGAAAACGTAATTTAGTCTAATATTTTAAGTCGGGTTATCTTATCTCAACTCGCAAGTAATTGTCAATTAAGTCAAATATTCTAGATAAGAAAGTAAAAAGGTATCGGATAAGTCTGCAAAATTTATATTGAACCGATTGGCTCAAGGTCCAACTTGCTCTTGCTGTGCTATTCACAAGTTGTTTCACCTCATCTCACCTATCTTTTACTTTTTTTTACTGTTTTTATTTTATTTTTCCTGTTTTTTTTGTTTAATATGTGTGTCCTGTGTGTTGGTGAATAAAAGTATCTTTGTTTCTTTCTTTCTTTCTTTCTTCCTATCTTGACGTTAATTGATGAAATTTATAAATAAAATGAAATAAATTAATATTATTCAGCACTTTTACAAGTCAAACTTCTACCAGCGTTTTTAAAAAAGAAGACCACTGTTAAGAAGACTGACTCAACAGTCAGTAATTTTTTGCCACAAGCTTATTACAATTATAGTTCTTAACCTACTTAAAATAAGTTTAGTAAACCTGAATATGAACGCAAAAAAAAACAGAATGCGTTGTTCTACAAGAAAACATGTCCGAGACTGTGTTACAGAATACAAGGCAAGGAAGAGATTTAAAAAAAAAACTAGCTAAGTGCGAGTCGGACTCGCGCACGAATGGTTCCGTACCATTATCTATAAAAACTGCAATAAATCGTGTCTGTTGTAGGGGAGCCCTCCTTAAATATTTGTTTTATTTAAAGTTAATTATATATATTTAAAGTTAATTATTTATATTTAAAGTGAATATATAATAAATATTCTGTAAATATTACAAGCGCTACCTGATGCTGTTATCAATATCGAGCAAAAACGAGCAAAAAAAAATAACTTTCGTTGTATGGGAGCCGCGTTAAATATTTATTTAGGTAATTCTGTTTTTTTTAGTACAGTCGCCATCACATACATAGGTACACTATAGATGTTCAAAAATATCGGCACATGCACCCTAATGCCTTGAAAATAAAGGTGTGTTCCGATGTTTGTGACGTGCTTGTTTGCTCCGATGTATGTGATGGCGACTGTACCTACTTGTTGTTATATCGGAGTCCCCTTAAATATTTACTTTATTCTATTTTTAGTATTTATTTTGTTGTTATAGCAGCAACAGAAATACATCATCTGTGAAAATTTCAACTGTCTAACTTTCACGGTTCATGAGATACAGCCTGGTAACAGACGGACGGACAGCGGAGCCTTAGTAATAGGGTCCCTTTGGGTATGGAGCCCTAAAAAACTAAAAGAATGGAAATGCGACTAATAACTAAATCGTTGGGTATGCTTCTTGTAGGAACTGCGTCATCTAGTTCCCTAGGCGTGATACAATGACAATTAAATTATGAATGAATAAGCTATTTTGGGCTCTGGTTTACATTACTTAGGGCTTGTCCATATATTACGTCATCGTTTTTAGTCGATTTTTGCCGCCCCTCCGCCCCCCACAGTTTTTAATGTATCTTGGGCTAATATTATCTTGGCTGTCACATGACACGTGGGTCATGCTCTTATTACGTAAGTCGACGGGTGAGGTGTAAGGTCAAATAAAATATAAATAGGTAGGACCTGGCCGTCTCAAACATTTATAAAATTGTAAGAATAATACCCTGGTTCATTAAAACAATGAATAATCGGAGATCTGACTTAAACTGGTACATCTAAAGATAAGACTGAGGGATGTGAATAACAGCCCCGGTTTATCTTCATGAATAAGGAAGCCGTTCGGTCGGTAGCCAATTCTATTGGTCGTATGACGTACTAACCAACTCTCAATATAGTTGTTTGTAGGTATGTTCAAATTGCGAAGGCCTTGTGAAAATAACGTTATGTCAGAAACAGAGATTTGTAGGCCTACAAACATGTTAAGTGGTGATGTTCAATATTAAAAGGAGGAAAAGTCTGTGAGGTTGTAAGCCTGTCAGTTAGTGTGTAGAACGTTATTTAAAAGGGGACGAATCCAAATAATTTCACCTGCATATTCGCGGGTTCGTAAGTTATAATATGTAGTACATTACTGCAGACGCCGGGAAAGAATCGTATCACTATCCGTACATCTATACCTACTCACCCGGCAAGCCCTTTTCACGGCAAGGCATGTAGGTATAGTGCTTTTCTCCAAATATCTAAAAAAACGATATCTTAAAACGTTATATTTATTTGATACCTGTTTATATAACAATCTACCTACAATCTAAACAAAATTTTCTGACAACGAACTGGTATTTTTCTTCTTTCGCCAGGATTCGAAATTTTTGAACGTCCTTAAATATTTTTCTTCGGACTTAGGTGGAAGCAAGTTAGCTCTCGCCAACTTTGCCTCTGCTGCCAATTCTGGTGGTGTACCCATTAGGATATCTTCGTCACTATTTGAACAACTCATATTATTTTCGTAAAAATAACACGGCAGAAAATCTTTGACAAAATGAAATTCACGTTCCCGCCTCAATTTTTTTTAAGGTTGTATTAAAGTTAAAATTTTTGGGTCCGTATTGTATGTTTGGGTCAGCATAAAATATAGTAATGAAAATAAATAAAAAGAAAACTTATAGGATTAGTAAATATAAATATATGCATTATTACATTTAGTAAAATTGGCAATTCCTAAACGCACAACATTATAAATAAATAATAAATATTTGCGGACATTCTTACACAAATCGACCTAGTCCCAAACTAAGCAAAGCTTGTACTATGGGTACTAGACGAAGATAAACATACGTATATAGAGAAATAAATACTTAAATACATAGAACATTAAAAATAAACCATACCTTTGTTACAAAATATTTATCAGTCCGAGAAGATCATTAAGTCTAAATAAACTGTATTATGATTTGTACACAATCATTATTCTATCTATCTCGGTTTTTGAACGTGACTATTGGACAATTGGCTGTATGGTGAATTTTCAGTCTTGGATGAAATTAAAAGTAAAAAACCTGCACAATAATGTACACTTCCCGGGCATGTCCGGGAAGTAATTCTACTTTTTTTAATTTATTATCGCATATAACAATCTTCTAGCATGAGAAAATAGAATATACCTCATAATAATATAAACGGCGATAATTCTCTTTATTGGTATAAAACACTACAGCATCTGTCATCATAAAAGTAGGTAACTTAGTAATAAATAGTAGGAAGTAAATTGTAATTGAACCAATTGAGTAAATTGTATAACTTAGACTTAACTTTGACATCTATTTATATTTTTGACATTTACATTACTTTTCATAAAAAAACATGACCTGAAATATAGAATTAAGTTACTTATAAGACCATTTGTGTGCCCTAACAGGGTGTCATGGAAGCCTTTCTGTATAATCTTAAGATCTCATGTACATGACTTTACAAATAAACATCTATCTATCATCTTTCACGATTCTCGTGTATTATTAACTTATGTACCAACGAGGCAAATAAGTTAATAATACGCGATCAAGTCCCGTTTAGTTAAAATGTCCTGTTATAGAACCATTCTGATAGCACAACTAAGGAAATGTACAATTCTTTTTCATGTGAAAGCGCCAAACCGATCGAAAACAGCAAACTGACGCCACGGGAAACTTTTAGCATATTTTCGCGTTATTGTTTGCTTACGCACTGAGCACCGACAAATAACTCAGATCCCTGGGGAAAGTCACTTCGCGCCCTTATTCCGTCAATTGTGTTACGTTTGAATGTAAATCAGAGAGAATGTTTTACATACTTGTCTACGATTTATCGAAATACACGCTGGTTTAGTTTCTGTGAACGAAGGTCAAAGTTTTGGTTATGTGTGGGAAAGTGTGGATCATTCGTACACCAGCCATATCTCTAATACCATACATGCAGGAGAACTTTACTTTTATGGAAGATTCCCACTTACCTACCTGTAGGTACATATAGGCTACCCACGGGAGGGATAGTTAGTTAGTTATACTGGGTGTTTTCCGCAAGTCGACATCCATTGTGCCTATTTTGCGTGAAACGGCGGTGTGGCGCTACTCTAACCACCCCAGCTCGTCTAGAAAGTTGGTGAGTGCCTTGGTGTTGCTGACTGCGTCCTGTAGTGTGTCTGGAGAACCTAGGTGCTTTATTCTGTATACTTCTACCTGCTTGCAGTCCAGTATTAGGTATATACGGTCGTTTCTTCTACCTCCATGCATGCTCTGGTCTGTGTTACCTAAGTTGTATAGGTGTCTGTTCAAGGTATTATGTCCTGTTATTATACCCACTATCTTGCACAGTTGGTTTCTATATGTTCTTAGTAGTGCGGTTGTGAGTTTGTAGTCGCGTTTCGACAGAATCTCTTTGGTCTGTCTGCATGTGTCTATCTCCTCCCAGTATATTTGGTGTGGTTCTTTAGTGTGTTTGTCCAGTTGATTGTATATGTAGCTTTGTGGCATGGGTAAGATTGGCTCTTGTCCGTATGCCGTCGTTTCTGAGCTTTTCACGGAAAGGATAACAGCAGGTACGTATTCTAGATTTTTTGAAAAAGTTGATTGTGTTTTTGTCCGTCCATGGCAGTAGATTTTTTAATGAATTTTATATGCCTTATTTATTAAACTTTCAGAATGGTGCTCTGTGTCCGTGAACGTGTTAACATGACTGGGCTTAAATTAGTTCAATAATATAATGTAATTCATAGCTTTACTCAGCGTTAGCGTCATTGTTGGCTTCTATCTTGAATATCAACATTTCCTAACCTAGCTATCGAGAATAGCACATAAGCGTCTATTGGATTAATATTTAGGTAATATAAATTTCTATACCTACCCCAGCCTTTGAAGGTCACATGGCAGTCGCTTTCGTTAAACTAATACCTACGCCAAAACTTGGGATTAAGTGCCAAGGATACAACCGGGAAAAACGCTAGTAGGATGATGGAGGGTCTTTATACACATCATTGAACTAAACACACTATAGCTTCAATTATATATAGCTTAATTCAGTCTAGATTATTTGTACTTGACATAGTCTACTCTAGATCATACATATAAACATTCAGGAGTTAAATATATTGAAATAGGGGCGATAGAAGAAAACTGGTATGATTTAAAAAAAATGCAATGCATTTACAAATCGACAAATTACATTTTATAACACTTTAAACTCTTGCGCTTTGTACACATATTAAAAATACTGTTTTACACGATCTAACCCGTGGCGAAACGTCAGAAATAAAGGTTAATGAATATCGCGTTAGACCGGTATAAAACAGTATTTTAAATACATGAATTTTGCCAGGTCCAGTTTCCAAAACATTAAAAAGGAAATAAAGATATACACGGTTACGTACACTTTTCGTTATGCTGTATGAGATAATTTATATATTAAGGTTGCATCTTGAAGGAAACGGTCTAAGGCCAACTCTTGACTTTGCATTTTTGTATGGATGGGGTGACTTTTTAACTTACGCACAGAAGTTTCACTGTCTAACCAACCCGATCTTTGAAGGGACGAAAAACTGAATCGGTTCTTTGTCAGATCTCTAGGGTTATCAATTTTCCCAGGAACATTGTTGTTTAAATAATAAATCAATATTTACGGATAATCTTGATTATCCGTAAATATTGATTTATGATGAAATATTGATGACTTAAAAGATGGCCAACCATAAAGCTACAGGGCCTGACGAAATTCCATCAGAACTGTGGAAAAGGCTTGGCGATGAAGGAGTTTCTTTCCTAACGGATCTTTTCAACGGTTTCCTGACCGAGGGTATACCGGATGAATGGAGACAAAGCTACCTGGTGCCGTTCTTCAAAAATAAAGGTAATCTGAGACTCTGTGGTAACTACAGAGCAATAAAGCTGATATCACACACTTTCAAGATCTGGGAACGCATTATAAGCGAAAGACTCCTACAGCTGACCAATATAACCGAAAATCAATGCGGTTTTGTCGCGGGTAAATCGACCACAGATGCTCTTCACACACTCAGGATACTGATGGAAAAGTACAGGGACAATAAAACCAACCTTCATATGGTATTCATCGACCTGGAGAAAGCATTCGATCGCGTACCGAGAAAACTGATCTGGCATTCCTTTCGCGCCAAAAACGTACCAGAATACTACATATCCATAGTCATGGACATGTACAGCAACGTAAGGTCGAAAATTCGGAGCCCCGCTGGCACTAGCGATGAATCATCAAGGATTAGCACTCAGTCCGTTGCTGTTTAATTTGGTCATGGATCACCTCACATCGCACATGCAACGTCCGCCCCCGTGGGACTTGCTCTACGCAGATGACATAGTTTTGATCAGCAAAGATACGAAGGAGCTGCAGAACATCTTAGAAACATGGAGAACAGCTCTAGAGGACGGTGGACTCCAAGTGAGCCGGCAGAAGACCAAAGTGATGCACTGCAACTTCAGCGATGCCAACGACCGCAGCACAATCTACCTAGACGATAACCCATTGAACGAAGTAACGAGCTTCAAATATCTGGGCTCCAACATTCAAAATAATGGAACCATTGAAGCAGATACTGTTAATCGTATCAACACTGGGTGGTTGAAATGGCGTGAGCTCACGGGCGTGCTCTGCGACAAGCAAATGCCGGTTCACATTAAGGGCAAAGTCTACAAGACGGCAGTGCGCCCGGCAATGACCTACGGGTCCGAGTATTGGCCACTCAAGAAACAACACGTCGATAAGTTGCATGCTGCCGAAATGAGAATGCTTAGATGGGCCGGTGGAGTAACACTACTAGACCATATTAGAAATACTCACGTCAGAGGTAGTTTCAGGGTCAGGCCAATACAGGAAAAGCTCACTGAGAGCCGTCTCCGATGGTACGGCCATGTCATGAGGCGACCACCTGACCACATGACGAGGATGGTTTTGGAAAGGACTGAGAGGCCTAGGAAACGCGGAAGGCCCAAACTAACATGGATGGGACTCGTTCAGAGGAACCTTAAAGATGCTAATTTATCACCAGAGACGACCCAGGACAGACGTTCCTGGCGACGCCATACAAGGAGAGCCGACCCCAAGTAGATGGGACAAGGCTAGGAAGAAGAAGAAGAAGATTTACGGATAATCTTCACAAATCGACCCAGTCCAAAACAAAGCAAAGCTTTCTACTATGGGTACTAGACGACAGGAACAAATTATTCGTGCTCATCACAGTAATAAATGCCGTTACCGGGATTCGAACCCAAGGCAAGTATGCTAAATCTGGGCTATTTCAGGCACTAATGCGGAAGAAAATAGCATCGTTACTGATGAAGCGGGTCAGGAACAGTCCCAACAGTAAGTATCCTGAATACGATAGCTGGCAGATTTGACTGCCCGATTTTGATGCACTGGGTTCAGCAAATCAAAACGGCAGTCAAATATGTCAAATAAAAGCATCACCTTATAATATATAGTGTGTTTGAAAAGCACTGTTCAGTACTACACCAGTAGAGGTACGCCGGTGAACGCCTGTTTCTTGGATTTATCCAAAGCGTTCGATCTCGTGTCGTACGATATTCTGTGGGACAAATTAACCAGTGAAACTAGCGTGCCGGCCGAGTTGATTGAGGTTTTAAAGTTTTGGTATGGCAACCAAATCAACTCCGTCAGATGGGCAGGCATGCATTCAGATGAGTACCAGTCAGAGTGTGGTGTAAGGCAAGGAGGGCTAACCTCTCCGAGGTTATTTAATCTGTATGTAAACCGTCTGATGGATGAGCTCAGCAAAGCCTATGTCGGATGCTCTATAGGGAACTTGCATCTTAATATTTTATTACGAAAAACAAATGTATAATCCAGCATTAAAACAACTGTAGCAATAAAACTTTGTTATGATTTATTTTTCTGATGTTATATGCATTTGAAATCTGCGCGCGCCGGCGCCCCCCGAAAACGCTCTATACTAAACGGGCTTATGCTATGACGTCACAGCATAGCCTTTACTATGGAGTAAGTCATTAATTTGCGATTATCTCCACAAAATTTACGTTTAAGTATATACTTGTCGTACAAAATATCATTTCTAATTTAATATTCTATGTAACTGTTACGTTATCGAAAAAATAAAAAATAAATTTCGTCATTTTAACGTTAGGTAAAACTAATAAAATCGTTTTTTTTTTCTTTTTTTTCTTTTGTATGATATCTCTACGTATATCCGCATCGATTGAGTGCAATTTATTCGAAATTGAAGTGCCATGCAAGTTCCCCATTGACAATAAATCAATCAATAACATAAGTTATGCAGATGATATGGTTTTGTTGAGCCCTTCCATCAGTGGGCTGCAAGAGCTGCTGGACATCTGCGAGAGGTACTCGGTGAAACATGGGCTAAGGTATAATGGGAGGAAGAGTAAGGTATTACTTAGTCTTCAAAGCGTGGATAAAATCCTATAAGACAGTGCCGCCGGTGATCTTGAGTGGAGAGCAACTTAGGATCACAAAAACCTTTAAATACCTTGGTCACTGGGTCACCGAGGACCTCAAGGATGACCTTGATATCGAAAGGGAACGCAGGGCGTTGGCAGTGAGGGTAAATATGCTGGTTCGCAGGTTCGCTAGGTGTAATAAGGACGTAAAAAAGACGTTGTTTAAGGCATTCTGCCAATCCTTTTACACCTGCAGCCTGTGGACCAGCTACACCCAGCGGTCGTATAACGCCCTGCGCATACAATATAACAACGTCTTCAGGATGCTGTTGGGGCTGCCGCGATATTGTAGTGCGTCCGGAATGCTTGCGGCAGAACGTACATATGACTTTTACGCAATAATACGCAGCAGGACGGCATCACTAATGCGGCGGATGTGTGGCAACGGTAACAGTATCCTGAGGACGCTGGCTGCGAGGCTGGATGCTCCATTACCTAGGCACTGGAACACCCTACATTGTGCAGGACCCAATGCCAGGGGATGGAGCATCTTACTCTATTAGGATTATAGGATTTAATTAATTTGTAATACTAACCTTAGTCATAATTCGTGATTGTATACTAACAACTTATGGACATTAGTCCAAAACAAATAAAGAAAAAAAGAAAGAATAATTTCTAATGTTTAAGTATATTACTAACATGATTGGACATAGTCTGAAATAAATAATTTGAATTGAATTGAATATCTACTAATAATAATATCATAAGTAATCATTGTCACTAACACATCATGTGGGTCTAATGTAATGACGCAACGGAGCCACGCTGTTTCGTCACCTAAATAATAATTAGTTTTTAATTGTACAAAGCGCGAAGGAAGGCGTGGCGTGGGTACTCCCCCCCCCCCACAAGGTGGACTGATGACCTGGTAAAGGTCTCGGGAATCCGCTGGATGCGGGTGGCGCTGGACCGGCCGTTATGGCACTCTTTGGGGGAGGCCTATGTGGACGTCTTTCGGCTTATATGATGATGATGATGATGATTTTTATAATTGTATGTATGTTAGTCTTTAAGGTATTTGTAACTAAGGGCCTTAGATGCCTTAGAGAGTTAATGGTCTGCTGCTCAATCTAGCTTTGAAGACTGTTTTCCAGGAGCGACAAGTGGAATAGACTGATTACTCGTATTGACTAGATATCTAATGAAATGTTTCATCCTCGTCCTAGCGTTATTCCCGGTTGTGCCCTAAATGGGGCCGTGGTCCGCTTTGACACCTAATCCCAAGATTTGGCATAGGCACTAGTTTTACAAAAGCGACTGCCATCTGACCTTCCAACCCAGAGGGAAAACTAGACCTTATTGGGATTAAACCGGTTTCCTTACGATGTTTTCCTTCACCGAAAAGCTAACGGTAAATATTCCGTACATAAGTTCCAAAAAACTCATTGGTACGAGCCGGTATTTGAACCCACGACCGCCGCTTGACAGCCGCATGCCTGAACCACTAGGCTACTGTAGCTTACCTAATGAAATGTATAATACTAATAATTGATGAAATCAGAAGTTACTTTGCGAATTTTCTTGATAAGTTTCTGGGAAAAATATTCCTTTGCTATTCCGATATCACTAAAGAACGTGCAGGTATATAAGCGTGATAATGAGATTTACTTACTAGTTTATTTTTGCATGTACTCGTAGTCATATAATATTTTGTAAATAACATGCTAATAAATAGAACAAACCACCAATGATGGCAAAAACTCAAACAAGCATAAACAGTCCAAAAAACTGGAACCCAACTACGGAAAAGTAACTGAAAAAATCATAGAAAAGGTAGCTATGTCATCCGGAGTAAAATCTCTAATCGTTTGACACCTCATTTATCAAAATCGGTTCAGTATCATAAGCGCTACGATAAAACACACGTAAATAGACTGCTAAAAACGTATCCCTTTCTTTCGTCTCTGCCGTCGTCGGGCAAAAAGGAGGTATAAATAAATGTGTCTGATGACAGTGATGATTGTCGAATTCATATGACGGTCCGTTGCCATACAAGCCATTATGATTTAAACTATGATCAGCTAAATTCTGTTATAACGATAACAATATTATTTATTGTTGCAATTTGTATCACTGCACATATTTACTTCACATACTTCCCACATTTACCTTCCCTCGATCCCAGATATAACTCGTGCCAATTCGATTGTTGCCAAGAATACGCCCCGGCTCTCGTAAATCCCTTTAAGGGATCCAGAGGCCCTACGTAAGGTTTAAATCCTGTATATTTGCTACGCCAAGTTTTCTGTAGTAGAGTTAATTTCACATACCATTGACGGCGACTTAGCTAGACGAATGGTAAATATTGGGTTGTCTTTGAAATGGGGGGCTACTGTCGTGGAAAAAATTGTTTCTTCGAACCAGCGAGCGAAGCGAACGAAACTCCATGCTTCAGCTTGGGCCGAAAATCGTTCGTATATCCAGTGTCCGTCACGCTGTCCGGCTGTTCTCCTCTACAGGTCGCATTAGTAGTAGTTTTATTTTGTAAAGTCACTTTTCCGAAAAGAATAAAAAATTGCTAATTCTACAGCTCACAGAGTCACGAGTATAGTTTGTTGGATCTTTTTAGGGTTCCGTACTCAAAGAGTAAAACAGGACCCTATTACTACGACTCCGCTGTCCGTCTGTCTGTCTGTCTGTCTGTCTGTCCGTCTGTCACCAGGCTGTATCTCATGAACCGTTATAGTTAGACAGTTGAAATTTTCACAGATGATGTATTTCTGTTGCCGCTATAACAACAAATACTAAAAAACCGGCCTAGTGCGAGTCGGACTCGCCCACGAAGGGTTCCGTACCATTATCTATAAAAAACTATTTTATTCTGTGTTTTTAGTAGGTATTTGTTGTTACAGCGGCAACAGAAATACATCATCTGTGAAAATTTCAGCTGGAACTAGCACGGTATCAGTAAGATACAGCCTGGTGACAGACAGAAGGACGGACAGCGGAGTCTTAGTAATAGGGTACCGTTTTACTCTTTGAGTATGGAACCCTAAAAACAGAATAAATTAATTTTTTTTTTCTTGTTCAATCTTACGCAAATTGACCTAGTCCCAAACTAAGCAAAGCTACCATGGGTACTAGACGACGATAAACATACTTATAAAGATAAATAAATACATAGAAAACATCCATGACTCAGGAACAAATATTTGTGCTCATCACACAAATAAATGCCCTTATATTCGAACCCGGGACCTACAGCTTCGTAGGCAGGGTCACTTTTGTTTTTTTTTTTATACTACGACGGTGGCAAACAAGCTTACGGCCTGCCTGATG
The DNA here is from genome assembly GCA_963854355.1 of Epinotia brunnichana. Classification (NCBI taxonomy): domain Eukaryota; kingdom Metazoa; phylum Arthropoda; class Insecta; order Lepidoptera; family Tortricidae; genus Epinotia; species Epinotia brunnichana. Next base: position 30,003,816 of record OY977938.1, on the reverse strand, counting down.
TTAAGCTGGTACCGTCGCCTATGGACACTTGTGACTCCAGAAGATTCACAAGCGCGTTGCCGACCCTTTATTCACTTGAGGATTCGCTGTGTTGGCAGGTAGAGTAGAGACATGCAGGTCCCTTACTCCCAACACAGTGCATCCTAGGGAGCTCTGGCGACCTTACTCACCACCAGGAACACAACACATGCTTCATAGCATGCAATAATATATACCTATAGCAACACTACAAAGCAGTGGTGCTATTATGGCTTCGGTCTTCTGTAAGGTGGAGGTACTTTTCCAGTTGGGCTGCTCCACATACGAGCGAGATGATATTCCGCTGTGCCCTACCTCACTACCAATACCAACTAGGCTTGCCGTTCTTATAGATAATGGTACGGACGGAACCCTTCGTGCGCGAGTCCAATTCGCACTTGCTCGGTTTTTTTTATACTACTACGGTGGCAGAAAAGGATACGGCCTAGCTGATAGTATGCAAACACCGTAGCTTATGGACGCTTGCAACTCCTGAGGAGTCACAAGACTCAAAAGCGTGTTTTCGAGCCTTTATTGGAATCTGCTGCAAATTCGCAAACACAATTTTTTCTCCACGATCACATCATAACACAGTGCCTTCCCAAGAAATCTAATTTTGATATTTGTAATACACTCAAGAGCAAATGAATGGGTACACTTTCTATTGAATTTCGATATAAAGTTTACTGGTTTTGCATGCTCTGTACAGCAGATTAAATCACCCCAGCCGACCTCCTTTCTGTTCAATTGTTTTTCTATTTATTAGACAGATAATCCAAAGAATATTTACAGTTAAATAATTGGAGTCGTTTAGCAAAAAGGACAATGTCCAAAAAACAATGATCAAATTGAGAAATTGTTTTAAACATTTATTTTTAAAGGTCCAAGGGCTACTTATATTTTAACGATCACTCAGTGTCTATTTAAGTATTCCGTGGTGTCTATTAATCTATCATAGGCAGTGCTTTTTAAATCTATAAAGCTTTAGTTGAGGTTAAAAAACTTGAGATGTATTTATCTTGGAAATATTTTTTTCTCCGACAAAAAATAATATAAATTGATTTCCTGGACGAAGACAGCTCCAGCGGAAATCGTCTTGGTAAAAGGTTTTCGTAGGGTTCCGTAGTAGGGCAAGGGATGCGAACAGGTGTCCCCACATATAAATAAATAAATAAATAAATAAATAAATATTACGGGACAATCTTACACAAATCAACCTAGGCCCACGGTAAGCTCAGTAAGGCTTGTGTTGTAGGTACTAGGCGATGATATATATAATAGATACATACATATAGATACTTATATACATATATAACATCCATAACTCAGGAACAAATATTCGTGATAAATACACAAATAAATGCCCTGACCGGGATTCGAACCCGGGACCTCCAGCTTCGTAGGCAGAGTCACTACCCACTGGGCTACGGAGGCCGTTAAACATATTACTATGGCAACGATGTCCGTCAATCTTCTGTCACAGGGTTTTATGTTTTGACACGTAATAGGGAAACACGTATGTATAGCCTTATTCATATCCAACGTTCATCACACCTATTTTAACTAAAATGCCTTTCAATCAATCAATAAATCTTTGTGTTATGGCCCCATCAGTATTGCCGATGATCCGCCAACGTCAAGGTTAAAAAAAGCACGTATTTATTATAAGAAAAAAAAACCCGGTAGCTTCCAATTGGCAGGTTCACTGAGATTAGAATCTAGAACAAAGGACAAAACAAACATGTATTGTTAAACTAACTACTATAAAAACAAGTTGTTAATTTTAATAAATTTACAAAGGACATACACAAGGGGTGAATAGACTAAGGTGAGGAGAAATTTAATATTAACAGGACGGGGGATGTCCGGGGGAAGGATATCATACAAAGGAGTGACAATACGGTTACAGTAAAAAAATAGGTGTTCGAGAGTACTAAAATGCCTTTAAAATTCGTTTGTCTTTATCTGTCACTTTGACATTTGTATTTGAGAGAAAGCGGAAAAAAACATATGAAAATCGTAATGGTAAAACATAACATTTTCATTATTATAATCAGAAGTTTCTTTAGGGGGGGTGTTACAAGGGGTTTTCATGTGTACTTATTTAATTTAGGGTTGCTGTAAACGCTAACGTATGATTTCTAAGTGTTTTTAATTAACTTTGTAAGTTTGTATGTAGGCTGAGGGGTAGATACTGTCCGCAAATTAATTGCTCATTCAAATAAAAATATTTTTCTCAGTTCTTCAGTCCAACTATGAACAAGGTAGTGAAAAAATTAAGTACTCATTATAAAACGAGCGAGCCAAGCGAACTAATTAAGTTTTCCGTTTCAGCTTAGCCATAATGTCTTTCGTATGTCCGGCGTATGTGTGACTGTTCATCTACCGGTCTTATTTCTCAATCGATTTTCATGAAATTGTGTAAGCGGGTTCAATAATTAATATAGTTTTATTTACCCGATTCAGTTTTTCAAAATAAAAAAAAAGAGAAATTAACAGGTTTGCATCAGAAATGAGGTTATCCGCAGCAGAACCAAGGTAACCGATATAGCCCTCCGAATTGCTAAACTTAAGTGGCAGTGGGCGTGGCACATTGCACGTAGAACCGATGGCCGTTGGGGCGGAAAGGTTATCGAGTGGCGACCACGTACCGGAAGGCGCGGCGTGGGTTGGCACAAGGTGGACTGATGACCTGGTAAAGGTTTCGGGAGTCCGCTGGATGCGGGTGGCGCAGGACCGGCCATTGTGGCACTCTTTGGGGGAGGCCTATGTCCAGCAGTGGACGTCTTTCAGCTGATATGATGAACAGGTTTGCGAGTTCTACAGCTCACAGAGCCATCAGTTTTTACTGAACGGGACTTAATTGTATGCATACATTACACTACGAGTACGTCATTGCATGGTTTAAAGATTTTTTTTTAATTTATTCTTAAAAAAAAACCAATGGCAAGTACATCCTTTCCTGCTTAGCCAAACTGTGGACAGTTTGTCGGCGAATGTGCGGCGCTCCCTTCCAAAAGTCAAAAAATGTTGTGTTTACCTACTTACTAAATTACCTACTTACCTTTCTTTAATCTCAGGAACTGTAGTCGAAAAACGAGAAAAAATACGCTACCGACAGCGTTACTTTTAAAAGAGTTTCCGAATATAAGGTTGTCAATACAACACCGTGTTGCTCGCGACATGGGTATTCGACTTAACATGAAATGCCCAATTCGGCAGCTTGGAAATTTTCCGTCTGAAATTTCGCATGCGAGGTAGAACCTAACAATTTTTCGGAATACCAACGGAATTCTTTAGGAGATTGTATTGGCAGTCGCTGCTGGAATTCGGTTAAGTTTTGATCGAATGTCAGGTTCGTATTGAGAAATTGATGGTTAACATTGTGAGTTATGCTGCCATGTTTTTAGCAAATAATACAGATTGTAATACATTGAATGGCTGTCCGTTTTAACTCGTAAATTGTGGATGAAAAATAATATATATCTTATTAATATGTTACATTAGGTAAATAACAACATTTTTTGCGGAAGTATGGTCGTTTAAACCGCATCTTATTTGTTAAGAAGTAATATTAATATACCACTCTTATATTAAACCGTCGTTCCACCACCAACGTTGCACCGTCATTGTATAAAAAAAAAAAGAAAACCATGCTTTTATGGGTTGGCAGCCTTCTGTTGCGTTGGTTATGCTGCCATTACCTTACAAACTTACGACCACACGGACGTTTCCTCGTCATTAAACGAGCGAGCGAAGCGATCGAAGTTCTTTGTTTCAGCTTTGGCCAAAATTATTTCGTATGTCTGGATGTCCAGATGTCCGGCTGCTCGGCAGTTCTCCTCTACAGGTCAAATTTGTCAACCAATTCTCGTGAAATTTTGTGAGCAATTCCAATATTTATGTAGTTTTTTTTTATCGTTTCAGTTTTTCGAAGCTAAAACAAAAGATTAAAAAAGCCAGGCTTGCGAGTTGTACTCTGTAGCTATGTTTATATGGCAACGCGTATTTTCTAATAGTTACCACCAGAGGCGCTGTTCGCGTTGCCATACAAATAAAAATAAAATAAAAAAACTAAACGCAAACGCGTTCGAAGACGTATATGTATCGATAAAACTTATACTAGAGCTACTGAATGTATCGCAGCTGGTCTGTAAATTAAAATATGGATTCACGATCTCGATTAACAAAACCCAAGCGCGTCTTCACAAATGGATAATCCGGTTAATTCCAAAACCGCCGCGTTCCATTACATGAAGCAACAAAAATCACTAAGCTTTTATTCCTATTGCTTTTGCGAGTAATGGCTTATTCGACTTTTACAAATGGACGGTTTATGTCGGTCATTTCTTTATTCTAATATTCGGAAAGTTCCCCTTGACTGTGCCGTAACATACATTGATCCCTCGCCAGACGGATAATGTGGAGAAATCTGGAGTGTTATGGAAATTCTGCTCCATATTTGGAGGCTGAACGATGGCTTACGCCGACAATTACTTTTTCTGTTGGGTGGTGAGAAACGGCGTTTATTACTTGCTAGTATTCCCTGACGACTATATCTACTTAGCGCAGGCTATAATTAAATTTTCGGGAACCGTGCATTTTCCGGGATGAAATTGTCCCGTACTGCGAATGATTTGACATCTAGATATATTATGTGAACGAGAAGAACACACTGTCTCAGATGGGTGATGGCTGGTTTATAAAGCCTTGTGTGATAACCGCGGGATTATGTGTATTGTGTTATAATGATATTGATCTATTTTTGTCGCCAATGAAAAAGAAAACTATTAAGCTAATATCATACACAGTTTATATTCAATCAATCCAACTGTCACTAAAGCAAAGTCTCCAAAGAGTAAACAATAATTTTATTTTGAATTGTTGACTACCCTAAACAGATATTACAATTTTATAAATATAAAACATAGCATCGATGCAAAAGTAACAATTTATAAACTAGCAGTAAGTACCTATAATATATTCCTAACCCATAACATTTTAAGCCAGCTTTAAACTTCGAAAAGGGGCAAATAAGCGCGATATGAACGCCATAAACGTTTTACACGCTAGTAACCGTAGATATTAAAGTGTTCAAACTATGAATTTATCGAATAGTCACGTCTATAAATATCTTTACACTTGGCGGTTATATCAAGGCAATAAGGCTCAAACTTGTTTGCAATTGAGCGCAAGTTGAGGGTTTGAGTTTCATGGAGTTTACGCCAAAATGGCTTTGAATAAAAAATGGCGGCAGCCTCTGGAAAATGATGACGAAGCGTTGTTATCAAACTTGTAGGCTGTGTAGCACGTTATTTGTGGAAATCCTAATAAAGCTCGATCTAATGTTTCATTTTCAAACATCAACGACGTAGTTAATTAGTAACAAATGTACAGTCAAGGGCATAAATATATGTACGTTCCCAGAGCTTCAAATATATCTGTACTATCGATTAGTCATAAATAACCATCCGACAATTCGATCGGAAATATGTATACATGTATCGAGTCTTTAACATCTTGATACGTTCATAAATATCTTTACAATGAAAGACAATTATATGTAGACAAACCCGCAGCCATAAATATATGTACACATGTTTGTCATAATATATACTTGTGAACAAAGCAGAGGTCGATATTATATACACACTTAAATATCATATACATGTGAACAAATCAGAAGTCAAAAATATCTATACACCGTCAAGGGTGATCGAATATATTTATACAGTCACCAGCATAAATATATGACTATGAGCAGCGCTGCAAAAATATCTGATCATCAATTGAAGTCGTAATTATATATGACGAAATATCGCCGGTAAAAATATGTGATGAATGATTTACAGCCCGCGTAATAATCATTTGCCTGTAACAGCATAAATATCGGATCAGACCGAATATAAATATCCGATACTTCACAAAATCTCAGACCATAAAAGCATAACTATCGAATCACATATGGATTGCAAAAATATCTGATACAAATTGTCAGTAAAAAATATCTCAACATTCTGCAAAAGTGAACTTTATTAGATCTGACATATACGGTCGTAATTTGAACAAAGCTATTTGACGCTTCTTGAAAAAAGTAGTAACCTGTCATTGGATAGCGCCGTCTCACATTATCTAATGAGAATTGGACATAATTGATAATAAGTCGAAATTGCCAGATGGGCCTAACATTGCGTTTCTAAGCCATATATTCATAAGGCGCCATTGAATTGATTGACAGCTACTCCCTAATTTAGTTTGGTCCCTAAAATTGTAGCACATATATTATATGGGTATTCGGTGGTGCAATTTATACTGGGCTTTATATAAATGCAGCTAGTAGTCTAAGAGCTTTGTGGATTCCTCCCCAGTAGTAAAAATTACAAAATAGTTTGACTCGCCGTCGTTGATAATGACTTGAACCTGAAATTCGTAAAATTAAACAACGATTTTTTTTATAAAGTTAGTTGTTTAATTAATTGCTGGTTGAGAATTTATAGCAATAAATAAAATAAGATTGATGGCCAAAAAAACCACCTTGAACTTGGTTAGATAAGCTGTGTTTACACGAGTTTTTTTTCGAGGCATTAAAATAGATACATTTTGGAATTTAAAGTCGCTGTTCTGGATAACCATATACTTACACCAGCCAAAGTAGTTGTAGATTTATTAATTTCAAGAAAAAATCTATATGTATATCAACGTAAAAGTCCTGTCTGACTGACTCATTTAAATCAACGGCCAGCCCAAACCGTTGAACATAGAAAGCTGATTTTTCACGATAGGTAGTTATATATAACAAAAGTACCCACTAAGAAGGGATTTTAAATATTCCAACCCTAAAGGGGTTAAATAGGGGTGCAAAGTTAGTATGAAGGAAACTTTTTTTTGAGCTAGCGACTTGAACCTTTGTAGAAAGATTAGTTATTATATTAGAATACAAATTAAGCACTTTCAGCGTTTTTTTTGCTGGAGTCTGGAAATTTTGTAGAAAGATTACTTATTAGAATACAAAAAAAGAACTTTTAGCGTTATGGAAAATTACGTCCATAAGGGGGTTAAAAAGGGGAGCAAAGTTTGCGTGGGAGAACTTTTTTTTTGAGTTAGAGACTTAAAACTTTGTAGAAAAATTTATTATTTAAATACTAAAACCGGCCAAGTTTGAGTCAGACTCGCGTACGAAGGGTTCCGTATCCGTACCATTATCTATAAAAACTATTTTATTCTGTGTTTTGGCAACAGAAATACATCATCTGTGAAAATGTCAGCAGTGTGAAAATCACGGTTTCAGTGAGATACAGCCTGGTGACAGACAGACGGACAGCGGAGTAATAGGGCCCCTTTTTTACTCTTTGAGTACGGAAACCTAAAAAAGTGCTTTCAGCGTTTGTTGAAATTCATCCCCTAAAGGGGTTAATAGGGGGTGCAACGTTCGTATGGAGGGAACATTGGTTTTTGGCTAGAAACTTGAAACTTTGTAGAAAGATTACTTATTAGAACATAAATAAATTATGTACAGCATTCCGCCCTTAAAGGGGGTTCAAAAGGGGTGCAACTATTATTATTATTGTTATATAATTGTATTTTTTTTATTTTTTTTTAATGAATAATGAGTATGAGTATGAGCTCAACACAACCGGTTTATTTAGTGTAGTTTAGGAGTTGCTTCTGTCTCCATCATCAGATCAGATCAGCTCGATGTTACCATAATGTAGCATTATCACCGAACTTACTGTAATACCTCGATCGGATCAGGAAGTGGTTGAAAAATTATTTGCAAGATTTGAAAAATCTGTCACTTTGATGCCATTACAAGTTAAATAAAACTTGAATAATAGGCTTGTAAGTATATCTTTAAATAAATTAATGCAATTAAAGACTTCAAATAAGCTTTTTTTGTTACTATATATTTTAATGTACCTATTCAGGTACATTAAAATTAAGTCCTTTGAATGTTAGTTGGCTTACCGCCTTTTCATTTTAATGAGAAAAACTCGAAGCAATATTATTTAATAACAGGATTTTTTTAATTAAAACTTTCTTTGTTGATTTCTTTTATTATGTTCCAGTGCCTAGATAAAATAGAATAATGGGCATGTCAAGTCCTTGTCATTTACAAAGTAATTAGTATGAAGGAAGGTTCTTTAAAGGCCAATCAAATGATAGTTTTCTTATTTTTTGTTTTAAGCAGAAGCGTCTACTTACGGTAATTATAAATTTAATTTAGTTTGCTGCTCCCTACGGCGTAATATAATGGGAACTGGTTGGAACATTAATTGAACCGAGCCACGGTTCCGACGGCTGGGCTGGTTTTTAACGACTGGTTCCGTAGGTACCTACGCCAGAAGTTTGCTGGTTCGTATCCAGCTCGGAGCAAAGGATTTTAATGTTAACAGATTTTTAAGCAACATCCAGAAAAAAAAATGCACGAAACAACAAAACACGACCGTAAAAAAATTATGTTGTTCTTTATAACCAGCCAGTGTGCAGCCCCGCCGCAAAGGATTTATTTAATAGGGTTGGGGACTCTAACTTTATTATAACTCCAAAAGAAAAATATGCCTTATGACGAAAATCCTTCTAAAATATCTCAAAAAATTACGAAGATACAACCGTTTTAATATGGCTTGATAGAGAGAAAACGCTTGAGTTGAGACCCGTCGATGGGGGAGACGTCACGGATATCGAGCGTCATAGTATATGACAAGCGTTTCATGTGAAGGTCCGTTTTGCGGAAAAGGGACCCCCTCTTAAAATTTTGGACACATTATGATTATTTATTGTCTCGTGTTACTTTTTTCTCCATTTGTCTATAGTCTTACTTAATCCTTATTCGAGAAAACTCAACATTATTGATTATTTTATTCGGTGTCACCAACCCTATTAGGATCATGTATTATATTATATTATACATAATACTAGTTAGTGATCCGCCTTATTCTTCATATGGGCTTGAGATATTACCCCCAGCAACACACTCGTCGAACGACGAGGGAAATAGCGAGGAAAGGAGGCAGGGACATAGTGTGGCTCCGTTACTCGCCATGCCCACCGCTCCCTGTTTTGTCGGTTTTTTGGGCGCGAGTCAAAGGAGCGGCAATATGCGCGCGAGTAGGCGGCCATTACTTGCGCGCAGCGTGACTACTTGCAGTAATTTTCTAATATTTTTAATGAAAATCTAGCTACATTCGTAAATAACACGGCAGTACCTACAAAAATATAAGGGCCTTAAATGTATTTTTAAGGCATTTACATAATTGGCTATATGTACAGTCAAAGAATTTAATTTCCTACCCATTTAGGACTTTGTCAAAGTGACGTAATCAATCAAAACGTAAGAGACTTCTTATGATTTTATTTACAGTGTCTCTTTGAAATAGTCCTAAATGGGTAGGAAATTAAATTCTTTGACTGTACATAGCGCACAGGATGCCACAGTTTCAACGTCCATTTCCATCCAAAAGCTAGTAACCTAGTACGGAGCGTCGCAATTAATCGCGTGAGTAGAACAGTGTGTGGCCAGAGAAGGCAACATCGCGATTAACAGCGCGGGGAAAATAGTGTGGCAGGCAGGGCGATTATTCGAGCGTTTCAAACGCTTGACTTCGGTGGCCACATTTTTGAAGAAGTGGCGGCAGATTTCGGGTAAGCATATAAGTCTACCGGACATCTAACAAATATCTAAAAATGGCATCAACATCTATTATTATTATTATTATTATATTTATTTATTTCAGACTATTAGTCCATAGGGTTAGGTAATACAATAACTTATATATCTATTGTTAGTACTACAATTAATGAGACACAACAAAACATTACACAACATTTAAATTAAAACTTTCGCGGCTGTATGGCCACAGGTGCGTGTAGTTGCATGTACCTGTCTACCAGAGGCGAGTCCCACCGCTGAGCCAACGTACTTAGGATAATGTTAGTGCTGCCACGGCTGCGGGTGAGGAGTGACGCGCATCGCTTCCTCATGATGGCAAAAAAGCAGTCTGTTTGCGCCTCGGCAAACATAGCAGAGGCGCTACAATACCGCGGCAACCCAAACAGCATCCTAAAAGCATCATTATACTGGACGCGCAGGGCACCGTACGCCCGCTGCGTAAAGTTAGCCCACAGGCCGCACGTATAGAAAGTTTGACAAAAAGCTTTAAATAGTGTCAACTTTACTTCTGGACTAGAACGTGCAAACCTGCGGGATAACATATTACAGCGGACACACAGCGCCCGGCGCTCCCGCTCGATGTCCTCGACGTCCGACAGTGAGTCAGTGACCCAGTGGCCCAGGTACTTAAATTTGTCCACTCTTTTTAACGGAGTCCCACAAAGCATGACCGGCTGCATTTGATAACTTTTATTACCCGCTTTAAATTGCAAGAGCTCGCTTTTCGACGCATTGTACCTGAGCCCATGGGCCACAGCATACTCTTCACAGATTCCTATCATTTTTATTAAGCCCCCCATCGAGGGGCTCAGCAGCACCATGTCATCAGCATAGCTTAAGTTATTGACACACACGTCTTCTATGTGACATCCGACACAGGCACTGCTGAGCTCCTCGATGAGGCCGTTCATATATACATTAAACAATGTGGGGGAGCTCAAACCACCCTGTCTGACCCCGCATTGCATCACATACTCGTCAGATACGGCGCCTGCCCACTTGACAGTGTTTTTTTGGTTATCATACCAATGCCTAAGCAGTGATATGACGTCACGGGGTACCGTTGTGTCCTCGTGTATTTTCGCCCACAACAAGTCGTACGCCACCATGTCAAACGCTTTTGACAAATCCAAAAAACAGGCAAATACAGGCGTTTCACGTGACGTATAATAATGGACGGTCTGCTTAAGACATAGGATTGCGCTTTCAGTTGATAAACCCGGCCTAAATCCAAATTGAGCGTCATGTAGCTTAATATTTTGTCCTATAATGTCATTGAGCAAACCGTCCAACACCTTCGCCACAATAGTAGCAAGCGAAATAGGCCTGTAATTGGATATGTCAGAAGCGTCCCCAGTTTTATTTTTTATAACAGGTACAACTATTGTCTTCATAAGTTCTTCTGGTAAGTAACTATGACTGATACATAAATTATAGAACATTGACAAGACTCGCGGCATATGAATACCCGCATGCCTGAGATGCACAATGCTTAAGGCATCGTATCCTGGTGATTTTCCCCTCTGCATCACGCTAATTTTACCAGCTACTTGCTTAGCCGAAAATCGAACTGGCGGGGTACCGACTTCAGCCTTAGCATCGATCATACCAGGCTCTTTGAGCGCAGCTTTAACTGTAAAATGTTTCTGAAAAGCATTAGCGATGGCGGTTGGTTCAAAATTGTTGTCGACGCTCACAGGAAGGCCCGCCCTAGGATTTAACTTAGAGGTATTTTTCCAGAATTTGCCAAAGTTCCGGCTCGAGTGATTTTTAGCAATTATATCTAATTTTATATCTTTCTCGTGATTCTGACAGTACTTCAACTTGTTCTTAAATAGTTTTTTAGTTTCGAGCATCTTACTGTAAATATACCCCGCCGCGGGTTTACCATACGTTACCCACCACTGAAACCAGAACCGAGCCTCCCGGTGAGCTTCACCAACATGCAAATTCCAGCCCGTTATGTACTTATTCTTCCCACGCTTAACATACATACAGGATTCTTCCGCGCCTACTTGAAGTACATATATTATGTTGTTGTACAACTCCCTCAACTTCTCTTTATGATAAGTACTTGAACACATCCCATCCGCACAGTCAGAGAATTCAGTAGGAAAGTTAATAGATTTCAGTTTATTCGTACAATAATTCATATATTTTTCTACTTGAGTTGAATCCCGCTCACCCCAGTGCACCCTATCATTGAAACACAAATGCTTAGTTACAACTTTTGCCTTAATTAGCTTAAAATCACATTCTAAAAGCAAGGGGTAGTGGTCGGACCAGTATACATTGTACAACACTGCCGCACTAATAACCGTGGACCGTGCGGCGCTTGTCACCACACAGTGGTCGAGCCAGCGTCTAGATCCGTGAGCATCACTGACAAAAGTGTAAGTACCACTCGGTAACATATCCATATCTACACACGACAAGGATTGTTCAGAACAAAAACTTAATAGTTCACATGAAAACGACTCACCCGGGTGCGCGTTAAAGTCACCCAGCACGAAGACGGATTCCACGTCGTTACTTTCAACTATCGACTGAATTTCGCCTAAACAATCCGTAAATTCACTTATGTTATCCGCGCAGTCAGTCGGCATATACACCGACATAACAATCACTGACCGGTCACTCATAACTATCTTGATAGCCGCTAGCCGCACACTATTGCACTGAATGACAGAGACATACGGGAATAGCGCTTTCCTCCACAGTATCGCCACACCACCGTGTGGTCTCCCTCGAAGCAGCGCTGAAGAATCAACAACTGATTTTCCCGTAAAAGCAAATTCATCATCAATGGTGCCAAGGAAAGGGATATCATGAACCATCAACCATGTTTCCTGCAACCCGATTATTCCAGCCGTGCGACACAGCTTACGCACACATTCCACAGATCTAACCACGTTTTTACAATTAAAGCTTATTAATTTAGTCGTATCTTCCATTATAATTATTATTTTATTACATATTATCTTCATTTCCATTATTTCCATTATTCCTTGTAAAATTCACAAAACGTCGAAACACAACCCCCTCTGGCCAGAAATCCTCCGTTAAAAATAAATCCAATTTATGTTTAGGTACAAAAACTTTGTACGCATCATAATCCTTTTTAAATTTCATCGACATTTTATCCAACTTCACGCTAATATTAGTTTTACTCCTTATATACTCGGAGATGTCATACACGGAAACCTCTTTGGCAACATTGTAAATATAGACAGGGACTTTGATATCCGCCGCCTTGAACTTATTATCAGAAGACAATACTGCTTTTCCCTGCTGCCCAATAAACTGGTTTCTAAGTTTCCATCTCTGCCCGTGTCTCCAATCACTATCATGAGCCTGCGACTTGAATATCCCGCCCTCTGCAATTTTAGAGTAAGGCACATTTCGTTGCACGTTACCCGATTTATTCATCTCATTTTGTCTCGGCGACTTGACCTTGGGTAGCGATGTTATACGCTCAGCTGACGGGTGAGTCATCGCCTCGGCCGGTGCAGGCGGGGCGGCCCGCTCGGTCGGTTTTTTGCTCGAGCGCTCGCTAACAGGTGATGTAGGTACACTAACGAACGGTGCCGCCCGCGATATTTGACTACCCTCCATTGACGATTTATTAATTTGTTTATCATCGAACATCTCCAGGGACACCTCTGATTCAGTTGGTACATGTTGGAGGCCCATTGGACCACTACATAACTCAAAATTATTTTTTCCTATATATGCACCTCTTTTGTAATTTACGTTTTCCTCAAAGTTATTTACTATCGACGCTTTCTTGAGGTTTTCTAGCTCAGCCTTCACTAATTCCAGCTCCTTCTTGGAGGCCGTTTCATTGATTAACATTTCGGTTTGGCTTCGCAATTCAACAAGATCTCTCAGAATCTTGGTCGCGTCTAGATGGTTAAACGTTACGGGCGGTAATTTGTGCAGCTCCCTAGCCACAAACACCGGAATTTCGTCCACCTTACAATTTTTCATCATGACAATTATGTCGTCCAAATCACGATTTCCTTTTCCATTGCCCTTGCGTCTTGTCAATTCCTTTGTCTTAGACAGGGATTCAAAAAGTAATTGTTTTGCAGCTGCGATGTCACTTTCCGAAAAAGCCGTCACACAGATACGTCTCAAGCTCGGTTCATCCAAAAGATGCTGTTTATTGCTAATATACGCCAATAACTCGTTTATCACCAAATTACACGAACCACATTTCACGAAATTAGACATTGTTAATACTAACAACCCCTCCACTCACACAGTGTGAGTCACACTCGCTACCGTTCGCAAGCGCGGGCGCCGTGAGACTGATGATGCCCAATTCTTCAAACATGTGGCCACCGAAGTCAAGCGTTTGAAACGCTCGAATAATCGCCCAACACGTTGTGACGCAATCATGTGGAACCATGTTTAAACTAGTATTATTGTTTCAGTGTGTACCGGTACCCGGGCTGGGCTTCAGGCGCGGGTCGTATTGGTGTGTCTGTCGCCGCGGTTTCTACTTCCCAAACACGACAGCCGACAACAGATACTACAATGGCAGCGACATTGAAGAAGAGTACGAGCAAAGCTTACTGGTGAGTAAAGAGCACAGCATTTATAGATCTCGCCAGCTATTATATAAACCTATCAAGGTTTCCGATAGTGGCTAAGAAAAAAAAAATATTTTTCACGGGTCTAACGCGATTATTATTTATTACCCTTATTTCTGACGTTTCGAAACGTGCTGCACCGGTCATGGTCGCAGATAACTGTCGTCCGACCATGTTGTCAACGGAGATATGTATGAGTGCCTCAGACCAAGAAAAAAAGATAGACAGAGCATTAAAAAAAGATAGATAGAGAAGCCGGTTCTGTGCCAAATAAGTTTAGCATACGCTCACGTAGGCATTAACAAACTAAATTGCACAAAACCTAATCCAAGTTTAATTCGGAATGTATGGAAAGTGGTGACATGTAATTGATTAGGTATACCAACCTTATTTGTAGCATATTTTAAGCACATTACATGATAATTCATTATGTTTTGTAATCAAATAAATCCCTTATGTATAATGTTGGTAATATCAAGCACCACTTTATAATAATAGCCTTTCATAGCCTATTGTCCATTGAAAATGAAATTTCAGTGGCACTTTAGTACTAAATTACTTAAGCTCTTAAATTTAATTACTGTTAGTAATTGAGGTGTTTATTTTAACAAAAACACGAGTGTGTCAATTCATTAACCTCTTTGTCCGAGAAACGAAATGTATAAAAAAGTAACGACCAAAAAGTTAAATTTGGAGACAGAATGACTTAATATCGTTACTGACTATTTCTCAATATAATTTGAGACGTTGGTGCCGGGAAGTGGAGTCTTCTCTCTAGAGGTCGCTACACGCCTCCCTAAGGCATTGTAAGACGGAACTGATTGAAAGATTTAATAACCGAACCAGATTGTTCTCATAGCTCAGATGGTTAGAGCGATAGACCATGTATGCCTGTGGAGGCCGGTTCGAATCCGGCTCGGAGCATACTAAACTTTTTTTTTTAATTTGATAAATAATGTTAGCAGACGCAACTTAGTTTACAAAATTGATTTAACGGTAACTTGGTTAATACTTATTCTTGCGCAGTAAAATGATTTCTATTAAAAGAAAACACTTATTCTATACTCAAAATTGTTTATGAATAATGAATATGACTCATGGTATTTTTTAATAAAAGTTCGGGTCACATAATGAGGTTAAGAAAGTTTGTTGATTAGGGTAGCAAGACCACAGTCCAAAATTCAACAAAATTATTGTATTTCAAAATGAGCTGAGTGGAGCAAACCACCCACATAGGTAGCTTAATTAAACAAAAACATTAAATTACGTTCACACTCAGTTATTCAGCCTGTTGAGTTCAAACAAACGAAACACGCGTGTGTTTGTTTTTCTTGTTTGTTTATAAAGTGTTAGTTCAAGGCTCGTGGTCTGCTTGGGCGACATTTGATAGGTTTTCGTGACAGGTTGTGACGTGCTCGCAATAAAGTGACATGTCACCAGTAAATTATCTTAAGGTATTTACTTACTCGTACAATGAAGAATGTAAAACATCTTGAAACCAAGCGTAACTCACAAATTTACCCAAAGTCCTGAGGGGTGATCGCGTAATTTTTCAAACTCAAGTTAGGACACTCAACTATCATTTTCCCATACAAAAACAGACATCTAGATCTACCTGACGCACGCTCTATGCGTTACGCGATCGACCAGCTGATTAGTGACGTCAATTTAATTCTGCGGGTCGATTACGTAACGCATTGTACGCGTGTCCGGTAGATCTAAATGTAAATTTTTGTACGGGAAAATGACAGTTGAATTGTCCTAACGCTCGTTCAAAACGCTACGTGTGTACCCCTCTGGAGCCCAATTCACGGCCCGATCGAGACTATGTCTATAGAGATGATTTCTATGTCTATTGAAAAACCTTACATAAAGTCGAAGACAGCCAATGTCTTATTCTGGGGCATGATAGAGATGATGTTGTCAATATTTTCCACCATTAAGCCACTGACAGATTAATGTTAAAGAAATTCAGTGATACTAGCATCTCGATAGCTACCGACAAATCTTCGAATCTCAATCGCTGTGAGTAGGCTTATCTCGAGTATGTGTGTGAGATTTTGAGAATACGGAAATTGGTTTTCGTTCGTTTTTTCGAGATATGTGTATAAGGCTTCTCCCTTGTTAGACCTAACAACTTTAGCCCCAATGTTTCATGAGACCTAATGTTTCACTAGACCTAATGCATTTCTTAAATAGTAAACTTTATATTAGGATTATTGCAAAACAAACTTTTTTCGTGGGGAAATGCTTTTACGCATCCCGCCTGGCTGGGGAACCAGGACTGGTATGACGGACTCCCGGGAACCGCCCGTACTACCGTCTAAAACCCCACGGTGTTCTGCGCGCTGCCCTTTGGTGGATCCAAGGTAACGCTTGCGCATACTTCCGCGACTCCGCCAGCAGCTGCCTCCATGTGGGACCCGTCACGGGGGGAGGCGTAAGTACCCGCCCCCAGAAAACCATCGTTAAGGAGCGCACCTGAACACCTGGCACGCTCTCCAACTCGAGGACCTGTGTGGGTGGCAGACGCCCCCGCGTCCCGGGTCGCGTCGGCGCCTACCGCCATAATGAGGACATTATGGCGGTAGGCGCCGAGCATGCGCCTCACGCCTTCGTCCGGTTCTGCGGCGGCGCATTGGGTGAGCCTCAGCACAGGCTTCTTCCTTCTCGGCCAGGACGTTCTCGCCGAAGTCCAAACCTAACCTATATTCAAAGAAAACCGGAAAAGTTCACTGTTTCGAAGGAAAATGCATTAGGTCTAGTTGTGACACTCCGGCCTGAGTCAGTGAGCTTTAAAGTGGGTCATGGATTTTAAATGATAGCCCCGAGCCGTGAGAAATGTCAATTCGTCCTTTTATTTTTAGAAGTGGGCGCTTTAGGACAAATTTATTTACTAACGGAGACACTTAATGTAGTACAGTAATGAAACTAGGTTGGTCCTTTAATACATTTTATTTATAACACAGTGCATGTATCACCATACGAACAAACTAGAACGTAGCCCAGGCGTCCCCGGCAATCTTATAGTTATTTTTCAAAGTATATGACAACCAAATATACCTATTTATGAACTTTGGACCTTAAAAATAAAACAGACTGAATCACTAGCGTAGAGTGTGTTTGTGTGTATGTAGACACGATTACGACAGTACCTTCGCATGGTTCTACAAAACCATGATCCAAAACATGCGCCTGACGCGAATCGGTACAGCTACCGGCGTATCTCGCCACTGCCCGTTGCTCAGGAAAAGTGAATTAGCATTCGCGAAACCGACGTCTCCTTCACCAGCGAGAACAGACTCCTACGCCCGTCCCAAGGAAACGCGTACTTCTTCGCCCGTCCCAAGGAGCCCTGGAATTCAAAATACGCAGGTTTACATATCATTCACAAACAAAATTTGTCCCCGCCCCCTTTGCTTACATGATCGGATAAATATGACACTCACCTTTTCGGGCTCGTTCAAGAAGCCTTCGAGGCTGTAGTGAACACATTCCTGTAATAAATAATGTGAGGCTTAGTTATTTCTCCATGACATAACTTATAAGGCTAGCATTTCGCATGTGAACAAAATAATATTATGGTGACATACCTAGTTGGTGTTAATAACCGGCAGCGGCGCTTTGACGTCAGGCGTGCCTAGCAGACGGGTTCAGTATAGCGGAGGCCCTTTCCTGTCTTCATCTGAGTCGATGGCGTCGTACATGTGGATCGTAATATCTCGACGGATATAAAACTTCGCCCTTTCCCAACGCTCCTCACATCACGGCAGCCGTCAGAAAGCCTTTTCTCAATGAACGATGGCTAACATCCTGGATGAAAACCGATTTGCTATTCCACTTCTTGCAGAGCAAAACTCCTACGCCGGCCGCCACCAAAATGTATGACTTCTCCTGTTTTTTTTTTAAAAATAGCGCGGTACATCCGCGGCAAGGAATCTCGGAAATTTGCCTATCGCACAGTGTGTGGCCACCTTAAAATGAGGGGCGTTCAGACCGTTATCAAAACACCTGGGAATAAAAAAAACGATGTTACATAGTGAAACGTTAGGTCTAATGAAACATTAGGGCTTAAGTTGTTAGGTCTAACAAGGGAGACCCGTCTATTAGATATTGTTGCGAATACACTTTTTCAGCTTCATTACTGTTTACGTTAAAAGATGAAGCTACCTATGACTAATGCTGATTTGACAACAATGGTAAGTATATCAAAGAAGCCCAATTTCTTTTCTAAAGTCACCCCAACCGATGGCAGGCCTGTCACTCTTGCCACTTGGGCTAATCTCGGCTCCTGAACACCTCAGAGGAGCAAAATCACACAAACGTGGTTGACATTATCGTTCGTACACAGTCCAGCGTGATGGTCACTGTCAGCGCCAATCAAAACGCGACAACCTTAAGGCCATGGTCTCCGGTCGAAGCAGCATGGAAGTTCATCTACATTTCCATAGAACGTCATGCTGTAAACTGGCGTGCGGCGTTAACCGGAGACCATGGTCTAAAGGGACTTACTAGGTAGGTAATACACAAGCTCTTTAGTAGCACGAAAGCATGTTAGTTTCGAGCAAATTGCATGTGTTTGGAAAGTTGACTAGACCTTTAGTAAACGAAAGAGCACGTGCTATGTGTCAGAGCGCGTTGGTATGATTCGAGTTTTCTAGCTTTCTAACATCGGGTATGCTGTACGTACCTAAGTAGTATTGTTTATCCTATGCCGACGGTCCTCTGTAAACGCGAAAAATATTAAGCTTCCGCCAACATTTGTAATTTGTCGGATAGCGCCAAAACATTCCATTAACCCCCTATCTCCCACTACGATCTTCATCACAAGGCCGGTTCACTGATCGAAATAAGTTAAGGTCATTTTCACGAATCATTTGGCAAGATTAACCGCTTCCTAACGACATCGGCGACTAAAAATATAAAGAAAAAAAGGAGTCGGGTTCTTTCGATCCAATTTATCCCTTATCTACAGGGTTTCCCAGAACTACCAGGTCACAGTGACACTGGCGGTAGGTCAGCTCAAGAGGAACCTAACCAGCCTAACATGACCCCAGTAAAAGATGCACGGTTTTCGAGTTATTACCGAAATAAACATTTTTGAGAATTTTCCTCTTTGTTTTTACATTTTTAGTACCAGCATCGACTTGGAAAGCTTTTAACAGCAGTTTTTTCGTATGTATCAAATTAAGTTCAAACAGTTCGCCGCTAACGCTTTTATGTGGTCATGAAAGGTGAGCCGTGAATCTAATATGACACCTAGGTTCTTGGCGGTATGTCTCTTCCGTTAATAAAATTTGTCAGAGATTTAATTCTTAGAGATATATTTAATGATTTTCACTTTGTTCTAAGTATACAATACACCAGTGGCGTTCCCATCGGCTTGGGTAAAAAATATTTTTAATAGTTATACTTTTACAACTATTTATGTTCCGGGTTACCCATTGAAAATTTTCATGCGCCATCCCTGTACATACACGACACATGTTTTACTTTTTATTTTTGATTTAAATACGCGACCTCGTTAAAGTGTCGATTATTGGTGCATCACGTTAATCATTAAAATTTTCTAGGTGTTAAACCTCGGTTTTTTAGACAGATGACATCATGTACGAAAGAGCTATTATTTATTCGGTACTTGAAGGTACATAAGTGAGTCCTCCTGAATGAAACGGTCTTTACAATGTAACCTTTCAGACGAAATTGGGAATATAATTCCTTTTCCTTTATGAATCAATCACAAAATGTATTCAGGTCGAATACAAATAGAATTTTAGTAAATTACTACCTACAGCCTATTTTCGAAATATTATTTCTACTGTGAATGGTATTGATTGCCGTTACATAATCGTTTAACTAAAGGCGGTTTTAGATTATACTCAGGAAAAATACAGTATAGGGTATAGAGAAAATGTAAATTAACCGAAATAAAAATTAAATTTTTTTTTAATATGTCTTCCGACTTTATCGGGAAAAACGCGCTTACTGATATTTTGTTGGATTTTGTGTCTAGATAATTATTTAAAGGAAAATTTGTAATTTCTCCATAGTAAGTAGTGGTCAATAAAATGACTGGACTAGGTACTAGGTATAACTTAAAAGCCAGGTGAAATTCAATCTTATCAGCACTTGGCATAAGTATTATCAGTATTATCCCTAGCTAACTTGGCGGCATGATACGGAACCCGAGATATTAACATAAATACTCGCTCTTCGTAGTAGACGACTCGTGTTTTTTTTAAACCTAGCTATTATTTGCAGAACCATCCCAGCCTCTACTCCAAAGAGTATGGCTTCGAGTGTCTCCCCTGCGCGGAGGGTTGCGAGGCCTGCATCGACGGCTCGCCGTGTGTGGCCGCTCTTAACTGGGTGGTGAGGACTAGCATATTCGCCCTCGCCTGCTTGGTGATATCCTGTCTGCCGTTCATTGTGTACTTTACCATCAAATATGGACATGTCAGGGTAAGTACGATTACATAATTATAGACCGGTTTAGCCTAGTTGGTATATTAAAGTTAAATTAAATATATTTTTATTTCAGATTTCCAATATCCATATAATGTTAGTATAAATCTTAATCTAGGTTAGTTATGCTCATATAAATGTAGGTACTTATTTCTACTTAACTCTAAATTGAGCCACTGCTTTCACTTGGCTGACCCAGTATATTAAAATAGGGCAGTCGTACTTGTCAGCAATCACCCCCAGGATGCTGTTGGAGCTTCCTCTAAGCCTGTTCAGTAGCGAGGCGATTTTCTTTCGCATAAGTGCCTGGAAACTGTCTGTGCGGGCCTCCGCAAACATGAGCGAGGCACTACACCACCTTGTTAGTCCCAACAGCATCCTGAACGCATTATTATACTGTACACGCAGGGCGTTATAGGCTTTTTTAGTGTACCTTACCCACAGGCTGCTCGAGTAAAATGATTGGCAGTACGCTTTAAACAGTGTGATTTTAACTTCAGTGGAACATCGAGCAAACCTGCGGGCAATCATGTTAGCCCTAACAGCCAACGCCCTGCGCTCCCGTTCTATATCCAGGTCATCATTCAGATCACGTGTTATGATGTGCCCCAGATATTTAAAGTCCTCGACCACCGACAGGGTGGTCCCATGCAGTACAACAGGAGCCACAAAAGTAGGCTGCTTCTCTTTCTCCGCCTTGAAAACCATGACAACACTTTTCTTCGGGTTATACTGCAGTCCGTGCTCCTCAGCAAACCCCTCACATGCTGTCACCAGTTTTCTAAGTGCACTGATAGAAGGACTCAGCAGCACCATGTCATCGGCGTAGCTGATGTTATTCATACAATAACCATCAATGTAGCACCCCACATGCATGCTGCTGAGCCCAGCTAACAACTCATTTACATAAAAATTAAACAGCCTAGGCGACGTTAGCCCACCCTGTCGTACACTCGTACCCCACACTCGAGTTTGTACTCGGAGGACAGACTGTCGGCCCATCTCACCTGATTTAGCTGGCTGCAATACCAATATTTCAGGATGTGCACCAACTCTTTTGGTATGCTTGTTTTCTCTAACTTTCGCCATAAGATGCCATAGTCTACTCTGTCAAAGGTTTTCGACAAGTCGAGAAAACAAGCATAAACAGGTGTTTTCCTACGCGTATAGTACCCCGCAGTATGCTTTAGACTTAAAATGGCACTTTCAGTGGACAGCCCAGTTCGGAAACCGAACTGAGCATCATGAATCTTTAGGTGCCCATCTAGAATGGAGTCCAGCATACTGTCGAGTATCTTAGCAGCCGTCGTTGCTAGCGAGATGCATATTGGACACGTCTCCGGTCTTGTTTTTGGGCACTGGCACTACTAAGGTCTTCATAAAAGCCTTGGGCAAGTAAGAGTGGCTCAAACATAAACTTAAAAACATTGCGAGCACACGGGGCAAATGAACACCGGCAAACTTGAAGTGCTCTATACTGAGGCCGTCGTGGCCAGGCGACTTTCCTCTCTGCATCTTGTTTATAACTTTAGCCACTGCTTTAGCTGAAAATACCGTCCTGACCCCCACGACCCCCCTTTCAAACCCTACATCTGCATCCGTGCGGTTGCCCAACAGAGACTTGACCATAAAGTGTCCTCAAAACAACTCTGCAATCTCAATAGGGTCACATGTATCTTCAACGCCCACAGAAAAGCCCAGGCTTCACTTCCATTTTCCTAGTTCCTTTCCAAAACTGTTTGAAATTGCCATCCTTATGAACCAAAGCAAGCTTATCCATTTTAAACTGTTCCTCCCTATCCAGGCACCATTTTAATTTCGATTTAAACACCTTTCTACTATCATTCATCAAGTTATACCATTTCCCCATATTCCGGTTTCCCCATAGTTAGCCATAGTTGGAAGTGAAGCCGGGCGTCCCTGTGCGCCTCAGCCAGATATTTATTCCACCCAGGAACATATCCGCCTTTCCTGCGCTTTTTACACTCGTGGGTCATGACCGACGACACATTTGATAGAATATTAATTATCTCATTTTACATATTATCTAAGACTTGGAAATTATCACTACAGTTACATTCATTATCACAACAATTGCTTAACGCATAAGGAAAATCCAATTTTTTTAAAATGATTATTACAAATATTGCGGTACTTTTCAATTTGGTCCTCGGTTCTTACACCCCATGTTACCTTATTGCATAGTTTAACCGTAGGTACATAAACAGGTTTCAAGAGTTTCAGAGAGCACTCAATACGCATAGGAAAGTGGTCAGACCAGTATACGTCATGCATGACTGATATATTAGCTATAGTGCTCTTTGCGCAATCAGTGACTAGACAATGGTCTATAGTGACCCTGCCTACGAAGCTTGAGGTCCTGGGTTTGAATCCCGGTAAGGGCATTTATTTGTGTGATAGGCACGAGTATTTGTGACCAAGTCATGGATATTTTCTATGTACATATATAAGGTATTTATTTATCTATATAAGTAAGTTTATCGTCGTCTAGTTGTCATAGTACAAGCTTTGCTTAGTTTGGGACTAGGTCGGTTTGTGTAAGATTGTCCGCAAATATTTATTTATTAAATAAAATGGTGATTGTGCAATTTATTTGAAATTTTTCTAAATTTTCTTTTAGCTAGGTAGGTATGTTATTTTTTTCCTACCCTGAAATACCCGACTGTTTTATCGGAAGATGCTGGCAATATCGCCAACATTAAGGTAAAAGTACGTTTCACCAAACGCTTAAGACCTCGATGTACGTTTATTTTTTTAATAAGGTCTGCTAGTTTTATAGGGCTATGTACAAAAGTACAATTGTAATTTAGATACATTTGTCATCATTTAAATGTATCTAGAAATTAATAACATACTTATAGATATACCTACTTAAAATATTTTTATAGTTTTTTGGGTCGGTTTCCGTGGTTTGTACCATTTACCGAACTAAGAAACGTGATTTGCACATAATACCGAATCGGCGCGCCGCTACACCGAACTACGGAAGAAATGTATGGGATTTGGGCGCTGCGTTCAAACTTTAGTTGGTTACTGTTGATTGAGATTATTCTTCAAACTAATTGCGCTAGTATTGTTACCTACTTCAAAAATCTTAGCGATCTGTTAAACTTGAAAATAAAACTTTAGTTCAGATAACACATAATAATGTTCATGTCAGCTTTTTTCACTAACTTCGTTAAATTCAATTTGAATCGTGAGGGTTTAAAGTATTGGTATTATTGTTAACCCAGGTGGTCCGCGCTGCAAGTCCAGCGCTCCTCAGGGTCATCGTCTTGGGGGCTCTGCTCATCTACTGCACTACCCTGGTCATGTATGGAAGGCCAACGGTGTTCACGTGCACAGCCAGGGTCTGGCTGCGGGAGGTCGGCTTTTGTCTCACATATGGGGCTCTGATGTTGAAGACGTGGAGGTAATAAACGACATTACTCTCCTTAATTGGCTACAATTCTGCATGATGCCATTCGATCCAGTTTTAGAGAGAATCAGATGTTTGTGTGGGACCAAATACAATCAGAGCACAGTAAGACATTTTTTTTTGTAAAAATGAGTTGCAGATACTGACTCATACAAAGACAAAGAATTCTGACCGGTGTCCAATTTTGACTATTATATTTGCTTTGTTGTGCTGTAATGGTAGTTAGAAATAGGAAAGTGGCTTATTTGGAGTAATTGTGTTAGAATCTTGGCTAATTTACTGCAAAATTAGGACCTGACTTCAGAAGGTCGGCTCCTGTCGTACGGATCTTTTGATTCAGAGGTGGAAGGAACTTAGAATATAACTTTGAACCTTAAAATGGACAACAAATAGGGAAACCCTTCAAATTGCACATAGCAAAATAGTGCCTTTGTGATGCTGAATAATCCCAACGATTGAGGTCAGGAAAAAATACAAAAACTACGGCTAGAGGATGGTCTCATTTTTTTCCGGCTGGGTAGACGTTGTCGAGTTAAGGGTAAATGACATTGGATAATCATTGACTTTAATCTAATTTGATGGAAGTTTTAAGCAAAATCTAGGAATGTAAATATCATTATTAACTACACCGGAAGATGATTTTATATTGTTCTCAATGTCGAAATTCCATAATGGAAATGGAATGGGGAAAATGGCCAACAAACCTACATTGATAATATGTTCTTTTGTTAATTTTCTTTTTAAAAATGATTGGCATTGAATTGACTTACTTACAAAAGGGGAATTTCATCTTCAAATTCCATCATCGTTCACCGTTACCTAACGAAGTAGACCTTTTGCCTGTAGAACGGTAATACTCGTAAATATCAACGAATGCCATGGAAAAATAAAACAAATTACTTAAATGGAGAAATAGAAAACAATTCTCAATACGCTTCATAAAGACTTAACAATTTTTCCAGGCTCGTACAACACAACTGTAACTTAGTAAAATCACTCTAACTGTTAACAAAATAAAGCTGTAATTTCAACTACAATCGGGGAAAAATATGATGTTGACACGTGAAGGCAGTGGTGGGCGATCTTTTCACATGGTCGGAACTTTTGTACGTTTTGAGTAACGCTCAAAAATTGTTGGTTTGTTTTCGTAGTTCTGTTTGCTTAAGTGTGAAATTGACAAAATTTACAACTACCTACGCTACAATTTGTATTTGGGTCGATGTTCCAACTCCGCTCCTAGTGCGAGCGAGCCAAACCGCCACGCGATACGCGGGTCATATGGTATCAACTTACATGACCACCGGCGACACGATATGGTAGAGTCTGTCTAGTTAGCCGTCAAAGGTCATCATGTCAAGTTACAAGTCTGTTGTGGTCGCTGATGGGGCTCCGCGGGCTGTTGCCAACAAGGCGCGGCTCCAATCCCAGGCGCCAAATCCCCCGTCACCTTTCTTCACCAAATGTTCTTTTCCCACTTAAACGACTCGGGCCTTCAGGCCACCAACACGAGTCTCGAAACACTTCACCAAATATCCCAACAAAACACTCGGACCTTGTCCACAAAACGAGCGATTACAACCCAAAAAACAAAGCACGTTGTTCCACCGAACTCTGACGTGTTACGTGGTGAAAATTTATGACAAGTCAAGTGTCACTGTCAAAAGCAAAGAGGCGCGTTCACGGAGCCGCTTACAGAATAAACGGTCGGGTAATCGCGCGGCCCGAACAAACACCCGCCTCGGAACGGCCTCTAAGCCGGTCCGCTATACTAAGGGAAGTCGCGATAGGGTTGCTACCGCTCGCTTCAGAACCGAGTCCCCAACCATGACCTCGGCAAACCGAGGGGTCCCGTCTTTACCGGGAAACAAATTAACAATGCGCCCCCGGCGCCATCGCAGTGGCGGAAGGTTAGCATCCTTAACTAGCACAAGGTCTCCAACTCTGGGGGGACTGGTTTTGTCAGTCCACTTGAGGCGCAGCTGCAAAACATGCAAATACTCTAATGACCATCTGGTCCAAAAGTTCTGAGCCATTTGTTGCAGCATCTGGTAGCGCGACAAACGACCGGAGGGTACGTCCCGGAGGGGGTGCTCCGGCAACGCTGCAAGTGGCTGACCAATCAAGAAATGGCCTGGAGAGAGCGCTTCCAGGTCATTTGGGTCGGAGCTGAGCGGACACAACGGACGGGAATTGAGGACGGCCTCAATTCTACAAAACAACGTCGCGAGCTCCTCAAAAGTCAATACAGTTTGACCTACTACCCGATACATATGGGCTTTTGCTTGCTTCACGCAAGCCTCCCAGATTCCACCCCAGTGGGGGCAGCCTGGCGGATCAAACGTCCAGGTGATACCCCGACGGGAGAGGTCTGTTCCAATATCAATCTTATTTTCAAATAAAAATTTTACAACATCTTGTAAATAACGGTCGGCACCCTTGTAATTGGTTCCACAATCTGACCGGATCAGAGATGGGAGTCCCCTACGGGATACAAATCTATCCAAGGCCGCAATAAAAGCCTCCGTCGTAAGAGCACCTACGAGTTCAAGATGAGCAGCCTTGGTCGACAGGCATACGAAAACGCACAAATACGCTTTTACAACCTTCGCATTTCGAAGTCGCGACGTTTTCACTAAAAAAGGTCCGGCAAAATCGGTCCCAACCCTAGAGAAGGTCCTAGCCTCGTTGACCCGATCAGGAGGAAGGTCGCCATCTGGGGCTGCATCGTGGCTGCCTTGAGCCGAAAGCAAGGCAAGCACCGAAACACGATGCTCCGAATAACCCGTCGGCTGTTCAATATCCAAAAGTCTCGCTGCAAAATGCCCAAGAGTGCATTGCAGCTGGCATGCGAGTTCTTTATGTGGCGGTCAATCACCAACAATTCCACCAGATGCCCCTTCTTAGGCAGCAAAATGGGGTGGCGCACCGAGTACGGCAAGCTAGCGTTGCGGAGCCGTCCTCCAACCCGGAGTGTGCCCGACTCGTCAATGAACGGGTTGAGGCGTGCTATAGCCTTCGGTAGCTTAGGACGTCCCTGCCGCAGGGGCTTCAATACGTCCCCAAAGTGTTCTTCCTGCACAACCCTAATCCAATGATGTAGGGCGGCATTCCGCTCTTCAGTGGCGAGAACACTAACGCGTGACCGGTTGTCAGGGTGGCGACAATTGTGTATAAATCGCTTGACCCAGGCGGTCACTCCAACAAGCTTGTCGAGAGAGCTATACCGTTCTAGCAACCAAGCAGTGTCTGACACTGGAGCGGTCTCGACAAGGTGAACACTCAAGCCAGAGGATGGGGTCCCAATCACCCCACTGGCAGGCCAGAGTGTCTCCGGTTCCAACAACCAATCTGGTCTCCACCACAGTGAGTGGGCAACAAGCTCAGGTGCCGTGCAACCCCTGGACGCCACGTCCGCTGGGTTCAGTTCACCTGGCACGTGTCTCCAAACCAAAGCAGTCTCAGAGTTCTGGATCTGCGAGACCCGGTTGGCCACAAAGACCTCCAAAGTATGGACTGACGACTTCAGCCAACACAATACAATTTGGCTATCAGTCCATGCGTAGACACTCTCCTCAAGGTTCACGGTGTCTTTCAAGGTAGAGGCCACGTGGTTCAGTAGGCGTACAAGAAGAGCCGCTCCTGATAATTCCGATTTTGGGATGGTCAAACGCGTGCGAAGGGGAGCCACCTTGCTCTTCGCCATTACCAAGTGCAAATCGACCGATCCGGCGGAGCTGACCGTCCTCAAGTAGACGGCAGCTGCATACCCTCGCTCGGAGGCGTCGCAAAACCCGTGTAGGGTTACTCGGCATTTCCCTGCCGGCAACAGCTTACGCGGCAGTTCGACCTGATTTATCTCCGGGAGCGTGGAGAAGAAAACCTCCCAATCGCTTAACAAATTTCCGGATAGCGGATCATCCCAACCTAGTTGGACCATCCACAGGCGCTGCATAAATGCCTTCGCCGTGAAGATGACCGGCGCGATCCATCCATTCGGATCGTACGTCCTGGCCACCGTGGACAGCACAAGCCGCTTCGTCCAGACCCTCGGGGAATCCAGTTCCACCCGATAGGTGAACACATCTTGGACTGGTCGATACTGCACGCCTAGGACTGATAACATGTGCGGGCTCTCGACATTTTCGAAGAGGTGCGGATCCTGCTGGTGATCCTCGGGGAGGCCAGCCACCACGGCCGGTGAGTTAGACATCCATTTGCGCAACTCATATCCACCCGTCCGCAAGAGCTCAACCAGCTCATCCCGCAAAACCAAAGCCTCTTCGACACTGTTTGCCCCGGTGCACACGTCATCGACAAACAAGTCCCGTTCCAAAATGGCGGACGCTCGAGGGAACCTCAGTCTCTCTCGAGTCGCCAATTCCAACAAAGTTCGAATTGAAATGTACGGGCTGCTCTTCAAGCCGTATGTATTCGTATTCAACTCGTACACCAACATCGGTTCATCAGGGCTCTCGCGCCACAAGATCAGCTGATACCGACGATCATCAGGATGGATCACTGTCTGCCGAAACATCATCCGGATGTCGGCGACGAACACCACCTGATGTTTCCTAAAATTTGTGAGGATATCCGTGATATCCTTGTGCAGCTTAGGACCGGCATGCAAACACTGGTTCAATGACACCCCAGTCGAGGTGGCCGCGGACCCATCAAAGACCACGCGAATCTTGGACTCCGGGGATTTTAGGACCGCGTGATGCGGCAGGAAGCAGTGCTCCACTGTTCTCCAATCCATCCGAGCCACCGACATGTGTCCCAAACCCTCGTACTCCCTCATGAAGTCCACATACTTCTGCCGGAAGAGCGCATCTCTTCTCATTCGGCGTTCCATCGAAACCAGCCGCTTCTCAGCCATCTCACGTGACGCTCCGAGAGGAGGTCGGTGGATGAGCAGAGGAAGTCGTGTTATGAACCGACCAGAGCAGAGGCGCCCAGTATTATTCTGGTAAAACCGTTTGCACTCTTCCTGCTCGGGGCTCATACGCGACGCGGTAGGTGGTTCCTCAATCTCCCAGAACCGTTGCACGGCTTCTGAAAGAGCAGTTCCAACCAGACAGCCCTCCTCAGTAGGAGGCGGTGGAGCCGCTAACACCAAACCCATTACAGCATGGCCAAACACCGTTTCCAGTGTAACCAGTCCGCCAGGCTGTAAGGTACGGTTGCCGCTCAACAGCACCCGCCCAAGAACGTCTGCACCCAGCAACACGTCAATCGGACCAGGTCTGTCAAATCCAACATCCGCCAGAACTAATCCAGCTGTCAAACTCCGAACCTCTGGAGGCAGCTTCACCTGGGGGAGTCTCCCCACCACTTCATCCAATACTAACGCGGGAGCAGTAATCCTCGCGCGTGAAGTGGGATCCGGTCCAAAGGTGAGTAAGGTCTGCCCTACCAGGTTTGACACTGTCACATTGCCTACCCCACGTATACTTTCCGGGTGGGGTTTCACAACCAATCCCAACTGTCGCACCAACCTGCTGGATACCATGCAGCCTTGCGCTCCCGTGTCAAGAAGAGAGCGCACGCAGGCTGATCCTCCGCCAGGGCCCCAAACACAAACCGAAGCCGTGGGCAATAACACGGTCTCCGAGGGCGTGGCGGTTGCTGGTGCGTGGGCGGCGTATCCCTAGCAGGGATAACGCGTTGCGTCCTGTTCCGCATGGGAGGGCCGCTCGTACCGCTCGAGCGGGTCCCACTCCAGCTGGTACTGCCGTCGCGCCATGCGTGCCGCCTGCGGCCCCTGGTATGTCCTACTCCGGCCGTACACCGGAGGTCCCGACGCCAAGCGGGGTCGCTCCACAAGCGGCGGTGACATCCGTGGCGCCTGTCGGGGTGGCGGCGTTTGCGGGCACCCGCCCGTAAGGACCCCCCGTTGGGGCACGGGTGCGTGCGAAGTAGTCGCGTAGTTTTGGAGGGGAGGGGAAGGGGGTGTTACCCGACGTCCCCACTCCTCCTCAGTCATGGGCCCCTGGTCAGCCCGCTGCTGACTCCGAACAGGGGAGCATGACCCCTGCGCAGGGGGGGGTGTACCCCCACTGCGGTTCATGCACAAAATGGGGTGGTGCTTCCTACCACAGGACCTGCACGCCTGCGGGTGGGCACAATCTCGCACAAAATGTGGGCCCAAGCAAACAAAGCACCATTGCCGCTGCTTAGCTATGTTGCGGCGTCCCACAAC
This sequence comes from Epinotia brunnichana, assembly GCA_963854355.1. Classification (NCBI taxonomy): domain Eukaryota; kingdom Metazoa; phylum Arthropoda; class Insecta; order Lepidoptera; family Tortricidae; genus Epinotia; species Epinotia brunnichana. The sequence goes on along the minus strand of OY977938.1, from coordinate 29,973,427 downwards.
CCGCTGCGCAAGAAACTTCGGACACGCTGGCACCCGATGGCCAGGGTTCTTGCAGCATAGGCAGACTTCAGGGTCCAATGCACTTATATTATATTGGTGAGGACCCGCTGGTTGTGGGACCGATTTGCCCCACCCTCCCCTTTGAGGTGCAACTCTCCCCTGGGCCCGCTGGGCCCCAGGAGGCCTCGGGGGTGGAGGTAAATCCGAGGTGTCGGCCCGTCGACACTCAAGTTCCAATTGGTCGATAAGATTGGTGAAGGTCGGCAGATGCTGAGCACTTTCACCACCATACCGGTGCTCAAACCTGGCCCTTACATCAGCCGGCAACCGGTTCAACAAAAAATTCAACAATATGTAGGACCACTGGTCCACCGGCAAACCAAGGTTCTCTAAACCCTTGGTCGCTGTCAAAACAGGATTCAGCATTTTCAGCCGGATGTCTGAAGCCTGAGCGATCCGAGGGATATTCCAGATCTTAGTCATAAGAGTATCCGCAAGTCGCCGCACGTTCTGGTATCGGTCCTTCAGCAACGTGCGCGCGATTTCATAATTGTCGTCGGTGACCGACAAATGCGCGATCAAGTCGCGCGGCTCCCCAACGAGAGCAGAAATCAGCTGCGCCAACTTCAACGCCGCTGGCAGGTCCATCCGGGCATGCACCAAACTATCAAAGAGGTCGATGAAGCTGGTCCACTCGTCCAGGTCTCCTCGGAAGACTGGCATGGCATCTGTATGGCTGGCAAGCGCGCTGCCAACCCCGGGTTATTGATAACTGCGTGTTTCACATCATCCTGGGCCGCACCATTCCGAACCCGCAGTATCTCAGAAGCCCTCTCGACAATCCTGTCGCCAAAATCCATACATTGCTCGAAGTCCCGCTCCGCCTGCTCGGCCTCCGGGCTCGTCCGGCTGGGCTCCGCTAGGTAGAGTTCAACCTGGAACTCCACATCCTTGAGACGGTCCGGTACCTCCTCGTACCGGGCCAACAAAGCCTCTTTCCGGTCATTTCTGTCAACCAAAGCTGCTGCAGATGAAAACCAACGCAGTGCAGACCGGATCTTAGACATAGGTGTAGATCCCATTTTAAATTATTTTCCAAACAATACCAAAGAAAATTAAAATTAATTTAATTAATGTGGAAATTCCAATCTCTTGGTCACCCTAGTGAATCAAAACCAAATATCAACTCAATTGCAGAAATGCCTTACAATAACAACCAATATAGATTCTCAAAACGCAGTGGAAGCTCAAATCTATAATCTATAATTGGCTAGTTACATAATTCTTACAACAATTAAGCTTACAAATATATATTTAGCAAAATGCTGCTTATAGCAGCTTGAACAAAACAAATGCCTTATTACCAAACAACAAACTATGAACGGCCTTTCCAATGACAATCAATCAGATATGTGGCTTAGATTAGCCTTCAATTACATTTCAAATTGAATTGTACCAAACATTAAGAAAACTCCTTCCCGGAGGCTGTAATCTTTATAATTTTCACTACAAGGACAATAACTTCTCGAGATATACTGTACAAAACGCTTGCAGTGCCACCAAATAGCGGTTTTCAATAATTGTAAGCTAGTTACTGATTTGAACAAATGTAACTTCAAAATACCCTTTTTACCAAAAAAAAAAACGATCAAAATTCGCGTTTTTTTTTCTTTTGTGTTAAACCACGCTCTGCGTACCAAAAATTGTTCCAACTCCGCTCCTAGTGCGAGCGAGCCAAACCGCCACGCGATACGCGGGTCATATGGTATCAACTTACATGACCACCGGCGACACGATATGGTAGAGTCTGTCTAGTTAGCCGTCAAAGGTCATCATGTCAAGTTACAAGTCTGTTGTGGTCGCTGATGGGGCTCCGCGGGCTGTTGCCAACAAGGCGCGGCTCCAATCCCAGGCGCCAAATCCCCCGTCACCTTTCTTCACCAAATATTCTTTTTCCACTTAAACGACTCGGGCCTTCAGGCCACCAACACGAGTCTCGAAACACTTCACCAAATATCCCAACAAAACACTCGGACCTTGTCCACAAAACGAGCGATTACAACCCAAAAAACAAAGCACGTTGTTCCACCGAACTCTGACGTGTTACGTGGTGAACATTTATGATAAGTCAAGTGTCACTGTCAGAAGCAAAGAGGCGCGTTCACGGAGCCGCTTACAGAATAAACGGTCGGGTAATCGCGCGGCCCGAACAGTCGATCTTCTTTTTTACCTACATGAACCACCATTTTTCTGTTTTCTTTTGGTTTTTGAACTATCGATAAGTGTGGTTTTCGAGTGCGGTTTGCGGCTGATTTTTCATAGGGACTAGCTAAAGTTTCCTATCCGGCCAATATGATATATTTTAATAATGTTTCAGTGGGGACCACATTTTGGTTTACCCCCTTGTCACGGCATCTACGAAGAATTTCTTAGAGAAAGTTAAAGAATTAATAATATAAATATGGACATTTATTCGGACATCGTTTATCCTTCCTACATTTAAGTTTAAAACCTAACATAGTTATATAAGTCCTGTAGTACTAACAACCTACGCGTCTAGAAATTGTCCTAAATAAAAGCATATAATTAATATTTTTTTTTATAATAATGTAAACATCGATACCTACTCTAATGAGATGCCATAATAAAACGAAGGACAGGCTATTGCCGGTAGAAAAGCAGAAAAACTCATTTATAACAGGTTAGTTTTACAGCATTTACTTACTTATTGTGATACAGATAGATAGCATCACAATCTAACTTCATTTTAGTGCATGCGTCCTTGTCTATATACAATCTGGACTAATATAATAAAGAGAAAGAGTCTTTGTGGACGCATCTTCGTGCGTAAAAAGATCTTTAACGTGAAATGAGAGTCCAATTTTATCGTTAGATCTCTAGAGACCTGGTACCTAACAAAATACTTGACATAGTATTAATATTTTCAATCTCTGAGTTTTTCAATGCAATATCCAAAGGGTATCGAAAGGGCACCTAAAGAGCATCCGTGGGAAATATTGACTTTGACATATAAAAAATAGTTCAAGGATTCATTTATATTAAGTAAAGTGTCTTGGGTAGTAAGATTCACATTTTCTTTATTCTTTTAGGTAAATAAGCTCGAGGTTGAGTTTAGATGAAAGCATATTTCAATAGTCGTCTTAAGCTCTAGATTATAGGTTTTAAATAATAAAAACTGCGTTTAATCTAAGAAACTTAATTCTTGCTTTGACATTGATAGAGATAGTTTTTAAATCAAATTTGCTTGTTAAGAGTCCGCAGTAAGCTCGGCCGAATTACACCTTCCAAAATACAAACGGAGTTTAGTTCTCATTTTAAAAATACGTGTTGGATTGTAAAGAAACTTTGGATATACAATGGCATGAGGTATATCTAGGTCTCTTATTAGTTTATATGGCTCCAGTTTATAAAACAAACGAAATACAGCAAAAACAAGCTTGGTATAAAATACTTAAATTTGCTGTATTTGTTTTAGTATGGTATCTGAAGCTATACACCGTGTTTTTTTTATTTCCGTTAACTTTAAGGGAATAATCCTCAGGTTAAATGGAACTAATTTCTCTAAGAAACTAGTGTCTTAACTCTTACTATTTTTCAGATATTCAATAAATCAATTTAATGACCGAATCAGTGTGAAGGGTCCTTTATTTTATTTACGTTTTAATTTTCGTTAAACGAAAAAGGGAATTATTGGGATTTGAACCCCTCACTCCATAAGCAAACTATTTACCACTGAGCCATGTGTTGACAAGTGCTGTCGTAGGTGAAAATTAACTTTGTGTTAATTGAGATTAAGTGTTAGAGCCCTCCCACACTGTAATATTGATTTAGTTTTTATGAAAAATGAAAAAACATTTTTTTTTCGAATTTAACAAAAAGCAACATACCAGGTAGCTTCTGTTAATGAACCGAACATCGTGTCGAAATTAACGGAAATCAAAAAATACACGGTGTATAAACTAATTATAGACCTGGATGGTACTTAACTTTTTCTAAGTACTAAGTTTCAGAGCACTAGTCGTTTTAAAATGTGAGCGTAACTACGTTTGTATGGAGAATCGAGCTTACTGCGGACTCTTAAAAATTTCTTGGTTTGGACTACCTAACACCTTACTAATCATCTTATTTTCGTTCTTTATCTATGTTTTTAAACAAACTTGTATTTAGATGCATCACGTTCCCATCACGTATTGTGTTTATACCATTAAAACTTTTTGATTGCAGCATGCTTTCGCAGTTTATATTAGTATAGTAATCACATGCAGTGTTTAAAAAAATAATAAAAAATAATTTTTGCCACAATAAAAAAAAAATCAAAAAACAATATATAACACCAACACACAACAGAAAATAAATAAGCGCGGCAATTGGCTCGGGGCTCAGCGTTTGCTGCTAGCCTGTCGGCTACAATACGGCATACTGTATTGATTTCACTTTAAGATGACAGCAATATTATTAGGTACTTTTTATGTTATAATACTCGTCACTGGATATGATTACTGAATATACACTGAATTACGATGAAGGCAGCTTAATCTCAGTATAGACACACAAAATATAAAATAGATGTTATTTATTATAATTTATACAGTAGGTATTTCGTGGCGTCATTTTGGCAGCTAAACTATGTACCGCAAAGTATATTTATATGCTGCCGTATATTTTAGTATCTGGTCTCATCATTGTGATCTTTTGTTCCAGAATATCAGTGATATTTCAAGTACGCTCAGCAAAAGCAGTCAAGATATCCGACATGTATCTCCTTCGGCGCATCGGCATCATAGTCGGGGTGGCGTGTGTTTTGCTAGCCATTCGTACCCTGGTAGCGCCACCTGCTGTCATCGTTGGGAGAACCAAAGATGATCTGAAGGCTTATCTCTGCAATACGGATTGGTGGGACCACTCTTTTACGACATGTAAGTTTGAAATTTGTGTGATAATTACCAGTGATCGGATCTAGGATGCAATTTCCCGGGGTTTAAGTCCGTAATATTAAGATGGATATGACTTACAATCCCGCGACTTTTTTTGTTACCTAACTTTACAAAAAGGTAAATCACTTTTAATTTTAAGTAGTTTACAGTATTAAATTTACAGAAAATGTAAAAACAACAAAAATGTTTCCAGTACCTACTGCATAGAATAGAATAACTAAACGTAACTTGTATGTCTTATCTTTTATGTATTTTTATTATTCTTGTATGTTTACCAGGGTATACAAGTAAAAGTAATAATTTTTATTAGTTATTAGTATCACCATTTTGTTAATCTTATCACCAGGGCTCGAACTTTTAGTGCCGATGACGTTGCACTGCACCGCACATAAAATGCCTTCTAATAGTATATTCGTAAACAATTACCACTTATCAACCTCTTTTATTAAATGAAATGGCCACTTGAAATGAGCAGTATATAATGTCTTGACTGACATTGTCATTCAAATCGAGCCCTGCTTATCACATTCTCAACATATCGACAAATAATAATAATTACAGTTATAAATACTCACTATTAGACAACTCTAGTGTTCTTTAAGTGTGCAAATATTAAGTGACGTATTTTTTAATTTACAATAGCCCATTTCCCAAACTCCCGGGAAATCCGAGACACATCCACGATAACCATAACGTTTGAGGTCGTTCACCCCAAATTGCATCCTAGATCCGATCACTGATAATTACAGTAGCATGCGAAGCATTTTAGCTTTATGGCATTGACTATTTAGGTCCGTTTGTTTGTTGCTTTATTTAAATAGATTTAGATTTAATTTTTACTGCATTTTCATTTGTCTTCATTTTTAGACTGAAGTGGCATCCTTTTGGTAACGCTTTTGTTTCATGATCTGTCAATCTGATTTCGAAAGACAGAGACACGAAAGGAAGGATATTTCAATCACATTTTGACATCTCAAATGCTGTTGTCTATATTACGACAGATCATAGATATATAAAGTAAAGATAGGCCCAACCGCGGTGGCCCTAAACTAGCAATGGAGGGCCACCGTGCCTTAGTCTGTGGCAGGACGCCGTACCGTTCAGCTGTCAGAGTGTGTCAGAGCCGACTGTCTCAAAATGCCCATTTGCGCCGTAAAAGGGTGCAAAAATTATGATACAAAACTAATAACAATACATGGGATATCTTACCATCGGTAAGTATCGTCAGTTTATTTTTTATCGCTTAGTAACACATTTTCAAAAGAATTATTTCGTTACCTAGCGCCATTACGTTTTGTTAGTTCGCAATGGCTAGTCAATCAAAAGTAACCTTGTAAGGGCGTCATTTTTATACTGGTGTAGGGTAGGAACCATTGACTATGGACATTGTTTGATAATATATCGAAATAAATTCGAATCCCGGTCAGGGCATTTATTTGTGTGTTTATCACGAATATTTGTTCCTGAGTTATGGATGTTATATATGTATATAAGTATCTATATGTATTTATCTATTATATATATATCATCACCTAGTACCCACACCACAAGCCTTACTGAGCTTACCGTGGGCCTAGGTTGATTTGTGTAAGATTGTCCCATAATATTTATTTATTTATTTATTTATTTTATATAGGTATACATTTGATTGTTATTGTTTCTTATACGTATCTTCTACTAATGTAGGTAAGTAGATGCATAAGAATAATGTACAAAAGAAAGTCGTTTGAAACGTATTTAATTGAACACTTACTTTAACGATGGTGGAAAGGCAAAACCACTGAAGCGACATTTTGGTCAAAATAGAGTTATATATATTATCGTTGAAATCAGCGTTTTTTTCTGCGTCGATTGAGCTGGGTTTCACAGCGATCTGATGACTTTCATGTCGGTTAAGGTAATACAAAAATAAGCGCCAAATTTAAAAAAAAACTTTACTTTATGCGACTTACTTTTTGAGTAAAATCTAACCTGTTTCACTTAACCGTACTCTAAATCATAACCATACAGTATTTTTAAAAATCGTTTATTTTCGATGTCATGTCACTTAAAGTGTTTCTTCCTGGTACTTATTTCATAAGATAAGGTACCTACTTAAGTGTTTCTTCGGACATGTTGAAAATAACTGTTGTCGCATAATGGTGTCGCTTCAATGGTTCTTCCGGGATTTTTTGGGGGCTTTTTCACTTAAGCGACATTTATTTTCAAACTTGCCTTCTTTAGGGGAATAACATTATTTTTAATAAATAGCTATTAAAATTTGAAATAACACGTGCATATAAACTCAGTGCTCTAAGTTAACAAGAAATAAAGTAACGATTTTTTTAGTAAAAAAAAACCAAACTTTATAATGCTCTCCTGTAAAATTCAAAAAATGTCGCTTCAGTGGTTTTGCCTTTCCACCTTCGTTAATATTTTCAACTTTAACGAGTCGATTCGTCGTTCATTGTTTGACGAAGAGACACATAATGTCATGTTATTTGGCTCTTATTTTATCATTTGCCACATTGTAAAGTGGTGTGCAACTACGAATAAATACTGGTGTTGTAATTATTGTGAGCCTTTGTGGCCTAAGTCATTAAATTGCGCCTGAGATATCGTCCGTGTGGTTTTTTATCATTTGGAGAAAGAAGTGTTTATGTGTATTAAAATCTTATATTTGTTACGGAAAAATCCTCTACCGCATCCCGGACAAAATTTCGTGACAAACCGGTCAGTAGTTGAGCCGTAAAAGTAAATAGGTAAATATACAAACTCACTTTCACATTTACAATTACTTATTTATTACATAGGTACCACTATCTTTATGTGATATTTACATCAACCACTGCCAGCCACTTCATTAATATTGAGAAAAGTCCCCCTTACAAGGTTACTCCGGCCACCCGAACGTGTGATACGCAGTCCGTACAACAGATCGCGCCACTCATTTTTAATAAGGACAGATGTTAAGCGAATTGTTCGGACGGGCGTAGGGTTTGCAAGATCCTCCAATATTTTGCATCCGTTAATTTCGGATATTTAAATTCAACAGATCCGGATATCCGGATCTTTCGGATAATACGGATCCACAAGGTTTGTTTGGTATAAAATAGGAACTGTAAGGTTAAAAAAGCGGCCAAGTGCGAGTCGGACTCGCACATGAAGGGTTCCGTGAAATAAATTGCGGTTTACGATTTATGACGTATTCAAAAAAAACTACTTATTAGATCTCGTTCAAACCAATTTTCGGTGGAAGTTTATATGGTAATGTACATCATATATTTTTTTAAGTTTTATCATTCTCTTATTTTAGAAGTTACAGGAGGGGGGGACACACATTTTACCACTTTGGAAGTGTCTCTCGCGCAAACTATTCAGTTTAGAAAAAAATATGTTAAAAACCTCAATATCATTTTTGAAGACCTATCCATAGATCCCACACGTATGGGTTTGATAAAAAAAAAATTTTTGAGTTTCAGTTCTGAGTATGGGGACCCCTAAAACTTGATGTTTTTTTTAGATTTTTGTGTGAAAATCTTAATGCGGTTCACAGTATACATCTACTTATTTTATCTTATTTTATCTTATCTAGGTGAGGGCCCTTTCGGATGCACTTCGACTCAGTGGGATCTTTTGTGCATTTGCCCTCTCCTTTATACCTGCTCCCAGGCTTGTATACATCTACTTACCAAGTTTCAACAGTATAGCTCTTATAGTTTCGGAAAAAAGTGGCTGTGACATACGGACGGACAGACAGACAGACAGACGGACGGACATGACGAATCTATAAGGGTTCCGTTTTTTGCCATTTGGCTACGGAACCCTAACTAGGAAAAAACGTCTATATACCTGAAAGATTTTATATAGGTGCGCATTCCCGAGGTCATAAAGGGTTTACAACTTTTTTTTTCAAATTTTTACTTACAACTACAAACTAACTGGCAAAGTGAGAGTTTCGTCACTGAAAGCTGTCACTTGAATAACTACAACAGGGGTAATCAACGTTACGTTCCGAACGCGCGCTAGGACAATCCAACTGTAATTTTTCCATATAAGACATTTAGATCTACCCTACGTGCGCACAATGCGTTACGTGATCAACCAGCAGGTCAAGTTAACTTCGTAGGTGCTCGTACATACGTTTAAATGAGCTATTGAATTAACTCCATACCTAGGAGTTTATTCAATAGGGTTGTATGTAACTAGGTATCAAGCTTAGGAGGAGAAATTGACAATGTGAGCGGGACGAGGGAAAAGGTGTTTGTCTAGCAGGGGACATTCATTTAGGCAAGACTGTATAATTTGGCAAAAGCGGTGAACGGGCCATGAATATAGCGTACCATGCTTATTATATTACATGATCATATAATAAGTCAAGAACATCAAACTAAAAAAATAATACAATTATTAAACGTAGGTATTGGTTGCTGCATTAACTTTTTACTTCCTGTGTCAAATATACTTCTTAAATATTTCTTTAGGTTTATTTAAACGAATCCCCTTATTCATTAAACTTAAAATGCCTTTGCTAAATAAAATGTGTTTTTTTTATATGGCTACTCCTTGCTGTTTTAGCAAGGTGGTTTTGCCAATAACAGTTTAAAAGGTGTTAACTGTTGACATTTTTACACACAAAAATTTTAACGTTGAAAAATGTGACAGATAAGGACAAACGAATTTTAACGCAATTTTAGTTAAAATTGGCTTGTAGAACATTTATGAATACGGGCTTAAGTCTTTAGTAGGTAGCTATAATAGTACCTATAGGTAATATTGGATTTATATAACTATTTTGTGTCTATGCCTACGGTGAATTAGTGCATTTAAACCAACGCCAACTTTCGCCATCAAATTGCGGCAATTTTTGTACTATGTAGGTTTAATTAGTTTTTGTAACTAATAAATAAAAAACAAACATAATCTGGTCTGTGATGATGAAGTGGCGAATAAAGACAGATATTGAGTTATCTACCATTCGGTTTTCAGCGTGGACTCGGTAAAAAACATCATTTTGTAGCCGTATTTTCGAAGTAGTCCGTTTTGTCCTACGATTTAGTTCTACGCGTAGGACTAAACGGACAAAAATATCCGTTTTGTCCTACGATCGTAGAACTCAATTTCCGTAGGACTAAACGGACTACTTCGTAATTTAAATTTTAATTGTTGTATTTTAAGGATCCGTAATATCCGAACAATCCGAATCCAAGAGCCTGTCAGATCCGGATCCGAAATTTGGCGGATATCCGGATATTTCGGATATCCGGATTGCAAATCCTAGACTCTTTACTTTATAAATCTATGCTACAGATTCTGATTTAATAAGTCTGTATTTATACAGCTCAAGGCAGCCTTAAGAAAGAAAACCATAAGTGACAATATTTGTCAAATTATGTTTTTAACAGTCTCGGACTCAGGGGAAAAATGTGATTTTCACTTCTCATGCTCGCAAAGTTCGCCTTTGTGCTGGACGTATGCTGCACAAAATTGCACTTTTATGCTCTAGTGCACATATTAAAATTGTTTTAAAGACTAAGATAATCGGGCCTAACAGCCACACACATAATAATACATCGTAGAATAAACTTGTCATTTGATTTGATTTAATACATTTCACATCCGTGTTTTCCATTACTAAATTAATAAAACCAGATAAAATAGGAGTCAATTATTATTTTAAAACGCATTGAATCATTTAATGACTTGGCAGTATGAAGTCTTAAATCACGTGTCGAAAATTAAACATAAAAACTTTAAAAAGTTAAGTGACGGGAATGAGCTATTATTTAATTTTGCAGTTATTTGTATTGAGCCGCATATTTTCTCGCAATCGAAGTGAAAATCAGTGTGTATAACTCTGGCATAAATTAGCCATTTAACCCCTTGACTTAACTATCCACCCTCGCCGGTGGCTCGGGTGAATAATAAACGGCTCAGGTTGAATAAGAATAAGAATATTTTATTTGTAGAAAATGAGTGTACATAAAATATCTTAAAACTTGTTTTGGCGTCTCCACCTTCAGCCTGATTCACAGACATACAAATCTATAGTATCTTACAGCTAAATACCTACTTACTATTAAACTTTAAACATTATCACAGGGTCTTACAAAGTGCTCCGAATTACCATAATACATTTAGTCAAGACACCAGGCATATAATTTACTTTTTCACTTCTCATGCTCTAAAAGTTCGTCTTTATGTCGTGCGTAGGCGACATAAAGTCGCTTTTTATGCTCTAGAGCATAAAGTAAAATCTTCGTCGAAGACCAAGGCAATCGCTGCAACAGCCACACGAACATCTTTAACTTCATACAACAACCTCTTTATTTTATTTCGTTTCGTTCGTATTCTAAGACCAAGGCAAAGATACCAACAGCCAAAGTACACAATAAAACTTCATGAAATAAACTTATAATTTGTATTTCGTCTCATTTACTATATTTACGTGTTGCTGTTTCATTTCCTCGCAATCGAAGTGAAAAGTAGAGTGTACAACTCGTCCATAAAACCCATTTTACACTCGACTTTATATCTATCCTCGCTCGCAAGCTCGCTCGGATGGATAAACGTCTCGAGTAAAATGGTGCGTTTTATGCACTTGTTGTACAATCTACTATTTGTACTCGACGATTAAAATATGTGTATTAAGATTTCATAGAGAATACTGCAACGTCACTCTTTTCATAGTTGTAGTCCATGTTACTGTCGAAACAATCGAAATAACTACTTTTCGATACGCTCCAGACAACTAAAATAAATTCGACCAATCACGTGGCTGCTTTACTGAACTGTAATGAATTGGACCAATAGAATCGCTTTGAAGTCGTACGCTCGTTGATGTCTTTTAAGATATCAACAAGCGTACGAGCGATGAGCTGCACTTCGTTTCAACAGTATCGAGTTGTTTAATTAGTTCAGTTGACTCGTAGAAAATTAATTTTAATGAACTCGTACATAAAGTATTGTTCACAATAGTGTTATAATCAAGCTTTTTAATCTCGTACCTTACTTAGGCCACTCAGCAAGCTTCGTGGCCTAAACAAGGTACTCGACTAAAAAGCTCTCTATTATAACACGATTGTGAAAAATACTATTATCTATCCAAATATCATAAACCCTCCATGATGCGTTCAAGAACCGCACATTATGACCACCATAAAAATAAACTGTTTTGTTAGAAATAATTTATTATCGGTGGAAATGTTATTATTACTTACTAAATAATAACATCGATTTCGATAATATTATTTCATTCAAATTTCGAACGTCTCTGAAAAACAAAGAAATTTGATTTAACCTCTATTCTAATATCAGTCGAGATGACGTGGTTCGAAATGAATTGTCAATTTGCATATAAATTTGACAAATGTTGCACGTAAGTAAGATATCGAACGATTTGACAGTTGGATCCGACTCTAGTTTGTCTCTGAATTAAAAAAAAAAAACTATGACAGCTGCCAGAAAACGACGCCGCGATGCCGGTCATAATATGCGGCTCCTGAATGCATCATGGAGGCTTATGATATGTGGATAGATACAATAGTGTATGTAACTGTACATAATTAGGCATTAAAACACTTGTGTTTAATGCCCTTCATTATGAACAGTCACATAAACTACTATTTAAACTGGGGCAAGTCTAGCTCCAGCTCTTTAGGTAGGTAGTTGTACATTTTGATGCACATGAATACAATGTTTTTACTGACAAGGGCAGATGTTATTCTCGGATAATTTAAATTTGACCCATGTCGAGTATTGTACCTTGAGGTGGAAGCAACACTAGAAAATGAGCTTAAATTGGTTCGTTTTATGCGCTTGTTGTACTGACCCGGAAAATGATAAAGGATAGTTTTTTTCCCGGGAACCATCCCTTAAGAGGGCGAAATGGGGGATGTAAATTTGTATGGAGCTACGATATAAACGATTTCCACGCGGGCATGTCGCGGGCAGAAGCTAGTCTCCAGTAAACCAGGATTTAGACAAGCGTAAGTTCATGTAATTTTTGTCAACATTACTTCCTGTCTGAAGTAGAATAGTAGTTTATGTGACTGTACATAATGCCTAATTATGTGCAGTTACATTCACTGCTTTATCTATCCACATATCATAAGCCTCCATGATGCATTCAGGAGCCGCATAATTAAGACCGGCGTCGCGGCGTTGTTTTCTGGCAGCTGTCATAGTTTTTTTTTTAATTCAGAGACAAACTAGAGTCAGCTCTAATTATCATATCGTTCGATATCTTACTTACGTGCGACATTTGTCAAATTTGTTTGCAACTTGACAGTTCATTTCGTACTAAACGTCATCTCGACTGATATTAGAATAGAGGTCAAATCAAATTTCTTTGTTTTTCAGAGATGTGCGAAATTTAAATGAAATAATATTATAGAAATCGATGTTATTATTTAGCAATAATAACATTTCGACAGATAAGTGTTCTAACAAAACAGTCTGTTTTTATGGTGGTCATAATGTGCGGTTCTTGAACGCATCATGGAGGGTTTATGATATTTGGATAGATAAAAGTCATAACTTCATGTTCATAGGCAAAAAATAATTAAGTAACCACCTAAGTAGGTTTGCTTGTCTAATCTTTGTCTTGAATGTGTGCCTATAGTTTTTTATCATAAGAAGAAAAAACATATTTTCATTTTCTTTTAAATTACTTTTTATTTCGTGATTTTGATGAATAATAAAACTTTGACCAATTAAATAAACCACATAACCCATTTGTGCTTTTTCAAGTTCCTAGCTACTAGACCAATTAGTAATAAAAGCATTTTTGAGTACTTGCAACAAAACTTACATAACACACACTAATTTTTTCTTCAAAACGATATTTTCAATTTTTTTTTAAGATGTAGTAGGTATCTCTTTTTCTAAATATCTTTTTCAAATAAACATTTATTTAATGAAATTAAGTCTCATTAAAATTCTACCAATTATCTATAATTATAAACACTACTTTCAGCTTTGTACTTTGAATTAAAACCAATTGAACCGAAGTGTAAATTTTTTTGGATTTATTTCGTAACTTACTTTTTGTCACTTATAGTTTTTCTCATTGAGACGGCAATTGTGGCCTTAGCTGTAAAAAATAATTGTGTTATCAATGGCTTGGTTAGCAGTAACCATATAATTATGTATATATATGTTTTCAAATATGGATAGTACTAGAATAATGGATATAATAAAAAAAAAAAAAAAAAATGGTTTATTTTCAGATTTCTTAGATCCATTACAAAACACAAAACACTTATACAACTATATAACTATATTAGTAAAATTATAGCCACATGAATTAATTTTATTTTATTTTTGTAGGACGTGTAGGTGTATCGGCGGAGTAGGTCCGAGTCCCACCTCTCTGCTATCATTTTCAGGATGCTATTTGAGCTTCCCCTCGTCTGCATCACCACAGACGCCGTCTTCTTCCGCATTATGGCATAAAAGTCATCTACGCTAGCATCGGCAAACATCCCAGAGATATGAATGGCAATTTCGATAGTTTCTTAATATTCCTGTAAGATGAAATGCTTAATAATGGCAAATTTCGGTGGATCTGTCGACAGGGTTTGAATTGAATGTAATGATTGGCGTCCGAAAAAATGGTGGAAAATTTCACACAGATTGTAATGGAGTCGTTGTTCTTTACTAACTTTTTACGATTAAATGAATAAATTATTTATTTACTTAATATATATTTTTAGAGAAGTGATTACAGGAACACCATCAAAACCATCAATGGTATATTTTGTCGTCCAAATTTTATTTTTTATTGCATTTTACGGCTTGCAGTTGACGAAACACTTGATATTGTGGCCAAAACCCATATTTGTTAGCGTGCAAAGTCGTATAATGTAGTTAAAGCGTATGTAGTGATTCTTCTGGAGTCACAAGTGTCCATCGGCTACGGCACCTGGTTAACATCAGGCAGGCCTTAAGCTTGTTTGCCACCGTTTTATAAAAAATAAGCGAACACATTTGCATCTGTGGTTGACAAAATCTTGAAATTTTTGTGGGAAGCTAACCTTAAGACGCTGTCAACACCAAAAACGCGCACACTGTCTATTTGTATCGGAGTAAACGAGAGCAAGTGTTACTTGGGCGGCCAGGTTTTAGAAGAAAATAATGAATAAATATTGAAACAAAAAAAGGGTGGATTATTTGTGAAATATGGCTCGTTAGCGGTTTAGGTCGGAATATGTGGACTTCATGTTTTTAATTGCAGACCCATACGTCAAAAAAGAGGGACATAGAACCGTTTAAGATGATTGTAATTATTTTCTATCGAGCCGATTACGTCCAATTATGTTTTGAGTCCGTCTACGGTCTTGGAAATATGATGATTATTAACTTATGTTTTTTTTAAGTGCTAGAACAAATTTTTTTTTTTAAAAAACTGCCTAAATAATATCAATTTCAACAAATTAGGTCTTGTTTCAACACATTGTGTCAGCCTCTTAACAGAAATTGTACATTGACATGTCACAAACATAATATTAAAGAGCGTAGCCGTGTTTTCATGGAAAATCGGCCCTTCCACCAAATGTTTACTGTATTTTTTTTTATTAAGAGCCCTCATGGCAAGTATTATTTCCTGTGAGTTTCAGCTACCTATCTTTGTTATTTTCTGAGATATGATTTTTTATAACTTTTTACGAAAACAAAAAAAACCCACACTGGCTAATGCGATTTACGTAAACTTTTGGTATAGATCCACACGTATGGGTTTGATGAAAAAAAAATTTTTGAGTTTCAGTTCTTAGTATGGGGAACCCCAAAATTTATTGTTTTTTTTATATTTTTGTGTGAAAATCTTAATGCGGTAATACATCTACTTACCAAGTTTCAACAGTATAGCTCTTATAGTTTCGGAAAAAAGTGGCTGTGACATATGGACGGACAGACAGACAGACAGACAGACAGACATGACGAATCTTTAATGGTTCCGTTTTTTGCCATTTGGCTACGGAACCCTAAAAATGTGATACTTTGTACGTATATTGTACACTCAACGTCAAATACTTTGTAGCAACCAAAGTAGTCAAATAGTTCGGGTACACCATGTATTTAGTACTAGCTTCTGCCCGCGACTTCGTACGCGTATAAATTATAGCTTACATGTTATTTTCATGTCTGTAGCCATGCTACTGTATAATTTGTAATTAACGATTTATAATAATTTTTACACCACGTCGGTGGCAAACAACTTATAATAAGTGGTTACCGTAGCCTATGGACGCTTGCAACTCCATAGTTTATGCGTGTATCGGTTCAAATTCTCTTTTTTATCAAAACACCTTCACAAACGTCGTCATCGTCAATAATATAAAATTTTAGTTATTTTATCTTTATTGCAAAAGCTGGACTTAATGCCACAAAGCATTATCTGTCAGTCAACCTTAAGTCAAAGCAGATAATATTTGGTGGGAAGTATAATTTTACTATAGACCCATTCATAACATTTTCTTGACATTCGGTAGATATAACTTCAGTTGTGTAAGTATTTTCTGTAAAAACCCAAGCATTTGCTTTCGGAAAGAGTCTGTTAGGTACAGTTAACAGGAAGTGCATGCATGTGGTACAACAAAGTATTGATTTGAAGTCGTTTTTTTAAGTGCAAATTATGAAACAAATTAAGTCTGTCCGAATGTAGATCAGCAAACCAAGCAGTTTTTTTTTATCTTGAGAAAATTTAATAGCGCTAGTAACAATTTTAAGTCTCTCTCTTCAAAAACGACTTATTTTCTTATCACACTTTTAACTCCCTTTTAACCCCTCCTTCACTTAATGTTTTTTTAAACACCCTTAAATATGTTTAATTGTCCTGACATGGAATATAGACGATTCATGACTCTCATCTCAGTTTTGAAATCGCTGAAAATAGTTTTCTTGTATGAGTATATTTACGAAGTTTTAAGGCTGAGAGTTTGAGTTGCAGGACCTATTACCTAAACAGAAGGCATTTCAACTGCAAACGCAGTATAATATTCCAGGTAAAGATAGAGCATCCAGGTAAACTTAAATATTATTCGTCCACAAGCTCGCACTATCATCCCCGGGTGTCTTGAAAGCGAAACCCGAGGATCGAAGTCGAGGAGGTGAGCGGCCAGGCAAGCTTGGTTTTGGTGGCATTCGTATATCAAGCTAGATGTGATGTTATCACTGCTCAGTGCTTGTAGTACTGATTTACTGTCTGAGAGTATCCGTATGTTTGTGTTTTCGACTTGTCGTCTCTTTATGGCATTGCAGGCTTCAAATATTATCCCTACGTATTCAGGCTGGAATGCCGTGTTTTGTACACCCATTGGTTTGGATATGTGTTTGTTTAAATCCTCTGAGAACACGCCACATCCCGTTTCCGTATTTGTTTTTGAACCATCTGTATAGATTCTAAGGTCTGTTTGGTTTAGTCCCTCTTTCGAATCTTCCGTTAGTAATATGCCATAGTCTTTCCTAAAGACTGCAGTTTTTGGTATTTTGTCAATTGAAGTTTCCATCATAGGTAGGCTTGTCATCATAGGTAGTTTCGGCTTTTCAGGCGTATTGCCGTCGCAGCCGCCTCATTTTGTATCATCATCATCATCATACTCGTATTAGCCGAAATACGTCCACTGCTGGAAATAGGCCTCCCCCAATGAAATCCAAAGTGACCCACACCCGCATCCAGCTCCTTTTGTATGTGCATATGTAAAGGTAGTAGTCCTAGCATGACTTCTAGTGCTGAGGGGCAATCACGTAACGTTCCGAACGCGCATTAGGACAATCAAACTGTAATTTTTCCATGTAAAATTTTACATTTAGATCTACCTGACGCACTTACAATGCGTTACGTGATCGACCTGCTGCTGTGTAAGGAAGTAAAAATCTGCTATTGGAAGGAATAAGTGAAAAAAAAATGTAAACCAAATATATTGCATTCGACTGCTTTGATTGGCGGAAGGCCCGAAGCGTCACTTCAGAGCGTGCTCACATGGTCATTTACTATCCTGTGGTGTCTTGCAAGTGAAACCTGACGGCCGAAGTCAAGAAGATGAGCGGTGAGGCAAGCAAGGCCGGTGGCCGATTTTCTCGTAGGAATAAAATGCCTAGAGCGTCCCTTCAGAGCGCGCTCACTATGCGAGCCCCCACGGGCACTCACTGTCCCCCGATGTCTTGCAAGCAAAACCTGAGGAGAGGACCGCAGTTGAGGAAGTGAGTGGCCAGGGAAGCGAGGCCGAATGCTGAGTTTCTCGTAGGGATGAAAGGTCCAAAGCGTCTCTCTAGAGCGCGCTCGCTATGGGAGCCCCCACATACACTCATTATCCCCGGATATCTTGCAAGGGAAACCTGAGGGTCCAAGTACCGAAGGTGAGTGGCGAGACAAGCGCAGCTGAAGGCCGAGTTTTTCGTAGGACCGAAGGCAGAAGCGCCCCTTCAGAGTACGCTCACTATACGATCCCAAGGGCAAGCGTACGTGGGCACTCACTATCACCGAATGATCTTTTAGCGAAACCCAGCAAGGCCCGAAGGTGAGCGGCGAGGGACGGGAGGTTGAAGGCCGAGCTCCACTACATGAATTTCTTTTAAGTTTCGCGCTTTATTAGGAAACACCTATTCTAGTCTAGACATACTTTTTAAGAGCCTATACTTTTTTTGTAAAAAAGTTGAGAATAATTATTTTACACGATTTCTTACTTTACAATACAAATACTCTTTATTGAACACTTCTTGACGTTTTTTTCTCGAATATTCTTTATGTTAATTAAGTTCCTAAGGCATCGAATCTTCTATCCAATAAGATTCTCTGCGTTTTTGAAAATGTTAAATAAAAAAAATTAAAACTACACAAATACACAAAAAGTGCATGCCGGTCTCTGGGTTTGAACTCGTGGACACCGACTCCGTAAGCTATAGGCCAAACCACCGGGCTACGAATGAGTTGTAAGAACACAATGAATTTTCGAATATGGTGACAACGTGTTACCATGGTAATGCAACTGTTATAATCCCGCTCTCGCAACATTATATCTAGGCTCTAGTCACCTCAGCGCCTATTTTTCATCCCATATTTTTCACGTTTTATCTATACATTGCTGAAAGTTTCAATGGGGATGTTTTTACTTTCCAATCAAATTAATGCTTACCAATTTTCAAGTCTTTCGCTCATGGATTCAAGGAGTTCCCATACAAAGTTCAACCCGATTTTTTACCCCCTTTGAACCCTAATCTTTATATTTTTTATAGCCTATAGCCTGGCTAAAGATCCACTTAACGTTTTAGTAAAAGTCGCATATTGATACATTCGCTCGTTTCACGTAATGCCGTTACATATAAACAGACAGACAAACCGACAAACCGACAAACAGACAAACAGACAAAAATTCTAAAAACTGTTGAAGTGTGTTCTGTTATCGATTCTAAGAGCCCTCAATTGATTTTTTTGCCAATATCTTCAATGTACAGACTTTCGACCCTCTACAGCTTTATTATATGTATAGATAGATAGATAGATAGATGGTGTACCGAACTATTTGGCCACTTTGACTGCTACAGAGTATTTGACGCTGAGTGTACACACTTTGCATATTTCAACATTGTCGAATTAATGGCTCACTGCTTTGTTCATATTTTTATGACTTAACACGATTGAAAAATTTTAGAGTTTCAGTTTTAGGGGGAGACCAAAATAAGCTTTGGCTATAAAGGAACTACGACGTGTTTTATTAGAGATTCCAAAATTGAATTTTGATGTGCCCATCTTTTCAATGTTGTTGCCAATATCCTTTCGCTAGGCATAAAACCAGCACCTTTGATTCTAGTACAGCTAAAAAGGAATCGAAACTGAATATGAATTGTGTAGCTAACTAACGATGCTCTTTCCTGCTCACGGGAGCGTAGCCAAATTTCATAAGGGGAAAATGGGAGCTCGTTTTCCGTATTTACAACATTTTCAATAACGAGCGGCGGCTGTTCGGGTTATTTTTCAAAAATTGAACTAATATGAATATTGCTTTATATATATACAGTACATCATTTATAGTTTAGTAAAGGAAAATCATCGTGAGGAAACATGCATACATCTGCGAAGAAATTCAAAGGTGTATGTAAAGTCTCCAACCCGCACTGGGCCACCGTGGGGACTACCTGCCCGTTTCCTCTCATACATGAGAGAAGGCCTGTGCCCAGTAGTGGGACGTATATAGACTGATTTATTTATTTATTTTATTTAGTGCAGTGAATATTTTAACTTCGTAGGTCTCGCGGTCGTGTATTACTTGTAACACATTAGGCATTGTTAATGTTAATTAGTACATAAGGCCCGACATTTGAACTGCATAGCAAGAATAACTATTGTAATTAATTATCTTAGATAGTAAATTAAGAACTCCCCATCACCATACAAACATCATCAAAGTTTGACCTAAGATGGGCATTACATGTAAACTTATTTTGTTTAAGTATTTTTTTTTATAAATAATAAACAAAACTGCCGATGTACTTCACCAAGTCCTACTAATTGGATACGCTAAAGACGATTAGCCATCTGGAAGGAAAAACAAATAGCATAAACTTACATAAAACGGAATAATTTTGTCTTGGTCTGAAGCACTGCTCTTAGTATGTAGGTACAGTCGCCATCACATACATCGGAGCAAACAAGCACGTCACAAACATCGGAACACACCTCTATTTTCAAGGCATTAGGGTGCATGTGCCGATATTTTTGGACACCTAGAGTGTACCTATGTATGTGATGGCGACTGTACTTCGTATAGTGCATTGGACAGTTAAGAACTACTATAGTTGAAAACGCACAGGACTCATGAGGATGTCTTATTTTTAACCGACTTTAAAAAAGGAGGAGGTTCTCAATTCGTCCGTATTTTTTTTTTATGTGTGTATGTTACGCGTTATCTCTGTAATTTTAGAACCGATTTCAAAAATTTTGTCTTTGTTTGAAAGCATATACTTCCAGATTGGTCCCGTTGTCAACAAAATCCAGTTCTGATGATGGGATCCTGGAGAAATCGAGGGAAATCTTCAAATTTTATAGGCAATTTTGAAGCAATTTGGCTACTGATTTGAAGTCGGTTAAAACTTTGTTTTGAAAGTACAATTATTATTATTTTCTTATTTAACTGCTCTGCCTATCGCACTCTTTCTATGTATAGTAAAGGTGCTGTAGTTCTAGTATAAGTTTCACCGATAAATAAACATTTTCGAACGCGTTAGCGTTTAGTTTCAATGTGTATGGCAACGCGTAGTTCCTAATAGTTACCACCAGAGGCACTGTTCGCGTTGCCATACAAATTGAAACTAAACGCAAACGCGTTCGAAAACGTATTGTATGAATTGTATCAATAAAACTTATACTACTCTGATACTTTTTAGCATTCACTTGCAATAAGCATTCTAGCGAATGTTATATTACAAGTAAAATATCAGAAAATAAACAGGAGCGACGTAGCGAGCATTTTAGGGAGCATTCTAGCGAAACGACACTTTTTCGAGGTTTTTGCCGAGCCACCGTCCCGTCCCTCTCTCCCACACCTCCCGGACAGTGTGGGAACACAGCCTAGATTCTGTATTTTGTTTTAAGCTCACCTCAACGCTCACCCACATTTATACCTTGGCACCGCGATGCTTAGTAATTAAGCGTAGGTTGAGGTCTAGTTTCGTAACGGGCGACCGGCGGGGTGAGCCGTATTAAAGCGTAGCGAACAACAGCCCAGCACATACTTAGAGCGTTCCCTAGAATGATCGTGAAAATGTTCATAGCGATGTTAGACTCTATGCTTGGCTCTGTTCATTGTTCATCATATCAGCCGAAAGACGTCCACTGCTGGACATAGGCCTCCCCTAGAACGATCATGAAAATGTTCGTAGCGATGTTAGACTCTATGCTTGGCTCTGTTCATTGTTCATCATATCAGCCGAAAGACGTCCACTGCTGGACACAGGCCTCCCCCAAAGAGTGCCAAAATGACCTGTCCTGCGCCACCCGCATCCAGCGGTCTCCCGCAATCTTTACCAGGTCATCAGTCCACCTTGTGGGGGGCCTACCCACGCCGCGCCTTTTCGTTGTTCAGTTTGACAAATTTTAAAACGGCGAATGCTTGATGTTCTGTTATTATCACCTTAATATTTTTGTCACAGTGGAGGTGATATTTCTCATGTGGGGCATCAGGCTGTGCATCATGGTGCGAAAGGCGCCTTCGGAGTTCAACGAGAGCCGGTTCATCTCCATGGCCATCTACAACGAGTTTCTGCTCTCCGTGTTCTTAAACATATCTATGTAAGTCAAGTCTTTTACAAGATATAGCCGGTTTAAAGAAAGAAAAAAAGAAAAACATTTATTCGCGAAAAAAAAAAAAAGTGTTTTATAGTAAAATATAGTAGTTAGGTATTTATGTACCTATTGTTAAATATGTTGCAATATCCCCGTTTTTTATTTATTATTTTGTTTGTGGGCCTTAATATGCCGCTTCGACCAGCAAGTGATCTATTGTGGCAGCCCTTGTTTTAGAGTTCTCCGTTAAGTCCCGTTGCCTCCAGGAAATTCCAGATTCTTTGGGCGGTGATATGTTGTACTTCTTGTGGGTGCATTATGTGCCGCCCTAGGTAGGTACTTCTTTTATGCATGAGTGGTCCGCAGGAGCAGAGAATGTGCATTGCAGTCTCCTCTGTCTCCTGGTAGAACCTGCAAGTTGTGTCCTGCTTCATACCCATTTGAAACAGGTGTTTGTTCAATTTGCGATCCCCGTTACCCAAAGGTTGTACCTACCAAAGAGATCGTTCCTTATTTATTTTATTTATTTATTCCAAACTTAGCGATAAGGCCGCCTGTTATTACCTCTATTTTAAATGTTGTGTTCTGTTCTGTTTTATTTTTTGAGGTGTGCAATAAAGTGTATTTGTATTGTATTGTATTGCGGGCCCTATTATTTATTTTCTGGAAGCTACGCGAAATGAAAGACAAAATTAAATATTCTGTTTACATCTTAATGGATTCCTTGACTCGTAACGAGTAAGAGAGAACAAATAGATATCCCGATAACAGATTTTTTCATTTATTATTTGCTATGAAGGTTTTTATAATGCTTATTAAAAAATATTAACCTTAAAAGATGAACGTATCTACTTACTAGGGTTGTGAGTAGAAATCTACTTACTTATGTCCTTATGTGAAAAATCACATTAATAATTTCTTTTCATCCCATGCGGACGAAGTCACGTGCAAAATCTTATAAGGTTTTGAATAAAATACATCAAATTATTAAAACTTTGCGCGTATAATAAAAACAAATGTACGGGAAATAAGTCCTTTGAACTTTTAATTAAAAGCACTTGGAATATGATAGTCTAGTATTGCTGACATTCATTACTGGAAGACTTGTGTGCGCTTGGCAGACTTTGTTTGCTAGTGTTTGTTTGCTGCTAGACAAAAAAAAACACGTGTGAAATGGTTATCACGTTTTTTTCCCTGAGTCGTGGTTTTTTAATGGTGAAGACATGCAATTTGTCTAACAAACAAAGTATAAGTGCGTAGAGAATGCTATATGGCAGGGATTGTGTACTTGACATACTGTACCACATACAGTATAAATTTAATTTAATTAGTAGTTTTAGTAGTTAATAATGATATTCTAACAATAGTGTCGTAAGATTGTAATAACTAACCAATGGATCATCAGTTATCTGAATAAAAAAATATAATAGAACTGGATACCTACTTGGCGCGCCTATAGCACCAGAGGGGTTAAACGGTCAAGTGCGAATCAGGCGGAAGGACAAATCACCTGCTGTCAATAAAATTATTCTAATCTAAATTTTATACGAACCTTAGACTAGACTATTTTCGATAATAAGGTTCTGTTATACCTACGTACTTTACTGACAGTAGAATTGCAGGAATTTTGTTCATTCTGCCTGAATAATATTAGTGTGGAGTTATTGATATGTCGTTGCCAGAGCTTTTTTAGTTGACATTGGCAATCAAAAAAGACACTGGTAATCGAAACGTTTTTATTAGCAACGAGTATTACCGAAGTAGGGGTACAGTTGACGAAGTAGGGGTACAGTTGACGAGTTTAATTGTTGAGCCATTTAGGTGTCAACTCATTTTGGTTTTTTAATAGTAAATTTTTGAAGTGTTCAGTATAAAGTGAGCTCTAAATGGCTCAACGATTAAAGTCCGTGACCTTACATACTTTTTTTAGATGTCAAGGTAATTAAACCAGCTGCAATTATAGCACATTCATAATAATATAGTACATTGTTTAACAAGGGGCGTAAGACAAATATTGCAAATGAGAGTCTATCAGAAGCTCGACGCCGGAGGCAATATTCTTACGCCCGTGTTATACTGTACAATAATGCAAATGTGATGAAAAACATTGTGTATAACTTATACACAATGTTTTTCATCACATTTGCGAGGAAATAAATAACTACAAAAGACAGAAAAATCTAGGTTTCATACAAGCGCACCAATCACAAATTGACGAAATTGACAACTTCACTTCCAGATCAGTGCGAGTGGAGCGCGCAGGTTCAATATTTCGACCAATCACAGAGCAGTATTCTTGTAGCGCATGACCTGCTCAATTTTTATTCCACCAATCACAGAGCCGTATTCTTGCAGCGCATGGCCTGCTCGATTTTTATTAAACTAATCACAGAGCAGAATTCTGGTAGCGCGCGATCACCTAGATTTGCTTTAACCAATCAAATCACACACAATCTCATAACGCCCTAGGGAGTTATAAAAATCCATAACATAAACACCTGCCTATAATACACCCTTTACGAGCAAGTGTGATGAAAATAATATATACATATAAAACTCTTGCGTTACTGGTCGATTGCCAGACAGCGCACAGCCTAAACCGCTAAAGATATTAGCATGAAATTTGGAACATATATTCTTTACAGTACGTGGACGTATACTAAGAAATGATTTTTCGAAATTCAACCCTTAAGGGGGTAAAATAGGGGTAAATCGTTGTATGGAAACCGTTAATTTAGAATCATCAGTCTTTGGATGGGTGATTTGAGTGGTTACCATAAATGAGCGCTTCCGTGCTTTTGAAAGGCACGCTAAGCAGTTGATCTCGGCTGCTGTCTAAATATGACAGTAGTCGTTAAGCCGAGTTAGAGGCCTTCAGGTGGTTTATGAACCTCAAAATGTTGAGTTGCCCACTCACTTGACAAAGGGGGGTCGACAACTGTCACTTGCGTCCGCAGGAGCTACCTACCACAACCCTGAGTGGCACTAAAGAGTGACAAACTCAAAAAGAACAAGAAATGTATGCCCATACGATTAAAAAATAAATAAACGGAAAGTCAAAAAAATACATTGTAATTCGACGTGTGGGCACATCAATCGTTAGGCCTTTCAAAATAAGTATAAAGTTTCTCAGCAATTTTTTTGATTAAGGGTATACGAGTGTAGTCGGAGATAATCACCCCGAAAGTCTAATCTTCAAACGGTGTGATAAAAGAAAAAAATAAAAATATCATGGGCATAGTGCTTATTAAATTCTTTCACCGAAAATTATTTTTAATGAAATAGATCAGTTCAAAGGTTTTCGAGTAATTGCTGAAAAACTGCCTTCCCTATAGATAAGGATGTAAGTGCCATAAGATTTTTGTGACGATACGACCTTTTTAATAGGCACGGAACCCTTCGTTGTGCGTGGTCCAACACGTTCTTGGCCGGTTTTTTATCGTTTAGTGTAGAATACGATAATTTTTTTAATAAACAAAAATCGTTTGATATGAATGAGTGTGATTTTTTTTACAGAAGACATATAGACTTATAGGTAGGTAAATACGTAAGTGTTTTTTTAACAATTTTAACAAATTAACTTAAAACAATGTCCGGACCACCAGTTTGACTTGATGAATTGCATCATTTAATGTCATGCATAAGTGTTATTCATAAGGGAAGTAAGTAGTAGCAGGTCATTGCCGGCATAACACTTAAACAATTTTTGCAAAAATTACACTTTCTACGCGGGCGAAACCGCTAGTGTATAAATGCGAAAGTAACTTTAAACCGCTGACTTGATTGTGTTTAAGTTAACGAACCGGGAATGGATATAAAATACTTTTTAATCCGGATGGGTGTCAGTTACTATGGGAGTGTAACTTTAATACTACGCCTTCATCTTATAGTAAACACCCTTTAATGCGATAACGATTACGCGGATGAAATCTGGGAAAAAATCGTGCAAAATAAAAAAGGAAATGTGTATTTCATTCTGATTATCTGTTACGGTTTACATTTAAAACAAATACAAGTAGTTTAAGTATTTTGCAAGAAAAAGGGTATTTATGGCCTTTTTATAAAATATTCAGCACCTCCTTAATAAGCCATTAATTACATACATATGATATGCAAGATATTAACAGTTTATGAAATATTCCATTGCTTTAATTGTTCCATAAAGGTTAGTCAGGCTCATCTTAAGCCAACACTGTTCAAGTTCTAACTTTTGCACCGTGCGTGAGTTGAATGACATACAATGTTGGAACAAAATTATTAACTTCAAATTATAGTATTTCTTATCTATACGAGTAAACCCCAGGGTTGTAGCTTCGGTAATGATATTTAAAATATGTATTTCATTAATATTTCTAAATACGATGAATTATTAATCTCGCCCTATTAAACGCCCGCAAAAATTAACCAACAACTTGCTTCTTCGGTCTTGTTATAAAAAGCAAAATTACAATTTAAACTCAATACTTGGGGGATGAAATTATTTACCAATCTCGTTGGTCCTAAGGGATCCTATTTAGAAAATTAAATTGGTCTGCCCGCGCCCTTAACCTCGCTGCCTCATTGAAGGGCTTGTCAGACCGCTAAGGGCTAAGTTTTCTTGATGTTATTGAGGCAATTGAATTTTAACAGTGTTACAGTGGTTTAACGGGAAATGGGTATTTAAAGGTTTGGCTTAACGTTTCTGGTTTTAATCCCGGAATAACGGTTTGAGTTTTAACTTTATGGAGGTCAGAAATACAAATATTTATCTAGAAGGCAGCTACGTATAATTTGCTTATACCATATGAAACGCTTATTTTCCTCAGTTATATCTGTATCCCTATGGTATTAAGAAGACTTACTACGCGCCTCCACGTTGTTTGTACTTTCATATTTTGGAAACCTTAGGAATGATTATAATATGAACCCTACTGTAACCAATAACACTTATGAACGCCTGAAATAAAACCTATTTATTTGAAGTGGAATTTAAGTATCAAATGCGAAGTTTTTAATAGCGAAGAACTTTCAAGAAATCACAACTTTTACGAATCACGGGAAATCATTTGAGATCTTCACATTTAACATGCCTTTTAATATTATCGACGTAGGCACGTTAAATATTTACTTGGTTTCTCTTTGAGTTGATTCGCTTTGAAGACGACCGTACGCACCGCTGGAGAATATTTCATTCGTCAAGGGCGGGCCCGAGCGGTGTTATTAGAAATCAGAAAAAGATATTTTCATTCCATTTCAAAAATAATCTAAACCGTTTCACTGTGTACAACTTGCAGATCAATTTCCCTCACTTCCGATTCTAATAATGTTCGAATCTGTTACGCACATACGCATCGAGCTAGCTTGTCCAAACGGGTGAGAAAAACATTAAAATGTAACTGGGATTGGAAGTGACGAACAAAAATAGGCCCCTTCAAAAGATCTTTTGAACTCTGCGGAATTGTTTATTTACGGATGACGCGTACAGGGACGCGAGACGTGGTCTGTTATAGTCTGTCTCATTACTAAGTCGTGTGATGCATAGTCCCAACAGCATTCTAAAGGAAATTGTTGACAGGTTTGATTGTCCGATACTGAAACATTAGTCCGACCAAATTAAAAGCTTAGTGCAATTTTTAATATAAATGTATTGTGAAAATTATGATTTTGTGCTGTTGCTAAGAAATTGGCTTTAAATGGAATTTAGTTTAAGTCTGACATTTGTTAAATAATAATAATCTAATTATCAATACTAACACTAGATTAAGTAATTTGTATGTTTACTAACACTCTATGGAAACATTGTATGTCCGAAATAAAGAAATTGAATTGAAATTTGAATTGAATATGGAAATATTCACGCTCGGCTAAACAATTGGGAAGGTGACTAAAATTGTATTACTACAAAACGAAGACAAAAAATACCGATTTCAAAAAATTACAAAACTGCACCCGTTTTTAGTTCGCTAGTCAGAGAAAGAAATAGCTTCAGGTTCGTGACATCACGGATCTCTAGCGTCATAGTAAATTACATCCCTTACATATGACGGTACGTTTTGCGAAACAGGTACAGATTGAGGCATATTCTCTTCTCTTCAAAACTTTCGACACGTTTGGTCAGCTGCAACGAAAAGGTACTCCCCTTCATAGTGATACATACAAACTTTGTATGCAGGGGGGTGGGGTACCTTTTCTACACGTACGACGTTTCGTTTCGGTCCGTACGTAACTATGTGATTATTTAGTCTCTTGTATTGCCTTTTACATTTTACTTTAATTTTAATCATTTTCCGAAAACATTCAAAATGATTGGGTTTTGCGTGTTCCGTGCACGGCTTGACAATTTCTGTTTTCACAGGCTGTTCCTGCAATCTCCAGCCAACCCTGATCTTCTCTACATCATCTTCTTCTGCCACACGCAGCTGACCGTTACTCTACTTCTCTGCTTTATCTTCGGGAGCAAGGTAGGCACGGTAAGACAGGAAGGATATTTCCGTTCAGCACCTTTGTTACACCCGAGCTTCACACGCCTTTTTATACCTTGGTCTATAAGTATTTATACACACCGAAGAGCCATAGAGAAATTTCGAAAACCACGTCCGTTGTGAGAGACACGCTTATGCTTTCCGCACACGAGAAAAACAGAATATTACAACATTGGTACAACGGTTAAGTTCGGATAAAAATATTTTCTCTCATAATACAGTCATAACAAAATACTTCAGAATAGTCCTCCAGGGCAATCAGCAGAACGGCTAGACGTCTGAGTAACTGTTTTAAGAAATAAATTGGCTTCTTTCTCAGTTCAATCGCATAGTCAGCACTCGAGCTAATAGTTCTTAAGTATGTGAACTGAGGCTCAATTCATTTTGTCTGATTGAGTTAAGTAAAATACAATTCTTACTTGTTTTTGTTCGCTATATAGTAATGTTTTTGCGTTCGCATGATTACCAATATGTTAATATATTATCTAAAACATTGCAAGCTGTGTCGTAAATAGGTATCCACAATCGTAAATTATAAAATATGATTTTCGCATCTTATTTATGATTACTTCGACTAATTTGCCAAGTTTACTGTTGTCAAAATGCAATCACAGATTAAATAATCAATGCCAGCGCTAGTTCATTTCAACATTTTTTACGTCATACCTGGCCATAAAGTAGGAATTACCGCACGCTATGCGTGCGGAAAACCCCACTTCCTGGCCAGATAGAGACGTAAAATGTTGTACTCACCACGGGCGGTAATAAAAAAAGCCTCAGAGCGCATATTTATCGCCCTTGCCTTCGGCTCGGGCGTCAAATACCTGCGATCTGAGACATTCTTTGTTTAACCGCCCTAGGTAAGTAATGTACTATATTATGACGGTACCTACTTACTAATAATATTTAAATTATTAAACAAAACAAAAATCCAATACGTATGAAGCTAAAAACTATCTGAACTTTAATCAAATATGTTAATCTGTTTGGGAGCTACGATCCCGCGAAAAAGTACTAAATATAATTCATCTTATAGGTACGGCAGTGTAAACTGCTGAAATAGATGGGCAAAATACAGTTAACAACTTACACATTTTTTTTTAAATTACGTCTGTGTTTAACGCCTACGTCTTAAAATAGGGATAAGTTCGCCTTTGTACTTTGATCTATTGCGTGACATGTATCATTTTTCTTGTGTACAATAAAGTGCTTACATACATAAATATATACTTAAACAGGACCAGGGCTATTTTAGTAACCGACTTGCACAAATAATCAAACCCATGATTTTAGTTACAGCATGAGGTAATTTTGAGCAAACCGTTTGGTATATTAATTAGCAGATTAATCTGACGACATTTTGCATAAAACGCACTCACTTTGATACTTTAGTTCAGCCGATATTGACATCAATACGCGGTGTCAAATCATTGGTTTCAAAGTTTTTTTTAAGTAGATCGCTGTCTACACTGTTTTCTGGAAAATAGGATCGTCCCATTGTATCTAGTATGATGTAAATTAAATGAACTTGTCCCGCGAAATGAAACAGCCACGTCCGGCCATGCATATTTAAATTCCTAATAGACCAGGAAACTAAACTGTACAAACAAACGTAATTTGGTTTTTTAAATAGACGAGTTGAATGAATATGACATTTCTGAATAGAATGAAATGGTGCGGTGATAATTTGTTTGCGCAGATTGACAACTAAAATGATGGAGCTAAAAAGTACCTACACCCGTGGACAATAAAAATAAAACGGACCCATTTCATTTTAAATAGCATTATAACCTCGCAAGTAAGTTCATTAAGAATCCAACTTACTTTTTTGCACTAGACACAGAAATGTACAAATGGAGAGCTTAATGCCAAATGGCATTTTCTACCAGCTAACCATTATTTACTTACTCCTACTTAAAGCATTTTAGCGTTAACATTAGGTACTCCTTATCGAACTGACTGTGCCTAAATGGCATAGCCGAAATACCAATTTCTGTTCAAGTTTTCTGTCTAGCCAAAAGAACGAGTTTTTGGCGTACTGAAAACATGATATTAAAAGTCTCGCCTTTTGTAAACAGGCGCGGACAGAACTGAATTGCAAAATTAAAACGATTTGCTTTTAAATATTTTTGGATGGAATAACGCAGCTAAGTTATGAATATTTATTTTTATTATTTCTATCCTTTTTATTTATCCCCAGACCACGGAAACACATATCCCCTTTTTTAAAGCAACAACGCCTGTATCTGTGCTTTTTACTGCCACTTCGCTTTTTGTTTTTGCCCAATTCGTTTCACTATATGCGTTCGCATTCGTACTGTGAAGTAGTGAAATGTAAACAGAATCATGGAGTGCAGTATAATGTAAACAACCGTCCATGAATACTGCTTTATTATAGTCACGATTCTCTATTCAATTTTTAGCGTTGTTACTCTCATAAAACATGATTTCATAAAACTAAAATGGTTTCGTAAAACATGACGTGTGCTGCATGCAGGCTTCAAAGGCCACATCAAAGTAGTTAGGTTGTCCGTCGTAATATAACTGTATGAAGCACACTTCAAATGACCTACTATTACTTTAAAAATTGCTCTACAAAATTACTTTCTTTTTTAACACGATTTTAACATGCAAAGTGCTCGGGGTTGCTAAAGGTAGCATGAAAACATAATCTCATTATGTGGCCTGAACGGTGAATTCAATGCAATTTTCTGCTTTTTACATGATAGCGTTTTGCTCTATTGAGTGAACGTAAATAATCAAATTGGTTTCGCATTTAACGCTACGAGAATATTCATTACCAGCTGGTCAAATAATTTAGAAATCAGATAACAAAGCAACAAACTTACATTTCACAAACTACCTTTTGAGTATTACTGCAGATATTGAATTATATTGACTACATTTTGCATAATACGCATCAAAACAGTCCTCAGTGGCAGTATGCTTTGCGGTCTTCCGCGTGAAGGTATAAGATAGAGGGAGGGGTAGATACGTATATATGACCTTGGTTTTCTCACTTTCAAACCTTGCAAGGCTGCAATACCTGCACTACAGGACCGTATGAATGTTGCTTTAATACAGCATATTCTTATATTATCTTATCTGGGTGTGGGCCCTATCGACCAAGTGGGATCTTTTGAGCAATTGCCCCCTCCTTTATGCCTACACCAAAACTCGCTCCATCATTTCAATAAAGCCGACGATAGAGCTCAGCTGAAAGAATCTTTCATTCATTTGGTTGTGGGAAGCTGTTTCCAAAGTAGTTCATTTTTTGTCTGGCTAGGGCATATTCCTTCATGTTCGACGCTTAAATACAATAATTCTCAGACCTGTTTTTGTTCACAGGCCTACATGGTGTACAAGGGCCATGGCAAAGACGAACGTGAAAAGACCGGCAAATTCAGGTCCCGTCCTGCTGAGTCCACTTACACCATGACCACAAACCGCAGTACGAGGTTTTGTGATAACATGACTGAGAGAGACCTCGAGGTAAGTGTTTTTTTAAATCGACAATGTACAAAGGACAGAATACACAGAAGTTTGACAACGCAACACGGTAAACGCGAGTCAACGTACTTGAACTTCCGTATCTGGTCCCGATGTTTTTAACTTAAATGTATAGTAAATGCGTCTTATTTTTCTTGTCACCCGCAAGTATTATATATAGGTACTATAGTTTTTGAATTAAGCATGGCTTTACACGAAAGCGTTTCTGCCTTTGCGCAATTGGGTACTTTCCTAAGTAAAAAAATATTAGAATATTTAGTCCGTCCTTCCGTAAAATTATATAAAAATATTGAAAACGTATTTTTTTTGTCAATTAAGCAAAAACTTAGAAGATATAGCCCGTTCAAGTTCCATCTGACGTCACATTATGCTAAAAAGTGTACTATAATGTGAACATACACGGAACTTTAACGGGCTATATCTTCTAAGTTTTTGTTTGATTAACAAAAAAAATACGTGTTCAATATTTTTCATAATTAAACTGACGGACTAAAAATTATTATATTTTTTTAGGAAAGAAGCCAATTCTCAACAATTCTAGAGAACAGCGAATGAGGACGGCGAAGAAAAACGATTCTGTGTAAAGCGTATTTTATAAACAATATTCTATAAACAAGTTAACAAATTGGGTCTAATTTCAAACTATCATTTATTTTCCGTTTGCGTGAGAAAGTGTATTCTAAAAAGGTTTTTTGTTTTGCTAGGAGGAGTTCAGGAAAATTTGCAACCAACTCGAGAAACTACGGGAGCGGTGCGGGACCGGAGCCATATCTAGACGCATCACAGCGATGCAAGATGCTTCGGCGCAGCATGAAAGAAAACCAACCACATCTGACCATTCAGCTCCCCTCAAACTAAATACAGTGTTCAGTGCGGTAGCTGACCGCCTAATGTGTACGGTCACTCCTGCTGAAGAATCCAGCAGTAGCGGCCGAGACTTACCCTTCGAAGCCCCACCCGCCTACAAACATAAAACGTTCAGTCCTCTAAAAGCTGTCGAAGACAGCCAAACAGAACCAAGTCAGACAGATGTTACCATAGCAACAGATTCTCCAAAGAGAAAAGCGGAACTAAACGAGGCAGAGAAAGAAGAAAAGCAGAACGGGGTATTTAAAATTTCTGGCGAAGCGAACTGTAGTGATATTAGGCCGCCTGAGGTAGCCAGTAGGAATGGCTTTAGTGGTAAAAGTGAGAAAAGTGAATTGAAATCGAGCCCCAGTAGTACAGAGACCCTAAAAGGTGTTCGATCTGGTCACGCGAGGACTCATGCCATTGTCATTAATCTTGATGATAAAAGTCGTTTTACAGAAGAAGTAACCGTATAATCTTCCATATATATAAACACTAATATTTTCAAAGACTGTGTACTTACGTTGCGATAGTTTTAATCCTGATAAATTGTCGAGATGGGTAAGTATTAACGCTAGTCTTAATTGTGATTGAGTGTTGCTAACTTTGGACCCTTTTATGTTTTAATTCGGGTTATTCTGGATTTATAAATATTTTTGATTAGGATTAGTCTTCATTTGTTCGAAAATATTTGTATTTTCGTTACATTTTAAATCACAAAACTCGCAGAAATTTAAAAGAACTTGTTCTGAGCCGATTGCATAATGGGGTCCAATTCCAGTAATGACTACATCACTCTCGAATATAAAATAATTTGAAAAGCATATCAAACTAAAATAAATCTTAATTCACAGGTTTAAAGTTTATTTTTACTTTAAAATTTGATTCAGTAAGTAAATATAAAGTTGAATGTAAAGAAATAATTAGTGAGGCGTTTACTCGAGCAAATTGAAAAGGTGAATCTCTTAGAACTTTTAACATCTTGTTGAGTGTTTTTTTAATTAAGCTTTATAATTGTTTGTAGGCCAGAGATTATTATAACTGGATTCATTACCGCAGTTAATACGATTACAAAATAATTGACAGTTTGATTTTTTTTTAATGTTACACAATGATCGTTTATGCTTCACGACAATTATTAATTCAGCGATTTTTTTAAGCTGTGTATATATATTTAATCAACAATTGAATTATATACTTGCATTTATAGATCGCACAGTAAAATCGAATCTACACTCATATTATTACTGTGAACATATATGTATGTACCAGTGTGTAATACATACGATAAATAAATAAACATTAATTTTGTGATATCAAGCAATTAATTGTTTTTTTAACGAATTATTTCAAGATTATTTACCAAAATGGTAAAATATTGTTTACACAGTTTACTTAAAATATAAATTTAAAAGTAGTCATTAGCTTCGTATTGATATTGATGTTGACCATTATAGGATTTATACATATACTTAGGCTATCTTTATGATAACTTAATAATTCCTTCAGAGCTTTATTTTGTGTTCATATGAATGTCATAAATGTTATAAGTGCATTTATTGTATGAAATTAAATTGTAATTATCCAGCCACGAAAGACAACTAGTGAATCTAGTAATTTGTGAATATAGTATTAGGAAAAGTCCTACTTTAAATTGTAAATATTGCTAAATGTATGATTAAACGGGTTAAATTAAATTACGTTATGATATATCTTTGAAATATTTAATAGTATTTCAGCTGGATACGCGCGGTGCGTTTTCTTTGCTTCGGTGAAATGACGACCCAGCGAAAAGTCGTGGATTCAATTCAAGTACTCTCAAGTGCATGTATTTCTCGGCTTCCCAGCATAACAAAGATTAAAATAAATTGTCTACGACAGTTTGGCGCTACAAGTTCGCAAACAACTGTTCAAATGACTTATCATAAAATTTCATGCTTTTTAACATAAGTACTATACATTCCTGCTACAATGATTTGAAATTGTGAAGCAACTAGCGGTGGAAAGGGGTTGCTGATTGCATAATATATGTATATATATACCTAAGTTTATTATTGTTAAAGATGTTGCAATAACGCACACATTTTAAATTTGTGAACAGTGTTCTTTTTACTATAGAATTAATTAGTGTCGTAAGATTGCTGATGGAACACGTGTAATAAGTGGAATATAAAGGGCATTTAAATAATTGAAACTTTTGCCTGAACTAGAAATCAAGACCAATTAATTTTCTCATAATATTTGTATTTTAGTTCAGTAAGCAATTTTAGCGATTTTATTGTTTGCAGAAGGCAAAAAACGATTTTATATAATTTTAGAAAAAAACTAAACTTAGTTTTTTTTTGTTTGTTTTTTTTTTTACTCAGCTACTCAATTAACAAATGTATTGTACACGATTTATAATCAAGATAAAATTACTGTATTTTACCACTCTTTTTCATCATTCTACCAAATCTAACTACTAACTAATCTAACATGAATACAATTTTGTCCAAAAAAGCCATTCCTGAATAATGTTGCATCTAGTTCTTTCGTGTGCGGTCTTTCTAAGCCTGCCTGGTACACGAGGGCGTGTTTTACAGGAATCGAAAGATTCTCTTAAGGCTCCGCACGTTCATGGTCTTCTCTCCCTCTCACTGAGCATACGCGTGAGCGAGATGGAAGTGCGTGTTCGAAAGCGCGGGTATCATGTTTTACGGAATATTTCAGAAAACGAGAAGAAATTTAAGTAAGTAAGAAAATAAAGTTATTGTTCATTACTTTTTGAAGAAGATTATAAAATTTCATGTTTTTCTGAGAAAAAAAAATCTAAAGTGAACCCTATTATTTCACTTTTAACCATTTTACTGATCAATTAGTAAAATGGTTAAAAGTGAAATAATAGGGTTCACTTTAGATTTTTTTTTCTTTACTTTCTTTTGTTAAAATGGATTTCTATGAAAACTTTGTTACTTCTCATATCTTGCAGAATATGATATTTTTTTCAACCGTAAATTGTTACGTCATAATGTTTAAAATGGTTACTAAACAACTCATTGTTACGAAAATTTGATAGGTCCAGCCTTAAGACCAAGACACGGGCTAGCGCGCGGCCCATACAAAACTTGAATTTCGAGCCGCCGCCGCCGTGGGTACTATTTCCTCCACCTAATCAAAATCTATGCATATCATTATTGTAACATAGATAAACTAAGAGTTCCTCCCTATTATGTCCTTATATTCTGATTTTTTTGATAACAAATTTTGTAAATGAACAAGAGCTGCTTGTAAAACGCTAAAAGACGTCAAATGTACAGATAGTTCAAAAAAATACACATAAAGGCATAGTACAACTCTTCGTTAATCTAAGCTAGAAAATTTATTTACATAGGTGTATATTTGACTGAGAAAATAGGATACTGCCTACGGCGGTTCAAAATGCAAGTCTTTGAATCAGTAGGTCGATCACGTAACGCATTGTTCGAACGTTGGATAGGTCTAAATGTCACTTTCATATGGAAAATTGACAGTTAAATTGTACCGACGCGCGTTCGGAACGAAGTGATTACCCCTCTGGTGCGCGAGCCTGCATTTCCCCTTAATCCTTATATTTCGCGAGAGGCAACGTGAATCGATGCAAATAATGTTTTACAGTCTCGATGAGTAATGATACTAATGATCTCTCATTACTCATTGAGACGATTCTGAAACGACCACAATGGCGTTGCTTTATTTAATGGGTGTTCCTGTGGTCACCTTCTGTTACCAACTAGTCCTATTATTTAATTTTACTGTATTGTCATGTCATGACCTCCAAGTTTTCGTATAATGAAATGGTAAATTGAGGTACACGCTTAGTTATATAGGCTTCAATAGGATTTATGCCAAAGAATTGTATTGTATAAAATATTTATTAATTGTTATCGTAAGAGTCGTAAGACACGTTTGTTTCTACAACACGAGCCGCTGAGAATCTTGTGATGTTATATCTGTCTTGGCATCGGTAATTTGTTTTTCAAAGTTTTAACGAAAAGAAGTTTACGTATAACATCTTGTAACTAAGTTATAATTATAAGCATATGTTTGTGAGTATAGCTGTTATTTTACCTTGGAGAAATTGATTTGCTTTGGCCCTTTAGCGCATGCTAGACAGTCACCAATAAGCCCCTACGACAGTGCGACATTGGTCCGGACGGACCGTGTATTTAGACAGTTCTTTGCAACAACATTTCTTTTAACTTTCGGATGCCTTTGGTCGTCGAGCGCGCGCTGGCGACTGCGAAGATTGTAGGGTGGTCTAGTCAGAAAACTTTCAACGAGCCACCGACGTAGGTCGTGCTGTCGGAGGCTTGTTGGTGACCGTCCAGATGGCGCTTTAGTGTGGATTACCTACTTAAGCACTGTTCATATTTATAAGATCTACCTTGATGAAATAAACTTTTACTAACTTGAAATGCTATAAGCATGATGAAGCCAAAGATATATGGGATTGTATATTTCATAGATAGCTATGTAAGTCCGAAAAATGAATGTAAATATTAAAATTATTGCTTCAATATTGATAAAGTTATTTGCAATAACGTTGATTGTAAGTTAAAAGAGAAAAGATGGGAAATCAAAAATACTGCTAAAATACGAAATTTTAGTCGTCATGCAAACATGCGAAAGCAAATGAACTAGCTGCGGTTAGAGTTGAGCGCAAATGTCAAATAAAACCCATTACACAGACACGCAGTTTACGAAGTGGTCATTTTCTGTATGTCCTGAGATGCGTGGAACCAAAAAACCGACTGAGGATCATTGTGACTTATATACGGAGTTAGTTGTGAATAAAAATGTCCCTCAGGCTGCACAACATTCTCAAAAAGTGTTCCCGGAAATTTCAATTTCAGAAAACGTTCATGACAAGTTGTCACTCAAAAACAGTCCCTCGGGCATTCTTAAATGACCGAAAACTTAATTTTTTTGGGACGTTTCGCAACCCTGGTAAATTGCGGTTCATTGCTAGTTCCGAAAAAGGAAAGTGTCATTCTGTTTCAACCAATCTTCAAATAATAATCTCAGATTTTCTCTTTAATAGCATTGTTATTTAGTTCTTGCCGCAGATTTCCTTGTAAATCTTATGCGGATGCTGGCATGAATAATTACTTTAAAATACGTTGACTGTCTGAATAAAGAAGTTTAGTTATTGAACGCATTTTATTTACCCTTTAATACATATTTGTTGGGATAAAAAATAGTAGCGATGCAGCGGATATCCGGCCACTATCCGGTGTCTGGCCTATATTTTAACACAGAAAATGTAAGTAATGAGAAAACAAAACTAGGTAAAAGAGGGATGAATAAATAGCAAAATACAAAGGAATTAATTATTTAGGATAGAGCGCACTGCCTGTAAAAATTCCGCGCGTTTCTTTCTAGCGAAACGTGCCTGGAGAAAGTCACGCGCGGTCGAATTAACTTCATTTTAGGCATGTAACTTCGGACCAGATATCCAGCCGGTTGCATCGCTGGATAGTCAGTATCCGGTATCCGGCCAAACCACAATCCGTCTAAAAATGAAAAAGCAAGTACGGCGCGAATTGAATAATAATAAAGTAATTACCTTAGTCATTTATTATTGGATAAGGACATAAAATCATTTTTATTACAGAAATTATCCCCTAATGGGTTGAAATTGGGGGTAAAAATTTGGATGTAACCCGTTCAGACGAAATTTGGTATAAAGATAGTTTGCATCCCGGAGAATGACAACGGATAGTTTTAATCCCGAAAATCATCCTCTAATGGGGGGTGAAAAATTGGATTGAACCCATTTACGGTATAGCGATTGTTGGGAATCCTAAGGAAGGACATATGATAGTTTTTATTCCAGAGATCATCCTCTAAGGGGGTGAAATAGGGGTAAAAATTTGGATAGAACCCATTTACGGTAGAGCGATATTTGGGAGTCCTGGGGAAGGACATAGGATAGTTTATCCCGAAAATTCTCCCCTAAGGGGGTGAAAATTTGGATTTGATGTGACCTATTTAGACGAAATTTGGTTAATTCAATTCAATTCAAATAATTTATTGCAGGCTTTGTCCTTATCATGTTAGTAACAATAAAAACTTATTAACAGTTAAGGTGGTTCGATTGCCATACAAAACGTTATTTGACATTCGTAGGCTAACGGCGTGATATTTTAAGAAACTTATGTAACAAACTTTCATAAATTGGCTTCCCATTTGCGCCAAATTCCCCCTTTCCTAGAATAAACTTGTATTAACTAGATTAATTTGAGAAATTGGTTTGTCACGTGATATTTTGGGAAAACAATTTTTCTCAAATTAATCTAGTTTATACAAGTTTATTCTAGGTAAAAGGGAATTGGGCGCAAATGGAAAGCCAATTTATGAAAGTTTGTTACATAAGTTTCTTAAAATATCACGCCGTTAGCCTGCGAATGTCAAATAACGCTTTGTATGGCATGGCAATCGAACCACCTTAATTTAACAGTTAGGAGATAGTTTGAGAGCTGGAAAAGGACATATGATAAATTTTGTCTAGGAAATCATTCCTTAAGGGGGTGAAAATTTGGATGGAACCCATTTTGATGGAATTTGGTATAGAGATGGTTTGAGTCTTGGGAAAGGACATAGGGTAGTTTTGATTCCGAAAATCATCCCCTAAGGAGGTGAAATGGGGGTTAATATTTGGATGGAACCCATTAGGATGAAATTTGGTACCTATAGAGATAGTTTGACTCGCGGAGAAGAACAACGGATAGCTTTTGTCCCGAAAAAAATCCCCCAAGGGCATAAAATAGTGAGTGAATATTTGTATGGAGCTACTATACAACCCATTTAGATAAAATTTGGTATAGAGGTAGTTAGTAGGCGCGGCGTTAGTAGACCCCCCACAAGCACAAACTGACTTATAATTTAAATATTTTATATTAAAAATAAAGATACGTCAACAAAATGTTACATCTAATAGTTTTCAAAATAGCCATAATAAAACGTTTTTTTTACCCCGTTTTAGAAAACATCTTCGAAACTACCGCCATAAGGTACCTTTACCCCTGGAACGTCACATACATATATTTACCTATATAATGTTCCTATTCCCCAGGACTCCCAACTACCGCTATATACCGTAAATGGGTTCCATCCAATTTTTCACCCGCTATTTCACCTCCTTAGAGGATGATTTTCGGAATAAAAACTATCCGTTGTTATGATAACGGGTAGTTTTTATCCCAAAAATCATGGAGAATGCTCCAGGACTCAAGCTATCTCTATACCAAATTTCATCTTAATGGGCTACATCCAAATTTTCACCCCCATTTCACCCCCTTAGGGGATGATTTCCGGAATAGAAACTATCATTTGTCTTTTTCCAGGACTTAAACTATCTTTCAACCAAATTTTATCAAAATGTGTTACAAACAAATTTTCACCCCCAATTACACCCTCTTAGGGGATGATTTTCGGGATAAAACTATCCTATGTCCTTCCTTAACTATCGTTATACCGTAAATGGGTTCAATCCAAATTTTCATCCACCATTTCTCACCCCCTTATGTGATCCCCTTATTTCCTCATTTCATGTGTTCCGGAATAAAAATTATTCTATGTTCTTTCCTTGGACTGAGACCTCTCTCTATACCAAATTTCATCTGAATGGGTTCTATCAAAATCTTCAACCCTCATTTCAACCACCTCAGGAAATGATTTTTTGGGATAAAAACTATGCATTGTCCTTCCCTAGGACTCCTTTTATGTCTTAACCAAATTTCATCTAAATGGGGTTTATCCAAATTTTCACCCCCTATTTTATCCCTGAGGGGATGATTTTCGGGATTAAAACTATCCGTTGTCGTACTCCGGGACTCAAACTATCGTTCAACCAAATTTCATCAAAATGGGTCACAAACAAATTTTCACCCCCAATTACACCCCCTAAGGGGATGATTTCAAGAGTAAACTATCCTATGTCCTTCCCCAAGACTCCAACTCGCTATACCGTAAATTGGTTCCATCCAAATTTTCATACCCCATTTGACCCCCTTAGGAGATGATTTCTGGACTAATAATTGTTACGTAGGTATTGGGAAGTGTCCAATGAAACCACCAGCTGAGCTTAGACTGATTTATTATTTTGTTGCATGCCTTTTCCAACCTACCCCATATCTCAAACTACCCACATGATAGATACTGACAATAATTGTTTTAAGTCCTTCCCCAGGACTCTTAACTATCTCCATACCAAATTTCATCTAAATCGGTTCTATCCAATTTTTCACCCCTCATTTCACCCCCTCAGGAGATGATTTTTCAGGATAAAAACTATGCATTGTCCTTCCCTGCGACTCCTTCTATCTCTATACCAAATTTTAACTAAATGGGATTTATCCACATCTTCATCCCTATTTCATCCCCTTGGGGGATGAATTTCGGTATTCAAACTATCTATTGTCATTATCCTGGACTCAAACTATATCTATACCAAATTTGGTCTAAACGGAGTCCATCCAAAATTTCACCCCCCATTTCACCCCCTTAGGGGAAGATTTTCAGAATAAAACTATCCAATGTCCTTCCCCAGAACTTAAACTACCTCTAAACTAAATTTTATCAAAATGGAT
Source organism: Epinotia brunnichana (assembly GCA_963854355.1). NCBI lineage: Eukaryota > Metazoa > Arthropoda > Insecta > Lepidoptera > Tortricidae > Epinotia > Epinotia brunnichana. Next base: position 29,931,783 of record OY977938.1, on the reverse strand, counting down.
TACATCCAAATTTTCACCCCCCCATTTTACCCACTAAAGGGAAGATTTTCGGGATAAAAACTATTCTTTGACCTTTCCCCGGACTCAAACTAATTACCAAATTTCATCCAAATCGGTGCAGCGGTTTAAGTAGCTCTATACAAATTTCCACCCCCCATTTCATCCCCCTAAGGGTTGATTTCCAGGATAAAAACTACCCTAAGTCCTTCCCCAGGACTCAAACTGTCTCTATACCAAATTTCATCTTAATCGGTTCAGCCGTTTTCACGTGATGCGCGGTCACATAAACAGACAAACAGATAAACAGTTAAACAGACAAACAGATAAACAGATAAACAGACAAACAGACAAAAATTCTAAAAACTGTTGGAACGTGTTCTGTTATCGATTTTAAGTATCCTTAGCCAATTTTTTTTCGGATATCTTCCATGTACAGACTTTCGACCCTCTTCAGCTTTATTATATGTATAGATACAAAATTTCATTCAAATCGGTGCAGCGGTTTAAGTAGCTCCATACAAAACTCCACCCCCCATTTCATTCCTTTACGGGTTGATTTCCGAGATAAAAACTACCCTATGTCCTTTCCCAGGACTTAAACTATCTCTTTACTAAATTTCATCTAAATCGGTTTAGCCGTTTTCACGTGATGCGCGGTCACATAAACAGACAAACAGATAAACAGATAAACACACAAACAGACAAAAATTCTAAAAACTGTTGGAACGTGTTCTGTTATTGATTTTAAGTATCCCTAGCCAATTTTTCTTCGAATATCTTCTATGTACAGACTTTCGACCCTCTTCAGCTTTATTATATGTATAGATAGATATACACCTTATTTTGTGCCAATTTAATCAGATAAACATTACGGAGGAAGGGCGCATGCGTGGCTTTAAATTAATTTTTAATCATGACAAACACTCCCGCCGGGACACGGCCGGTGTCCTTGCTACCATAGCTCGGGAGATGGTCGTTATTTTATGATATAATTTTTCATTAAATCTATGGCAATATATACTTGTGGCTATGTGGGCTGTTAAACTCGCGATTCTAGTTTTCATAAAAAAAGATTTTTTTATGCCAAACATATAAACGACAAAAAAAAATGTAATTATCGAACCTGCTAGCAAAATTTCAAGAGAGTGGAGAATATCCGGAAAGCCGGACAGTGGGACATCCGAACATACGATTTTTTTTTGGCCCAAGCTGAAACGGAAAACTTCTTTCGCTTCGCTTTGGTTATGACAGTGAAATGTGACTTTGTAGCTCTAGTTTTGTCAGTTTGATAGGTACCAATAAAATAGTACTGTTACTAACAGTTGCTTTTACATATTTGGCTCGAGAAACGTGATTTAATGTCCGAGCATATTCTTGAAAGTTCCATATTTGAGCGCGGAATTTTAAGAAATTTTCCCAAGCTGGGAACATTCCTCAAACTTCCATACAAATCAGGCCCATATTTCGCAAACTTGACAATTGCCTCATGACAACGATTCCCCTTTGGTGGTCTACAAAGTGACACAACAACCACCTTTACTTATAGAAAAAGAAAGAGGCAGACAGCGGCATTCATATCTGCGACAACAAAGCGTCCATAAATATCTGACACAAGTCTAGGTATTTTTAGAGCCGTTTGGGGCGTCAAATATTTAGCGGCGGATTCATAATTTATTTTACTCGTGGTCACACCCCTTTATCATAAAAGGTGGATTACCTACCTATTCTACTCTAAGACAGGTTAGTGTAGGTATGATGATGAGCGAAGCGAGAAGGAATCCTAGGAAGAACCACGCTTCGACCCTAAAGCGCGCGAGCCTAGCGAGCGAAGCGAGCGTGCTGCGGAAGCGGCCGGCGAAGCGCCAGAACCGAACATGTTTTATTTCACTTTTCCTGCACTAATAATGTGAATACATGTCTCACGCTTTTGGTAGCTTACTATTCGTAACGCCAAACAGTGTGACTACGAGGAAAATAAATTCCTCGTGGTCACACCAGTGTGACAAAATGGTGTGACTACGAGTCTGCTCTAATTGTCAAACGAGTAGATTGTCATTTTTCCATTCATATAAAATACGAAATGCTGGAAAATAATTACGTACGACTCCCATCTTATACTTACACAGGAATTTTAATTTCCTTTCACTTAAAATTCAGTCTCGACTAAGAGTAATAATCACTTCAGTTTCAACATCACTACAAGCAATAATGTTCCTAGTCGCATTTATTTTAAGGTCCAGTATTGTGCGTGTTTTTCGAAACTTGTAATAAATAAAGTTGATGGGGTAATCACTCATATTTTCCTTAACAAACGCAAAATATGATAAATTGCGTCGAACGGCATTTTCATTCTTATAGGTACGAATAAGGGTCAATGGTTGAAACAGAGATTAAGATGCTAATTTTCCTTTACTGATCTCGATAGACCTCGTGCTGGAGGGCGCAGCGTAGGTACTGGGTAGACCCCCTTCCACAAGGTGGGCTGATGACCTGCCGGTCGATTGCGTTACGTTTCGTACGTACGTTAGATATGTAACTTTTGACAGTTGAGTCGCTAAACTTAAGTGGCAGTGGGCGGAGCACATTTCACGTAGAACTGACGACTGTTGGGGCGAAAATGTTCTCTAATGGCGACCACGTACCGTTAGGCGCAATGTGGGTAGAGTAGACTCACAAGGTGAAATGATGACCTGGTAAAGGTTGCGGGTCGCGCTAGTCCATCGGATACGGGTTGCGCGGGGCCGGTCATTGAGGCACTCTTTGAGGGAGGCCTATGTGGAAGTGGACGTCTCTCAGCGGATATGATGATAATGATGATCTCGATAGTTAATGATATGGGAGCTTCCACGTTTGATGTCACCTGCATTATCAACTACTAGCTGCAAAGAACCGAGGCTGAGCCACGGGATTAAACGTAGCTTATCTCTAAATATACCGGTTAATTAAGGTGTGGACTAGTGTAATTTATATTGAGTTTTTATATTATGAAATAAATAAATCTTACCTAATCTATATAGGAGTGGTCCTATATAGATTAGGTAAGATTTATTTATTTCATAATATAAAAAACTCAATATAAATTACACTAGGTCAATTTACACGACTTTATATTATAATCATCAAATAATTAAACAAAGAATAAAATTTAAATGAAATTACAAATTATAAATGTCAACATAGGTACAAGTAAAGTCAACTACAGAATATAAATATTTCAATAAAGTTCGTGAAAATTTAAATAATAATCACACTAACTACTTACAATAAAATATAACTAATAAGTACAAATGAATAATCTATGTCAAAAATATTTAATTTTTATAAAGTCATTAAAAGAATAAAATGGATTTTCCAATTACCTAAAAGATTCTAAGTTGGCGCTTGAATGTTTCGTCAAACGATTCATTTTTAGGGTTCCGTACTCAAAGAGTAAAACGGAACCCTATTACTAAGACTCCGCTGTCCGTCTGTCTGTCTGTCTGTCTGTCTGTATGTCTGTCTGTCTGTCTGTCCGTCTGTCACCAGGCTGTATCTCAACAACAGTGATAGTTTGACAGCTGAAATTTTCACAGATGATGTATTTCTGTTGCCGCTATAACAACGAATACTAAAAACCAGAATAAATAAAAATATTTTTTATTTTTCTTTTACAATCTTACACAAATCGTCTTAGTCCCAAACTATGCAAAGCTTGTACTATGGGTACTAGACGACGATAAACATACTTATATAGATAGATAAATACTTAAATACATAGAAAACATCCATGACTCAGGAACAAATATTTGTGCTCATCACACAAATAAATACCCTAACCAGGATTCAAACCCGGGACCTCCGGCTTCGTAGGCAGGGTCACTACCAACTAGGCTACAGGAGGCTCCCATACAACAAATGTGATTTTTTTGCTGTTTTTATGGATAATGGCACGGAACCCTTCGTGCGCGAGTCCGACTCGCACTTTGCCGTTTTTTTTTATGTGGCGGGTAGATGCTCATAATAAGTCGGGCCCATCACGCGCAGGTTTCTATTTATACTTACTGTAAAAACATTTTTTTTTTTTTTCAACATAAAAAGGTAGTTTTTTTTAATTTAATAAATACACCACTATAATTAAACTTAACTAAAACTAAAATATATCTAAAAATGGCCCCTGCGGCATGGTACCGAAGACGCTGGCAGCATTTCCTCGCTGGATCTGTACTGTAAGATATTTATTTAAATCAATTAGTAGTTTTGGAATATACCCTCTACATACAAAGTCAAGGTGCTGATAGACTAATTGAGCCTTCACATTAGAAGATTAGATATAATTTAATGCTGTTTATACAGGGTGGAATTTCATAAACTGTACAAAATAAAAGGAGAAAAATTTCAGCCAATTTCATCGGTGAAACGGTGGTTTTTTTTTTTTTCCTGTCATTAGTTTTTTTTTTACAGAATTTTGAAAATTTTTGTAAAAACTCGGATAATACACCTAATTCAGACGGTATAACTTTTGATCCAATGGTCCTAAAATGTAAATAAAAAATGCAGAGTATTACCAAGGGACAGGTTAATAATTCTTAATAACAATAGAAAACCAACTAGAAGAGAAAATCCGCAAAAAAAAATATTGTTTTTGAAAAATGGCTACAAAAATTACGAATTTTAAAAGAAAAACACAATTTTCTGAAAAAAACGCAGGTTTAGTTACCATTTTTTTTGCTTAGTATTAAACCTCACTTAATGCCGATTCTAAAACCGTTTTTAAACTGTCTCAGACTTTGAAAAATACCACGCTAATGGGTACGTAAATCAAACCATAATTTTATTAATTGTAATCCTCTTAAAATCCTTAATGACCGCTTGTTCCCAGGTAGTTGAAGGGTGTTTTTGGGTTGAAGGTGGAGATAACATGAGGGGTATAAAGGCATTGGGCAATAGGTCAACTATTCAGTCGCTCGCAAATCGCAATTGCTTGTCTTTGCTCGCCACTTCTTTGATTACTCCAGTACTTGTTCAGTTTGAATCATCATGCCCCGCTTACGAGAGTTTTCGCCGTTACAAATAGCCAACATGCACTATTATTATGGATTGTGCCATGGATCTGCAAGAGCTGCGTGTATCGCCTATTTGGAGCAGTATCCTAATGACGTTCCAAGACCTGCTGCTCGCCACTTTCAAGAAGTTCATCGCCGGTTGTGCAATATTGGCCTGGGATACGGTGGCCGAGATCGCCGAGAGCCAGGAAACATAATTGATGTTGCCATAGAAGAAGCAGTTCTCAGAGACTTGTACGCGGACCCAACCACGAGTCTAAGACGCTTGGCATTGAGGCACGGAATCTCAAAATTCTCTGTCTGGAAAATTTTGAAGAAGGAAGGACTGCATCCATTTCATTATCAACGGGTACAAAATTTGCAAATTGGCGATGCCCGCGTTAGGTGTGTTATGTCGACTTGGATACTTGGCAATATCAGGAGGGATCCGGAATTTACTAGAAGAATTTTATGGATGGACGAAGCAAGATTTACTCATACGGGAATAACTAACTTCAGAAATTTACACACATGGGCTCACGATAATCCAAACCTAGTAAGACCATCTAATTTTCAAGACCAATTCTCCATAAACGTTTGGGCAGCGGTACTCGACGATCAATTGATTGGACCAGTCTTCTTACCGAATACTTTGAACGCCGACAGATTTTTACTGTTACTGAGAGACGAGCTCCCAGAGCTTTTGGAAGATGTGATGTTAGATGTGAGACAACGCCTGTTTCTCCAAATGGATGGATGCCCAGCTCATTGGGCATTAAGAGTTCGACATTTTTTAAATGAGCAATATCCCAATAGGTGGATCGGCCGAGACGGCCCCGTTGGATGGCCTGCAAGATCGCCTGATATGACGCCGTTGGATTATTTTCTTTGGGGTGATATGAAGCAACGGGTATATCACAGAATCGTCAATACCGAAGCAGAATTGCACGACAGAATTTTAAATGCAGCACAAGAAATAAAAAATAATCCGGGAATGATTCGACGGGCTACGCAACAAATTCAAGCTGGCAAATGGATGCAGTCCTTCCTTCTTCAAAATTTTCCAGACAGAGAATTTTGAGATTCCGTGCCTCAATGCCAAGCGTCTTAGACTCGTGGTTGGGTCCGCGTACAAGTCTCTGAGAACTGCTTCTTCTATGGCAACATCAATTATGTTTCCTGGCTCTCGGCGATCTCGGCCACCGTATCCCAGGCCAATATTGCACAACCGGCGATGAACTTCTTGAAAGTGGCGAGCAGCAGGTCTTGGAACGTCATTAGGATACTGCTCCAAATAGGCGATACACGCAGCTCTTGCAGATCCATGGCACAATCCATAATAATAGTGCATGTTGGCTATTTGTAACGGCGAAAACTCTCGTAAGCGGGGCATGATGATTCAAACTGAACAAGTACTGGAGTAATCAAAGAAGTGGCGAGCAAAGACAAGCAATTGCGATTTGCGAGCGACTGAATAGTTGACCTATTGCCCAATGCCTTTATACCCCTCATGTTATCTCCACCTTCAACCCAAAAACACCCTTCAACTACCTGGGAACAAGCGGTCATTAAGGATTTTAAGAGGATTAAAATTAATAAAATTATGGTTTGATTTACGTACCCATTAGCGTGGTATTTTTCAAAGTCTGAGACAGTTTAAAAACGGTTTTAGAATCGGCATTAAGTGAGGTTTAATACTAAGCAAAAAAAATGGTAACTAAATCTGCGTTTTTTTCAGAAAATTGTGTTTTTCTTTTAAAATTCGTAATTTTTGTAGCCATTTTTCAAAAACAATAATTTTTTTTGCGGATTTTCTCTTCTAGTTGGTTTTTTATTGTTATTAAGAATTATTAAACTGTCCCTTGGTAATACTCTGCATTTTTTATTTTCATTTTAGGTCCATTGGATCAAAAGTTATACCGTCTGAATTAGGTGTATTACCCGAGTTTTTACAAAAAATTTCAAAATTCTGTAAAAAAAAAACTAATGACTAGAAAAAAAAAAAAACACCGTTTCACCGATGAAATTGGCTGAAATTTTTCTCCTTTTATTTTGTACAGTTTATGAAATTCCACCCTGTATTTCATTTTGTCGAATTGAACAACGAACAGAGTCAAGCATAGAGCCTAACATCGCTAATCGCTACGACCATTTTCACGATCAATTCCTCGGCTCGAATAAAATCTAAAAGCATATTTCACATTTATACCTACATTTTACATATTTCCGGCTATTTATTATTAAGTAGGTACCTATTTTACAGATTAAGTAATTATCCTATTTTTAACTCCCGACGGAAAAAGTTTGGAGTGTCTGTGTGTCTGTCTGTCTGTGTGTCTGTCTGTCTGTGTGTCTGTGTGTGAGTGTGTATGTCTGTCGCACCGTAGCTCCTAAACGAATGGACCTATTTGAATGTGTTTTTTTTATCTGAAAGCTGACGTGATCGAGATGGTTCTTAGGTACGTTTTAACAAAATCGGTTAAGCCGTTTTCGAGATATTGAACTTTAAAATGAAAATGTCGGGAGTTTTTCAACATTTCTTAGTTGTAGTTATAACAATAATGAAATAGAAACACGTAATAGAAATAATATAGAAACACTATAATAATGATGAAATAAGGTATAAACTGTATTATGTTGAAACAGCTGAAACGTAAACCAATTATGTCATTGTTTGTCAAGCATTTACCTACCTATGCAATTTAACACTGGTATATCAGAATAATAACTGCTTGAGTTATCCTTCATATAAGGGAAATATTTACAGGGAGGGCAGACCAGCATCTACGCCATCAAAGGCTGCAATACGAGATTGCTGAGTGGAAGCATCAAGGATAAGGCCACTTCCGCATTTTGCGTCGCGGAATTTTGTAATGTAACAAGAGCTTACTCCCGCACTGACTAATGCGGAAGTGGTCTAAAACTCAGAGGACGATAACGACGACTGACGTGTCACTCACAAATCAAACCTGCATAGTTACAACCGCACACACGCACACACACACGGCTCACGCAAGGATGAGTTAACCCACTTGAACTATACACAAGCACCTCTATTATATAATACTAAAATCAACTTATAAACGGACATATGGTCCTTCGAACCGGATGCTGTAACTAAGCGACGTGATAAAGGAAATATGGTTTCTGATTTTAACAAGATTTGTGCGACGATACTTTTCCAACTATAACGTTAACTGGTTTTGATTTCAATGTTGGGTTGACAGAAAAAACAATTTCTTATAGCTTGTGATACATTGTACACGCTTTAATAATATCTTCCTTCTAGTAACATAAAACCGAGTACTAAGTCCAATAAGCCCTTTATAATGAGCCTCAAGGGAACCGCAGCGAGTCGAAAGTAACGTACTATATTGCGAGAAAATAAATACATTTCAGAGGCAAGTCCTAGTTTCAGTATCATCGCAGTAATGAAATGAAGATTAAGTTACTGCGATTGCAAACTGAATAGTTATATCAAGTTGTTTTTGAAATTAGAACTATCGTAAAACGGGCCAATGGTTGGTACCTATTGATGGTACAGTCAACGACGTGCCCCATTCCTTCTCATTCCGCACCTACCATAAAGAGTAGGTACAGTAAAACCAATATTAAATTGAACGCCTCTCCACTATTGCAACACTTTAGAATCCATTCTAATATTATAAAAGCGAAAGTGTGTCTGTCTGTCTGTCTGTTACCTCTTCACGCTTAAACCACTGAACCGATTTTGATGAAATTTGGTTTAGAGCTCAGAGCATAGAATACTAGAGAGGAGAAGCCGTCGGCGACCGCGTCGCAGTTGTCAGCTCAATGGGCATACTCTGCCTCTAGTTCACCGTCCGTTATTACCGAGTGTGCACGCGTGCTGATCGCAGAGAATATTACGTTTCTTCCCAAAATGGCTGATATGATGCGCGTGTACCTAGTTAATGTCCAATAGGAGCGTAGGTATACCTACAAATGTGTGTGCTTTAGATGTGTGCGTGCTTTGTCTTGTCAATTACTTGTGCTTTGTGTGGGTTAATGAACTTGCGACAGGCGTAGGTACTCAATACAAATCGGCCGGCATGTCTGATCTTCTTATATTCATGCATCTGTGGTATAGAGATAGTTTGAGTTCCGGGAAAGGACATAGAATAGCTTTAAATGGGGTGAAATGGGGGGTGAAAGTTTGTATGGAGCTACGATATAAACGAGTTTCATGCGGACGGAGTCGTGGGCAGAAGCTAGTAACATAATATGATATCTAAAAATAACAACATTTAACATTTCATTTAACATCTGTCTAAGCTTAGGTTTATGTTTATTGTTTTTTTTTTCATTTTGTTGTCCACTCGTTCTGACACGTCCGTCGATGCGTATGGAGGCGGAGCGCGGGATAAATCTAAACTGGTTTTAAATCCAAAGTCAAATATACCCTCAAGAACGATGCGGAGTGTAATCTCAATCTCGATGTGAAATTGAATCAGCAATTTAATTTAAAACGGAAGTTTGTTTTAATTAAATACTTTGCATGTTCCGCATTTTGTTTTGACAGATCCAATCGGTACGTAGTGGTATTTATTTGAGTTCATGCTGTACATGTAACGAATACGCATAAAATTAAAAACATATTATGTCAAACCTGGCCATAAAGCGGCATTACCAATTCCTGCGCATGCAAAAAAATCCCACACGGTGATAAATACGTAAGTTTTGGTAATTTGAAAATAAACATTTTTACTGTTGTCAAATCGCCTAGTGCCTGCAATACGGCCACAACTCACAATTAAAACACATTTGAGATGTGGCTCTGTTGCACAGTCCATCAACATGACATCACAAATGTGTTTTTGTGGCCGTATTGCCCAGAGGGGTAAACCACGTAACGTTCCGAACGCGCGTTAGGGCAACTCAACTATCATTTTTCCATACAAAAAGTGACATTCAGCGGGTTGATCACGTAACCCATTGTACGCGCGTCAAGTATAGTTCTATTTCACTTTTTATATGGAAAAATGACAGTTAAATTGTCTTAACGCGCTTTCGGAACGTTACGTGATTATTCCAATCACAGTATATTGGGGTAGATAACCTATCCCCTATCTACCTGACGCTCGCACAATGTATTAAGTAATCGACCAGCAGATGCCCGTACACAAAATTACGCGACCCGCGCGACACGACTTGGTAGTCAAGCTGTTTTTGCTACCTGTTGGGATGGTTGAAATTATTTAATGTGACCAATATTTTATGAAACTGTGAATGGAATTTAAATCTAATAGGTTGGAGAGGGTAGACTCGCTTTTTCAACGGATTACTGCAACTCGGACAACTCAAAGTTATTAACTACCACGATTTATTAAATTAAGCGAATCAGCTGCGGTTGGTATCCCCACCACGCACAATGGTTCAGCTTTTAAGCACGTTTGGCCTTCTTTATAAATGCTCAACAAACCTATTTTAGTTAATATTCCGTTTAAATTAGTCTGTCTATAGCCGTCACTTTGACATGGTGTGTTCGTTAGAAAGAGACAAAACACATTTTTTATGTTTTATGGAGTGGAAGTGCAGACCAAAGCGCCTATAGCTACTCGTATAACTACTTAACAGAGACTTTTGTTTTCGTTATATCTGCCTATTTTTAAACGTTATTTAAAATGTGTGTGGAGTCGGGTTAGAATAGCACCACCCCCTGTCTTCCCGTGGGTGTCGTTAGAGTCGACTAAGGGAACAGGGTTGAAGTGTGTTGTGGGCGATGGGCTAGCAACCTATCACTGCAACATCACATTTTGTCGATCTTTTATACCCACATTTATGCTAAAAGTGGCACTGAAACACAAGTTTCATGTGCTCTGCCTACCCCTTTTAGGGATAAAGGCGTGATGGTATGTATGTATGTATTTAAATGTTGCAAATGACGCGAGGACACGCATTAAAAATATACAACTTTGATGTTGGTTAAATAGAAAATCTCCTTGTTCTGTACAAAACAATTAACGGGAAAAAAGTGAGAGAAAAAAAAATAACTTAACTTTAAAGCGTGATATAATTCGGTCACTGTCGCCGGCCTAAGTAAACTTTGTGAAACGGCGCAATCCATGAAATAAAGCGGAATTACTTTCTTCTGCTACATCTGAATCACCACGATTGCTTATTTCTGACCTAAATACAACACACTTACTGACAACTTGCTCTATATACCCCTTACGTTGAGGATGAATTGCATAGCTGTCTCGGATAAGCAATGCTTAACCTGATGGCTATAATTAATATACTTAAGTGAAATAAGTGTTGTTATTAAAGAAATCGATGATCCACTTGGGAAGGCCCTACTGAAGTATTTAAATTTAATGAAATCGTATCTGTTGGTGGTTTACGTTAAGCTTTCCGTATAGGGTCTCAATAAACAAATTAGGGACGCCGGGCCTGAGATTGCTACCATTTTATTATTATACTTATTGATAAGTGACAAAATAGTTTACGACAATAATGCCTAGTTCTTGCACTGCCACAAGCATGACGCCCAAAACTGTGAAGTACGAGTGCCGTGTGTTATACTAGAACTAAGGCTTTTTTTTCTGAAACACCGTAAATGATTCGTTAACAAATCGCTTTGCTTTTAGTATAAGTCAACGAACGTAAAAATACTCCAGACGTCACATAAAATGTATGGCCACCGGAGCAGCTGCCTCGGTTTGGTATGGTTTGGTTACGGACCCACGTGTTATTGTTGCCATGGTAACGTGATTTTATTTCCAAGAGGATGATAGTTTCCTTTTATTACGCGTGTTGAGGTAAGTCGTCACAGGTTAAAAAGCCTACAAAGTGTTTTTCAAGTAAATAGAAAGGATTTCCTAAATTAAATCGCTTCAGCTTGTAACTTAACACTTATCCTAATCAACTTAAAAACGAAACGCTAAATGTCGGGGCAAAGTTTAAAACTAATTACGTGTCCGAATCAATTTTCAAAATGTAAACACTTTTAGCAAGTCAATTTTCTTTTGAAAAGTTTACCAGGTCTTTGCTTTGATATCAGGTATTGAGTAAGTACGTAGTCGTGCAGTATATTTGTACCTATCTACTTATTTGTAAAAAATATTATATTTCCTCAGCCATAGAAATTAGTGCGTCCAGATTGGCGCGGTATGTGCGTAAGGGCGGCATGAAAAGGGTACTTAACTGCATGCGTACCGCGCCACGTTCGCAGAATACTACTGAGCAAATGTAATCCCTACTGACTGTTTACCGCCAAGTAAGGAATTCTGGGCGACATCAGTACCTAAAGAACAAAATACCAACTCACAAAATGCAGAAGAAGCCAAACTTACCATCCTTAAATGTGCAAGTTACTGCCGGTTTACACAATAAGTTAGTAAAGATGCGTCCTCATGGATCGAACTATGAACATATTATATGATCGAAGGATCTCCATATAAATAAGAACTTGGAAATAGTGACTAGTAGCGATCGCTTCAATAACTGAAAGAAGGGAAGTGTTGGGAATATAAAATGAAACGGGCATTGTATAACAATCGGTACGAAGAAAACCGTTTAGCGAGCGTAGCGGAGGATTGAAGAATTGTGTCGCAGTCTAGCGGTCTCGATAAAAGACGGATTGTGGTGCGGGCCTTTCAACTCTTAGGCTAGCTACACAGTTGGCAACATTTTCCACATTACAAAAAAAAAGTTTTTTTTCTTTATAATTAATTCAGTTGTTGTTTTATTTAACGAGCGAGCGAAGCGAACGGTGTTCTCTGCTTCAGCGTGGGCCGAAATTATTCCGTATGTTCTCCTCTACAGGTCGGATTACTCAACCGATTCTCGTGAAGTTTTGTGAGCAGGTTCGATAATTATACATAGCATTGTTTGGTCGATACCGTTTTTAAAAATAAAATAAAAACCTTTTTTTTATAAAAAAATAGACTTGCGAGTTCCACAGATCAGACTTGCGAGTAGTGTTGGGTAACTCACTTGTGAGTCTAGGAGTTATATATTTGTTTATAACTATGTATATTATTGGTCCCGAACCGGCTGGTCACCGTGGGACGACAGACCACAACCCCCAAGAAATCATGACAAATGAACATGTGAACAAAAAATGAAAAAAAAAAGAAATGAACAAAAAGCGAATAAACAAAAAGTTTGTAATAGAGGGAAATAGATTAACACAAAGAAAAGCACATATCAAAAGATCATCATAAATTATGGAAGTCTCTAGGGGAGGCCTTTGCTAGAAAGCACGACCAAATGGAAACAGAAGAGTAGTAAGTAAAACTAGAAAAACACATATTGTTCATATATTTAAGTTTGGTTAAAAAAAGGCTATATTATGATGTATATTATTGTAGTACTACTTCGTTCGCGTTGAATAAGTACAATCGACAACCCTAGGTATTAAATAACTGCCCATTTGTGAAACTTATTTAGCTTGCAAATTGGCGGTGATCCAGTTGACGGGTTATTATGGTATTGTGGTTAGAAAAAAAGGAGGGGTAACCTGTATTTGTATAGGCTTACACACGAATATAAAACCTACGAATAAAAATGCAAGAAGCAATCTTTAAGTAATTATGTATTTGAGATATGGTTTCGTCTTTTAAACATAGGTAATGTTTTTGTTAAATTATATTTACCGTGTTCTTCTATAATCTACTAACATTAAAGGCAGCGATGATAAAATAAAGAAAATGGCTACACTATGTACAAAGTTTACTGCACAAAAGTTGCAGTACAACTGAGGGTAATCACGTAACGCGCGTTAGGACAATCCAACTGTCATTTTTACATATAAAATTTGACATTTAGATCTACCTAACGTTTGTACAATGCGTTACGTGATCGACCAGCTGGATCATGTTTTAGCGAAGTTGTCACTTTCACAGAGTTCGAAAAATGCCGTCAGTGTTGTCTTCGGAAGCGTTGATACTCTGTCGTGAAAGTGAAATAAACTCGTTCACCATTAGGTGGGTGACAGTTGGATGTCATTTGTGAAGCAGCAAGCCAAAGATTCGCCACGCCGTTTCATTGCTGCTGACGTATCGGCCCGCCCTAAACGTGTGCACCTCATCCCTGGGGTCGACATTTACATCACCAGCTTGCCTGACGTTGAAGACCGCCTGATCGTTGCCCTTGTTGATATATTTGCATATGTATTTGATATCCTGCCTTGAACTACAAAATTTGACATTAATATGGCCATCTAACATTTTGATCAGAAGCGGAGAATATGGCACAATCTACCGATTATCCAACATGACGCTTTCTGCACCGCGAATTCTAGTAGTAACAGTGCGTCCTCCATCGTCAGGTGCTCTTCGCCAGTATAGTGGATACCCATTTTCACTCGTCTGGGTGTCTTTTAGTAACACTCGGGGGTACTTCTTTGTACACTTCCCATCCTTCATGCTCGGAGATGACATATTGAGTGCACCGCATGGACCGTGGATCATGTTTTTGACGACAGTGTCGTGTAGTTTTTGTCAACATTGACATCAGGAATTTCCGTACTAATGACGTCATATTTGACAGGGACGCAATTTCTTCTTTAGCCACAATAAAAGCTGTAGGTACATGGGGCAACCTCCGCTTTTGCCACTCTATAGTGCCTTCATCAGATGCTGAGCCTGGCCTTCAAGACGTCCAGGTAAGCCGATACGCTATCTACTCAAACTTTAACATTCATTCTGCAATATCACGACGACCGCGCAAGGAATCGATTTTGATACAGTCCACTTAGAATCTGTCGCCTTTCGCCATAGTAATACACTCATTTTCAGCACTGCGATTCTCCAAGCATTTGAACTTTACTGAACAGGGCGACCAACTTCTGTACTTTAATTTAAAAAACCCATGTAATGAGGTCGTGCCTCTCAGTGGCTATTTGTCCAGGCATTCGTTCATTGGTAATCTCCGGCCATGCCGTGTTGCATGTAAGCGTGATGAACAGATCCGGACGGCCGTAGCTCCGAACGTACGCGAACGCATCTTGCGTGTACTCGTGCAGGTATCTCGGGCTATTCACGACAGAGGAGGGCAGTATCACCATCTGCCCCACATCATTGGCGTTAACTTGCGCGTCATTCCTTACATCATCTTGTAAGTGAATGTAATTTTCTGCTCGCAACTTGCGTTAGCTTGGTGATATGTACCTAAGGCGTTCGCTTTCAAGCTTAACATACATATCGACTTAAAACTGGTGCAGAAGTAGCTTGCAGCGTAACAACAGATTCAACAGATTTTTGCTACGCACCATAAGGCTGTATGCATAGAAATCCATGCAGGAAACGTTTTTGTTTAGTACTGGTTGCGTAGTCTGTGGATTCACCTGAGGTATTTCAAAATGATACCCTTCCTGGCCTTTCCAGAATATGACTGGATACTGGAGTGCATCTAGGAACCTGTGAGTGTCGGCGATGCGGCAGAGCCGGCTTTCGCGCGCGCGCAGCACGATGTCACTGCCGGCGGTGGGCTCCGAGCCGGCGACCACGGCCGCCACCTCGCTGGTGGTGGGCGCGTTGTAGCGCCGCTCGTGCTGCCCAAGGGGCACGCGGTCAGGGTGGTGAACTGGTGAAGCTACCTTAAACGTTTCGTCAGGCAAGTTCTTCAAAGTGCTTCTACATTCATGTATTAACACGTTACGTCTTTGAATTGTTTGTAGTACTGGTCTCTGAACACCTTGTACAATGGAGGACCGTCGATCAAGTTGCGCTTCCTCGTCGCCTAAAAAGTAAACTTGCAAAAACTTTCAGCCCTCACACTTGCCTGCCGCTGAACATCTTCGTCGCGCCGCGCCTAAGACTGGATGAGCGACTCAGCAGCTCGTTGAGAGACCAGATAGTGGGTGTGCTGTTGAAGTCGGTGCTGGCGCTGCTCCGACGTTTCTTCAGCCCTCACACTTGCTTGCCGCTGAACATCTTCGTCGCACCGCGCCTAAGACTGGATGGGTGACTCGGCAGCTCGTTGAGAGGCCAGATAGTGGGCGTGCTGTTGAAGTCGGTGCTGGCGCTGCTCCGACGTTTCTTCAGCCCTCACACTTGCCTGCCGCTGAACATCTTCGTCGCGCCGCACCTAAGACTGGATGGGTGACTCAGCAGCTCGTTGAGAGGCCAGATAGTGGGCGTGCTGTTGAAGTCGGTGCTGGCGCTGCTCCGACGTTTCTTCAGCCCTCACACTTGCCTGCTGCTGAACATCTTCGTCACGCCGCGCCTAAGACTGGATGGGTGACTCAGCAGCTCGTTGAGAGGCCAGATAGTGGGCGTGCTGTTGAAGTCGGTGCTGACGGTGCTCCGACGTTTCTTCAGCCCTCACTCTTGCCTGCCGCTGAACATCTTCGTTGCGCTGCGCCTGACACTGGCTGGGTGACTCAGTAGCTCGCTTAGAGGCCAAATAGTGGGAGTGCTGTTGAAGTCGAAGTTCCTGCTGCTCCGGCGTTTCCAGTAGTCTGAGAAACGTCTGACGCCTACTTTGCTTAATTCGTCTCATCTCTGCTTGAGGAGAAATCTCTTGAGATCTAGCTCCCTTCATCACTCGCGCCTTTGCAGATGACTGAGATAAAATAGATTTCCGTTTTCCCGGCATGATGTACGTAAATCTCGGAAACTGCAAATTAAAATTAATCTCAAAATAACAAATTGAATGTAAGTAAGTAGTAGGTACATAATTTCACTAAAAATAGAATAAGAACAATACAAACCTCCAAGGCCAAATTGTTTCCAGACATTGTTGCCATTTTTTTCGAAAGACGTTTGAGTTTTCAACAATTAACAAAACAACATTAGGCCTCTCACAGACTGGCGCG
This sequence comes from Epinotia brunnichana, assembly GCA_963854355.1. Taxonomy (NCBI): domain Eukaryota; kingdom Metazoa; phylum Arthropoda; class Insecta; order Lepidoptera; family Tortricidae; genus Epinotia; species Epinotia brunnichana. Next base: position 29,914,980 of record OY977938.1, on the reverse strand, counting down.
GCCTGGCCGCGGCGGACAATAGAAAACTTGTCATTACCTGTTAAATTTACTATGGTCCGCCACCGCAGGCCGCGCCAGTGTGTTGCAGGCCTTATATATTTTGATTGATTAGAAATTGACAGCTAGTTTCAATTTACCACACAAAGCCTTATATCTTAACTTCGGGATTTGTAACAACTATTATTCAATTCAATTCAATTCAATTCATTTTTATTTCAGACAAGGTCCATACACATTTGTTAGTAAAAAATAATTAACTTATGACTAAATGAGTGTTAGTTAATAATACTACTTAGGGTCTAAAATTCTCGTGCGCGCGTCTTTACCTGCACATGCATGGACGTCCAGCGGGCTAGCATAGGACTGTCCCAGCGGTAAGCGAACACGCTCAGGATGCTGTTGGGGCTGCCGCGCAAACGAGACAAAAGCGAAGCGCATCTCTTCCTCATCACAGCCGCGAAGCCATCCGTCCGCGCTTCGGCAAACATGCCGGAAGCACTACACCAGCCCCATCAGCACCCGGAACGCGTTATTGTATTGGACACGAAGTTCGTTGTACGCCCTCTGCGTGTAATTGACCCACAGGCTGCATGAATAAAAAGATACACAAAAGGCTTTGAACAAGGTAATTTTGACATCTTTAGTGCATCTTGCAAACCTGCGGGCCAACATATTGCACCGAACGGCCAACGACCTTCGCTCCCGCTCGATGTCCATGCTGTCGCTCAGGTTATCAGTGACCCAGTGACCCAAATATTTGAACGAGCTGATCTGTTTCAAGGGAACACCTAACAGGGTTACAGGCGGCACATTGTAGGTTTTGGTGCCTGCCTTGAAAACCATCATCTCACTCTTGTTCGCATTATATTTGAGTCCATGGGCCACCGCATACCTTTAACAAATGGCCAGAAGGTGCTTAAGGGCTCTAATTGAAGGAGCCAGCAGCACCATGTCATCAGCGTAACTGATGTTGTTTACACACACTCGATCCACATGGCATCCGACTTTGGTACTGCTGAGTTCCTCAATCAACCCATTCATGTATAGGTTAAAGAGCCGAGGCGAGGTTAGCCCCCCCTGCCTCACCCCGCTCTCCAAACGGTACTCCTCCGACAAATAACCTGCCCATCTCACATTGTTTCTTTGCTGGTTATACCAATATCCCATAAGAGAAGTAACTTCACCTGGCAAAGTTGTTTCTTCACTAATCTTACCCCAAAGCACGTCATACGATACCAAGTCGAAAGCTTTCGACAGATCGAGGTAACAGGCAAAGACTGGCGTTCTCCCTGTTGTATAGTATTGGACAGTGTGTTATGCTTGGTCGGTGGAGGATGGAGGTTACACTCATATGTAACTCCAATACAATATCGTTCGTTCGTGTAGGTACCTCCGTCTCTATTGCACTTGTGTATTCGAGTGAAGGAGAGGGAGATCTACAAACTTTGAACTTCGACAAACGTGGTCCCCCTGACATAAATAGGTAGTTCGTTTGCACGGTTAGCACTGAGAATATAACAGCGAGCGAAATAGGCTACCCGTATCTTTCTAATTAGAGCAGTTAAACAGTGACGGCTACATAAGTCACGCACCATCACGTGCTAGCCATGCGTCGATAAATTATTGTCGGGAAGCTTTGTGAATACATCCTCGATACTTGTATATCTCCATCTCTACCGCTCTTATTTGAGCGACAGAAAAAGATATACGCGAACCTCATTGCCGGTCTTTAATAAGACTTGAGTGCTGGCAGCTGACATTTCATTTAGAAACATTACATAAGAATTGCGCCTTTTTGAGTCAAAATAACACAAATCGATTATATTCTGCACGCGATTATATTTTTTTACATATGGGACGTGTGTTCTAGAATAGCATAAATAGTTCAATGGAGGGAGGCAACGGGCGACCCTCGCGCGGGCAGCTTTCTCGCGCAGAGAATTGCAATCGCAATCCAGCGCGGGAACGCTGCCTGCGTGATGGGTACCCTACCAAGGGCACCAAATTTTGATAGGTATTTTTAATTTTTAGCTTAAGTAATTTTATTTTAGGTAGTTTTAGTTTTATATTCGAGTTATGTATCTTTCATTACGGAACCCAAATAAGGTTCAATGGATACGCCACTTTGTCTTTGAGATACAAAAACTTCGATATGCCAAAATATACGTCAATGTGCATTATACTTGTAATTATTTCGTTTCAAGCCATTATACTGCTTATTGATAGTAACTTAACACCTAAAATGGCGTAAATAGCTAAATGAACTTAATAATCATGAAATTAATATCCAAAATTGATATTCGGCGAAAAGTAGCGAAACAAATCGAGATAAAATGTAGCCTATGTGTTAATTCGGGTTATAAACTATCTCTATACCTAGTTTCAGCGATATCCGTTCAGCCGTTTTTGCATGATCGAGTAACAAACATCCAGACATCCAAACATCCAAACATCCAAACTTTCACATTTATAATATTAGTAGGATAGTAACTAGATATGATGTTAAAAACATAAAAATAAAAATAGTGAATATCATTAAAAAATCTCAATAAACTTTCGCGTCTAAATGATTTCATTTTTTGCTGTCTTATCTCTTAGCTTAAAAATAGAAATAAATGTAAAAAGTCTGCAGGCAGCCTAAATGCCGTAAAAAATGATAGGTACTCACCCTATCGTCAAATAATAAAACTATCATTTGTAGAATACTAATTCAAGTTTAGCAGTTTGCGTAAACTGTTTTCGGATTTAAACATGAATCTTAACACTTCTGTATGAATTGTAATTTACTTAACATTTTATTCTATTATTCAAGACTTTGAGTAAACTTTTATTTCAAAGTTTGAGGATAATGTAGAAGCCTCAAAATATACCAACAAAAATAAAGTAAAGCGCCCACTTCTTTTGGTTTTATATTATTCAAACTGGCACAGAATAAGCATCATAAACATGTATACACTTTCCGACCTTATTCGTTAGCCGTAAGGTATCTGGGGGCACGGTAGTGCCCCCGCCAAGTCGAGCAAAACAAAAATCTGGGGGCACGGCAGTGCCACCGCCAAGTCGAGCAAAACAAAGAGGCACGGCCGTTACCATCCTTTTCTCGAAGCCATTCAGGCCATTTACAACATTCTGTAATTTTGTGCTGGCTAAAGCTAGAACCCTGAATTTTCAGGAACATGTAGGGCATAATATGTCTAACATATAATATTAATAACATTCAATGTGAACTTTTAGTTTAAGAACTATTGTCCGTCAAAGTTCGTTAGTTTTGTCACTGACATACTTACTGATAATGATCACGCTAATTCTAAGGTACTTCTAGCAGGCCCACAAGCTCCAAATTTCAAACGTAATTAGTTTTAGCCTAACAATTCATAAAAAACTTAAAAATATTGCAATTTCAGTCACGTTTCAGAGATTTACAAACTGCATAAATAATCTTCTGCATAAACTGCATAAATTGTAATCCTATACAACATGCAATTACAAAGTTACTTTTGCAGGTCCTTCCTGCAAAACTACACAAACGTTATTTGCGGTTGGTAAAATAACATTCCCATACAAAGTCTACAAAAAGAAATGAGATCCCATAACAAACATTCCATGAAAAAAATATGCCAAGTCTCGAAACTCTTTCACAGTAAAAAGTGGTGAGATATTTCGTAGAGCCAAGTCAGGCATTCTTATTAATCTTTATTTGCTTGCTAAATAAAATTTACTTGGCTATTTTTTACATGGAATGTTTTAATGGGATTAGAATCATCTAGAATGTATACATGTTTTTTAAGCTAGCTGTATACTCATACATACATAATATTATAGTTACTTGTTAGCGACGTTAGGTCCGCATCGGAACAAGGGCTAACACAAACATATGGCGTTGCCTGAGAGTGTTTATGTTCCCCGCTATTCTGTAACATATTTTAAGTTCACCTCAATGCTCAACGGCAAATGTATCTTGACACCACGATTCGTAGTAACTAAGCGAAGGTAGAGGTCTGGTTTCGTAAGGCATGATGGGAGGGGGTGAGCTGCATTAACGCGTAGCGAATAACAGCCCTGCCCCGCTATTCTGTAACTTATTTTAAGCTCACCTCAATGCTCACCCGCAAATGTATCTTGACACCGCGATTTGTAGTAACTAAGCGAAGGTAGAGGTCTGGTTTCGTCAGGCATGACGGGTGAGGTGAGGCGCATGAGCGCATAGTGAATAACCAGCCCTAGTGATTTCCATAGCCGCCTCACACATCACATCTCGCAAGCACGCGTCGTCAGTTCATAAACAAAACCTGACAGAAGATGCAGCCATAATAACACTACTACTTCCTTTGTGGGTATATGGTCGCCAGAGCTACCGAAGATGCGCTGTGAGAGTGTGGGACCTGCATTTGAAATAAAAATGAAATAAATAGAATTAAATTAAATCATTTTATCTATTGCTGTCAACACAACGAATCCTCAAATCAATAAAAGGTCGCGACATTATCAGACGCCTGGCATAGGCTTATATTTAGGGCAATGACGCGGTAGTTGCAGTATCCAAGAGGCAACCGGATGGCTCGGGGTATATGAGCTGAAAAAAAACTCATTAAAACAACATCTCATTTTATAAACAGCGTCCACACGACACGACATTTATTTTTTACCCAATTCCATTTTTCCGCCCCAGGTCAAGTTTTAGCTCTGAGGCGTCTATGACAGGACAGAGGCGCGAGGGGGTGGCCACACAGGGTACGGGGCGGGTAGCGGGCAGCAGGGACTCGCCGCCCGCAACCCGCCCGCCTCTGGCGCCTGTGTTAAGCCTATCGCAGACTGGCGCGGCCTGCGATGGCAGTCAGTAGTAAACTTGACAGTTGATGTCAAACTTACAATTGACCGCCACCGCAGGCCGCATTAGTCTGTGAAAGGCTTCAAGCGGCCGAGCAATATTTATTATGTATTACGCAAAATGAAGATAAAAACTCGCCAGTATAATATATAAATAAGTTTTGGCACAGTCCACGACGCGGCTGCAGACAGCAGAATGAGGGCCGAAATAAACGGCCTCAAGAACTTTCGTAAAGAAAAAGTTCCTTTCAACTGGGATATTTATTAGCCAAATTATTTTAATTTAATTCTCTCTGGAACGGCATTTCTGCAAATGAAGCTGTGTTAACTTGTTTAAGGCACATGCTAGCTTACAGGCGGTTTGCTATGATTTTGCTCAATTCCAATGAGGAATCCGCAGACATACGTCAATCCTACAGAGTTGGATAAGTAATGGAATTATTTTTATAGTGTGCATTAAATAAAAATATGTTTTATCAATAAATTGTAGGTATACGTTACAAAACAATCTTCCTAGAAATATAGAATCTAGAAAAATATGTAGCTTAGTAAGTTTGTATTTAGGGGGCAATCTTTGGAACTAGTCACCCCATTTCAAAAGTTATTTCTTCAGTATAAAATGGACCTTCAGGATAAACATAAAATAAGCTGTAGGTACACATTGTTCAGTATATAAAGCCAAAACGATGTAACCTCAATACTCAAGAAAGATGGTTTGGTTAGCAACGAAACGAAAAGACACACGTCAGTGTCAAATAGAACGTAGCACGCAAACAGCTTAATTAACATATTCATAGTTATCTGTTAAAAGAACAAAAATAGAATTCTAAGCGTAGCGAGTGTTTCAAAACACGAGACGTAAAATAACTTTTCACACGTGTATAACACAATTTTTCACCTCACTATAGCTAGGAAAATAAGAAAAACGGTAAGACAAATATATATATATATATATATATATATATTATATATGTCACATAGGGAAACTTAAACGAGCCAAACATTTAGTACTTTTATCGTTCTACGTGTTGTTAGCTGTCACATGTCACTTAAGCTGCGTTCAAATGTCAAAACTCTTTCTTCACATGTGGATAAAAAGCGATTTTCTCAATAGGTCAATCAAACATGCAAAAAGGGCTTTGCGAGCTAGTGAGGTGAAATAGTACATTTTACAACTAGTGTGAAAAGAATGTCTTTTTACCACTAGTACCGAGGTATCTTGCCACGAGCTGAAAGCGAGTGGCAAGACTCGGTACGAGTGGTAAAAGACATTTCACACGTGTTGTAAACGACGTTTTTTAATACAATTGCGAAAAAATAATAAATTAATATTCGTCATTTATATATTAATGAATTCTTTAAATAAATTTATATTATTGTACCTCGATCTCAACTGTTAGTGGCTGCATCGAAACTTCTGCTTGCGTATGCGCTCCTGGTACCTATAGGTGGACCGTTTAACTAGGTCCTCGCCTGCGCGGCGCGCGGGTGCAGGGGTATGACTATAACGGGCTGCGGGCGACGTGCGGAAGGCAAACCCCGGCGCCCGCACCCCGTTATCGTCATACCCCTGCACCCGCGCGCTGCGCAAGCGAGGAATGAGTTAAGCGGTCTACCTACAGATGCGTACATTTTCAGCTTCAAAAATGACTTTCATACTAACGCGATCAAAAATAAATACTCCTAGTATTCGTAAGCGTTTTTAATTTCATAATTTCCAAGTAAAAAATCTAATATAAAATTACTGCGTTTCGAAAGTATAGTTTGGAACTAAAAAGTAAAAAGCACTAGTGCGAGAAATTGAGCTTCTCGCACGCTACGCAGCCACAAAAAGTACCACTTTTTGAGCAACTGTATTAAAAATGTTCTTTCGTTGAGGACGCGGTCAGCGGTGGACGCCTTGCTCTACGCGGTCGACGGCTTGTATTAAGGATGACTCACGCCAGAACGGGCTGTGTCCGGCCCGGGCCGTATTCTAAGAAAAACGACGGCGTTTTTGCGCGGCCGAGCCATATCCTAGCCCGGCCGGGCCACGGCCGGGCCGTGCCGCCACCGAGCCCCGTTCCTTCTGCCGCTTATTGCGTTATTTTTCGTAAAGAATGGATGGTTTTAATGCTGAATTTTCCTAACAGGGTGGCTTTATTTAATGCTTTAGCCATGATAAAAAAAACTAAATACTGCTTTTCAAATCTCCGAAGTAACGTTAATATCACTTTTTTTTCAATTATCTCGCAAGTGGTTAGAGTGGATTTATCTGAGTTTGAAGTAAATATAACGAGTATATATAGTAAGTATTTTAGTGTTTTCTGTACACTTTGACGATCTGGCGGGTACACTAAACTACGACAAAAGTTCACATTGTAAGTTTATATTGAAATAAATAAGAATAAGAATAAGAATATTTTTATTTGTAGAAAATGGGTGTACATAAAAGATCTTAAAACTTGTTTTGGCGTCTCCATCTTCAGCCTGATTCACAGACATACAAATCTATAGTATCTTACAGCTAATGACCTACTTAATATTAAACTTTAAACATTATAGATCCCGGGGTCTTACAAAGTGCTCCGAATTGCCATAATACATTTTGTCAAGACACCAGGCATATAATTTACTTTTAAACTGGGGCAAGTCTAGTTCCTTCAGCTCTTTTGGAAGGTAGTTGTAAATTTTGATGCACATGAATATAATGTTTTTGCTGACAAGGGCAGATGTTATTCTCGGATAATTTAAGTTTGACCCATGTCGAGTATTGTACCTTGAGGTGGAAGCAACACTAGAAAATGAACTTAAATTGGTTTTTACAAATAGGCTCACTTCGTAAATGTACAGAGAATGTAGCGTTAATATTTTTAATTGTTTAAAAATCGGTCGACATGAGTCTGTTTGTTTAGCGCCATAGAGTGCGCGTAAACATTTTTTTTGAAGTCGAAATACTTTGGTGACGTTTGTGCTGTTACCCCATAAAATTATACCATATCTAAGATTCGACATGACATAGCCATGGAATGCCAGAAGGGCTGTTTTTTGAGATGTGATTGCTTTAAGCCGTCTGAGAGCAAAAACAAACCTGCTAAGCTTATCAATGAGATTATCTGTGTGTTCTTTCCAATTATTGTGACAATCGACGGTTACTCCTAAGAAACGAATAGAAGAGACTCGTTCTATATGGTGATTACAGAAGTTAAGATTACAAAATAGCTGTACACACTTAGGCTTACCTTGGGGTGCATAAAATTCTACAAATTTTGTTTTTGATACGTTTATCTTAAGGTTGTTGTCCTCCAGCCATGTAATGATATTGTTAAGCGCCACGTTTGCTTCTGACTCATAGGATAAAGGGTCATCGCCTCTTACAACCAAAGAACAGTCGTCAGCAAAAAGTACAATTTTATGTTTGGTGACGTCAGGTAAATCATTTATGTAAACTAGGAAAAGTAGGGGTCCTAAAATACTCCCCTGTGGTACACCATATCTAACATTGCTGAAATCAGATCTATGGGTCTGAACTGTTTTTGTTTTAGGACAGAAACTAGTTATTTCAGTGCACTGCAATCTATTCAGTAGATAAGATTTGTACCATTCATAGGCATTACCTCTTACCCCTAAACTGTATAATTTAGAAAGTAGTAACTTGTGTGTAACTCTATCGAACGCTTTTGACATGTCCATGAAAATTGTCAAAACTGGGATACTTTTATCCCTGCAGTCCATGATAATTTTTAATACGTCGTAGATTGCCATAATAGTAGTTTTATTTTTACTAAAGCCAAACTGGCTTTTTGATAATATATTATATTTATTTAAAAAAGATATTGTTCTGTTATATAGTACCTTTTCGAATACTTTAGCTAGGATTGGTATCAGTGCTATCGGTCTATATTGATCAGAATCTTGTCGATCACCCTTTTTGAAAATTGGTTTTGTTATTGTGACCTTTAACTGCTCTGGAAAAATATCTTGCTCCATTGACTGGTTTATGATATAACTTAAAGGTGGTGCCAAAGCAGTACAATTATCTTTAAGTATACACGTTGGCAATTCGTCATATCCGGTTGAGCTTGTATTCTTTAATGACATAATTATTTTACTTATTTCGTTCACATCTGTAGGTTTCAAAAACATTGAATTTTCAACTTTTTGGTGAGTTGTATATTGAAGTTTTATATTATCGCTGTCTTTTACTATTTGTATATGCTGTTCGTTAAAATTATTGGCTATTTCCTTCGGATCTTCCGTGAGCTTATTTTTAAACTTTATTTTATTAAGTATGTGTTTCGGCTGTTTGTTACCAACAGTTTGATTAATAAGAGCCCAGGTAGATTTTGCTATACTATCTGCATTTTTTATATGGGCTTCGTTGGTTGTTTTCTGGCTTTTTCGTATTATTATTTTTAGATGTGTAGAGTATTTTTTATACTTCATCTTGTTTTGTATATTGGGTTGTAAAGTGTATATAGTCGATGAAGCTTGCGTTTCATTTTAGAAGCCACTCTGATGCCATGCGTTATCCATGACTTTTTAACAGCAGTGTTTACCTTTACCCTACCGATTGGAAAACAGAGATTAAAGAACATTGTTATTAAATCATGAAAAGCCGGAAACGAACCATTGATGCTTTTGCACTGGTAAATTTCACTAAAACATAAAGATTGTAGACAGTCATGGTACTTTTTTCTATTTTCAGCTGACATGTTACGTTTCCATACATACCAGTATTTATGGTTGATAGTGGGTTTGGTCATAATATCTAGGACTTGTGCAGAGTGATCAGAGATTTGTAAATGATGAACTATAGCCTTATTATTGTTCTTAAAATTTGTGGCAATGTTATCAATGCATGTTTTGGAGCATAATCTAACTACCTTTTTGATACCAAGATCAAAGTGTGTATCATTACCAAGGTACCCAGTGTGTGTTATTTAAAGGTATTTCAACGTTAAAATTCCATAATTGATATAAATGATTACGTATAATGGAGCACTAATAAATTATTTATAACAAATTATTTGGTGCTAATATTTCTAATAGAAAAGCAAAGAGCACTTCCTTACTAATTAGACCAATTTGTTTATTCGGGATAACTTACCACCCAGACAGTACATAAAGGAAATCTAGTAATTAAATTAAATGGAGACAGTTTTCGCGAAGTTTTCAAGCTCGAACTCTATTATTACTCCGCTAAAGGACAGATCATGAATCTTTGGGAGATATTCTAAAGGGATTTCCAAGTATTTATCTAATTAAGACGTGTCTTTATGTTCCTTACTTTGATATTCTTGTTTAAATAGTACTGTCAGTTTCAAGAAACTCTGTAATTTTTAAATATTTGAAATTATATTCACTGTCTTGGCTTTAGAGTTTAGAAGGACAGTCGACGTCCGCAAGCGTACTGCAAAGAACACAGGGAAAGCTACGGGATCAATTTAGTATATGTCCATCCAGAAACTCCATTTACTGATTGTTTTTTAGGGATCCGTACCTCAAAAGAAAAAAAAAACCGGCCAATTGGGAGTCGGACTCGCGCACAAAGGGTTCCGTAAGTACCATTATCTATAAAAACGGCAAAAAAATCACGTTTGTTGTATGAAAAAAAAACAAATAAAAAAAATTAAAATATTAAAATATTTGTTTTATTCTGTTTTTTTAGTATTTGTTGTTATAGCGGCAACAGAAATACATCATCTGTGAAAATTTAAACTGTCTTACTATCACGGTTCATGAGATACAGCCTGGTGACAGACGAACAGACAGACAGACAGACGGACAGCGGAGTCTTAGTAATAGGGTCCCGTTTTACTCTTTGAGTACGGAACGCTAAAAACAGATGTTGTCCGTCTGTCTGTCTATCAAGACCCTTTATCTCAAGAACGCGTGGAGGTATCAAGTTGAAATTAAAACCATATACTCAAGTCTACTAGGCCTACCTACTACTTATCTACCTTATACTAGGTGCTCTGAAAATTTTAAACTTCCTAGCTTCTGTGGTTTTTACTCGTCGTTGATAACTTGATAAGTCAGTATGTCAGCCAAGAAAGACTATTTAATTGGAATATATAAAGATAATTTTGTGTACCCTACCTATTTCTATATTACAATGAATGACACGTGTGCCTATAAAATCAATGTATCCCCTTCTGCTGTCAGCAATAAATCCGTGACGAGTTTAAATACATTGTGTATTCATCATTCCCGGTGAGGATGCTACCTTCTCCTTTGCAAGAAAAAGGTCGTATATCACGCACTTTTATTACTGAGATAAGATGTTTTGTAAAATAGTAGGAACTGATTTCATCCCGCGCGTCGCCTTGAGATCAAAATCAGCGGAGTATAAAGGGGTAGGCTCCGCTTGAGACCGGCGCAATGTGTAATTCATTTATTTTGTAATAGTCAATGTACTATTACAAAATAAATGAATTAAAAATTTAACAAGGGGCGTATGAGGAATATTGGAAACGAGAATCTATCAACAACCGACGCCGTAAGGCGGAGGGCTTTTGATGACTCGAGTTTGCAATATTCTTACGCCCCTGTGATACGCAATGTTTTTCATCACATTTGCGAGGAAATAAATAACCACAAAAGACAGAAAAATCTATATTTTATACAAGCGCATCAATCAAATGTTGACGAAATTGACAACATAACTTCTAGATCAGTGCGAGTGGAGGGCGGAGCTTCAATATTTCAACCAATCACAGAGCAGGATCATGTGGTTCTTGCAGGGCATAAACCACATGATCCATGCTCGATTTTATTTTCCAACCAATCACAGAGCAGAATTCTTGCCGTCCAGATTTGCTTAACCATTCAGATCACACACAAGCTCATTACTTCCCTTGGGACCATTATTTCCCGCGGGAACAATTTAGGCCGTTGTCCTTCTGTTTACTGTACAGGCAAGGAATAACACCATTTATGAGCAAATGTGATGAAAAAGTCCTTATAATATATCGCTGATGTATTTTACAAGACTAGTATTTTAAATATCATCTGTTGTAATTGTATCAATAAAATCAAATCTTGTAAGTCGATTTTCACTAACTTCCATTAGTTTTATTTTATTGAAACTTTGCATGCTTTTTTTTATAGACGATATAGTACAATAATTGGGTTCATCAAGATGATCTGATGATAGAACCAGGAGGTGAAACTCTTCAAAAGTTAAGAGTAAGGCTATATAAAGTCTAAAATAGCGTTTGATCGACATATACTTTTTGTTTCAATACTAACTGGTGGTGACAATGCCGGCCCAGCAACATAAACCGATCCGCCGCAGAGAGCGCGGAGAAATAAATAAAATAAATAAATGACATTTATTTCAGGAAAATAACCCATATCATCCTCATCCTACTATATGAAAAAATATAATTAAAAGTGTAAAAATAAAAGTTACACAAGGAATAAGTATGATTTAAAAATAAAAATAAACAGTATAGATAAAATGTAAACAGTAAAAAGTAGCAGTAAAAAGAGAAACAGTAAACATTTGAATCATACAAACTAAAACTATTTACGGTTCGCATCCCGGTGCAGAGACAGCCAAAACCTACTAATTGGACTATTTAAGTCTTCACCTATCATGGCAAAAATCGAGTTCTTACAGGCACGCAACCTGCTCCAAAACGACGCAACCCGTGTCCTGATGACGGCAAAGAAATCAGGGACACGAGCTTCAGCAAACATACTTGACGCACTACACCATCTTGGCAACTTCATTAGGATTCTGAAGGCATCGTTGTACTGAACCCTTAAGGTGTTAATTGATTTCCTGGTGAAGTTGGTCCAGAGCTGTCCAGTGTAGAAGTTCTGGCAATATGCTCTAAAGAGCGTCACCTTGACCTCTTCAGAACATCTGCCAAACTTGCGCGCAAGCATGTTGCACCTCACCGAAAGGGCCCTCCTTTCCCTCTCTATATCTTTGTCGTCCTTCAGGTTCTCAGTAAGAACGTGTCCGAGGTATTTAAACTGCTGCACCCTACGAACAGGCAGCCCATTCAAAAATACGTCTAGTACTCTCTCCGGTCCCTTTCCAGCCTTAAATACGAGGACTTCTGTTTTTGTAGCATTATACTTCATTCCGTGAGAAATTGCATTTTTCTCACAGAAATGAAGCAACCGCCTTAGCCCCGAGGAGCACCATATCATCCGCATAGCTTAGGCTATTGACGCAAACGCCACCTATGTGGCATCCGATCTTAGTGCTTCTCAGCCACTCAATCGAATCATTCATATAAAGGTTGAAAAGGTCCGGAGAGGTAATGCCCCCATGGCGTAAATCCCATTAGCCGATAACGACGCGCTGGCGCAGCGACATCGACCGCCGCGCGAGCACTTCACCTCGCGTACCGCTTTGTGCTCGCACGCACTAACGCCTTGGCCACGACTTTGGTCGACCTGCGACCAGCGTTTTATCTGTTCATTGCGCGGTAGAGACGCGTAACGCACTGTGGTTAGTTGGGATCACGCGCAATGAACAGATAAAACGCTGATCGCAGGTCGCTTAAGACCAAAGTCGTGGCCAAGGCGTTAATGTGGTAGATTAATATATTTGTAGTATTTCTTTGTAGTCTAGAGATCCCCGTACTTTAAACTAGGGCACTAGTCTCAACACCAACATTTATCGGGCAAAAACCACAAACCCATTTAGCTGCTTTTATTGTAAACTATTGTAAAAAAAAACAATAAAAAACGTTGATGGGACAACATTATTACTGTTTTTAAAATATTTTTTCACGCAGCAAAAGTTTGGGAATTGCTTTTTTAACCATGGATTTCTAAAAAATGCAGTATATTCTTTCATTATACTTAGGCTTTCCTCAAAGAGTGCCAAAGTAATCAGCGTCAGCGTACCAACGCGGGTGCGGCGGTGCGCCGCTCGAGAGTACCAATTACTGTTCGCGAGCGCGCGCTGCCGCACCCACGCTCGCAGACGTAGAAGGCGGTGTTTTAGTGGAGCAATCTGAGTTACAATATAATCGTCCAAAATGTTTCAATCGTAGCCCGACTATAAATAATCTAAACGATGAAGTTTATATCAAACGCACGTAATGGTGGAACCTAAAAATAAACATATATACCTACCTACGGATAAGTAAAGAAATATATAAAATTTTCTCGTAGTAGCACTAACTTTATCAGTAAACACCATCAACGAAGGTATAACACAGGTTTTCAGGTAACGTTACAGGTTATCAACCCTATTACAACCTTAATGCACATAAAAGCCGAGGTACCTATATATAATATTAATATGTTTTTACCCCAGGACGCCATCAAACTGAAACCCGCAAATAATCAATATGCACCAAACTCAAACCAAGAAAACATAAGCTTGTTGATTTTTCCTTTCCTTCCTGCTCAGACGTTTCAAAAAACCATATAATCTAATAAATTGAGTTTCCTCACCCTCGACGGGGCTATCAATTTGACTCTTATACTTGTCGACGTAAGAACTAAGTTATAAATCAAGCTTTGACGCGAGGACCGAGTCGATAAGAGAACTATCCATCATAATGTCTTTGTTGGTATTGACGTGGTTGATGCGGTTTTCGTCGGTGCCACCCTTTGTGTTCATCGATAATAATGATGGCTTAGAATCCTTTGCATTTGGGAAGGGTAAATTACCATGGAGTGACTACGCCTTAAAGGGTTATAAAGAGTTAATGCATGTGCATACCTACTATCCAAGTTGCCGAAATTATGATTTTAAATTTGATGAGCGGCGTTTTCCAGGCTTGATAAAAAAGTACATACAAGGAAGCCTGGGCGTCCATCCAATCAAGGAGAGCTGGCTATGGTGGTGTGGCTATACTTGAAAATGATTCCACGCCACCACGCTACTTTGTCGAATTTAGCACTTAAAATTTCCATCTTTAGTCCATGATTCAGGGACTGACAAAGAACCAGAGATGGAATAACGTAGTGCTATAATCGAGTTGATGGAATGGCGTAGAGACATAATACTTAGAGTGTAACGTATATTCGGTCCAGTCGACACCAGCAGAACGACATTTGGAATCACTATTCCGTTTAATACCACCGACTAATATCCTGCGAATTATCATCTTCATATCGGTAGGTATTCAATACCTCCAAGCTGTTGCCTGTCACTTCGCCCTCGTGAAATTTTACCGGGAACTAGACTACTTCCGTCTCACGATTGCAATAAAATGACAAACATACTTTTTACACCTCACTAGCTCGGAAAGCCGTATGTTTGATATCTATTGAGAAATCGATTTTTATCCCATAGTGAAGAAAGTAGACGTAGAATGTTAAAAGTAATGTAACGTAGAACGTTAAATGTTTATTTTCCTGACATATTTTATGTGAAATTTTTTTTTACCAATTTTTTTTTTACTTTTTTTTACCATTTTTCTCGCTGTAGTGAGGTGAAAAGTTTTGTGTAATACACGGGTGAAAAGTTATTTTACGTCTCGTGTGTTAAAACACTCGCAACGCTCAGGATTCTATTTTTGAACCACTCGCTTCACTGGTCATCAATCATGGAATCCTTTCGCTAGCTCGTGTTTCAAATGAACACTCGCAGGTAAAATACAACTTTCCCCCATTGTATAACAAATAACTATTACAATTAAGGCATGAACTTCTACAGGTTTCAAACGTGTTAGGAGTGGCACAAATAAAAGCGTACGACGTTCTTACAACTTATTTATTAAATGGCCTTATAATTTTATTTTCACAGTCGGGCATAGATTCCCCTTAACAAGTGTTCGGTGTAGCAAAATCAACTTCGAATGAGCTCTCGGCCCCTTTTATGCATTTAAACCCCACCAAGCGTCGGCTGAGTTGGCGGGTGGCGGCACAGGCTGGCATGACGTGGCAGGTCATTATTGGCTGGCTTGGCTGGCTGGCTAGCATTGGCTGAGGCATAGCGTAACATTCGGCCGTCCTGAAACAATTATTGCTCCCGCAATGGGGAGATACACATATTAGCTCTCTAGCAAATCAATTAGGTCTTCGGTCTCAAGCTGTTCATCGGAACTGCTGGCACTGTCAGATACAGGAGCCATGCTGGTATATGGTCTCAACGAGTCTGCTGCAACCAGACCTGTAAAAGATTTGTATCCTCTTACTCCTTTGATACTCCGGATCCTGTATCTGTCATTACCAACCACCTTAATTATGACATAGGGACCAGAATATATGTCATCCAGCTTAGTGTTTACTTTAGCTGCACTGCTCGTAGGGGCCTGCCTCCATAGAACCAAATCCCCCTTTTTGTAAATCCGACTAGGCTTGCGCTTCCTATCAAAATTACGCTTCATCTTTTCACCCGCTGCCTTTAACTTTGAACTAGCTGTCCTACGCCTTACTTCTACAGATTGAGTCTCATGGTCTTGGGTGGCTATGTCACAACGTGGCCTGGAAGTTCTAGCAAACATAAGGTCATAAGGTGTATAAGTTGTACTTGCATTAACCGTATTCTTTATTCCCCATAACACATCAGGTAAGCAATTAACCCAGTTATTTGCCGACTCACTTGGATCAGTAGCGCGCAGTGCGTTTAATATGGTCTGGTTTGTCCGTTCGACTTGGCCATTGGCCCTAGGGCATGCAATCGAGGTTAATATGTGCTTAAACTGTTTGTCATTGGAAAATTGCTTAAAGTTCCTACTGGTAAATGCTTTGCCATGGTCACTCACAACTTTGTCTGGGTATCCGAATAAACTAAATATCCTTTTGAGCACCCTAATAGTCTCCACAGAATTTACTGTACGTGTAGGCTCAGCAATAACAAATTTAGAGAATGCATCTGTTAAAACAAGCATGTACTGATAACCTTTATGTGTTCTGCAAAATGGTCCTAAATGGTCAATATGAACCATACGCATTGGTTCTTTAGGCTTGGGAATAGGGAATAGCATACCTTCCCTTTTTCCTTGATCACCTTTACCATATGCACAATGTAAACAGGCACTTACATATTTTTTGATAAAGCGGGTCATTTTAGCGAACCAATAATCCTTTTTTATTAAATCAGTACACTTTTGAAGTCCTACATGCCCTATATCATCATGATGCATCTGAACTATTTTCCATCTAGCTAATGAAGGGACAACAAGGCGATTTCCCAGCAACGTTTTACGATATAGCCTATCATTTAAAAGTATGTAGTCATTTGTTATATTGGCGGGTGCTACTCCTGACTTCAACTGATCAACAATTAGCCTTAACTTGTCATCCTGGCATTGAACAGTGTAAAACCAGTCAGCTACCTCTAATCGATTCACGTTCATAGTGTCAACGGGGTTCCTACTGAGGGCGTCCACATGCTTCATACGCTCCCCAGGTCTGTACTCAATAGTTAAGTCAAATTGTTGAATAGATAACCACCACCTAGCAATGCGAGGTATAAGGTCGCGCTTTGTTAGTGTCGCTCGAACTGCTGTACAATCGGTAACTACCTTAATTTGTTTCCCTACTATGTACACTCCAAATTTACGCAAAGCTTCTACAACCGCAAGAGTTTCCAATTCGTAACTGTGATACATACATTCGTCTTTACTTGTAACCCTACTAAAATACATAACTGGACGTAAGGAACCATCGGTTTGTTTTTGCAGTAAAATAGCCGCAATACCTGATTTGCAAGCATCCGTATGAATTTCCGTCGGTAAAGCTGGGTCGTATAATGCCAAAACCGGTTTAGTACACAAACACTGTTTCAATTGTTCGAAACTATTACACTGATCACTACCCCAAGTCCACGCAACGTTTTTCTTTGTTAAATCTGACAAAGGTCGAATGACAGCGAAATTTTGAATAAACTTGCGAAAATAACTGCACAGTCCAAGAAATTGACGTATTTCGTGTACATTTCTAGGGATAGGAAACTGCGACACTGCTGTCATTTTCGATTCACCCGGTCGGATACCATCGCGCGATATTTCGTGTCCTAAATAGGTTATTTTATCTTGCAAAAATGCGCATTTGCTCATGTTAAGTTTTAAATTTTCTACCCTAAACTTGGAAAGAACCATTTCAAGCATTTTAAAACCGGCTTTAATATCGAACGAAGGCAGTAACAAATCGTCCATAAACGCTAAAACTTCACATTCGTTAGACTGGGTATCGGAACGGTTGTTTAGAATATTTGATTTAGAACAGTCGATATCCTGATTCTTTGGTACTCTAATGGAATTTACTATTTTATTCATCATTCGCATAAAAACAGACGGACTGTTTGCCAAACCGTACGGGACGCGTGTATACTCCCAACAACCCTGTGTTGTGACAAAAGCCGTTTTGTGTGTATCTTCGGGACTAATTTTAACTTGGTGATAACCTTGAGCCAAATCCAGTGTTGTGAAAATATTTTTTCCTGCAAGTTTTGAAACCTGATCGTCAATGTGAGGCAAAGGATACCTATCCTTGACGGTGATGGCGTTAAGCGCCCGATAATCAACACAGAGTCTATGATCACCGTTCTTCTTCTTAACAAGGATAACAGGGGAGGCAAAGTTTGACTCCGACTCTTTAATTATGCCTGCGTCAAGTAAATCCGATATCTTTGATCTAACTATATCTTGCTCGCTGTGTGACATGCGGTAAGGTTGGCGATATACGGGCTGTTCACTTGTTAACTTGATTTTCATCTCCACTTATAATAAATCTCTAAATTAAAAAAAGAATCAGCCAGTTTGAAACTAAGCTTTGCGCGGTTCGAATGTTCTCAGCATCCCATGAACGGAAAAATATGAAACATTTTATATAGGTACATTATTATTCTAGCTGCAACTTAGGATAGTTTTTATCCGACTGCGACAGTTAATTAATTTTCCGAAATATACGACTTCATTTAATTTTTCATTTATTTTTATTGAAATCAAACGCTGCTCCAACTGTCAGCTATAAGAACCGTCAAATTTTCGTCAAAATGGCGGAATTGCTTTGCCTTTCACTTATTAATAATTTAAATCCCGTCTACGATAGACCTTTACGAGACAAATGCTAAAAATATATAAACCATAAAAAAATATTCGATTCTGATATGAGAACTTATATGCGCAAATGTCGTTTTATGTCGTAATTTCAATAAATGAAATCAACAAATTTGAACAATATAATTAACACGAATTTGTTTTTTTTGAATGACAATAGCACGCGCTCGGCGCATTCAGCCAAAGTACCTGCGGCGCTACCACGAAAACCGATACTCAATGTTCATATATTTGCATCCCTGTCACTCGAGTATGGTTAGTGCGATAGAGATAGAGATACCCGAATATTTTCGAATTCCGAAGTTCGTGGTTATAGCTCAGGAATCGAAAATATGGTAAATAATCATAATGTATTTTCTCGAAAAAGAATTTAAAATAAATATAGTCAAATGGAGAAAAAAACAAAGCAAGAGGTTATATAGGTAATGATTAAGTTATAAGAGTCCAAAGTTTTAAGAGGGCGTATGTTCTGTCCCTTTTCCGCAAAACGCACCTTCATATGAAACGATTGTTTTTTACTATGACGCTTGAGTATATTGACGTCACAGTCCCTCATCGTTTTCTCACTCTAACAAGCGACATTAAAACGGATGTAGCTTCATAATTTTTTGAGATATTTGAATGGGAGTTTCATCTATTTATACATAATAAATGCCTATGTCCTGACTGACTTATTCACTCAATCACTCACTCACTCACTCATCAACGCACAGCCGAAACTACTAATCTTAGACAGTTGATTTTTGCACAGTATGTTGCTTTTATAACGTGGGCTAGGGATAAAAAGGGATTTTTGAAAATTCTACCCCTAAGGGGGTAAAATGGGGGTGCAAAGTTTGTATGGGAGAACCTTTTTTTTGAGCTATAGACTTAAACTTTGTAGAAAAATTAGTTATTAGAATACAAATGAAACACTTTCAGCGTTTTGGAAAATTCCACCCCTACGGGGGTAAAATAGGGGTGCAAGGTTTGTATGGGGGAAACATTTTTTTTTTAAATAGAGACTTAAAACTTTGTAGAAAGATCAGTTATTAGAATACAAATAAAGAACTTTCAGGGTTTTAGAAAATTCTACCCCTAAAGGGGTAAAATAGAGTGCAAAGTTTGTATGGGAAAAATTACTTTTTTTTAAATAGAGACTTAAAACTTTGTAGAGAAATTATTCATTAGAATACAAATAAAGTACCTAGATTGAGTGTTTTAAAAAAATCTACCCCTAAGGGGGTAAAATAGGGGTGCAAATTTTGTATGGGGGAAACAATATTTTTTTTAAATAGAGACTTAAAACTTTGTAGAAAGATTAGTCATCAGAATACAAATTAAGTACTTTCAGCGTTTTAGAAAATTCTACCCCTAAAAATAGGGGGCTAAAATAGGGGTGCAAAGTTTGTATGTGGGAAACTATTTTTTTTAGCTAGAGTCCTAAAACTTTGTAGAAAGATTATTTAAATACAAAGAAATTACTTTCAGCGTTTTGGAAAATTTCACCCCTAAGGGGGTAAAATAGGGTGCAAAGTTTGTATGGGAAAAACAGGGGGTTTAAAAGGGGGTTCAAATTTTAAATGGCGAGCAATAAAATTTTAAAGTGTGAGTAAGAGATTTTTAACTTCGGTCTTATTCTGTACGTTAAAAGACTACAAAACTGATTTCAGAGTTTTTCCAAATTCATCCCCTAAGAATTGGTTCAAAGTTTGAGTATTTCAAGGCATTTTTAAAGTATGAGATTTTTAACTTTGGTTTTAGACTGTTTGTTCACAAACTAGAAAATGAACATCAACTTTTTTTTTAATTATCCCCTAAAAGAGGGTTCAAATTTTGTATTGAGAGAAATCATTTTCTAAGACGATAAAAAGTTCTACGCGGACGAAGTCGCGGGCAACAGCTAGTTTGCAATAAATCTGTACACCCTAACTCTTTTGTATTACTAGCGAAGCAATCACTGTAATTTGACAATAAACTGATTAAGTTATTATGATCGTTTTCATTCAAAGGTCCTGTCTTTATATCCCTTATGTTTACACCCCCAATAGTACTGATACTGGCTAACCTAGTGTGCAAAACGGAGGACACACTATTCGTCTGGCTGGCTTTGGCTGTGGCCATGGCGAGTAATGCATATGGCAAGGTAGAATTAGCTTGTTTACTGACCTGAACATTGCAAGCTGGTGGAGCAGTGCAGCTATCCGCTCTAGTCAGCACTTCTCCTTCGCGCCAGATGATGTGCTGGGGCCCGACGTTCACAACCTTGATATATCCGGCGGCACCCCGTAGCATTGTAGCCGGAATGGAGTAGGAGACGCCGGCAAGGTCAAAATGCTGTAAGCTGGTGACGACATCATTACCGTCATTGTTGTTTACTATGTTGACCTTGATTATAGAGCTACCGGGTGGTAGGCACTCGTTGTTAGCAGTGACCACTTTGAATCGAGTGTGTTCTTCTATTATGTCTATATGCTTCGTGAAGTCTTCTTGTTTTAAAGTGGCCATGCCGTTACTGACGGTCATAGTCATACCGTCGCTATTTATGATCGGCTGGCCAATCAATAGATGTATGCCTCCCATGTCAACATCTGTAAGATGGGCCTTGCAGTGAATAAGTATACCGTCGATCTCGAGCTGGAATGCTACTTCCCCGCGGCTATACAAGTGATTTCCTGAGAACCCCTTCATGATGGTATCAGTGGGCGTTACTTCGAGGTTTAGCAGCTGGGAAACTTGAATCGAAAGTACGTTGATTTGACTCCCTGTGTCAAGATAAGATTTTACGTGCACGCCGTTGATTTTCGTCACTTTCTCGTAGATGTGATTGTAGTTTTGCAGGAGCTTAACTTCCTTGATGTTGTCGTCTGCTCGCGTGGTAGACTTAGTGACGGGTGCTGCAGTACAACGTGGAGCGATATGACCTTGTTTACCACACTTGAAGCAAGTCCGCAGGTCTGGCTGTAGGCAGTTCCGAAGAGTATGGCCCGTCTTTCTACAGCGCGGACAGGGGTCGACGTCCGGGTTAACTATCTTCCTTTCACTGAACTGCCGTGTGTTGTCTTTATTCGCTGGGCGAGTGATTAGCGTTTGGAGGTTGCTGGAGGGCGGCTGATAATCATCTAGCGCACACAAGAATCCTTCGTACAAGTCTTCAGGTCGATCGCACTGATATGCTCGTGCGTTGGCTTGAAGTGCTGAAGGTAAACCGCGGATGATGCAGGATACCGTAGCTGAATCAGAAAGTTTACACCGAAAGCACATGGCGACTTTGTCTTGGTAGTACTTGGTCATAGACTCAGCTAGTAGTTTCTTCCGGTTCATCATCTCCTCTAGCATATTGCCATAATCACGATGTCGAGGAAAAGCGCGCGTCAGCATCTGCTTCCAATCGGTCCATGAGTAATCATAATCATCCAGTCTGTTATACCATCGCCGTGCCTGACCTCGCAATTTATCCTGGAGGTGAAATGCCTTCGTCGTGTCGTTCCAACCATGGATTTCACCGAGTTGATCGATCTTTTTCAACCACGCTGTTACAGTAGTGCATTCTTCACTGTCGGGATCAAACTCGGGAATAAGTGATGCTGCACGATGAACTTTTGTCTTCACGATTGGTAACTCTTCATTTAGATCACGCATAGCTCTTTGTACTTCGTCTTCCAATAATCGTTTAAGAAGTTTTCGTGCTGGTGGTGCGTCGTCGGTATCGCCAGTTTCAGAGTCACCGTCATGAGAATCACGTGGCGTTGGTGATTTATCCCACCCGCGTGGTCTGACCAGGCGACCGGTCTCATCATCGAGGGTGCGTTTCATATTCGTTCAGTTTTATTTATCCCACTTCTGAATATGTTAGGAGTGGCACAAATAAAAGCGTACGACGTTCTTACAACTTATTTATTAAATGGCCTTATAATTTTATTTTCACAGTCGGGCATAGATTCCCCTTAACAAGTGTTCGGTGTAGCAAAATCAACTTCGAATGAGCTCTCGGCCCCTTTTATGCATTTAAACCCCACCAAGCGTCGGCTGAGTTGGCGGGTGGCGGCACAGGCTGGCATGACGTGGCAGGTCATTATTGGCTGGCTTGGCTGGCTGGCTAGCATTGGCTGAGGCATAGCGTAACAAACGAAAAAAAATACATATGAGCAATTCTCATTAACCTTTGGTTCACCTCTCCGATTTTGATAAAAAATGTTAGGGGTAGGGTACATGAAACTGAGCAATTTCCACCCCATTCTCCAATATGTCCTCGGTAGTTTCTATGTAACGTTTGTTTTTTGTTGCTTGCACGCTTGATTTTAACGCTTAAGATACTAGAGATATTAAAAGGATAGTAACACATCATTAGGATAGTGACGAACGGAATAGTGATTCCAAACGACACCACCGGTGGTGTCGTTCTGGTGGTGTCGAGTGCAACGAACGGTAATGTATTCACGAATTAAACATATGTTATTTTATTTAACAAAAATAATCAATTACATTTAGGCCCATGCAATCCCAAGCAGAACACACCAGTTGACGTTGCGAACGAAATAATTCACATCACGTACTGAATTCATAGAGATTGGCAAGCAGGGAGCAAATCAGTTGGTATATTTATCACACTTTTCGCATGTGTTAGATCTCCGAAACGTATATGTCCGTACATTGTGAAAAACGCGTGAATACCGTATTCGGTGAGCTAAAAGTCGAATACATATGTGAGCTTTGAGATAAAATGATTTTTTGAGGGTTATGTAAAAGAAGCAGGGAGTTCTTCCTTTTTGAGACAAATCTAACATAAGCTAGGCCAAGTGTCGATGTACTTAAAACAAAACATACTGTCATATTATTATTTTTCATTTGGTATGACTTGTGAAGGAGCCCTATTATTATGGGCTTACTTACGCAATGAACATTTGAAAAATATTTTTAGTATTATAAATTTTATTAAAGAAATCTATTCCCATTGAAATTTTCACAATAAAACAATATATGTAAGATTATTAACAGTGATCAATAGGTACGACTTAACGATTAAATTACGATGAATTTAACGCTACAACTCAAAATGGGAAAAGGTTTTTCCTAACAGTCGTTATGATATGATATGACATTGATTATATAAGATTGAATTACAGCAGGCGTGCGGAGAGGTTTTAGGGTTGCCACTTGAATGACATTTCAACTAACAATGTAAGCTATCACATCAACACATACGAATCTATTATTGCAATCTGTGAATAAATAAAACCCTTGTTGTTCCCTAAAAGTGACACATAACCCACATCAATCTGTAAGCGTTGTGGAATAATAAGGACCGTCATTCACGTATGAGCGGGCTCTAACGTAACAGGACAAAATTAGCCGAATAGTTGGGCAAATACTGAGCCAGTACGTCCATAGTAACTTTGTTGGTTCACGGAGAGCCAGCGAGTGCTTTGGTTAACTATGTACTGCGAACAGATACGTCACATTGGATCAAGTTAAATTAATGATACTGAACAATAGGATGGCGTAATCATATATGAAATAAATGATGAGTAACGTAATATGAAAATGTTAGCTACTCTCTGATAGTTTATAGCCAGCGGGCGTAGCAGGTCGATATTTTATAACTTATCGTTGTGGATAAGACAACCGTCTCTCACACTCGCATACATGTCAGAACGTGACGGATGTATTATCCACAGCGATAAATGATAAAATGTCAACCATGATGACACGGCTGCTAGATTTAATAAACCAGTAACTATACTTTTTTATCGGAAAGGATGGAAGTGGATACGGGATGGGTATTCACGCAGACAAAAGCTGCGTGCATGCGTGCATGCATGCGTTTATGCATAATACTAAGGGCCTATGTAGACTGCGCTTATTTCATAAAAAAACGCAGTATGCATAGGCCCTAAACTGCCCGTGCGTGCGTTTATCTCCATGCTTAAGCAGTATTGCAGAAATTTTCTTGTGGGGCACTCTTTACTGATGATGATGATGATGATTATTATGTCATGTATGTGATTTTATTTGAGTAGTGATGTGCTATGGTTGGTAACATCTGAAATAGTTATTAAAGAGAAATCAAGAAATTATCACACTCGTATTTCTTGTACCGGCAACATTACATTACCTATCAGCTAAACTATGTACTTAAACAATTGTGATGACGTTTGGCATCTAGTAATGAACACAGGCTGATTTTTCTTTAAATCAACCCCCTAGTTGAAGGAAACGCAATTGACACAGACCACCTCTAGACCGGGAGATGCTGACACAATTTTTTAAGACATTTGTACCAAATATGGCGACCCTTCAGAGGTCTAATTACATATTGAAGAAAGGGAAAATGTTGGTCATAGCGCTGATACCGGCGGCCCAAACGCATGGGCGTTAATCGAACGTGTCGGATAAATTACGAAAGTCAAACGATTTGTTACACATAAATTCTTGTATTTTCCGATAATTGTATAATATTCTTTCCAAAAATCCAAATGCCATACTGGTACATATTGTTTAAAAAAAAAACATAACTCCTTTGCGGCGGTATGGCGGCCACATGGAACCGTTGGAAAAGTATGGCATGGTGATTTTCATGAATGGCTACTCAACGTTGATTAGCTGTGAAAAAATTTGCCTGGTACAAATGGTTGAATTGGTTGTTTTTTAATTAATGTGTTTTCATCGGTATGGCGGGCTCTAAGCCACACCAGAGAAGTATGGCATTACGCTACCGCCTACCTCTTTTTTCATCGACTATCGGAAAATACAAGAAATTTTGTGTAACAAATCGTTTGATTTTCGTAATTTATCCGACACGTTCGATTAACGCCCACGCGTTTGGGCCGCCGGTACCAAAGCTATGACCATCATTTTCCTTTTCTTCATTACGTAATTAGACCCCTGAAGGGTTGCCATACTTGGTACAAATACTTTTAAAAAATGTGTCAGCATCTCCCGGTCTACTCCTGCCGGCACAGCTAGTACGTATACAAATAAACAAGAAATCTGTAGATCTTTTATTGAAGTCGGTCAGCAAATTGAAGCAAATTGAATGTGCATTTCCTTTATAAATATTAGTTCAGCTCAGCATTCCCATCTCGAAGGGTTAGCCACAGTAAAACAAATAAGTTAACATCAACAGCATAAACGAACTTCCGTTTACTCAGCGGCTTTTGGTAGGTATTCGCGGATTTTGGCTTAAACAGGGTTTACTTTTCATATCAATATTGCTGATGCATGATTCTGAATATATAATCATATTTTCACCCCCTTGCCGCAAAAAGAAGAGTGATGTTTTAAGGAGGCAAACATGTAAAAAATATTTTTTTGTTTGCATTAAAGAAAATATATGCAGCTGTAGGTACATTAGTTATTTGTTATACAAGGGGAGAAAGTTGTATTTTACCTGCGAGTGTTCATTTGAACCACGAGCTAGCGAAAGGATTCTATGATTGAACACGAGCGAAGCGAGTGGTTCAAAACTAAAATCCTGAGCGTAGCGAGTGTTTCAACACACGAGACGTGAAATAACTTTTCACCCGTGTATAACACAAATCTTTTCACCTCACTACGGCGAGGAAAATAAGAAAAAGGGTAAAAAAAGTAAAAAAATTCATAAAATATAAGTACAAAAAACAACAATAAACATTTAACGTTCTACGTCATAGTACTTTTAACGTTCTACGTCTACTTTCTTCACATGTGGATAAAAAGCGATTTTCTCAATATATATCAAACATACAGAAAAATATATTTACCCCTGGCCGTAAAAAGAAGAGTATTGTTATATCTGCCTATTTCTTTAGAAAATTGTTATATAAAGCATACTAGGTGACGAAACTCATTTAAGGTAATAAATTTATTATTTCACTGTAAATCTCGCTAAGTTTCCTAGAGCCACGATCTGTACCATATAGTGCAAGATTATGCAATTAGTTTTTTTAGGGGACGCCAGGACGCTCCACTTTCCGTACAAAGGTAGTTTGGTTCTCATTTCAAAACGACATGCTAGAATAACATGAAACGTTGTATATGTCACCGTTAGATTGTGAACACCGTCAGTTTATAATCTAACTCGCGATATTCGTCGGGTGACAAGCAAAACTCACTAAGTAACAAATACCTACTTAAATCAAATGTCGTATCTCGATATCGACTACGTACCGAGATACAAGGTTTTGAAGAGCAGTGACAGTTTTGGTAGTGACTTTTGCTTGTCACCCGACGATTATAATAAACTGACGAAAAATTGTGAATTGGCAAAACAGTTCACAATTTAACGCAATATTATTCGTAAGTTTATAAACTTTCAATGTCGAATCGTCAAATTGGGAACTGAGATCAAATCGGCTTGCTACGGAACATACACAAAGACTAGGTAGGTTAGGTTAGTTAGGTATCTTCAGTTGCCCGAAGGGCAAAGCGCCCAGAAATAGGAGCCCCGCATAGCGGGGCTCCGTCGACACTGCTGGATGCCGAAATAAATGGAATAAAATGTCTGAATAACAAAAAAAAAACAATCATGTTCTGACGTAAGTAGAAACTGATGCAATGCAAGTGGAATAATTAGAGTGGGTTACGTTCCGAATCAGGCTTTGATTCAGTTCACAATTTGACGATATTGGCAGTTCACAATATTCCGTCAGTTTACAATATAACGGGTAAGATTATAAACTGACACATTCACAATCTAACGGTGACACAGTGGGATACACCATATTTAGGTTATAAACTAGTTTCTGTTGCTATAAATAAAAAAATAAAAAAAAATCGAGTAAAAGCGTTTTTATACAAAGTATCATCATTCATTTCATTATTAATCGCTTTATTTTTAGGATTACGTGCCTCAAAAGGAAAAAACGGAACCCTTAAAGAATCACTTTGTTGTCTGTCTGTCCTGTCAGTCTGTCAAGACGCTTTATCTCAGGAACGGTATCGAAGGTATCGAGTTGAAATTAAAACCATTTACTTGAAGCTGTGAAAAAAAACAAACTTCTAAGTTATCGACGAAAAAGATACGACCGTTTATTTTAAAATAATAGGGTACTTTTTGTATAACGCAGTTAAGCTGCTAACGATATTTATAAACTTCAAATTGGAAAAATTTAAAAATTTAGGTTCCGAGCCGGATTTGAACTGGCGACCATAGGCATACATGGCCCGTCGCTACTAACCAACTGAGCTATCGGAACAATCTGTCTCAGCTCCTAAATCTTTCAATCAGTTCTATCTCACAACACCTTAAGGGAGGCGTGTGGCGACATCTACCTAGAAGACATATCCTTAAGTTTATAGGGTACTTCCCGTTGACCTAGAACTATGAAATTTGGCAAGTAACATTGTCTGATACTACAAGTACAGGGAACAATCTGAAAACTGTACATTTGTTATTGTTTAGGATGATGTACCTGAGGCTATCCGCAGCAGAACCAAGGTAACCGATATAGCCCTCCGAATAGTTACCTACGAGCATGCTTCGTTGTTGTTTTTTTTATTTTGTTAAGTTAAATGCATGGCGTAAGCACTTGATTGTATAAGAGGCAAACTTATTCCTATAATGGGAAATGTTACTAAATACTTATTAATGTAAATCTCATTAAAAATGTTAGATTAAAATAGGTTATTAAGTTATTATAGTATAAAACATGAGCGTTTCTCGCCATCAAACGTCACAATTTGGCGAGTTTAATGAAACTTGTAAAATGTAATTGCTTTTTTATAATAAATAAAAAAAAACCCTAAACTTAAGTAGCAGTGGGCGGGGCACATAGAACCGATGGCCGTTGGGGCGGAAAGGTTCTCGAGTGGCGACCACGTACCGGAAGACGCGGCGTGGGTAGGCCCCCCGCAAGGTGGACTGATGACCTGGTAAAGGTCGCGGGAGTCCGCTGGATGCGGGTGGCGCAGGACTAGCCATTGTGGCACTCTTTGGGGGAGGCCTATGTCCAGCAGTGGACGTCTTTCGGCTGATATGATGATGATGATGTACCTAACTAGGCTTTTGTCAGGAGCTAAGAGTAGTCCATCACTAAAGGCTCCTTCAATGCCAAGCGAATCTCGCCCTTTCCGAATAGCTCAGTCCCGAACATTGGCGGACTAGTATGCAAATGGCTCTCGTCGCGCGCGCATCCTAAGGGACTGTAAGCAGCCGCTGAGACATATATCTATACCAAGTTGCTTTCGTGGCCACTTTTACCGCTTTCTACGTGCTCTTGTTAACCTGTGCTGAACCAAGATAGAGGCTTGTAAGACCTAATTATAGCAGCAGGAGACAGGAGCTGGGCTTTCATTACAACACGAGCTGCTGCCATTGCGGTCCACAAGGTGAATGGGTTGCTCATTCCTCTTGATCATCGCCTTGGTTACTTTCTCTGGGGAATTCATGCTTTCCAACCCCCTTTCGCTGTGCTATCGAAGCATCGGTAACAGTTATTTAGTACGGAACCCTCGGTGGGCGAGTCTGACTCGCACTTGAATGGTTTTTTTTATATTACTGGGTGACTTCGGTGTCATGATCCGGAATGACCAAAACCGAATAAGGTGATCACACTGAACAACTTTTCCCATACGACATACCACGAAATCGAAAAAAAAATAGGAGCCCATTAAGGTGCAACCTGATCATCGGCTGCGACGCGAACGCTCACCATGTCATCTGGGGCAGCTCAGATGTCAACAGGAGA
This sequence comes from Epinotia brunnichana, assembly GCA_963854355.1. Classification (NCBI taxonomy): domain Eukaryota; kingdom Metazoa; phylum Arthropoda; class Insecta; order Lepidoptera; family Tortricidae; genus Epinotia; species Epinotia brunnichana. The sequence goes on along the minus strand of OY977938.1, from coordinate 29,885,540 downwards.
GGAGAGAAGGTATTGGATTTCCTGGTAAGCTCTTCTTTACAATTACTGAATAAAGGCAATGAACCTACCTTCGTCAATTCTAGGCGGGGGGAGGTTATTGATATAACGTTGGCTTCTAATAACACTAGTAGCAAAATCAACTCATGGCACGTATCTGATGACATCTCCCTTTCGGACCACAGATACATTTGCTTTAGGTACCAAACTAGAATACAAACAAATGCGGTACGTAAACGGAATCCTAGGAACACGGACTGGTCGGCCTTTAGAACTGACCTAAAAGTGGACCTAGGAGACCCAGAAGGAAAGCTAAACTCTATTATTGACATAGAATTCGAAGCGGACAAAATAGTACAAGCCGTATACACGGCCTTCACTAATAACTGCCCGGAAAAGAAAACCCTGGCTAAAAAGGTACCATGGTGGACCCCGGAAATAGTCAAACTCAGGAGGGAAACCAGGGCAATATTTAATGACGCAAAGTCATATAATGACTTTGGGTACTATGCACAAAAACTCACAGAACTCAGCAAGGCTGTGAGAAAAGCGAAAAGGAGAGCGTGGAGGAACCACTGCGATCAGATCGAGTCAATACCGGAAGGAATGAGACTAACAAAGGCATTAGCAACCACAAAGTCGGTCCCGCTTACATCCATCAGGGACAATGACGGTACAATGACGAAAACGGGGCTAGAGACCCTTAAGATAATGTGTAATACACACTTCCCAGGCTCAGTAATACACGAGAGCGTAACAGACGATTGCACAATTAGTGCGTTGGAACAAACCACAAGTACAACGAGACACAATTGGGAAACGTCTAAAAAGGTAGTAGATCATAAAAAGATAAAGTGGGCACTTTCGACATTTCAACCTTACAAAGCCCCGGGGCCAGATGGAATCTACCCCATTCTACTACAGGAGGGCGCTACTGTACTAATCCCGCACCTTAGCAGATTGTACAGGGCGTGCTTAGCCTTCGCACACGTACCGCGTGTGTGGAGGATGGTAAAAGTAACCTACCTACCCAAACCGGGTAAGGCGGATTACAGTGAGGCCAAATCGTATAGGCCGATAAGTCTATCGTCATTTTTCCTCAAAACATTGGAGAAGTTGGTAGATAGACACATAAGGGATGGCCCGCTAAGGAGACATCCGCTGCACGAACTGCAATGTGCATATCAGCCAGGAAAGTCAACGGAAACGGCACTTCATCTGGTAACAACCAAGGCTGAACAGGCTATAGAGAATAAAGAACTATGTCTGGCGGCTTTCTTAGACGTGGAGGGAGCGTTTGATCGTACCACGTATAATGCTATTAGTGAAGCAGCTGCAAAACATGGTATAGAGCCGACCATATGTAAATGGATAGGCAACATGCTAAATGGCAGACTGATAAAGTCATCTCTTTTAGGGGATGAGATAATGGCCACGGCCACAAAGGGATGTCCACAAGGTGGGGTACTTTCACCAACTCTATGGAGTTTGGTGGTGAACTCACTCTTGATAGAACTCAATAAAGGTCCCATCCACACGGTAGGATATGCTGATGATTTAGTGATACTGGTTAATGGGAAATTCCCAAGTACGGTATCAGAAATCATGAACAAGGCACTGAGGGAAGTGGAGAGATGGTGCGACTGTCACCAATTATCCATTAATCCAGGCAAAACTGTAGTAATACCCTTTACTAGGAAAAGGACCCTTCGCGGAATACAGCAGTTAAAGCTGTACGGAAGGGTACTAGAAATGTCCAATGACGTGAAATATCTAGGTGTCACACTGGATAAGGAACTGAACTGGAAGAAGCATACAGATCTCACCATTACAAAGGCCCTGAGGGTATTTGGAATGTGTAGATCAGCGTATGGCAAAACATGGGGACTGAACCCCAAGGTACTGAAGTGGATCTATACCATGATGGTGAGACCCATAATACTGTACGGTAGCCTGGTATGGTGGCCAAGGACTTTAATGAGCACATGCAGAGAGGCCCTGAGAAAGGTGCAGAGAACGGCATGCATGGCTATAACAGGGGCGTTTCGTACCACGCCTACAGCGGCGCTAGAAGTCCTACTGGACCTACCGCCACTTCACATGGTGATTAAGTCAGAGGCGCGCAAATCGCTCTACAGATTAAGAACTCTTGGACTGTGGAGCGATAGCAAGCCGAAAACTAAGCACACAAACATGGAGACTGATGGTTTCTTAGACAGAATAACAAACATGGGAAGCGACAAAATGCTACCCAAGTATGTATTCCACAGGAACTACACAACAAAAGTTCCAACCAGGGCTGAGTGGGCCGAAGGTCTAGAACCACCAAAGTCTGGTATCGAAGACAGTATATGGTACACGGACGGATCAAAAATGGGATCCGGTAAGGGAGCAGGCATTTATGCAAATGACTACAGTAGTAGTGTAAGCATGGGTAGTTTGGCAACTGTCTTCCAAGCGGAGACATACGCCATAATTGCTTGTGTACAGGAGAATATAGACAGGCAAACCAAAGGGCGGACTATCTATATACTCAGTGACAGTCAAGCGGCCCTTAAAGCGCTTACGGCGCCGAAAGTGGACTCTAGACTAATTTATAATGGCGTCCAAGCACTAAACAGACTTGGAAGGCACAATAAGGTGCAACTAGTTTGGATACCAGGGCACAAGGGCTTCATCGGCAACGAAAGAGCAGATGAGCTTGCAAGAGGGGGCTCTACAAATCACTTTGTAGGTCCAGAACCATTTGTGGGACTCTCGCAGGGGACCATAATATCGGCCTTTAAAGCCTACGCCAAAACCAAACACCAACACGAGTGGAGGAATGAGGCTGGCTTAAGGCACTCTAAGCTCTTCATAGAAGGAGTGGACTCGGGCTGGACCAGAAAACTCTGGAAATCCAGTAGGAAGCAACTCAGAATCATATCTGGGGTGTTCACTGGTCACTTCGGGGTCAAGGATCTCTTGGCCAAGATGGGACTATCTGATAGTTTAGACTGTAGAATGTGTGGCGAGGAGGATGAGACTATGGAACACTTATTGTGTGAATGTCATGCCCTTGCCAGACAAAGAATGAACTACTTTGGTAACGGTTACCCGCAACCAAAGGAATTCAAGGTGCTCCCGGCGAACTGCATCATCCGCTTTGTGGAAATGATGGAGCAAGCCTGGGAGCAGGTATAAAGGAGAGAGCAAATGCACAAAAGATCCCACTGGGTCGAAGTGCATCCGAAAGGGCCCTCACCTAGATAAGATAAGATAAGATAAGGTGCGACCAGACCGCAGCTCAAAATACGCTGACGCACCGTAAACGCAGCAAAATGTATGGAAAAGACGTGACGCATACGACACGTCAACGCGTATACGCAGCGTTACGCACCGGTGTGGTCGCTCCCATATACTTAACTGTGACTTTACTGTGAGTTAATTGAGAGTTAATGTATAGAAGATCTGGTATTCTTTTATGATTTAGTAGTTGGGGTGTGTAATGATTGGCATAACAAATTTTGATATATGTCCACTGGATATAACAACATTTAATATAACTTCATTGGATATAATCACTCACGGAACATAATAAACTTTTGGTATAACAACAATCAGTGTATTTTCATGGCGTAAAATGTATTAATAGAACCGTTTTAGTAGTAGTATATTGGATATAAGTATATTAGTGGTATAATGTTTTGTAAGATATAATTAGTTTTTCGGTTGCAATCTGTTTAGGACCATGGCATGCGTAGATGCGCCTATGTAAAAAAATTAGCAACGACTCAGAAATAATACTTTCTGCGGTGGTTTTTTGACTAACATTGGTGGATTTGTTAGGGTTTAGTTGGTGTTCTAACATCATCAATTTGTGCTAAGATTTAAGTTATTTAAGTTCGAACGGATTTTCAAAACTGTACGTAAATGGATATACATATAACAAGAATCGACAAATTAATAACAAGTATTACTGGATAGTGAGCGAAATAAGTTGAATGAGTGTAAAACCCGAGCAATAACTTTGATGGATTCTAAAACGTACTAGCATACACACAATTATAATTACAATTTAGTGATACGCATAATCATGATCCTGATCCAGTTCGCAAGGATAAACTGGAAATAATTAATACTATCAAAGAGGAAGCAATCACGAAGCCGGAAAAAAAACATGCCAAATAATTCAAAGTGCGAAAAACAATCGTGATTTCACTATTATATCACAATTGCCATCAACATCCACACTGAAACAATGTGTTAATCGAGAAAAAAAGAAAACAATACAGAGTTTTCATGAACTGAGTGATATTATGGTGATATTTATTTTGTAATACGACATGACGAATTGCAGTTTTATAATAAAAACTTAATCATCGCTGATGAAATATTTAATACCTACATGTAAGCGAATTATCATCTTTTCAAGCAAAAAATTTATGTCTATTTGGGTCAATCGAAATTGTGGATTATGGACGGGACATTTAATATCGCATCAGAACATTTTTTACAACTAGGTAAGTATATGTTATTCATGGCAATATATTGGAAAAAAACAACAAACTTTTCCTCTTACACTCTATCATTGGATATTTATTGACAAAAATGTAAAGTTAGATACAATATAAATTAAAAAATATGTACACTAAAACTAAAACAAAATTAATGCTAAACTAATATATTCCCGGGACGGCAGGTACCTGGCGCAAATGTGCCCAATATGCTGGCCGCGTTACCCCGCTGCACCGCCAACGATATACTCTATCATTTGTTATAATATTAGTAAGTGAAAATAAATTATTCTAACCATTCGGGAGGCAGCGCCATCGGTTGCACGGATGAACATGTGGCACTGACATTTTGGTAAAATATACCGTATGTGGCAGGAACCGGGAGCCGAACCCTACGCCAAGTAGCAGCGATCCGGGAAACGGTCCCGACTTAAAAAGCCTTTAGGTGGCAGCGACTGCCTCCCGGACCCTGTTTGACGTCTTATTTTACGCGAGAAATTTAACTGATAAACCTATTGCTTGCTTGCTCACACGTGTTAGATACATTCGACAATCAACAAGGATGGCATTCACTAACGGTCGAATTGCCGCGCTTTTACAAAGTTCGTTAGAAATTGCGTCACCTGATCCCTGTCCAACCTACCTGTTTCATTACGCACCGACCGACGTTTTTGAAAACCTCGCAGTGTATTTTTTTTGTACTGTAAGGGGTAATTAAAAGGTTTATAAGTGTAAGACTATTCCATTCCATTCACATAAATGGAATGAAATTTATTGCTATATAATTAAATAAGCCATTTCATGCCGAATCCAACGATACATGGTTCATATACAGTACCTATTTAGGTAGGTTATTTTTGAGAAATGGTAATTTTTCTAACGTTCGCGATGACCCGTTGGGGGGGCTGCCACTTGACGGTTTATCTTTTTTTTAATAATTTCTTTAAGATTATATTTATATGCCTTAGTCGATTTGGTCTCCTCCCGTCTCAGCTCAGCTCCAATATATATCTTTTTTAGCTCCGAAAGTTTAATATTATTCTCATAATCCAAACCATACACGGCATCGTATAATTTATTGAAGATATGTAAGAGCTGAGCCGATTCCGGTGCCAACGTCCGTCTTTGCTAAAATTGACGTTAGGTCAGGTCAATTCTTCGTTTTTCCTGTAAAACTTGCACGTCATTCTTTTGAAGTTCAATCTGCGGCGCCGCCACTCAAAGGTTTGTTATGTCAGGTCCGGCTCGCGGATCGCCGCCACTTGACGTTGGGTCCGGTTTCCGGATATTGCCTACCGAAGGGATAAAATACTCTTTTATAATCGCACCCGATTGTATGGCAGCTATTATAGATCTATGTGTTATATTTTTATTGTCGAAAGCTACATTCTGATATACTTACTTATATGTTATTAATTGTACATACTCTAAAGCTAACTTAGTTATTTATAAACCTCAAGTTTATAACATTGCAAGCACTAAATACATCATTTCTTGACTTGCCCGCATACTCGCACAATAAATTTAAAGTTTTCTTAACATGAACTATATTATCTATACTGCCGTGCAGAACCTAAAGTGCAGTATCGGGCTAATTTGGGTTTTTTTGTTTTTTGATGATCTGTGATCAGTATTTCAAGATGCACATGTGTATCTTATCGGTATTTCATTTGGACAACTGGAACATTTAAAAAAAAATCTCCTAAAGTACAGTAATGGACTAGCGTAGAACACAAAATACTACTTAAACCGCAGTTAAAACGTCTACGGCTACGAATATTGGACCATTACCAACTAAAACGCAGTAGAATCGTAATTTATCAGATGTTTTAGCCTGTATCAACTCAACAAGTTATTCGTGAAAAACTAACTAAACTGCAGTATCAAAGTTTTGTTCCAAATTCTTCGTACTGTGTTTCGAATATCTTTGATTTTTAGAAATAATTACTAACTAAAACGCAGTGAAAAGTATGTTACCTTACTTTAGTCGGTACCCTCCCTATTTAATTATTACTCTTATTGCCATCTAAAGTGCAGTAGCAAGCCGAGGTACTGCACTTTAGATGGTATTTTCAATGCATTTGTTTTTTGTCACTGTACTCGTGGACAGACAGTGTGTTTTTACAGCCTAAACCACAGTGTCTGGAGCTTAACTACTGCGTTTTAAATGGCATTTTGCTCGATTTTTTGTCCTGTTACTGTATTTAAAATAGGTTTTTGTAAAAAAAATACTGGGGCCTGTTTGCCAATTGATCAAATTATTTCATCGTCATCGAACCTACATTTGCTCAGTAAAAGTCGAGTCAATCACACGACATTAAGTGGCCGAAAATCGTCTAGCAAGATTGGAATATACTTGTTTGGTATTTATTTTTGGAGATAGTAAATTAATCACATACCTAGTTGTTGAAATTGTATGTAATCAATGTTTATTAAACATAATTATGTATGACAGTAATAAAAAAGACTACCTACTACTTCAGTATAATACATTATTCAGTCTTATGTAGCTAAATGGCACTTTTATCTTATTGTAACGGACAAACAAGACACGTTTTTAAACTGTCACTAATGAGATCGTAATTACGAATAAAATGGACGGCACACATATATTACCATTCAATGGGCTATTTGTAACAATACAACCTTCAACAATATACAAAATTTACTGCAAATAGAGCTTTTCCCAGTTAGAACAATGTGACTTCTAAACATAATGCCATTAGAATACTTGCGTAACCTCAGGGAATAAAGATATACCTTATAAAACAACTTAAAATTTTAGCTGGAATAATTTTATTAATTAATAATATGTATAAGCGAGGTACAAGAATCAAATTATTTTTGGAAAACTTACTTCTAAGCTGTTTTCTTAAAATAATTCACCAAAAAAACTTGACTGTGTCAGTTCAGGCAAATAAGATAAAGAAAAATTATTTAATTTAAAGATTGCGATCATTATTATTAGGGAATACCCCACGTAATGCGTTATCAGGTGCAGATGAGACAGGTAAATGCCACCAATACACGAGCCGATTTTTGGGCATCAGTGAACCCTGCAGTTTCTTAAGACGGCATTGCTTCCTTACGGAACTGGAGCCAAGTTTTACTGGAGCATTTGAGATTATCACTATTTATTATGTAGGCTGGTCGTCTTAAACATGAAAATCACTAAATATAGGTCAGAAAAACTGCACCTCTTGATCTTTTGCTTGGTATCAGTTACTTAAGGAAGCAAAACCTTGATGCTTAAAAACTGGCTTGTGTTTTGTAGGCAATTACCTGTCTCATCTGCACCAGCAGGTCGACCACGTAACACATTGTACGCACGTCAGGTAGATCTAAATGTCATATTTTATATGGAAAAATGACAGTTCGATTGTACTAACGCGCGTTTGGAACGTAACGTGATTACCCCTCTGACAACGGCAGTACGTGGGGTATTTCCTAATAATAATGATCACCATATTTAAATTTAAATACCTGTTTTTAGTTTTTCTTGTTTTCCTGAACTGACACAGTTAAACTTTCCAAGCCTTGACCAATTTTAATTCGTTTTATATTTAAAAGTTTTGGTGAAATATTTTACAAAACAGTTTAGAAGTAAGTTATTAAAAACAAATTTTATTCGTATACCTTATTACTATAATAAATTAATATAGCTAATCCCAGCTAAAATTTTACTTTGTTTTATAAGGGTATACACAGTATAATAAAGATATATCTTTATTCCCAGGGGTTACCAAAGTATTCTAATGTAATTATGTTTAGAAGTCACATTGTTCTAACTGGAAAAAGCTCTAGTTGTAGTAATTCTTGTATATTGTTGAATTTTTTATTGTAACTAATAGCCTAATGAATGGTTATATATGTGTGCCGTCCATTTTATTAGTAATGACGATCTTATTAGTTATAGTTTAATATCTGACAAAGTAACTGAACGGACAATAACAATAAGATTAAAGTGCTATTTTAACAGTACATAAGAATAAATAGTAGCATTATACTGAAGTAGTCGTCATTTTTTATTAGTAGGGTTACATAATTATGTGTTTGCTTACAATTTCACGAAATATGTGTTTTATTTAGGATCTCCAATAATAAATCACAAATAAGTTTATTTAAATCTTGCTAGTCGTTTTTCTCCCACTTAAAGAAGCCTGATTGACTTGACATTTACTGAGCATATGTAGTTTTGAAGACAATTAAATATTAAATCATTTTATTGGCAAAAAGGCTTCAGTCATACTTTTTTTTACAAAAACCTGTTTTAAATGCAGTAACGGATGTTCGTAGCACTAAAAATCAAGCAAAATACCGTTTAAAACGCAGTAGTATAGCTCCGCGTACTGTGGTTTAAACGGTATTTCATCACTTGTCTGTGTAAGTGAATGCAAAACATGGACAGTAACTCGACTTTTTACTGTGTTTTAAGCGGTATTTCTTTTGGTTTTGCCTGTCTCAAAGAGTGCAGTACGAGCTTGAAATTTTGAAAAAGCCTCATAATTAATTTCAGTGTACACTGAAACCATTGTTTTTAACGTCATCGTATTCTATGTGTTGAGCGCTTTCCATGACAATAAATTACAAGTATATACCGCTTGAACGAACGGAAATAAACTACTTTTAAAGTGTTTTTTGCGTTTATCTCGAAATGGACTTTTTCGAGTTACTGCACTTTAGGTTCTGCACGGCAGTATACGAGTAGGTACATATAAAACTCTTGCGTTACTGGTCGATTGACAGACAGCGCACAGCCTAAACCGCTAAAGATATAATCATAAAATTTGGAACATATATTCTTTACAGTACGTGGACGGCTGTACTAAGAAAGGATTTTTCAAAATAGGAATAAATTCGAAGCATGCTTCGTCTTGACCTGAAAACGTTTCTTATGTTAATGAGAAAATAATTATTATATAAAGAATAGTACATTACTTACCTAGGGCGGTTAAACAAAGAATGTCTCAGATCGCAGGTATTTGACGCCCGAGCCGAAGGCAAGGGCGATAAATATGCGCTCTGAGGCTTTCTTTATTACCGCCCGTGGTGAGTACAAAATTTTACGTCTCTATCTGGCCAGGAAGTGGGGTTTTCCGCACGCATAGCGTGCGGTAATTCCTACTTTATGGCCAGGTATGACGTAAAATAAATTACAAAATAATTATATATGTATTCAGTGTGTTTTTACACAGAAGGCGTTTACATACTTATAGGTAGGTAAATACGTAAGTGGTTTTAAACAAATTAACTCATAATAGCAATGTCCGGTCCGGGCCACAAGTTTGACTTGATGAAGTTCATCATTTCATTTCATGCATTCATCTAATTTAAGTACATGTAGCAATTCGTTTATTTAGATCCCGGCAAACATCTTGAATTAAAAGGGCTACTGGTTAAATCGGCTACTGCGTACTCTATGTAAGTCCAGCTCAAGATGTTTGCCGGCAACTGTACACATACATTGATATATTTAAATAATTAAAAAGCTACACGTTCGTGAAAACCACATGTAAATCGGTTCAGTAGTGTAAAAAAAATACCATAACGGGTTTTGACGTAGGGTTATTCATAGGGGAAGTAGTAATGGGCCGTTGCCAGCATAAAAATTCAACAATTATTGAAAAAAATACACTAACTACGCGCGCGAAGCCGCGGGCAAAATCGAGTTAACTATATTCTTTGGACTCTGCGTCAAATAACCCGAAGTTATCATGTCCTCAATCATGGCGACGAATTGTGAGTAAGGTTTAGTTTTATACGTTCTAGCTTTGCTGTTTGAGGTTTTTTTTGCTCTTTTTACGCATTAAGGTGGTTCGATTGCCATACAAAGCGTTATTTGACATTCGCAGGCTAACGGCGTGATATTTTAAGAAACTTATGTAACAAACTTTCATCAATTGGCTTCCCATTTGCGCCAAATTCCCCCTTTCCTAGAATAAACTTGTATAAACTAGATTAATTTGAGAAAAATAGTTTTCCCAAAATATCACGTGACAAACCAATTTCTCAAATTAATCTAGTTTATACAAGTTTATTCTAGGAAAGGGGGAATTTGGCGCAAATGGGAAGCCAATTTATGAAAGTTTGTTACATAAGTTTCTTAAAATATCACGCCGTTAGCCTACGAATGTCAAATAACGTTTTGTATGGCAATCGAACCACCTTAAGTGTTATCTCTAGTCAATTGGCCGATTTTTAATTTATGCTCCTGTTTCTTGTTGTTTATTCTACCCTAAGTTCTATTTTTTTTACTTCTAATTCCCTCCTTTGCCTTAATGTCCTTAATAAGTTCCGCAGTGAGCTCAGATAATCGCACCATTTGGTCCGTAGTATTAGACAAGAGACTTATTTCGTTATTTATCTTTGCTTCATACTCATAAAATGCCACGTTTTTTAGTGATTTGCTTACTTGTAATAGTTTTTTGATGATTTCGTCATATTTTTTAAATAATTTCTTTAAGATTACTTATATTTATATGCCTTACTTGATTTGGCCTCCTCCCGTCTCAGCTCAGCTCCATTATATTTTTTTAGCTCCGAAACTATAACATTATGCTCATAATCCAAAGCATACACGGCATCGTATAATTTATTGAAGATATCCTAAGAGCTGAGCCGATTCGGGTGCCAACGGGTGGATGTGCGCAGAAACTGTTTCCTCTGTTGGTTCTTCACCAGTCTCACGTGCTGGCTCAGAGACAGCCTCTTGAGTGATTTGCGCAAACACTGAAACGACGCAGTCCGAAATACACCGCGAGCTTCAGCTGGAAATTATAAAAATAACTATCAATAATCAGAAATTAAAAAAAAAAAATTAAAAAAAAATTGGTATCCAAACGTGTTCATAAAAATAAAATAGTAAGTCGTTATTGTGTATTGTACGTATTATCATGTTAATAAACATAAATGATTAATGCACTTATGAAATAAAAAGATACCATTTGATGCCGAGAGATCGCTGGATCTGTCACCGGGACTGATACGCAGTCCAAAAAACACAACGGGCTTCGGCTGAAAATTATAAAAATAACTTTCAAAATTCAGACTTTAAAAAAAATTGGTGTGCAAATGTGTTCATAAAAATAGACTGATATTGTGTCTTTTACGTAGTATCATAATAATAAATACGAATGATTAATGAAATTATGAAATAAAAACATACCTTTAGATTTGAAGCGCAGTCCATTGTTTCAGGTGACCCAATATAAAATACACAACCTGAAAAATTGGGAAGGAAATGGCATCAGTATACAGACAGTAACACCTTTGTTACCTATTCCGTTATTAAATTTTATTGTTCGGACACCTACTACAATGATTGCATGGTTCATATTTGTATGTCGTATCATGGACTGGGAACTACATTGCTAAAATCTGATATGAACATGACATAACTCCATCGCAATTGGCAACTGGGGTGGGTTGGAAAGCGTTAGTTTTATAATAATGAGGATAAAAAGTCGTTGCATGTAAAAATTTGTGTACACAATCAAGGTCAGATCATAATGTCACAAAAACTAGTCAAAAATATTTAAAAAGCATATCAAAAACTTCACTGTACAACGATAGAAAAATTGATTTAATTACCTTATTATAAAATACTTTAAACTTGTTTATTAGCCACGGATCCAACGCCATACCGATACTGGTCGCCGCCGATAGGTACTGAAGCTTTCGCAACTGCTGGCATTCGCCGCGTTGCAGTAATTTCTTGCAATACCGAGTATGCCGAAGCAGCAAAACGATAATTCTGCTTAAAAATTGCAGCAACATGCAGCGCTGGTGTCCAATAGGGAACTTGCATTTTTTTTTATTTTATTACGAAAATCAAAAGTATAATCCAGCATTGAAACAACTGTAGCATTAAAACTTTTTGATGTTATATGCATTTGAAATCTGCACGCGCCGGCACCCCCCGAAAACGCTCTATATTAAATGGGCTTATGCTATGATGTCACAACATATATTCTCGGCGCGTTTACTATGGAGTACCTGGGTCATTGTCAGATTTAGGTTCGCGTCTTTTCGGTGGACATTGCCAAAGTTAAGGGCTATAAAGCCTAATTTTTGGTTGAACTCTGAATCTGCATAAACGGCGTTGCCCCTTCTATAATTCTATGTGATAAAAACATATTATATGTGAGCGTAAAGCCCTTAACTATTGACCACCGGAAAGATGATTTTTGTTTTTGTGACTGACAATGATCTACCTAAGTCATTAATTTGCAATTATCTACATAAAATTTGCGTTTGAGTCTATACTTATCATATAAAATATAATTTCTAATTCAATATTCTGTAGTGTTATTTTATAGAAAAATAAATTATTTCTTTTTGTTATTTTAACGTGAGATAAAATTTATACAATCGTCTTTTTTCTTTTGCATGATATCTCTACGTATATCCGCATCGATAGAGTGCAATTTATTCGAAATTGAAATCCCATGCGAGTTCCCCATTAGCATTACATAGCTAGTACTATCGACAACACAGCTGACTGACCATCCGTGCACCTTATGTGCATTGTAATAAGGTTCAATATAAATACAGGATGGTCAGTTAACTGTGTTGTCGATAGTACCTATATTTGAGTGTTATTAATGCAAACATATTTATTGGGCAATTTCGGAAATGCAGGATAGCCTCATATTCTGCCACTGGACGAAGTCTCAAAGCTCACAAATGAACTATTAGAAAAGAGTCACATTTCTAGCATAGGCAGCATAGGCCTAAGAAAAAATTGTTACCAATTTACTGACATACATGATGTACGTCGCCATCACATACATAGGTACACTATTGGTGTTCAAAAATATCGGCACATGCACCCTAATGTCTTGAAAATAGAGGTGTGTTCCGATGTTTGTGACGTGTTTGTTTGCTCCGATGTATGTGATGGCGACTGTACCCTTTACATAAACATATTCATTCATTCATTCATTCATAAGGTAACTGCACTTACAAAAACACTTAAAAAAAGTATTCCTTTGGTAAATATGAAGAAAATTATCATGCATTATTATTTGGTATTAATATAAAAACCATTTTTTTTTTCCGAAGCGTATCCCACATACGAATTTCAATCGTATTATATTAGTAAGAGCGTTAGGAGCTAAATAAAAGGAGTGAAACGAATTTGTCATAATAATTGAATAATATGGACATGATTGCGCATACCGTGGTTCGCGCGCTATTACGACTTTCAAATTTCAATCTTATTGCCAACAAGTTCAGAGTTCCTTTCGCTAATATAATAATGTTTGTGTGGAAGTTTGGATTTGATTTTTACTTAATGCCTTTGAGCCATTTTCAGATCAAGTTATTTATTGTAGACTAGCTTTTGCCTGCGGCTTCGAATATTTGTGCTAATCACACAAATAAATGCCCTTATCAGGATTCAAACCCGGGACCTCCGGCTTCGTAGGCAGGGTCACTACCAACTAGGCTACACGAGGCTCCCATACAACAAACGTGATTTTTTGCCGTTTTTATAGATAGCCTTCGTGCGCGAGTCCGACTCGCACTGGTCCGGTATTTTTTTAAATTATTTTAATATATCAATGTATTATGTGTACAGTTGCCAGCAATGAAATGATGAATTTCATCAAGTCAAACTTGTGCGTATTTCTTAAAAACCACTGACGTATTTACCTACCTATAAGTCTATACACGTCTTCTGTGTAAAAAAACATACTAAATACCTATATCATTACTTTGTAATTTATTTTCTTTATATAAGAATTATTTTCTCATTAACATAAGAAACGTAATCTATGTACTTTTCCATACTACGATCTAACCGCAATTTCATTTCTGCCAAACAATCAACCAATAATAAAAGGTAAATTAAAAGGTACGGTAGTAAAATCATCTCGCATTGGAGTAAACTTTTTCTTGCATTGAACGTTGTTAAATATTATTAAAAAATATTAAAAAAAAACGGCATTTTTTGTCATACAAAGTTGCCCAATGCCCTTTCCCGCGTATTTTAAAGAACGGCAGGCAAACCCGCGGGATAGCACATTAACTATCATATTTCGTTATATTTTAACGTTGGTCTGCAAACGAACATCATCATTGAAGACCGCAACGCAAGCAATTATGTGTTTCACAAAGGTATTTTATTACTTACCTACACTTCCATGGATTGCAGATGCTGACATTGTAGTTATGTGTACCTAAAGATTGAGTGATCGACCAGCTAGATAGGTAATATTTAATCGAATAAACGAGCGAAGCGAACGCATTCTCCATTTCAGATGGCGCAAAATTCTTTCGTAAGTCTGGCTGTTTTCCTCTACTACAGGTCGCATTTCTCAACCAATTTTCGTGATATTTTGTACACTTCTTCGTATAGTTGTTATTTTCTAAGCCGTCCGTTCCGCACTAAAGAACGCCGCACTGCAGAACGGACGGCTTAGAAAATAACAACTATACACAAGAGCGAGAATAATCTGTGATGGTACATCTGGCAGTGCCTGGGTCATGGTTATTGCCATTATTTTGGATGGATGCGTAAGTTAAAAAAACCGGCCAAGTGCGAGTCGGAATCACGCTTAAAGGGATCCGTACCATTATCTATAAAAACTATTTTATTCTGTGTTTTTATAGCGGTTGTTATAGCGGCAACAGAAATACATCATCTGTGAAAATTTCAGAACTATCACGGTATCAGTGAGATACAGCCTGGTGACAGACAGACGGACAGACGGACGGAAGGACGGACGGACGGACAGCGGAGTCTTATTAATAGGGTCCCGTTTTACTCTTTGAGTACGGAACCCTAAAAAGAGTTGGTAATACGAAGGAAAATACATGTTCGCTATTGCATAATATATTCAGTTTGGTTTTAATGCCTTTACATTATTCATTATTAGTAATGAAATCTACTTATAGAACAAAAACATAATCATGAAACTTAACCAAATATACAGTTTTAATGAACTGCAGTGTGATTCTTTCAAAATGTTGAACAAGTTTGATACAATGTTAGCATACCGGTTGCAGAACATGAGCTTTGATGAAGTTCCTAATTTTGTTTATGGAAATTCAGTCGTATTGCGATTTATTCATGAATAAATCGCAAATAATTAATTAATTGTCGCAGTTGGGTAAAACTATCCTATGTGGCAGCTAGAATAATAATGTACCTATAAAATATGTTTCATATTTTTCCGTTCATGGGGTGCTGAGAACATTCGTGACAGCACAAAGCTCAGTTTCTAACTGGCTGATTCTTTTTTTAATTTAGAGATTTATTATCAGTGGAGATGTATGGGTACTTTTCTTTTCCAACACGGCCTGAACTACGATAATGGACCTTGCGTTATGTCCATATCAGTAACGGTTTACGAAGAAATACTCGGCAAATTATATTCGTAAATTTCCTATGGCCTGGCCAAAATCCAGATCCGTGCACGACCACAGTTTCTGGCTCCTTTCCAAAATAGTCATCCACAATCTTGTCATTTGGGATTTGGCCATTAATATACCTACTTGAGCCGCGCTAGGTGCTAGGGCCGCGACACCAACGCACGTGGGTACCTAATAATGATGAAATATGCGCAGGTGTGTACGAAATGCAATAGAGGAAGGAAGGTAAGCTCACCTCAATGCTCAACCACAATTATATCTTGACACCGCGATGCGTAGTAACTAAGCGTAGGTAGAGGTCTAGTTTAGTTAGGCGTGACGCGTGGGGTGATGCGCATGAGCGCGTAGCGAATAACAGCCCAGGGGTGTTAGAAATTGAACATTTATGTAAGGTAAACTTTGACAATGGACTAAGTAGTTTATGGCATGGGCACTTTAATGTCAAAGCAAAATGGGTTTAATTCGAACTAAGAGGACTTTTCTTTATTCAAATTTGTCAATTTGGCATAAACTGCCCATCCCATACACTAGTGCATCATCGAGGAAAGTTGGTGTTTTAAAGGAGTGGTGGTGGTGTGAGGGGGATGGGATAACTTATATAAAATTTATCTATAAAATGTATGTAGGAATTAAACGTTAGTGTGCTTTCAAGGACAGGATAACGCGTTCAATAAAATGTTGCTTTAAAAAGGTGTTTTTTCGGTAAAAGTAAGCACATACTTAGTGATTGATCTCCCTTTTCATTAAGATGCCTATAAGAATCCCACATAATTATGTATTAGAAACTGGTTAGGATTCTATTACAATCAGTACTGTTATCGTCAGTATTAAGTCATTGAGAAAAATCAATTTAGCTCCCCCTATTCAGTATGCGAGTCGACAGGTAACGTTAGATCGAATGTAAATTTTCTGATAGGTTTCCATCGCTGACTGGGTTGAATCGCTACCTATAGCTACCTACTGCTGGGTAACGTCTACGACGAGCCTAGCATGATCGCGTTTATTAAATGTGGGATAATAAAGCATACTCCCCATCACGTACCTACTTGAGCTTGCTTTCGGCGTTTCTTCTTGAAAGTGGTCTTCATATTCAGAAACGCTGGTAGAATTTTGACTTGTAAAAGTGCCATTGCGGCGTAAGTACTTGCAGAATAAATTTGATTTATTAATTTTATTGATTTAGGTACAAACTTGTTAGTAACAAATTAATGCTTTGTGTCTGACATACGCAGTCATCATATAAATAAATAAATAAATATTTGGGGACAATCTTACACAAATCGACCTAGTCCCAAACTAAGCAAAGCTTGTGCTATGGGTACTAGACGACGATATACATACTTACATAGATAAATAAATACTTAAATACATAGAAAACAACCATGACTCGGGAACAAATATTCATGCGGCTACAGAGGTCGTCAATCGGTAGGTAGATAGGTTAGATATATCTAAACGTTTATTTTCTCATTTTATTAAGGGGCCACCGAGCTTCTGGCGTCGATCGATTTTAGGTTTACTTTGCGCTCCGTGTATGTGTGTGTGTGGTGAAGTGTGACGCAAACAGGCAGGAGCGAGCGGCTAGAGCTGTGCGCCGATCGCGTACATGAAACGCAAACGGCAAATGGTGCATTATTTGCTTTCAGCGAGGGTGCTACCAACATTTATAAAATGTAAACATCCAAAACGATTTCAAATAATTTTATTGTTAATATTCACAGTTAGGTATTTAAATCTTTATGCCGATTTTACACATTCTTTTTATTTATAATTTACTGTTGGTAGGTAATAGTACCTACGATCAATGAAAAATGAGTTTTACACAATAAATAGAAGCTCAATATAAATAACTCAATTAAAATATGTAAATAACTACAACTTAGAAAAGTTGATAAACCCCCGACATTTTCATTTGCATTCTTTTTTGACTTATGTAGTACGTTCCCTATTCTAAATTCAGTACCTTTTAAGTAATTGAAGATTAAACAAAAATCAAAACATTTCGATTTTGGTCAATAAAAGTTAAAAAAAAACGAAGGACTTTGGTTTTTTTGATACATTATGATTGTCGTCTTACAAGTGACATTGTATAATGACACAAAGTTATTAGTTACATTTTTGTACCAAAGCTAAAAAAAATAAACCACAATCAAAACAAGTAGCACATTTGCCTACTACAAAATGTATGGAAAACAGACTGAGGTTAAAACAAAAGTGACATGCAGTTTTTATTTATACTTGTATTTTTTCTCTGACGTAAGTAGTTTATTTTCATAAATTTCAATAAAATGAAGTCAATAAAGAATATCGATTTATTGACTGGCATAACAACTGCAAATGAGCCCTACTGTACACCCTTAAAAGGAGCATATTAGCAGTATTAGCACCCTGGCCCCGTAGCATGGATGGCGTTATCACGCGATAAGTGATAGGATAAGCGCGTCGTCTCGTTCTATCGAACGGTGTCAGCCAGGGACGGATGCTCTATCCTGTCACTTATCGCGTTGCTACGGGGCCTGTATTACTTATTATTAGGCAGTAGGTAGGTAGCTATAGGTACTGAGTAAGCTTACGAAGCAACAGGAGTATTCTCTTTATCTTCAAAATTCTCAGCCTGGAGATGTCGTGCTCTAAAAAGATTAATTTAACAGATTTTATAGTAGTTTATGTGACTGTACATAATGAAGGGCATTGAATACGAGTGTGGGTTTATGAAAGGAGCGTCAGCAAGTTTCATAATAGGATCACACGAGTGTTTTAATGTCTAATTATGTACAGTTACATACACACATTAATCTACCCACATATTATAAATCCTCAATCGGGAACCATTACAATAACCGCCATTGCACCGCCATAGCCGAGTAGATTTCAAATCATGACCAACTAGATTCCATCGATATCGATGTTATTATGATTTTTCATACGTATTATAATAACACTGGCACAGATTAAACGCTGATGTTACGTTACTGGTTGCTATAATGGTAGTCATTATATGTGGTTTCCGAACCCATTAAAGAGGATTTATGATATGGGTGTAGATAAAAATATTTGATGATTTTGCATTAAACAAAAAATAAATAAGTAAGTACATCCCAAAATTGGCAGCTTTCTGCGGATAGCGTTTGATTTTTAGCTGAGAAGCTTTATTTATCGATAACACACATCACTGTACATGGTGAAAACAAAGTGACACCAACAAAATAAAGGTCCATCGAAAGTGACAGTACGGCAACGGCGATTAATCAAAATTAATTTCCAACAAGAAGCCTTCACCCGCGCACAGTCCCTGGGCGCATAATCTGTAGTTATATGAGTTTTACTTACTTTAATTCTTTATTCCAGCGTTTAGCATTGGTTTTTCGCCAACCCCTCTTCTTCTTAGATTTATTGGCTTTGTTTCCCATGGTGACAAACACAAAAATCGTTGCTATATTTTACAAACCATGCGTAAGCCCAGGCGACACATCCTCCCCGTCCGACAGCCGAAGCAAGACTAAAGCGGATAGAAGGGAAGCGTGGCGGCTCTGGTTACAATGGACAAAACGTTCGCAAATTTAGTTATTTCCTTTTTATTGATGAAAAAATCCAAATTCTGAAAATGTGAGACGTTTACGTCATAAACGACATTTAGTTTTGTTATTATTCAAAAACTGATGACCTTCCGTGAAGTATTTACGCCGTACTAAGGGTTTATTTTCTTTTGTAGAGGTAACTTTGGATTTATTTTCTATCGAAGAAAGTATAAGTAATCGTGTTTCGAAAACAATACATGGATAGAGTGAATCCTTAAATTTCTTACATAGGCATTGCAGATCTAAATCTTTAGTAATAACAACACAGCAAGGGATCAAACGAACGCAATAATTTCATAATTTCCTCGGTGCAGGCTTAAAAACTAGCTCTTGCCCGCGACTTCGTCCGCGTAGAACTCGTTTATATCGTAGCTCGATACAAACTGTCACCCTCCATTTCCCTTTTAGGGGTAGATTTCCGATATAAAAAGTATCCTTTGTCCTTCCCCGAGACTAAAACTATTTTTATCATCATCATCATATCAGCCGAAAGACGTCCACTGCTGGACATAGGCCTCCCCTAAAGAGTTCCAAAGTGACCAATCCAGCGCCACCCGCATCCAGCGGACTCCCGCGACCTTTACCAGGTCATCAGTCCACCTTCCAACGCTGCGCCTACTAACTACCTCTAAACACAATTTTATCTAAATAGGTTGTATAGTAGCTCCATACAAATATTCAACCCCCATTTCACCCCCTTAAGAGATGATTTCCGGGATAAAAACTATCCTATGTCCTTTTTCGGAACTCAAACCATCTGTAAACCAAATTTCATCTAAATGTCTCCAAATCGCTAAACCGTAAATGGGGTTTATCCAAATTTTCACCCCTCATTTCACCCCCTCAGGAGATGATTTTTCAGGATAAAAACTATGCTTTGTCCTTCCCTGGGACTCCTTCTATCTATTTTCCAAATTTTAACTAAATGGGGTTTATCCACATTTTCATCCCTATTTCATCCCCTTGGGGGATGATTTTTGGGATTCAAACTATCCATTGTCATTCTCCGGGATTCAAACTATATCTACACCAAATTTGATCCATCCCAAATTTCACCCCCTTAGGGTAAGATTTCCGGAAAAAAAACTATCCGATGTCCTTTCCCAGAACTTAAACTACCTCTAAACCAAATTTTATCAAAATGGGTTACTTCCAAATTTTCAGCCCCCCATTTTACCCCCTAAAGGGAAGATTTCTGGAATAAAACCTATCCTTTGACCTTTCCTGGGATTCAAACTATTTGTATACCAAATTTCATCCAAATCGGTGCAGCGGTTTAAGTAGCTCTATACAAACCCCCCATCTCATCCCTTTAGGGGTTGATTTCCGAGATAAAAACTACCCTTTGTCCTTTCCCAGGACTCAAACAATCTCTATACCAAATTTCATCTAAATCCATTTAGCCGTTTTCACGTGATGCGCGGTCACATAAACAGACAAACAGATAAACAGATAAACCGATAAACAGATAAACAGATAAGCAGATAAACAGATAAACAGACAAACAGACAAACAGACAAAAATTCTAAAAACTGTTGGACCGTGTTTTATAATGATTCTAAGTATCCCTAGCCAATTTTTTTTCGAATATCTTCCATGTACAGACTTTCGACCCTCTTCAGCTTTATTATATGTATAGATAGAAGATTAAATAATCTATTACTTGTCACACTTGTCAAAGACCTAGAAACTTTGTCACCACCGAGCGCCTACGCCGATGGCGCTTTCCGCTACTTAGCAGTAAAAGTATAAACGGTAAAACGGCTACAAGCGTAACGCGATACATAGCAGTGAATTTGTTAAATTTCGTTTCCTAGCCTACATTTGTTTACCTTAATCCTACGTTTGGATTTGATTACTCTCCGATTTCAGCCTGTGCCTATAACTAGGTGGTGTGTTAGCTCATTTACGTATGTAGGTATATTAAGTAATATGATACCTTTGATACGCGTCTCAATTTATCTAAATTGCTTTTGATGCCACACTTAAGGTCACGTCTACAATCAATGGGCTTAAGGTCAATTTAAATGTTATTCTTATTCTTAAAAAATAAAAGGTTCATGTCGTCCGATTTCAACCTCTTGTAGTCCGATTAATCGGTCCAGCAGTAAAAAAAAAGTTCATGTCGTCCGATGAGTAGGACTACGCGGAATTACAATTTCTTTTAGTCCGATTAATCGGAGCAGCAGGAAAAAAAAGTTCATTTCGTCCGATTACTAGGACAAAGCAATCTGATCACGTGGCCAGAGGGAATAAACCAACCAAAAAAAGTTATCCTGTAATGTTTCTTTAATACTAATCAGAATTGAATGTAAGTAATATGTGAAAAATATATGCGGTCAAACCACACGTGGTATTTTTACGATTCTTTCTAAATAATAAATATATTGGTAATTCCTTAATCTAAAATATGTGTTCGAAATCCGAATATCGTATTCACTATATGTTTTTTATTCACGTTAGTTGGTGCGGGCGATGAGCTCAGTAGGTACTAGATATAAAATCCAGAGGCAGAGTTGGGCAGTAAATCAATGACTTGTACTTGAAATATTTTTTAAAATGGTTTTTCGAGCATATTAGGTAGGTATGTAATATATTTTTAATAATATTGTTTGTTGTACTATATTCACTTCGTAAAAAAATTCACACCAGAGGGGTAAACATGTAACGTTACGAACGCGCGGCGCGTTAGAACAATTATATTTGTTGGAGTCCTCTTAATCAAATAATTCAAAAAAACTAAAAATGGCTATAAATGCTATGTGTAAAAAAAACTGTTGAGTTTAATGAATAATCTTTTATATTCACATGTATTATGAGTATTTGTATATTATTATGATTACCTATGTCATTATAGTATTTCAATTGAATTTTATTCGGTTCTATCATGTGTCGTGTAAAATGTTTAGTTTTCATTAAAAAAAACGTAGTCAGGCAAGTTTCTCCTTGATTGCGGATAAATAAACGAAATGATGAAAACTTAATTTGTAATTTGTATTTCAAATACACTACCCAAAAGTGTCTAGGGATCAAGTACGTTTTAGAGTATTGCTGCAATTGCGGTTTGTTATAGTAAAATAACTATCTCTTTCTCTTTTTTATTCTGGACCTTAAATTTTTGAGAACCTTTAATTTAATCACTTCGATATTGCCATTATCGCCACGGTTGGGTACATTACATTATTATTACATTATTATGATAAAAAAGCTAAAAATTGACTTGATCCCTAGACACTTTTGAGCAGTGTCACCTGCCATTAAAGTATTATATTAATGTATTTTAGCATTTGTGTTTGAAATACAAAACAACGAGTATTTTACTCAACTGTGCAATGTAAATATAGGCGTAGTTATTTAGTCTTCAATTTAGGAGTGTTAAACATGCACATTGCACCTACGAATGTCGATAAACTACCACCAGTTCGGAAAGAAAACCTCTGCCTCGAGAGGTAAATAACTGATTTTTCATCACACTTGCTCATAAATGGTGTTATTCCTTGCCTGTATACAGAAAGACAATGGCCTAAATTGTTCCCGCGGGAAATAATGGCCCATGGGAAGTAATGAGCTTGTGTGTGATCTGATTGGTTAAAAGCAAATCAAACAAATTGGTTGACAAATCTAGTTGGCCGCGCGTCACAAGAATTCTTCTCTGTGATTGGTTGAAAGAAATCTAGCAGGCCGTGGGGCGCCACGCCCCGCCCCCTCGCCCTCCACTCGCAAATCTGTATGTGAAGTTGTCAATTTCGTTAATTTTTGATTGGTGCGGTTGTATGAAACTTAGATTTTTATGTCTTTTGTAGTTATTTATTTCCTCGCAAATGTGATGAAAAACATTGTGTATAACACGGGCGTCAGAATATCGCAAACTCGAGTCATCAAACGCCCTCCGCCTTACGGCGTCGGGCTCCTGATAGACTCTCGTTTGCAATATTCCTCATACGCCCCTTGTTAAACAATGTACTATAAATTTCATCTCGTAATTGGGGGTTTTCCAAAAATGTGCAGTAATTTTTTTAATTTTTTTTTAAATTTTTTCAATTGTTGATAGGTACTCAGGATTGTTAATACTGACGATCCTCTTACAAAACCAAAAGTGTCCCAAATATTCAATTCCAGATTGTCAAATTTTTGTATGCTGTCTGTTTTAAATAAAGTCGCGTGGATGTATGTACAGGAAGGAAAAATACATAGTAAAATCGGATACAATCTTTTTCCTGATTAAGGATCGATAGTATCAAGGATTTGAGGAGAATTTGCAAAAATAGGTTCATGTAATTTTTTTTCTAAAACGCTTAATTATTGACATTTGGTTTAGTACATTATTTTGACCCGTTTGCAGGCCGATGCACCGGACTGCCAAAACCGAAAAATTACATGGAGAAGTCGGTAACCGAGCGCTGGCTGGCGCTCATGCCGGACTCTGCACAATGTACCTACTGCGAATCTGATCCCCTATTATATTTGCATCACGTGTAACCTAATTAAAACAAAGTTCGTAATCTTGCGAAGTTGCGTAAGGTGACGAATAACTGGGATACATAATGTATTTAACAATTTACAGCTGCGATCATATAGGTTTAAGAAACAAGACGGGACTTTTTGGAGAGTATTTTCAACAAGCGTTTTAATTGTGCTTAGACATTTTTTTCTATATTAGAAATAGAACGAAGAATGAAATAAACAAAAAAAAACCGGCCAAGTGCGAGTCGGACTCGCGCACGAAGGTTTCCGTACCATTTTCTATAAAAAACTATTGTATTCTGTGTTTTTAGTATTTGTTGTTATAGCGGCAACAGAAATACATCATTTGTGAAATTTTCAGCTGGAACTATCACGGTATCAGTGAGATACAGCCTGGTGACAGACAGACGGACGGACGGACGGACAGCGGAGTCTTAGTAATAGGGTCCCGTTTTACTCTTTGAGTACGGGACCCTAAAAACAGTAAAAAACACATAAAACATGTAACAAGTGTGTCTCTGCGGCAGTGAACCGGGCACTGGCTCAGCATTATGTTGAGGTGTCAGTCAGACTCAGACATCTACAGCGCTGATATTAAGTAGAATCTTAGTAAGAGACACAACTTGTACTTTTGCCCGACTACGGCAGATCCGAGAGGAAGATATGGTTTTAGCCGTCTATATTAGTATTTACTCGTACTGTGTTCCAGCGATTAAGATACTGAACCGATTTGTTGTTATACTTCGGGCGATATAGACCTTTTGTATGAAAAAAAAAAACATTTTTTTCTAAACAATATGATACAGAGATCAAATACAATTAAAAAATAAACCGTCATCGTCTGAAGCATGTGTTGTCGGAAAATATTTAAGTAAGTTTTTTTTTCAATTAAGTTTCCGTAGTCTGGTTACAATTAGGAACTTTTTATGCATGTTACAAGCTTTTTATTTAACTTGCTAACTTGCACCGTTAATCAGCCCTGCATTCGTATGCCCGGCTTCCTCGCATGCCGTGCCAATTACGAAGCACATTATATAAATTGTAAGCGTTGACACTGACAGCTTGCTGACTCTGCACCGACTCCGCACCGCCTAATCCGGAAGTGGCCTTACCATCAGGCAGGCCTTATGAATGTTTTGGCTTAGATGACCGGTTTGCCGAGTCAAGTGGGTAGCGTAGTGACGCTGCCTATGAAGCTGAAGGTCCTGGGTTCGAATCTCGGTAAGGGCAAATATTTGTGTGATGAGCATGAATATTTGTTTCTGACTCTTGGATGTTTTCTATGAAAATAAGAAAAGGAAACTGATAAAACGATAGAGGAAAAATAATTGGTCACCTTATACGACATGACGCTTTTATTAAGGGGCTACCCGAGGTTTACATCGATTTTTGACTAGTTTTTAATCGATACAAATACTTTTGCACTACAGATAGAATTATAAGGCAAACGGTTATCGATTCTTCAATCTCTAATCTCCACTTTTGTCTACCATATTATGAAAGAAATGGATAGTTATTTTTTTATGATTTTTTTAAAAATTGTCTAAAAAATCACCTTTTTTGTTATAAAATTGCTGTAAAAGATCTAACATATACCAAATCTACATATTTGGGTTCGTCTATGATGTCTCTATAAACGTGTGTACGGTTTTCCTTTTAAACTAATTAACACAAAAGTTATGGCCAGAAAACCTGTTTTTTGGTCTAAAATTGTTCAACTTTGATGCCAAATATCTCGAAGACAGTGATGTTTGAAGTAAATATGGAATACTATATTGCTTAAGGCTGTTGTTGTTAATATGATAAGCTACAAAAAACATTAGAAAACTAAGGGATTCAGATCGAAGGTCATTGGCGTATGGGATCCCCTTAATAACACCATGGAAGGATAGGAACGCGAAGAAGGGGAAGACCCAGGATAAGTTACATGAAACAAAAAAGAAAAAGGATCAGTTACGTCGTATAAAGAGGTCAAGGAGGCGGCCCTTGATAGAGTCAGATGAAGGGAGCTATACCGATAAGAGTCTAAATTGTCGCCCTTTTCCAGGCCGGCAATTGAAAAATGTCTATCAAAATGTCAGTCTTATTCAGTCTGTGTGTGGTCTATATAACGCCTCTGTCTGGAAAAGGGTTAAATTTATGATGATGATATATATATCGTCGTCTAGTACCCATAACACAAGCTTACTGTGAGGCTAGTTCGATTTGTGTAAGATTTTCCCCTAATATTTATTTATTTATTATATTTTTATTTATGGCCAGGGCGCTGTGGTATAAAACAAAATGCCTTACGCGCATTCGTTTTCATACCCACCACAAAAAACATTGAAATAACTTTGCGATTTGAAGTTTCAAACAAATTGCAGGAGGCACCCACGCTGTAAAATGAAAATCAGTATTCAGCCGAAGTACAGCACATCATTACCGAGGGAGAAGCATCGAATATTGATATCGAAGTTGGTCTTAGATCCGTACGATATTAACCACATTTGCGACAAAAATATTTGTTTAACGTATTAGGATGATTTTTGTATTGTTTGATGATTTGTAAGATTGTTGTTTTTTTACAATGGGAAGGGAAACAAGTATTACAAGCAATGCTCAGGAAAAAGGAAACTATTGTTGCTTGGGGCCCATTGCCCAACTATTAATATAGTCAAATAATATGATCGTGATCCCTCAAAATGAGTTTCAGACTCAAGTTTGAGTTGTATAATGAAGCTTGGGTACATCAAAAGGACAGGAAATGTGGACTTTGTGGACCCATCTCGGAGTAAATGTGATACGCCGTAGGGCTTAGTGAATTAATATTCAAGTTTAACCTAAGAACCTATGTTTGGATAGGGCGTATTATTGTTATGCCATTATACCCAAACATTCTTGTTTGAACATTTTAATACAATCTATTAAACTTACTGCACACTGATTTTCAGATTTTTCTGAGTATTTTTGTGTATATCTCGCTAGCTCATATTTTGAGCGCAATTTGGCAGTGCAACTGGGGAAGTACGGTCAGGTCAACCAATTTGATTCCTAGACCATCATAGAGGCAAGGGCCGTTGCAAATGCTATGTCAATACGGGTTACTAGGATTATTGCGTTGCTATGTAGCAGTTAAAATGACAGAGTCCTACGGTGGCCTAAGAATCAAATTGGTTGACTGTACCTCCACCTTACAGACGACCGAAGCCGTTAGTACAGACCTACTTGCTTTGTGTTATATGTTGGTATGTTGTTGTGTTTCCTTAGCTCAAACCCCAGAGGACGTACTGAATTGAGATTGAGGAGCCTGTATTTGTCTCAAACTTTCGACACTTACTCGATTCTTTATTGATATGAGGGTTCTCAAATCAATAAAGGATCGAGTAAGTGTCGCAAGCGTCAACAGGCTACGATGTCTGTTTACCGTCAAGCAAGATGTATGCCTGCGTCGTATAAAAAAAAAAGTCTCCAACTAGTACTGGGTTACGTGTGGAAATAGATGTGCTATTTCCCCACGTAACCCAGTACTGGTGTCCCTCGTACTATGTGTCACTCGTAATGTTAGTTTCACTCACTCAATCTGACTTTGTTTTCTAGGGATAAGCTTCGGCCTGGCCACGACATTCGCTTTTCTTATTTTCTTTTTCGCTTTTTTTTAAAGCTTACTATACAGGCAAACTGTGGGCAGATTACATATATACACGGTATAGCGCTCTGCGCGTGCCCTATAATAACGCGTTTCGGGTGCTGATGGGGCTGCCCAGATCTTGTAGCGCATCAGGGATGTTTGCAGAAGCGCGGGTAGACTGCTTCTACACCACTATGCGCAAGTTGATGTCTTATAATTAGCTTACTGTGAAAATTTGTGGCAATTAAGTCCCTACACGAGACTATTCTTT
Organism: Epinotia brunnichana; assembly: GCA_963854355.1. Classification (NCBI taxonomy): domain Eukaryota; kingdom Metazoa; phylum Arthropoda; class Insecta; order Lepidoptera; family Tortricidae; genus Epinotia; species Epinotia brunnichana. Next base: position 29,857,748 of record OY977938.1, on the reverse strand, counting down.
TATTCAAACGCCAAAACCTAAACTCATTACACAAACTTTTTCGCAACTTTAGATTAAATAAATAAGCTCATTTAAAGTTGGTAACGGAAAATGTTATCCGAGATCTTTCACGCCATTTCTAAGGCAAACTAATCTGTGAAAGCCTCCATGTGTTTGTTCCGAACTTTACAATGTTTCTTATCAGTCTGCGTATCGTTCGGTACAGTCCACTTGACGAAATGTAAGATAACACATCGCAGTAATAGTGTGTCTTCGTAGTTTTCAAATAACTTTATGATACAAACTTATTAATACAAATGAAACAGAGACGCAGCAGACCTGGTCAGCAATGGCGCGACTAGCTTGACCCCTTTTTACAAGCTTTAATATATTATAACAACTTGACCTGTTCGTATGTAATTATATAAATATGTAAGTTGTCCGTCAAAATTTGCAATCCATTTTTCAGTCTCTTGCCTTTATCCGATTGAGCTGCAATGTTGTGTATTAATATAGCTTGGATGGCAATTCAATATTAAAGTACCATTGAGCTGATCTGATGATGGAGACAGAAGGTGGCCATGGGAACTCAGTATTTATCTAACCGACGTAACCTCGAGTTTGGGCTCGTTAGAATCGTCTCAATGAGTAGTTGATGACGGTGTCCAGAAAACTACAGCCGGCAATAATAAAAGCTTGTACCAAAAAATTAAATCTTTGACTGAAACTTATATTTAACTTGCACCGTTCGTATGTAAGTAAGTTGTCCGTCAAAATTTGCAATACATTTTTCAGTCACTTGCTGTTATTTAAAGAATGGCTAGAAATTGTTCAGAATCGGAGGAAGACATTGTCGACCATAGGCTACGACGCAACACGCCGGTTTCTTCTCGACGCACGTACATAGTATTCATTTAACGCAACCAACTGTACAGTATGTCAAAAGCCTTCGACTTTCAGACACCCTTAATCCAGCCGGTCGGCTTAGACCCCTGAAACTCACAGAAAGACGAGATAAAACGTGGAATCTTTTCTTTTTGTGAGACGATTTTTATGGCAAACCTAGAAAACAATACAATTTATCTTGTTAAGTAAACAACGCTTGCCCAACATTTGACCCTTTAAATCTTAATTTACAATAGAGCCTAGTGTCTGCAATACAGCCACATCTCAAAATTAACGCCCATGACGAGACACATGCGTCAGAGCGCTACGAGCGCTAAGAGCGTAGCGTGGCCGTGAATGGGTTAAAGCACATTTGAGATGAGGCTCTATTGCACACTGCAATACGTTCACATCTCGAAAGTAAAATACATCTGAGATGTTAACGTATCGCAGGCAAAAAGGAACTCTACTGTTCAAGGTAAAAGATTCACATACCAACGTCAGTTTTATAAAACAGTCAGTCACTTTAAATAATCTCAACTTTAACTTGTGGCGAGAGCGGTTTACACACCTCAGATGTTGGGCGATGATCGCACAGTGCTGTCGTGAAGTTTGACAGAGTGTCTTGTCAAGTAATTAATTAGCTATTAAAATTGTATATATTATTTCTTGTTATTGCTTTGCGATATTAAATAACGTGAATGTTATATGAAGTTTATCATTTAATTTATCGCCACCTCAAGAAGCTTTCCTTCAAACTTATAGGTTTCATTTATTCGTCTCAATTCGTAGTTGCGGGAGTGTCTGGTAGTTTTTTAGGGTTCCGTACCCAAAGGGTAAATCGGAACCCTATTACTAAGACTCCGCTGTCCGTCCGTCTGTCTGTCTGCATGTCTGTCCGTCTGTCACCAGGCTGTATCTCGTGAATCGTGATAGTTAGACGATTAAAATTTTCACAGATGATGTATTTCTGTTGCTGCTATAACAACAAATATAATTACTTTATTGTTTTTAAATTAGTTTAAACCGACTTCAATTCAGTATTTCGCCAAGCCACATAGGTACATGAATATTTCCACATTTCCTTTCCAATTTACCACATGCACTGTTTACCGACAGAAAATGCGTTGATTATTGCAGAAAAACCCCAGTCGCTATCTGTGGGCTGATAATATTTGAGGAGTTCCGTCTATTCCTAAAGGATCTCAGAATTACCACTTCATTAGTTGCTACTTCAACGGAATCATGTCAGAATCTTTGACGAATTTTACATCTTTGAGCAGTTCCATAAGTCATCTGTGGTCTTCATACTAATACTTCATCAAAATAGAAATTTCCGAGGGTAAATACCTACTCGAGTTATAATAGAAAATACCGAAATTACTACATGTGTGCCTATAAAATATAAGGGTTAATTCAATTGCCCTAGGATCCCATCATCAGATCCCGATTTGGTGACAATAAGACAACCTCGGAAGTATATTCTTTCGATTAAAAAAAGAACTTTGGAAATCGGTCCACAATTGACGGAGACATCGGCGAACATACATTAAAAAAATATATAAATATATAGCTATCCACGCCGTGGCCGGCGATGGCGACGCTAGCTAGTTACGCGCGTGAGCCCTGATATGGCTTGCGAAGCCGAACTTACTCTTAAACACTCGGTCGCAGAAAGCACAGTAAAGCTGACCTACATACAGTGGAATATATAACCTCCTCCTTTTTTAAAGTCGGTTAAAAACAGAAAAAAAAAATATTTAAGGGGGCTCCCATACAACATTTGTGATTTTTCTGCCGTTTTTATAGATAATGGTATGGAAACCTTCGAGCACGAGTCCGACTCGCACTTGGCTGGATTTTTTTATGAGTAACGAGCCACTCTATTCAGTACTCAAACCCAAGGCCGTCAGTTTGTGTGCAGTGGCCCAATAAAATAAGTTTTCACCTTTTTTGCGACTGTTCTAGTAAGACAGGTCGCAAAAAAGGTGAAAATTAATTTTATTGGTAACGAAGCTCTGTACAGCTACGGCAAAACAAACGAGGAAACAAATTACTTTTGAATGCGGGTTTAAGTGTAACAACAAAATAGTTCATTTCCAATTACAAAGATAGCTAGTCTGTTTGTTCAGCAAATAGAAAGCCAGAAAACTTTGTTTTGCTGAGAGATTTTTCAAACGTATTTAAATTCCCGAGTCGAAACGTCAGAAATAAAGGTAAATAAATATCGCGTTAGACCCGTGTAAAACAGTAATCTCCACTTATAATAAATCTCTAAATTAAAAAAAAGAATCAGCCAGTTTGAAACTAAGCTTTGCGCGGTTCGAATGTTCTCAGCATCCCATGAACGGAAAAATATGAAACATTTTATATAGGTACATTATTATTCTAGCTGCAACTTAGGATAGTTTTTATCCGACTGCGACAGTTAATTAATTTTCCGAAATATACGACTTCATTTAATTTTTCATTTATTTTTATTGAAATCAAACGCTGCTCCAACTGTCAGCTATAAGAACCGTCAAATTTTCGTCAAAATGGCGGAATTGCTTTGCCTTTCACTTATTAATAATTTAAATCCCGTCTACGATAGACCTTTACGAGACAAATGCTAAAATATAAACCATAAAAAAATATTCGATTCTGATATGAGAACTAATGTCGTTTTATGTCGTAATTTCAATAAATGAAATCAACAAATTTGAACAATATAATTAACACGAATTTGTTTTTTTTTGAATGACAATGGCACGCGCTCGGCGCATTCAGCCAAAGTACCTGCGGCGCTACCACGAAAACCGATACTCAATGTTCATATATTTGCATCCCTGTCACTCGAGTATGGTTAGTGCGATAGAGATAGAGATACCCGAATATTTTCGAATTCCGAAGTTCGTGGTTATAGCTCAGGAATCGAAAATATGGTAAATAATCATTATGTATTTTCTCGAAAAATAATTTAAAATAAATATAGTCAAATGGAGAAAAAAACAAAGCAAGAGGTTATATAGGTAATGATTAAGTTATAAGAGTCCAAAGTTTTAAGAGGGGGTATGTTCTGTCCCTTTTCCGCAAAACGCACCTTCATATGAAACGATTGTTTTTTACTATGACGCTCGAGTATATTGACGTCACAGTCCCTCATCGTTTTCTCACTCTAACAAGCGACATTAAAACGGATGTAGCTTCATAATTTTTTGAGATATTTGAATGGGAGTTTCATTATCTTCTATCTATTTATACATAATAAATGCCTATGGTGTCCAAGCAGGACAATAAAAATGTAATATTCTTCTTAATACATTTATTTATTTCACAAGCACGAAATTAATGACAAAATAGCTCTGCGCGACATGCGCTTGACGCTGAGGTGGCTCGCTGACTGGCGGTGCGCGAGCGCAGCCGCCCGATCTGCCCTTCAAACGCCCCGTCCTTTGCCGTCGTCCGATGCCCGCGCGTACATCGTCCCGGCGTTGAAAGACTGGCTTTCAACAATAAATTGCAGAGATTCTTTGTGTTGCCTTTCGCGGGTCTAGGATATAGGTCTAGTCAACCCTTCGACAACCTGCAATATAGTCGTTGCGGTGAAGTTCACCCGATGGAGTAAAGTAGTTGATTTGTTCCCATGTATCTTTTTCTTGTATGTCTTCAGGTGTGATTTGATATGAGTCCTATCTACAGAATTCAGGATTTGTTGCCCTTAATGGGTAGGTAAACCATTCTTCCCTTCGACAACGTCTGTAGTAGGAACAATACACATTTTGTTGATTGCTCTTCTTATTGTGCCCCGATTGGTGATGACATCAGCGACACGGTTGACGCCATCTTTCCCAGGGTATAGATGGCTGATGCGTGCTAGGCGCCACTGAAGAGGAGGTAGTTGATCTTCCTTCAAAATGACGAGGTCCCCGACTCGAAGCTCTCGCTGCCGCGTCTTCCACTTCGTACGCTGTTGGAGCTCTGCTATGAATTCTCGTCGCCACCTGTCCTAGAAGTGCTGCCTCAACTGCTCTATGCGTTCGTATCTGTTGGGGTACTTTGTAGTAATAGGTCGGGACGGTACCGAAGTGAGAGGCCGCCCGCAAAGGAAGTGCCCTGGAGTCAAAGGAGTTGGGTCAGTGGGGTCCGACGAAAGAGGCGTTAGGGGTCGAGAATTTAAAATAGCTTCGACTTGTGCAAATAGCGTTGCTAGCTCTTCAAACGTCAGGGAAGCCCCCCCAGCAATACGTCGAAGATGGAACTTAGCCGACTTAACCCCGGCTTCCCAGATCCCTCCGAAATGGGAAGAATAAGCTGGACTAAACATGAATTTAATTCCTTCATCATTAGCAAAATTAGTTATAGACTGACGACTAGATTTAATCAATTTACCCAGTTCATTGTTTGCACCTTTAAAGTTTGAATTTAGTTAGCCGGCCTTTGATACTACCGCGCTGCTTAATAAGCTTAGACAAATCATCAACCTTCGACGGCACATCCAACTTTGCCCCTTCCGGTGGTGCCATAACTTCAAACAATAAATATCGAAGGCGCTAACGACAATGAAATAAGTAAGTAATTAAATCTCAAACCAGTTAAATCCAGTCTCAGCCGCGACCGCCCGACATAGAAAATTACTCCGTCCGAGCACACAGCTAGCCAGCAAGGTGCGCGCGGAGCTGCTACGGACCCGGGCTGCACCCAGCAAACAGAACGCCTTAAGCGCGCCGGTCCCGATCAAACACTGAAATAGTCGGCAAATCGCTATAAGATATTTGAACTACAATAATTCGTTAAGAAGGGATTTAGCACGGTTATCTCCGTTTATTGTTTAGCAAAATCTCTAATAATTAAGGAAAACACTAAGTAATAGCCTTAATTAGGCAAACTTGTATAAAATATGGAATAGCCACGTATTGCACACAAAGGAACCGTTACTACAAATTGTAAATTTAACTACGTAACGGATTTGTAAATAACTTTCCGATTTACTAAAATTAGCACTGTAATGCCTGTATAATACAGCTTAATAAGGCAACTCTTGTACAAAAATATGGAATAGCCACGTATTGCACACAAAGGAACCGTTACTACAAATTTTAAATTTAACTACGTAACGGATTTGTAAATAACTTTCTGATTTACTAAAATTAGCACTGTAATGCCTGTATAATACAGCTTAATAAGGCAACTCTTGTACAAAAATATGGAATAGCCACGTATTGCACACAAAGGAACCGTTACTACAAATTTTAAATTTAACTACGTAACGGATTTGTAAATAACTTTCTGATTTACTAAAATTAGCACTGTAATGCCTATATAATACAGCTTAATAAGGCAACTCTTGTACAAAAATATGGAATAGCCACGTATTGCACACAAAGGAACCGTTACTACAAATTTTAAATTTAACTACGTAACGGATTTGTAAATAACTTTCTGATTTACTAAAATTAGCACTGTAATGCCTGTATAATACAGCTTAATACTTAACATGCGTATAAATGCGAGTAATGCGATAATATTCGCCGAAATAAGCACTTCGCAAGCTAGATCAGGATACTATCCTGACGCTTTAAAAAAGAAGAATTTATTTACCAAATAGAAATAAGCACAGGCCGTTGCGTGCAGCTAATAGTCTTGTCTTTTAGGCAAGCTAGATTAGGAATTGAACCTAACGCTTAAGATGCAAGAAAGCCGTCACACAAATCGAAGCCAAATTATAAAAGGGGATATGGCGATAATATTCGCCGAAATAAGCACTTCGCAAGCTAGATCAGGATACTATCCTGACGCTTTAAAAAAGAAGAATTTATTTACCAAATAGAAATAAGCACAGGCCGTTGCGTGCAGCTAATAGTCTTGTCTTTTAGGCAAGCTAGATTAGGAATTGAACCTAACGCTTAAGATGCAAGAAAGCCGTCACACAAATCGAAGCCAAATTATAAAAGGGGATAATGCGATAATATTCGCCGAAATAAGCACTTCGCAAGCTAGATCAGGATACTATCCTGACGCTTTAAAAAAGAAGAATTTATTTACCAAATAGAAATAAGCACAGGCCGTTGCGTGCAGCTAATAGTCTTGTCTTTTAGGCAAGCTAGATTAGGAATTGAACCTAACGCTTAAGATGCAAGAAAGCCGTCACACAAATCGAAGCCAAATTATAAAAGGGAATCGGAACAAAGGAATGGTAAAATAGGCGTACTTCCCTCGGGTTAGACCTGCAGGCAACCACGTAGATTCTTGAGGCCCCAGTATTTCAAAAAAAAAACAGCAGCAACCTTTGTTCTTCCGAGTCGGTGAGTCAGCGAGCCGGTAAAATTCCGTTATTTTAACGGTTAAAATGCAGCTTGAACTTGCACGTTATTTGCAGTTTCTTCCAACGGTCGCCATTATTGTCCAAGCAGGACAATAAAAATGTAATATTCTTCTTAATACATTTATTTATTTCACAAGCACGAAATTAATGACAAAATAGCTCTGCGCGACATGCGCTTGACGCTGAGGTGGCTCGCTGACTCTGGCGGTGCGCGAGCGCAGCCGCCCGATCTGCCCTTCAAACGCCCCGTCCTTTGCCGTCTGACTGACTTATTCACTCAATCACTCACTCACTCACTCATCAACGCACAGCCGAAACTACTAATCTTAGAGAGTTGATTTTTGCACAGTATGTTGCTTTTATAACGTGGGCTAGGGATAAAAAAGGGATTTTTGAAAATTCTACCCCTAAGGGGGTAAAATGGGGGTGCAAAGTTTGTATGGGAGAACCTTTTTTTTTTGAGCTATAGAATTAAACTTTGTAGAAAAATTAGTTATTAGAATACAAATGAAACACTTTCAGCGTTTTAGAAAATTCCACCCCTAAGGGGGTTAAGAAAGCTTTGTATGGGCAACACTTTTTTTGAGCTAGAGACTTAAAAGTTTACGAAAAAAGTTCTTTCAGCGATTAGAAAAATTCAACCTCTAAGGGGGTTCAAATTTTAAATGGCGAGCAATAAAATTTTAAAGTGTGAGTAAGAGATTTTTAACTTCGGTCTTATTCTGTACGTTAAAAGACTACAAAACTGATTTCAGAGTTTTTCCAAATTCATCCCCTAAGAGTGTTAAAATTGGTTCAAAGTTTGAGTATTACAAGGCATTTTTAAAGTATGAGATTTTTAACTTTGGTTTTAGACTGTTTGTTCACAAACTAGAAAATGAACATCAACTTTTTTTTTAATTATCCCCTAAAAGAGGGTTCAAATTTTGTATTGAGAGAAATCATTTTCTAAGACGATAAAAAGTTCTACGCGGACGAAGTCGCGGGCAACAGCTAGTTTCAATATAAATGTGTACAAAGCGCGAGAATTTAAAGTGTTATGTTTTGTAAAGCTACTATTGATCTAAGTTGATTAGAAATTGTACAGTGCAACTTCAGAATATATAAAGGGAGGGACAGGCACGGAGAAATAAAAGTGGTTCTTTTTAGGGCACGGACGTTTATTTTTTGGTTTTGAGGTGTATCTATACCGGCAATATTTGGCCAAAGAGCTATTAAAGGTTGGCTTTGTATTTCCGAAGAGTGAGTTATGAATATGTATAATAGTTTCTCCCTAATTTAATGCAGAAGACCGTCATCTGACGCAGCTTTTATCGAATATTACCAATTTACCCTAACATTTGTTATTTTAAATCAAAATTAATTGTATCTTGAACCCCCGCAATTTCTCTTTCGGCGGAGGAAACACTCGAAAGCCGGAGCCCCTCATTTTTGACCGACTTCAAAAAAGGAGGAGGTTATATATTCCACCTTATGTAAAAAAAATATATGTACTTTCGCCGATTTCTCCGTCAATTGTGGACCTTAAAAATAATTGTTTTAAAAAGAGTATACTCCTGAGGTGGTCATTTTGTCATCAAGTCAAGATCTGATGATGGGATCTCAGGAAATTTGAGGGCAACCCTCAAATTTTATCGGCACGCGTGTAGTGATTTCACACACAAAGTTAAAACCGACATCAAATCAGTACGATTTGATGTCGGTTTTAACTTTGTCTTTAAAGTAAATTATTGTAAGAACGAGTAACCCTTTACTATCCTTTTTAGATCCGTTGTGATCGGTCCTTTATTCAACATAATCAAGTTCAGTTTAAATGTAGTCACTAGATTGAATACCTAACTTTTTCACTCTCGAAACAACGCTGTTCGCACGATTCTTTTCAACTCGACAAGCCAAGTCTCGAAACTTCCTAACTTTTAAAAGAAAAGATTTATAAATCTCAAATTAGATCGGGAACAATATAAATTCAGGTCAAACGTAGGTACGGTCGAAGCAACAATTTAAAGGCGCGGCGTAAAAAGTTACTGCCGTGAAAATATCTCGCGCAACTTGGTAAAGTTATATTATTCAAAGTTATCTTCAGATAAATTGACGGGGAATCATTCAGTAATGTTTTGACTTATAAGTTAACGGATTTGGGAAAAATATGCAAATAATTTTTCCTAATATACAAAATAATGAGGTAAAGTTTGGTAGATTGTGCTATGTGAGGGTTGAGATTTGTACGTAGGGGATCAAATCATTCGATTCCAAACGTTATTTCATCAGTATAATTACAAAATTTCAGCATGGATTTAAGGATATCTTATTTTATCCCGTGACATGTAAAAAACAGGGTGGAACCACGCGGGGAGCTAGTGACAACTAGAAGATTGTATTACTAGGGAGCAAAATGATATATTGTATCGAGGGTGACTGATTGAATCCAGAACGAAGGATTCCAGAATAGAATTCCGAGCGTAGCGATGGATTCTAACGTGGAATCCTGAGCGTAGTGAAGGATTCAAGCAACGTCGCCCGAGATATAAATAATTTTGCGCCCGCGTAATACACTCTTCTTTTCCCTCCTTCCATGATAATTAAAAACACGATAATTTTTACCTAAGAACAAGGTTATTAAACCTTATATTAATAAGTAGATATTTCAAAAGAATATGAAAGAAAGAAAGACATATATTTATTTGGTATCACAAAGAAATTTCATATGGCTTTGTTGTTGACGTTTTTTTGACGTTTGTAACTTCCATTTTAAAAAAATCCCGTGTTAACGTATAATTTTCAGTTGAACTGGATGAATTCATCATCTTAAATAGAAAATATTTGTATAGGAAATGCTTTTACGTGCTAGTCATTAGTCACGACGGTTTTTTTTTATAAAAAATACGGACTTTTTGTGTTACGGCTTTTTGTTTCATGGTCTTAAACTATTTGTACTTAATATATTTATATTTATTAGTATTCATATTATACCTATCAAATAAACATTGTTTGAAATAACACGTAGCTATTAGAAAGTAGTAGGAATCTATAAATCCATATTTTTATTTATTAATTATATTAATATTCAAAAGCGTTCAAGGAAAATAATATATGAGACCCTAAACGCTCCAAGAACAAAACAGCGCGGTACTTAAAAAAAACACTCAATAAAAGTGTCTCCTTAAACACGCTACTAAAATAACATATTGTCTCTGGCCTCGCTCTGGCCTACAGATTTTTTTAAATAATGTTTTAATACTTTCTTCTCTATGTGGTCTATGACTAGCGTGCAGGGAGCAAAATTGAATTTTGCTCCCTAGGGCAAAAAAGATAAATTGAGAAAAAAATAAGCATAGGTATCAAAAGCAAGTTTTGCTCCCTATAAACGGGCTAGAAAAGACTGTTTTTCGAATAGAAGGAGTGAAAATATTTATTACGTCATATCTGGCCATAAAGTAGGAATTTACGCACACGTAGCGTGCGAGAAATCCCACTTACTGGCCAGGAAGAGACGTAAAATTGTGTACTCACCACGGGCGCTAATAAAAAAAGCCTCAGATAGCATATTTATCAAGTCAAATACCTGCGTTCTAAGACATTCTTTGTTTTACCGCCCTAGGTAAGTAATGTACTATTTCGACACCACTTCTCGTAACGGGGCTCTTATTACGATAGTTTTATTTATCTCTTATTAAACACGTGTGCTCTACAACATTACGGCACTTGTGTTTTTTGGTATCTCAAGCACATTTGTATAGTCGAGAAATGAAAAGAAATTGACTTTTGAACATCATTAAAATTAAGTTGAAAAGTGACGGACTTTTTCATTACTTGACTAACCTCGCAGTAACAAACGGAAACACGGTGCAATATTAAACTAAACAGTGTTTTTTTTATTCTTGGCAAATTAATTTTAACACGACTAAAGAAAATTACTAGTTGTGTGGGAGCCGTATAACACGCGAGCCTATCATACTTTCAAATTCTTTTTAATATTCAAAAAACTGAATTAGGAAAAAAAACTACAGTATTTTGTCACACACAATTATAGACATTGTGCTTATGTGTATGCAAGATAATGTTTTAATCAAATGTATATATAAGTAGCGGAGTTTATCAAGATTACGAGATTTAAGAGTCCAACAAAAAACAAAACCCTGAACTTTGCTTCTGTAAACAAGGAAGACGATAACTTAAATATCTGTAGGTAAATCATCCACAAATGTTATTCTATTAAAATATATATACAATAATCTAATTGCATCGGTTCGTCCGTACTGCAGCCTCGTTAGGCATCCGAGTAACGAGCCACAACATAACATCATTAGGTTAACCCTTTTTCACCGGCCGTTGGGGGAATTCACTCCAACATATCTTGATACATCGTATTTTTATTTTTAGTAACTAAAAGGTAACCTCATTTTATTTTTACAGATTGCAAGCAAAGCCGCGAAGTTTTGACCTTTTGACAGGTACTAGTTTTTGCATTTCACAAAGTAAAGTGAGCGGGCTTATATAAAGAAAAAACCGGCCAAGTACGAGTCGGACTCGCGCACGAAGGGTTCCGTACCATCTATAAAAACGGCTAAAAATCACTGTTGTATGGCAGCCACCTTAAATATTTATTTCATTCTGTTTTTTTTTGTATTTGTTGTTATACAGAAATACATAATAATATATGTGAAAATTTAAACTTTCTAACTATTTATCACGGGTCATGCGATGCAGGCTGGTGAGAGACGGACAGTCAGATAGACATAAAGAAATACGGACGGATAGCGGAGTTTTAGTAATGGGGTCCCGTTTTACCCTTTAGGTACGGAACCCTAAAAACGATAGACGGAGTATTACAAGAAGTGAAGTCTAACAGTGAATATTTTACCAAGTAGAAAAAGCGTCTGCTAACGAAATTCTAAATCCAGATTTACACTTTCACTGTCAGTCTACGCCGTAGTCACTTTCCACTGCATACGAGAAAAACCACGGGATCGACAACAAGCGTAGCGCGTAGCGATTCTTGGCAGTGAAAAACCGGTCAAGTGCGAGTTGGATTCGCGCACGAAGGGTTCCGTACCATTATCTATAAAAACGGCAAAAAATAACGTTTGTTGTATGGGAGCCCTCCTTAAAAAAATATATTTGGTTTTTAGTATATGTTGTTATAGCGGCAACAGAAATACATAATCGGACGGACGGACAGCGAAGTCTTAGTAATAAGGTCCCGTTTTACTCTTTAAGTACGGAACCCTAAAAATTGATAAAATATGACTAGGAACGAACATTTAAAAAGAATCTCACTTTAATTGAGCTCTAGTGAAGCCTGTTATTAACCATGCCAACTAAGATAAGAACACACTCACTACAATCCAAACCAAATTGCACAAAATGATCTTGACAGCATTGCGACATCAACTGAAGCTGTATGTTTTGTGCAATCTAGTTTTCATGGTCTGAGGTTGGATTATTATGACGTTAACGTCTAATTCCGTCAAATCCCCTCGCTATTTAATTGTAGTTATATTTTTTCTATACCGACCACAAAAGACAATACTAATAAAAATATTACAATATTTCTAGGTACCTATGTGGCATTTTTTATAAGCTTAAACATAATCCGGATCATAGTAATAAAATAACAGAAAATAATAGAACATACTTAAAGCAATATAAAAAGAAAACTTTAAAGGAATAATGAAATTTTTGCAAGATGGTCTTTTCATCCTCAATAATGAAATACTAGCACTGTTTTTTCTTCCTGCTGGCTTAAGTATTCACCCCTTGTGCCGGAAACTTCCACATAACTTGCATTGGTAGGTACATAATACTGGAGTGGAGATACCTGGGCTTGACTGGTAGGTATTCACAACGATTATCATCAAGTCCCCTCATTCAAACCAGTGTTAGTTTAACCTTCTATCATGCATGTATCTTTTTTTAGGGTTCCGTAGCCAAATGGCAAAGAACGGAACCCTTATAGATTCGTCATGTCTGTCCGTCCGTATGTCACAGCCACTTTTTTCCTAAACTATAAGAGCTATACTGTAGAAACCTGGTAAGTAGATGTATTCTGTGAACCGCATTAGGATTTTCACACAAAAATCGAAAAAAAAACATTAAGTTTTAGGGGTCCCCATACTCAGAACTGAAACTCAAACAATTTTTTTTTATCAAACCCATACGTGTGGGGTATCTATGGATAGGTCTTCAAAAATGATATTGAGGTTTTTTATATCATTTTTTTCTAAACTGAATAGTTTGCGCGAGAGACACTTCCAAAGTGGTAAAATGTGTGTCCCCCCCCTGTAACTTCTAAAATAAGAGAATGATAAAACTAAAAACAATATATGATGTACATTACCATGCAAACTTCCACCGAAAATTGGTTTGAACAAGATCTAGTCAGTAGTTTTTTTTTAATACGTCATAAATCGTAAACCGCAATTTATTTCACGGAACCCTTCATGTGCGAGTCCGACTCGCACTTGGCCGCTTTTTTTCCCTTGATAGACCAGCGGTGGTCTTTATTACAGCGATAAGTGGTAAAATGATATCATCATACGCTGCCAGAGCGTCTATTTTTAGGGTTCCGTAGTAAACAAGGAACCCTTATAGCTTCGCCATGTCCGTCTGCCTGTCCGTCTTCGGCTTAGCTCAGTGACCTTTACAACTAGAAATGTGTAATTCGGCATGGGTATATAAATTATAACGCCGAAAAAAACGGTTGAATAAAATCTTGAAAAAAATTTTTTTATGGGAGGAGGCTATACACCTTAAATGGGGATGTAATATTTTTATCTCTTTAAACCCATGGTCTATCGTTGGATAGCTTGTTCAAAAATATTATGAGTTTGAAACCATTTTTCGACATAAATAGTGATCCTAATTTTTGTTTGAGTCAAGTCCCCCCACTGCCGGCCGTTTTTAATACCACATCGGTGGCAAAAAAACTTACGGCCCACCGGCAAGCGGCCGCTGTAGCCTATGGACGCTTTGCAACTTCAAAAGTAGTACATGCGCCTTGCCGTCCCTTTAAAAATGTATTCACTCCGTTCTTGAATAACCCTATACTGTAGTCCCGCAGGAAAACCTCGGCGAAGTCATACCACAAGCACACCGCACCCGGAGCGTTCAAGGAAGAAAAGTCTTCTGAAACGTTTTCCTTTCTATTTTCCGTGACGTCTACGTTTTAACGGTGTACAGAATTATAACATGCACTATTTTCCGTGACGTCCACGTTTTACCGGTGTACAAAATTATAAAGAAGACAAATGTATTTACGAGTTGGATCCTAGTTGCTTGAGGATCAATTTGACCGAACACTAAGTGTCGCTACAGACAGAATGCGGTCAACCGGAGTTCTGCGCTCGCGAACGCAGAACTCAGATGAACTCCCTCTGACTGCACAGGCTCTTATGGTTATTCTGACTAACCCATTATTCCAGTTGGGCCAAATCCGGCCTAAGTTATGCGTATTTTTTTCATCCATTGCGCTTCTTATTACCACCATGGATTATTCCACTTCGCCAATAATATATGCATGCCCCATTACTAGGCATCAGCGGACCGACTAAGCATAATTGTTACTCAATTCAGGATCAAGTTATACCAAAAATAGGTATTAAGATATCCGTATAGAGAAAAATCCTTAATATTCCCCTCCTAAGATTCAATTCTATGTCAATGTCATGAAGATTTACATGGTATACTTTTCTCACTTTATCTGTAGGCGAGTCGAGGCAAGTTGTGAATAGAATTACTGGACCGAGGTACAGGATTTATGGCCAAAATCCTCACCGCACTGCACTCGACCCACGATTATACAGTGCACTGATTTATAGAACGGTTTCCGTGCATAAATTCCAATGGAAACCTTGCCTTGGCTGTGAAATGTGAGAAAGTTAAAAATAGGCCAGTTTAAAAACTAGTTACCAAAGAGCAGTGAAATGTTTGCTGTTTTGTCATTATTTATAGTCTCCATTTTCTTTATAATAGGTACATCATTTTGCAGTTCAATTCATTAAACAGTATAAGATTACCGATAACAGAAATACACCTAATTTATTTTACCAGTGGTGCGATGCTTTGATTGCAATTTTAAATCATATTACAAAAACTCAAGCATCGTATTTTTGCTTTGATTGTACGTACTCACATAACGTATTGAAGTATTTCCACGCCCCTTCAAATCGTTCTACCATTTCAATGCATGTGCGTTTGTTGTTTTGTTTAAAAATATATATTCAGTGTGATAAATGAATCCTTTTAATGAATAAGCTAAACATATAAAGACAATGTTGCCTTCAAATTAGGACACACATAAGTAAACGAAATGACGAACGCATTTAGAATGTGAAGTAACGTTACTTTGACGTACCACGGTGACCATGAGTTCAAATGAGCGGGTACTCTAATCTACAATATGCTATGCGGCGCACTAAGCAAAAATATTGACATATCAATCAACATCATCATATCAGCCGAAAGACGTCCACTGCTGGACGTAGGCCTCCCCCAAAGAGTGCCACAATGGCCGGTCCTATGCCACCCGCATCCAGCGGACTCCCGCGACATTTACTATCAGTCCACCTTGTGGGGGGCCTACCCACGCCGCACCTTCCGGTACGTGGTCGCCACTCGAAAACCTTTCCGCCCCAACGGCCATCGGACAGACTGTCCAGTTAGGTAGGTCCAACTTTGAGAAAGAGTTCAATCGTCGAATCCAACTCGGCTGGGCAGCATTTGGGAAGCTACGGCATTCCATATCCCGCAGTGTCTCAAGACGAGAGTCTTTGACCAGTGTGTGTTGCCAGTGATGACATATGGCACGGAAACGTGGTTGCTTACTGTGGGCCTCATAAGAAGGCTCAAAGTCACTCAAAGGGCAATAGAGAGGGCTATGCTGGGAGTTTCTCTGCGCGATCGCATCAGAAATGAGGCTATCCGCAGCAGAACCAAGGTCACCGATTTAGCCCTCCGAATCGCTAAACTTAAGTGGCAGTGGGTGGGGCACATTGCACGTGACATATCAATACGTCAATACTTAACAATTTATACATATAACATTACATAACTGTACCGTACCTAAAATCCGAAGATAGAAGTACCATGATCCCTGAAATATTGCTAGCGCATTTTTTTATATCGCACTGCCAGCCCAGCGCAGGAAGTTTTACTAGAGGTAAAAATGGGATATTAATTTATCACCTTTCCTACCAGTAATCACTGGCTGGTAGAAATAGAGTATAGAGAGATAGTATTAAGAGAGGTAGGGCACAGCGGAATGTCATCTCGCTCGTATGTGGAGCAGCCCAACTGGGGAACCGCAGCCATAATAGCACCACTGCTTTGTAGTGTTGCTATTTGTATGCATGCTATGAAGTATGTGGTGTTGTGTTCCTGGTGGTGAGTATGGTCGCCAGAGCTCCCTAGGGTGCGCTGTGTTGGGAGTGAGGGACCTGCATGTCTCTATTTGCCAACACAGCGAATCCTCAAGTGAATAAAGGGTCGGCAACGCGCTTGTGATTCTTCTGGAGTCACAAGTGTCCATAGGTGACGGTACCTGCTTAACATCAGGCAGGCCGTAAGCTTGTTTGCCACCGTCGTTGTATAAAAAAAAAATAGAAAAATACACAGAGTTAGTGCCAGTAAGTCTGATAAAATTGGTAGTTGAACGAGCGAGCGGAGCGAACGAAGTTCTCCGTATCAGCTTGGGCGAAAATGCGTTTGCATGTCCGGCTTTCCAGCTGTTCCTATCCACAGTTCGCATTTCACAACCGGTTCTCGTGAAATTTTGTGAGCAGGTTGAATTTATAATTTTTTTTTTAAATACGGACTTATGTGAGCTCTACTGCTCACAGAGCCACTGGTAATAATGGGAATGAAATTCCCAGTATTCTTACTGGTAGAAGTGTGGCAGGTAGAGTGGAAATAACTCTCCAGGACTTGTCCTCGAACCGTAGAATGTATGGAAACCATCATGGATAACGAAAATGAGTTCGGCGGAAATTCATAATGTGTTTCAAAATTGTGCAGACAAATGTGATTGGACCTATTTCACATTGAAATCGTTTGTGGTTTCGAGCCATTGTAACTTTTTACAAAGGGAAAGAGTAATTTTATTTATTAGACAGCCGTTATTGGGTCGGCTGATTGGGAACGACAGCGATGTGTTCCATAAGACGTGATCGGTTTTTAATTAAATTGAAAATGGGTTGGTTTGAGTAAGAAGGGAATTTTTCGTCCTTGTTTTGCCTAGAAATCGGCCAAGGACTTCGACACAATGCCTATGTCAGTAATATGGAAACGTACTTAAGTTTAGTACAGGTTGGAAATTAACCATACAGAAGAATATCCGAAATTTAATGACCAGGCATCGGAGTATTTTTAGCACGGTATGACTAAGGTGAGCTATAGAGTCGTTGTAAGCATTAAATTAAAAATTTTACTCATACTCATCCTCATTATTAACTATAAAAAAATGCGCCACCATCTTCATTAATGAATAACAAATAATATGAAGGGTCCACGGAAAGAACATGTCTAGTCACTTTTTTTTTTCAAAATGAGATTTTAATGTCAAAATGTTGCGCTCGGTATGAGCTATTGCGTGACATTAAAATCTAGTTTTGAAAAAAAATGTAACTAGACATGTTCTTTCCGTGGACCCTTCATATTATTTAGTATTCGTCAATGAAGACGGTGGTGTATTCCTTTATAGTTATTATTTATTTTATGAATTAAATTAATGAGGATGACAATGAGTAAAATTTAAATTTTAATGCTTACAACGACTCCATAGCTCACTTTTCTTACCGTGCTAAAAATACTCCGATGCCTGTTAATGACTGATACACAGCTATCAAAGTTTTAATTTTGGCATAGTACTTTTTTGTACTAAGTACCTCAAGAGAAAGTTTCAATTTAAAATAAAGACAACCATTCTCCTCAATGGTGATAGAAATAAATTGAAAACAAAGTTTTAACCGAATTTAATTCAGTAATTCGCGTTATTTGAAGAGTTTTCTCAATCAATTCAAGATCCTGACTTGACGAACATGGGACCACCTTTCAAACAAAAAAGATCTTTTCAAATCGGTCCATGCGTCTTCGAGTAATCGGGAAACATACATCAAAAATAAAAGATTCCGATGAATTGAGATCCACCCCCTTTTTTAGAATTCCGTACTCAAATAGTAAAACGGGACCCTATTACAAAGACTCCGCTGTCCGTCTGTTTGTCTGTCTGTCCGTATGTCACCAGGTTGTCTCATGAACCGTGATAGTTAGACAGTTGAAATTTTCACAGATGATGTATATCTGTTGCCGCTATAACAACAAATACAACAGAATAAAATTAATATTTAAGGGGGCTCCCATACAACTCATGCCGTATTTATAGATAACGGTACGGAACCCTTCGTGCGCGAGTCCGATTCGCACTTGTTTGAAGTTGGTTTAAAACCTAAGGACATCATTGAAGTCGGACTGTATAATCAAGTAACTTTTCGAACGCGCGTTAAGATAAATCAACTGGCATTTTGTCCGGCAAAAACAAGAATCGTATTTGAAATGTTACGCGATTTTCTTACGGGTATCGGATAACAGCTGTCATGATAGCCACTGGAATTAAAATAAACAATAAGTTGCCGGAAAATATTCAGACGTTAGATGGCTCTATATTCAAGAGAAAACTGAATGACTGGTTAATTTGCAAATGTTTTTATGATTTGAATGAATATTTCTTGTGATATGTAAATTCTATAGTTTAAGTGTAGGTATTATTAATATTGTACGTCCAAATGGGCAGACTGTTGAGACTTATTTACCTTATGACATATTATGTTCACAGTTTTGACAATAAATTATATCTTATTTGATCTTATCTTAACATTAGAATTTTAACGGACAAATTCGTCCTCGTTTCTTCGTATATCTAGGATATCAAATGGAAATATTGCGCTATTTTTACTTATTTCGATCATTAGTTCCTTTTTTGCGTTGCAAATAGATTTTCTTTGAAATTGCATGTTAATCATCGTGCAATTTCATTGTCCCCAAAATATTTAAGATGACAAAGCATTGTTAAAAATATTTTTGATAGAATAAAACCTAAAGTTGGGTTCTTATCTCATTTTTAACCTCAGCCAACTTAACCAATTCATTTTCAAACGACGCAATCAAGTAATGAAATGACGGTAATTTTCCTCAATTAAAGATTATTCTGATGCAAGCAAGAAAAAAACATACTAAATTTTCGTCGATGTGTTAATTTTGTCCAAATATTTTGCCGAAGAGTTTTGCTTCTATTTTTCTCGTGCGTGGAAGAAATTAACGTGTCTCTTACACGGGGCTTGAGTGGTAATTGCGTAACTTTTCAAAAGAGCGTTCTACCTAACGTATGTTAGAAACGTTACCTGGTTTGAGAGAATCGAAGAACGACCTTTTATAGTTCTTGAAGTTATAAACTGCACCTATAATGACAGTCATAGTAAGTACCAAGGTTCAATAGACAGTGTCTATTTCCGACAAAATGAAAGGTTATCCGGCTCATAGTAAAGGCGTCTTCAGGTTATTTACATAATCTGCGCCGAACGGACGTTTGATACCGGGCGCGCTAAAGAAACATTACAGAGAGGCAGGATATAGTATCCTAGACGATCCTGTTTTGTTATTTAGGCCAATTTTCCTCCTAACTTTTTTATTATGATGCTGAACAAGCGTAAGGGTTCATCATTTGTCGGTGCGGGCGCGATGCGGTTTCGGTAAAGTATCAACCATCAGGCAAGTCAGTAAACATCCTTTTTACTGACAACTAGTATGGAAAAAATACTCATTTTGAAACAATTTATACAAAGCTGTTTTTTCTATTTAAGGGAAATATCATCATTTGAATAATTACTTAAAGACCAAATCCAACAAAAAATCAGACATTAATAATATTATACCCAAATTAGTTCCCAAAGTCCGAAAAAAATATGAATAAATGTTTTAATCTTTAATCTGGTAAATTTACATATATATGCTCTATAATATTCAAGATAAAATCATACAAAAAAAGACAATGTTTACTTTATTTAAATCTATATAATTATTTCTGAGTAGAAAGTTTACAGTGTAGAATTCTTAAATAAAGAATCATAGAATAGATTTAAAAATGAAATAAACAAAAAAAAAACGCTACTATACGTATACGGTAAACTTATGTATTTCAAAATCGTATTTTTCCTGGAGTATTTAGGCAACAAAATGTCGGCTGTCAGTGTCAACTGTCAGTTTTGTCAGTACTAATGCCTACATTTAAATAAGTGCTTTTCTTGGCAAAGTGCCTAAGCAGCAAAAAGCCACAACACGGAACAAAAGAGTGCTTCCTGATTGGCATGCAAGAAATGCGCGGCAGCGGGGCGATATAAATGTGGTGCGTTACGTTTATTTACACTTCGATTCATTCTACAATTTCATTGCTAGATTTTTTCTGCTACATCATTCGCATCAAGACTGTACTCCTCAAACCAATTACTCAAAGATATCTATTGCTCAAACGTTAGGTGGAAAAAATCCCTTATAGGGATAAGTTCGCCTTTGTACCGAGTTAACCTATTTTGTCTGCATTTTTACCAATGAGTGTGTATATACAATAATGTATTTACATACATACATACTCCTTTACCTACAGTTGCCTCTCCCATTACACCCCAATTTCACAGATTAAGTACTACGCCCTTCGCTGGGATTTCATTTATATCCATTATCCATACCGAATTCAAATAGGTTCAGCGGTTAAAATGTGAGAAAGTACAGAAAAAGTCACTTTGAGGCACAAAGTGCCGTCGAAAGATAATGAAGACGGTAAATCTCTTCACAGGCTCCACTTAGTGCGAGCACAATGAAATAAAAATATTGACAGCGAATCTCATCTAGCCGAACTATTCTCGTGACGAGAGATGTAAATATTTACTTCGTTAATGGATCCACAGACTGCACTGCAGCTTCGAGTCGTCGATAAATATTATTTTATTGACCCCTCTCAGGCTCAAGCCAGGTAGATGTCAAAACCACCCGAGATATTCTGGGAAAAAATATTTTGCATGTATTCGCAACTCTTGTTATTGTAAAGGGGAAGTTTATCAACCTGCCTGCGTTACTTAGCCAAAGTCGTCATAAAAATAAGTGAGAAAGCTACAAGTAATGTTTTTTTTTAGGTAAACTGTATGTTTCGATTCTGATTCTGACATACATCCTATACTATTGAACGAGCAATATTTGTATAATTATTATTAAGAGCCTGTTGTGTCCCACCCATATATATTCGCAATCACGTTCTCGGAAACGGCTCTAGCGATTTCGATGAAACTTGGAATGCAGGGGTTTACGGGGCGGAAAATCGTTCAAGATAATAGGTCTCATGTCCGGGAAAATTAGTTTTCTCCGTATTTTCACCATTTTCATCCGAGCAGAGCTCGGTCGCCCAGGGACTAAGTATTAAATCTAATGTCATGCGTTTCACCATGGCGGAAAATTATTCCCATTTATTCCTGATCATGTTTTAGCAACGATTTTACTGCAAAGGTCAGTAAGTTGCACTAAGTCGACAGCCGTGAGTCTCCGGGGCGGGTAGTAAAAAAACGGATTTACACCCAAGATCCGTGTGACCTAAACTATAAGAGAAAGGCAGGTTAGATACGCGCAGTTCCCGCTTTTAGCTTAACACATAACCTTTCAAGGAAACACAGAGAGGTTGCTAGTAGCGGCGGTGAATGTGATGGAAAGATAAGCATCATCAGTTAACGTCTGGATAGCTCAGAGGTAGAACGCTGTACCGGCAATACAGAGGACACAAGTTCATCCTGGGCTTCAGACGTGGATAAAGTATTTTTCCATTATATTTTGATCTCTGTATCATATCGTTTATGAAAAAACCAGTTTGCAGAGGAAAGTGGCTGGGTTTGGAACTGTGAGTGTTAAAAAGTGTAGGGCGCCGAAGCCCGACACCCCCTTTTTTTAACGTTGGACCGACTAACCGAAGCTATAAAGCTGTGGACTACCGTCTAAAACTACCAACGAGATCCAGCTCTGTCTTAAAAGGGGGGCACTGCAGGATCGCTCTTGGCACTGAACTGCGTACGCCCCGACGGGCGTCTCACAGGGTAACCAGGCCGCAGACTTTACAAGGCGCCAACGCGTCTAAAATCCTGTGGAACCTTTCCTTGCAGGGCTTGCGCCGACTCCTTGTATGGTTCCACTACGCCGGAGGCAATAGAAAAGTATAGCGCCTGCCTCTGCCTCCAGTCCGTCGCCGGCAGAGCGGATCCGCAAGAGGATTGTTCTCGCGCGCCCGTTCCGCAGCCTTGCGACATTACGTCGTCACAGAAGAAGGCGATCGCTCTGTATGCCTCCTCGCTGTTGCGCACGGCGTTGATGATACTTGACAGCGAGAGTTTTGCCCCTATAGCCGCCCGTATGGTAGCACGTTGAGGCTGCCACATGGTACACTCTTCCAGAGTGTCGTGCTCTGCGAAGCCCGACACCCTCTAAGGGCTTGGCCACGACTAAATACGACGAGCCGCTGCCGCCGCCGCTTGTAAGTCGTGGCTGAGTCCTTAATTAGACTAGTCACCCTGCTGCCGATACGAGTATTGAGTTAGGTTCCATGACTAGTAACGTTTCCACAGAGCCAGCATATCGTAGCGGATGCAAAGATAAGGGGAGATGCTGCCAGATGATCGCTGTGAATAAAAGCAAAACGCTAAGGCTCTTAAATGAGCCTGTTAATAAATCTGTAAAAAATATATATTTATATTTATATTTATTTATTTGGTATTAATCATACACTGTCAATTGGGTACATTATAACTTATAAGTAAATTAAAATTAAAACCACAAATACTGGCTTACAAATGACGAAATACGATCCTTTGAACATGTTTTGTTGAAAAAATCTTCATAGAAGGCTGTTCAACTTAAATTTTACTTCTTCTTCAGCAACAAGAGGTATTTATCGGTTCTATGAATTTGCTCCGTGCGCAGGCGCAGCACAGCGTATCGAGCTAGCACTAGGGAGAGACCAAGACAATGTTTTGGGGGCTACATTCGCCTTTATGCGGTAACGGCATCCGAAAAACATCGTTTTTCTCTGTAGGTTTAAATTTATCAATACGTTAAATGGGTCGTACTGTGGGTCGTACAGAAGTTTAGGTTCGCGTCTGTGCTGTGGACATTACCAAAGTTGAGGGCGCAAAGCCTTATTTTTGGTTGGACTCTTAATCCGCATAAACGGCGTTTCCTCTTTTATAATTCCATGGGATAAAAACATAGTATATATGTACGTAAGCCCTTAACTATTCACCAGAAGTAAGACGACTTTTGTTTTTTTTGACAATGTATACCCAAATATATTTCCCTCGCAAATAAATTAAATGGAAGAAATAAAAACAAAAATTAACTGAATCAATTATCAATCTACGCTTTCAATCCTATTTAAAATTTCATCCTTTTAAAATACGTACATTTAACATTGGGATAGATTTTAATGTATTTAAATTTTATTTGGATTGCTACGAAAATCGAATGAATTATTTTTCCCGGCCTCTGCCAAAAGTACTAGTTATCAGTTTTAATTTTATAACAGTTTTAATCTAAATTATAAATCACTACCTATAAAAAAACAATTCTTTCATTTTGTAATCAACTGCAGATTCATATTACTTCTTACCCTTAGGTACATAGACACTGGATTATAATTATAATACTTATAACAGTAAAATTTTACAAAGCTCCAACGAAAATTCCTAACATGAAATTTCTGAAGTAGGTAGTCAAACTTTACCGCAGGCGCCCTTTGACTGAATACTTCTCATTTGCCCCGAGTTTACCTGCAGGGTGCACTCCGCAATAATTGGTATCCACCGCAAGTTTCTCTTGTTACAAACTTTAAGCAAGATTAACCGCTAGAGTGTAAACTGGCGGCCAAATAGTATATTAGAAAATCCAAAGAGAGCCAAAAATATAGTTAAGATAACACTCACAAAAATTGAATTACTGTAAGCACAAAAAATAAAATAAAACAAGATGAAGTAAATGCCAAACGACATTTATATGGGAGTACGTCCTAACTCCAAACCACGGGAAAACCTGGGATTTAAATAAATAAGGCAGCAGCACGTCTGACGTATTCAAAGATGTAATTGGGTATGTATAAATACAACATATATTTAATAGTTTAATATTATTTGTAAACGGGGGCTTCCCCCAACACCTCATAGCTCTTAAAATCTTAGATGTAAAAGATTCTTAGAATGTAGAGATAAGTATTTTTTAACGAAATAAACAGTAATTTTTTTTCTTATTTTATTTAGGTGTATGTGTGTGTGTGTATTTAGTTTACGCTTTAACACACTCACTGCCATGAATCACTACGCGCTACGCTCGTAGCCGATCCCGTCGTTTTTCCCGTATATAGCGGGAAACGACTACGGCGTAGGCGCCCGCGAGGCGGGTTCCTGACAGTAGAAGTATTAATAAGTTTCTGTCAAGAAATTAATTTTTGGTACAAGCTTTTATTGCCGACTGTACTTTTCTGCATACCATCATCAACTACTCATTGAGACGATTCTAACGAGCCCAAACTCGATGGGGCTGTGTCGGTTTTATTGTGGGGTTCCTATGGCCACTTTCCAGCTCCAGCATCAAATCAGCTCCAAGTCATTATAATATTGCATTGTCATGCGATATACATATGGTTGCAAAATTTCAGCTCAATTGGATAACGGGAAGTGACTGAAAAATGGATTGCAAATTTTGACGGACAACTTACATATTTACATACTTACATATTAATATACATACGAATAGTGCAAGTTACTACTTAGTTAAGTTAGTACTTAAAGCTTGTAAAATACAAGGATTTATTCCACATTATTTTTTTTTAAAAGAATTCATGATTTATTTTATAGATATACATATCTGTATATCAAGGTCATAAGCATTTTATTGTAGGCATTAGTAGTAATTCCAGTGGGCTCATCCAGTGTTTTAAGGCCTTAATATGTGGCTGGACCCATACAAGTTTGAACGGTGTCGTTGCTAGGTACTTAAGATATATATGACTGGAACATAAATTATAACGATCCGCATACGTAATCCGGCCTTATGGGGCTTGCCACCGACAAGCCCGAAAAGGAAAAAAAGTACGAGAACATAAGGCGGTCTACACACTGCCGCCGCATCTCTCTGCGGTGTGCGGAGCCGCATACACATTTCGCCGCACGGAGGTGCAGTGCAGTCTGTATATAACGAGAAAACCGTCGCACCGCATACCGCAGCGCGATGCGGCGGACAGTGTGATAAGTGATAACCGCCTAAATAGTCTGTTGATGCCGTGAAACTCACTTTTCTTATGCCTTACGTTTCCCACACAGTTTTTAATCATGGACCCCGTAGGCCATAAAATGTTTTTATCATACGACGTTTTATATTGGTCCCTGGTAGTTAAATTCGAGTTTGGTTTGGACATAAAATGAATCCCCAGCCGCTTGGAAGGATTTCCTAAATATATTTCATTTTTTACGGTTCCTTAAATTAAGGTATGTGTTGGATTTCGTATGTTGGTCTGTCCGACTTTAATCTGTTGTCGTGTCTATACTCGCGATTCCTATACCTACATCATCCCTTTCCAACATGCGCACTGATATATCGCGCCGTCTTTGTCATATACACGACGTGTGCGCTACGCTCGCCCCACCTGGCGAGAGAAAAGTGTTGTTGAATTCTCTCCTGCGTGCGTGTAACATCCTCCGCTGATAAAAATACATTAAATCTTATTTAAATCCGACGCATTCTCTGTACATCATTGAAAACTATATATGCTGTCAGCTCAGCATTAAAAGGTGTTCGACTGTTCGTGAAGTGAAGGTGTTTTTGGACAATTTGGGATTGCGCTGCGCGCCCCACACGAGCACATGGTGTGCCACGAGACGCTAGCGTGAAGGAGGAGTTCACCCAAGTCACAAGTAAGTGCGCATGGCTCCTATAACCTTCTGTTAGCTGATTCATCCACCTGTTCCAATTTCCAAAGGCAGCTGACTTTCCAGCACAATTTCGCATCAAGTAGCTACGACAATAGACCACACGGTTGGATACCTACATACAGTCCACTAACGCGCTAATCTCTGAAAAGGGAAACTAGAAAGCGCACCGCAAATTAAAACACCCTTGGAGGGCGTGCTATCTACATGAATTCAATTCTGTACGCCCCAAGTTTTGGTCCTTCGAGCCGGATCATTATATTTCATTCCCAACCTAGGATTTATATCTATTTAAAGTAGCTTCTTGACATTATATTATATAATTTACCCATAGATACGTAAAATCTATGTACTTCGCATCATATCATCGTATCATTATTCTATAGATACTAACATTTCAGCAACGCATTAACGATTCTTAGTTTTCAATTGATGTACACGTCACAAATACATGCTATTGTTCACACTGGCACGGGAGCGCTGACGAGTTTCGTTCATATCTACCCGCTTTTATTTCGTTCTAATCTTTTCTCGAACTACCGCGTGCCGCGCGCTCCGATCTGTGCCGTCAATAGGTAGCCTATACGGTCATCGCTTAACCTACTTTGTAGACGGAGAGTTAAACCGCCTTATTCTCACAAACTGTTTCTTTTTTGTAACACATTTCCTTTGTATACTTTTATTTCCCGCGATTTGTGTTACATACCTACATCTATTTTAACCGCACTTTTATTTCCGCGACTTTTGTCAAAAAATTAGGTATTATAACCGCTTTTTCCCGCGACTTGTGTTTACGAGTAGGTACTCACATTTATTTAACCGCACTTTTATTTCCGCGACTTTTGTCAAACATTTATTATAACCGCTTTTTCCCGCGACTTGTGTTTACGAGTAGGTACTCACAGTTATTTAACCGCACCGTTATTCCCGTAAATCGTGTTTACGGACATTTATTTGAACCGCATTTTTAATTCCCGTAAATCGTGTTTACGGACATATATTTGAACCGCATTTTAATTCCCGCAAATCGTGTTTACGTATATTTTATTTGTGTGGGCTAAGTTTTATAGTCACACTCAACGCGCAACACCATGCCACCGAAAAAAGACCCTAAAGACGAGGCGGCTAGGGACCCCGTCCAGAATGAACTAGTTATTTTAGAAGCTAAGCGCAGTGCCTTCTTCGCCCGCTTACAAACCATATACAAATTGTCGGTTAAGGCGTACGAAGACGAAATTCAACGTAAAACGTTCTTAAATAGCGTATCAAATCTAGACCAATTGCGATCAGATTTTGAGCGTGTTTTAGACTCGTACAATGAATGCGTTTTTCGATTAACGCCTGATGCAACCGCTGATTATCAGTCCTGGATCGCGTTTGAGGATATGTATTGTCAAATCAAACGCATTCAGTCTGAAATCGAAAGTTCGCCAGAGTCTCAGCGGCCTTTGCAATCCGCTCTAAAGCATAATCTCCCGCCTATTCAGCTAATGGCATTTAATGGCGACCTTCGTAATTGGCCATTATTCTATGAACAATTTAAAAGTGTGATTCATAACAACTCACGCTTAACAGATAGCGAACGCATTCAGTTCCTAGTAGGTAAACTGACTGATAAGGCTAGGTCGGTATGCGCGGGGCTGCCAGCCACAGGGGAAAACTATCCCATAATTTGGCAAGCGCTGGTTGATAAATATGAAGACAAACGCGCCATGGCAGCCGGCTATATCAATCAGCTGTTAGACTTTAAACCCATAGCGAATGGGTCCGCTTCTAATTTGGAGTATTTTCTATGTAATTTCGACGCCTCCGTTAAGGCGTTTAAAGCGCTTAAATTACAAGATTTAGCGGATTTTTTGTTCTTGCATATCGCATTACAAAAACTAGATCCCGAATCGATACAATTATTTGAGATGTTTTATCGCAAGGTAACGTGTCCTTCGTACAAAAATCTTATTGATTTCGTCAAAGAACAATCCAGGGTTGCATCGCATTCGACAACAAAACAAACATTTTCACAATCACAACCGAGATCTAATAACAATAAAAATATACCGCTACCAAAAAACAATTCGACGAAAACATTCGTTAATACGCAAACGCCCGCGATTGATTCTTGTTTGTTGTGTAAAACTAATAAACACGAACACTTATATCAGTGTGCCGCTTTTACAAAAATGTCCCCTTACGAAAGATTTAATTTTGTAAAAACTAATTCCGTGTGTAACAATTGCCTTAGTTATAAACACAAATTTTTCCGCTTGTATGTCACACAGAACGTGTAGTATATGTAATGCACAGCACCACACGTTATTACATTTTAATCCGCCGCATAAACAAACTTATTTACCTAACTCGCATCAAACCAGTACCAACACTTTTGTTGACAAGGCGAATTCCACACCGCCATACAGCAGTAGAAACGGTGTGGCAAGCAATTTGCAGTCTTATCACCCGGCCGATAGGGTCGATAACGGTTTGAGGCATGACTCAACGTTGAATCATTTGTCGGCTCGGAGTGCAAATGATGATGATAACTTGAGAACGCTTATGCATAAAACAACCTTATTAGGGACCGCAAAAATTCGACTTTATGACGCAAGCGGTAAGGTTCATTATGCAAGGATTCTGGTCGATCCTGGAAGCCAATCTGATTATATAACGCTCGAGTGTTGTAATCGATTAGCGCTACTGATTTCGAACCAGCACGGCTATCACAAGACGGCCGCGACATACTCTCGAGCTCTCTCGCACTATCCGTCTCTTTCTAAGTGGTCTAATAAGAGAGAGACGCATAATGCGAGAGAGCTCGAGAGTATGTCGCGGCCGTCTTGTGATAGCCGTGCAGAATCGTTTTGCCAGGGTTCAAGGTATTGGGGGTTCGTCCCAAAAAATACTTGGGATGTCAATAGTGCAATTTAGTTCCCGATTCGACAGTAATGGCGATAACTCTTACACTATTCAGCCTCTGGTGGTGGAATCCATTACGTCACACTTGCCTGACTCGCCTATCGACATATCTTTGTTTGATTGTTTTAAGAATATACCTTTGGCCGATGATTGTTTTAATGAGCCCGGGCCCATTGATATGCTTATAGGAGCAAATTTATTCTGTGACATCTTACTTTCTGACAAAGTCCGAAGTGGCGGCTTGCCTTCGGCTTTGGAAACCACCCTGGGTTACGTCATAATGGGGGACGTCACTGTGACGTCACCTCCGCGCGCGACTCGTGCTCTCTGTGCGTTTACGCACGAACCGCTTAACCAAACTTTAGAAAAGTTTTGGAACTTGGAGGAAGTACCCTCAAAGAAATTTCTACGTCCCGATGACAAGGGATGTGAACAAATATTTACCGCAACGACGACGCGTAACGATAATGGTTCTTACGCAGTCGATCTTCCCTTCAAGCAAACGCCAGATAATCTGGGCAATTCTTTTGTAACCGCTAAAAGAAGATTTTCGATGCTCGAAAATCATTTCTTAAAATACCCGCAACTCCGCGACAAATATTATGACGTCATTCGGAATTACCTGGATAAGGGGATTATTTCTTTGGTTCCGCCCGAAGAGTCCTCTACGCCAGGGTTTTGTATACCTCACCACCCGGTCATCCGGAACGACAAATCCGCGACAAAAATCCGCCAAGTTCTGGACGGTAGCTGCAAATCAGACAGTGGACTGTCATTAAACGACATCCTACATACTGGCTGTAATTTGCAAGCAGACATTTTTCACATTCTTTTGAATGTTCGCATATTCCGCGTTGCCTTTTTCGCTGACGTCCGCCAAATGTACTTATGCATAGAAGTACATCCGCACCACCGCTCTTTTCAACGATTTTTGTATCGCTTTTCGCCTGAAGTACCTTTGGAGATGTATCATTTCAACCGGGTCTGCATTGGACTCCGGTCTTCGCCATTCCTCGCGCTTCGCACGCTCCGCCAGCTCGCTAGTGACGAACGCGAGAGATTCCCGCACCTGCCGCCGTTCTCGGAGGGGACGTTTACATGGATGATCTAGCTTCCTCTGCTTCTTCATCCGAGGAAGCAGTTGCGATAGCGAATCAACTAATCAGTCTCTTCGAGGCTGGCGGGTTTGATCTGGTCAAATGGACTAACAACTCTCCGCAGTTGCTAGAGCACATTCCCATATCTTACCGCCAGTCGGAAGAAGTCTCCTTCGGTGACGGCGACACTTTGAAGATTCTTGGTCTTAGACGGCTTCCCGCTTCGGATGAATTTGTCTTTGACGTTTCTCCTCCGCAACTCAGTGGCACGAAACGTTCTATTCTTTCAGCTACTGCTCGTTTGTATGACGTGCTAGCACTCGTCGGCCCTGTCATACTTTATTCCAAGCTTCTTATAAAGGAACTATGGCTCTTAAGGACAGATTGGGATGATTTGAGGCCACCGCCGCACATATCGCATTTATGGGAGCAGTTCGTCAGTGAGCTTCCACTGATTTCAGCTCTTAAATTTCCGCGTCAATTCGGTGTCGAGTTTGACGATGTTTTGTCTCAGCGTCATCGAATTGCGGATACATTTGCATTTTCTGACTCTGAAGTTGTCTTATGTTGGGTGCACTCTTCACCTCACAGATTCACAACTTTTATAGCAAATATTGCTCAATATCAAAATAATTTTGCAACTTCTAAATCTTACCAAAATGAGCTTCACACGTTTCTTCAGTCTGATCCGTATTATACGCATTTCAAGGACGAACTTGCAAAAAATCGAATTACCTGGCATATGAGCCCCCCAAACGCGCCTCATTTTGGAGGCATTTGGGAAGGTAACACTAAATGCTTTAAAACTCATCTTCATCGTGTTATAGGCAATCAAATCCTGACATACGAAGAATTACTTACCGTGCTTACTCAGATCGAAGTGATTCTTAATAGCCGCCCGCTTTATATACTAAGTTCTGACCCGTCAGAACCCACCGCACTAACGCCAGCTCATTTCATGTCAACCTCGCCGTTGCCGCGTTTGCCCGCCGCCGACTTAAGCCAGGAGCGACCGAATCTATTAACTCGTTTTTCAATGCTAGACTCGCTTGTCCAATCATTCTGGAAACGGTTCCGAATTGAGTATCTTCATAACTTACAAAGCAGAGAGAAATGGAATACTCCAGACAAGCCGATAGCGGTGGGAACAATAGTTTTAATAAACGTTGCTAACGCGCCACCCTTGCAGTGGCCGCTCGGAATAATAACTCGTGTATTCCCTGGGCGAGACGGTGTTGTCCGCGTTGCTGAAGTGCGGACCCGCAACGGTACGCTCGAGCGACCGATCGTTCGGCTGTGCCCGCTGCCTACGCAGTAGGGTTGCCACCACATACATATATATAATTTAAGTTATCATAAATAGTTATATTTTTTTGTATAATTACCTAATTATAGGTAAATTGTACACTTCGCTTATCTTTAGTTATATGGGGCGATATTATCTTTTCCTATGTACATCCATATGTATATAATTATTATTTTTCTCTTTGAAGGGAACCCTTCAAGCCGGGGGAGATGTTGGATTTCGTATGTTGGTCTGTCCGACTTTAATCTGTTGTCGTGTCTATACTCGCGATTCCTATACCTACATCATCCCTTTCCAACATGCGCACTGATATATCGCGCCGTCTTTGTCATATACACGACGTGTGCGCTACGCTCGCCCCACCTGGCGAGAGAAAAGTGTTGTTGAATTCTCTCCTGCGTGCGTGTAACATCCTCCGCTGATAAAAATACATTAAATCTTATTTAAATCCGACGCATTCTCTGTACATCATTGAAAACTATATATGCTGTCAGCTCAGCATTAAAAGGTGTTCGACTGTTCGTGAAGTGAAGGTGTTTTTGGACAATTTGGGATTGCGCTGCGCGCCCCACACGAGCACATGGTGTGCCACGAGACGCTAGCGTGAAGGAGGAGTTCACCCAAGTCACAAGTAAGTGCGCATGGCTCCTATAACCTTCTGTTAGCTGATTCATCCACCTGTTCCAATTTCCAAAGGCAGCTGACTTTCCAGCACAATTTCGCATCAAGTAGCTACGACAATAGACCACACGGTTGGATACCTACATACAGTCCACTAACGCGCTAATCTCTGAAAAGGGAAACTAGAAAGCGCACCGCAAATTAAAACACCCTTGGAGGGCGTGCTATCTACATGAATTCAATTCTGTACGCCCCAGTATGTATATGAAAATATGACAGCATTTGCATGTAGGCTGTAAAAATACTGGGACAATGCTTCAAGGTTATGCTCATATCTGAATATCAGTATTCAGATTTGAGCAGGGATTGTAACCGGTTATTTTTTGTATGGGAACTGTAACCGGTTTTTTTCGTTCTTTGTTAATTATTTTATTTTCTAATTGGACAATCTAATAATACGCACTCATTACCTCAAAACACAACTGAGTCCTACATATGAATTATAAAATTGTTTGTGATATGTGGTTATTTCGAGGTTTTTGCAAAAAACCAGTTACAATCCCTGGATTTGAGCCTTACTTCATGTTACGATCATAAGCTAAAATTGTAGGAAAATTTAGGAAAAGAAAAGATACTCCGCGAGCGGGAGACACATTTTTTATGTGTCGTTTATTGAAAATCGTATCATGACACATTCATAACAACAACTAAGGTCTAATGATGCAGCTAAAAATCACGCAGATAGACGGACGGACAATGTAGGCTTAATAATATTCGTTGGTACCAGTCAAGTATAAACTCCTTAAAAAGCGTAATAGAATGCTTTTATAGTCTGCTACGAAGCTTCGTCTACAAACTTCAAAATCATTCATGAACATAAATTAAAATAAATCATGTATATATGTCACCGTTAGATTGTGAAAACCGTCAGTTTATAATCTTACCCGTTATATTGTAAACTGACGGAATATTGTGAACTGCCAAAATAATTCATAATTTTACGCATTCATTTTCGTTAGTTTATAAACTAACAATGGCATATCGTCAAATTGTGAACTGAATCAAATTTGCCTCATTCGGAACGCAACCTGTGCGCTGTTTGGTTAAGCGAATTATTCCGCTTGCAGCAGTTTCCACTTACATCATAACACGATTGTTTTTTTTTTGTTATTCAGACATTTTCTTCCATTTATTTCGGCATCCAGCAGTGTCAACGGAGCCCCGCTGCGCGGGGCTCCTATTTCTGGGTAGATTGGTTCCCTTCGGGCAACTGAAGATACCTAACTAACCTAACCTACCTAGTCTTTGTGTACGTTCCGTAGCAAGCCGATTTGATCTTAGTTCACAATTTGACGATTCGACATTGAAAGTTTATAAACTAACGAAAAATATTGCGTTAAATTGTGAACGGTTTTGGCAGTTCACAATATTCCGTCAGTTTACAATATAACGGGTAAGATTATAAACTGACGGTGTTCACAATCTAACGGTGACATATATAAACAGTGCTTACGTCGACATGCATTCCGATACAAGAGTCCCGTTTAAGTCTTTGTACTATTTATAAAATGAATCAATATTACTTATGTTTACCACCGCCCGGGACTTCGTACGCATATATAAGTTATATGTAGTTCTGTTTAGCTGGCATTTTCACGTTTATGTCAAACATACCTAAAGCATTCATCCCACTCGCACTTTCGTAGTTTTTTTTTGCGTGAAAGAGTGATACATCCTCACAAAATTTTGAGGTTATAATTAGTAGAAATTGTTCACATCATCCTCCTAACGTTATTCCTGGTTGTGCCCCTAAATGAGCCCGGGGTCCGCTTTGACATTGCCATTAGTAGAAATTGTAGGTATGATTAAAAACTATTCAAGTTTAATTTAAATGGCCAATTTCTTCCAACTCTGCCTTTCCCGAGCTGTTTACTCGCCACACCCGCAAACTTTTCCTAACGTCCCAGGCGATTACGAACACGTGTTGTAACTTGCAATTAATCGAAGTTACATAAGCCTGGCAAAGTAAAGATTAATTCCCTGCTAAATGGCTCAACATTGACAAATCTACATGACGCCTGCTGGATTACGGCGATGAATGGCTTTGCTCGTAGCTGGAGGAGCGAATTTAGTAATACCAGGCTTAGCATGCTTCCCTGAATCAAAACATTGCATACCTGTTCGTCACGCGCCAAAGCTGTTACTTAATCGCTGCTTTGCAGAAAGCACCTTTCACGTATTGTGGTGAACAAAACTAGGGCTGTATAAAAGATTTCAATGAACATAGTTCATAAATGTATGAGCCTTCGTTTCAAATGAAATGAACAACCGTATGCACTTAGTCAACTATAATACCGCGTTCACGTTGTTTAATCACGTTGTCCGGGGACAATATTTGGAACTGAACGTAATAAACCGTATGTTCGTAACCATAAAACAGTCAATAAGAGACTAACGAAAGAGAATACTATTAGAGTTTTAAGAAATAAGCAACACGGGCGCAGTGGGAATAATGTAAATATTGTAATATATTATTTTTAAAAACATTGTATGACATCTGTTCAATACAAAAACTGACTGACAGAGAAGGCACTGACAGACTCTACTTAATTCAAAAATACAAAGAGTCTAGTCTTTATAAAGATGGCCAGCGTTATACTCCAACACCCCCTCATAACGTGGGCATCATGGCTTCCAACCACTCCAATCTAACGAGTAAACATATCGTGCTTGACACAGCCCAGAGGCTTGGTGAATACGTCTGATATCATCTCACCCGTAGGGATGTATACGATTTCAACGTTACATCTATCAATTATATCTCTAACGTAATGAAATCTAATTTCGATATGCTTGCTCCTTCTATGCAAAGTGTGATTGGTAGCAAGCTGAATAGCAGATTGATTATCACAATACATTACTATTTTAAAACAAGTCGTCACTAACAATTATTTAATTAAAGCTTGCAGGAACACCGCTTCTCTAAT
This sequence comes from Epinotia brunnichana, assembly GCA_963854355.1. Lineage (NCBI taxonomy): Eukaryota > Metazoa > Arthropoda > Insecta > Lepidoptera > Tortricidae > Epinotia > Epinotia brunnichana. The sequence continues at coordinate 29,822,661 of OY977938.1, read as the reverse complement.
CGCTTCGCTCAAGCTACAATACTCCGCCTCGGTGGACGAAAGCGATATACACGACTGTTTGTAGCTACCCCAAGATACCGAATTACCGCCATATTTAAACACATACCCTGTATATGACTTTCGATCTGTATCTGAAGCCCAGTCTGCATCAGAATATCCCTCAAGAATAGGATTTGTACCTTTTAAATATCGCAGTATACGCTTAGCCTGAATCCAGTGGAATTCAGTATAGCAAGTATTAAATTTACTTAAATATGTCACGACAAATGAAATGTCGGGGCGAGTAGTTACACAGAGATACATTAGACTACCAATCAACTCTTGGTACGGAAACTTGGTTACAATGTTATTCGTAGCATTACAAGTACTCTCACTGACAGAACTAATATTAGTTATCATTGGAGACTTTACAGACTTACAGTCCGTCATGCCAAAACGATCTAACAACTTGTCAATCCGATTTTCCTGACTAAGTTTAATCGAAGTTGCATCACGTTCTACTTTAATACCTAACATATTTCGTACCGGTCCTAAATCTTTGAGTTTAAACACTTTTAACAAAGAACTTTTCAAAGTCTCAGCAAAACGTTTGTCATTATAGAACACGAAAAAATCATCAACATACAGAGCAATAAAAGCTGTAGTGTATGTATGCTTATCTGGAGCGCAGACGTCACGATGACGGCAGTCGTGGTCCGACCGTTGTCAGGAGTGATGGTGCGTTGGCTAGCCAAGCTATACAGATATACCTTTAGAATCGGCAAATAAGTGAATACTACATGTGGTGACGAGGATAAAAGTTAGTACTAAAAGTACTTTTACTAAAAAAGAAAAAGGGTATGGGGACATTATAGGTTGTTGGTTGGTTCGACATGCACTCCTATAGCAAAAGGGAAATGAAAATAACCCATTAAAAGTCACAAGTACCTACTTAAAAAGGGACAAGCATAATTATAATTATGCATTACGTCAAGAAATTCCAGACTCGTCATGCAGTTTAGTATACGAGGTTAGTTTATTTAAAGTACAACGTACAGCGATTTACAGAGCTGATAATGAATATTTAAACCGGTACTCTTAACGGTCTTACATTACTCCTTGTCCAAGTCGTTAGATCTAGGCTAACATTGGCAATGATTCTTACCAACCGAATGTGTTAAGTAATGATAATAATATAATTTGTTTGCAGAAAAAGGCTAACGTTACATGCCTTAGAGTAAAAACACTATTTTGTCCACGTTCTCTCAGCTGTTGTCAACAGCATGCAAATACATAAGACTTATGTTTATTATAGTGGTTGTTAATTATGTTTAATAACATTTACAACCAACTAATTGAATATTTAACTAATTAACACTTTAAATTGTAACATTTTATTATACCAAAATTCAAATAAAATTTGGTAAACAGGAAAAGTGAATACTAAGTACCAACTTAAATACTTTGGCGTATAACGCCTTATCTAACTAATTTGTTCAACTACATCTGATTGACCCTAAAGATAAATGCATCAGTGCTATTATTGAATGCGTGATTAATCCATACGGTGTATGGGGTGCTCACGGTGATATAATCCGTGAGCCTGATTAGGGAGTTGTAGGATGTTCACAAATTGGAACGTCGAAGTTTTGTATGTTACCTATGCGTATGCTAGGTATGTAACTAAACTGTACGGCAACAGCAGGAATGGCTTCAGCAGGAAAATTACCTGTAAACATTATAATAGCAGGGTACTTGGTCATTGAATTGGCAAGATTGGATATTTAGCAGTGTTTAAACTGGTCATTTAATTGATAATGTGGCAAGATTTTATTATTATGTATGTTTGCCACCCAAAATAATTAAATGTTTACCGAGACATAACTTATTATTCAGTGTACTTATCTAAATGTTGTTGTAGCCTAATTCAACATAATAATCGAGTGCTAAAATACCGTAAGTAACTATTTAAATGCGCTGCCTCTTTTATAATTAGAAAATATGATACCATTAATATTCGATCATTAAATTGAACTGAGCAGATTACTGAATCTGGACATTAAATTGACACGTGTTTGTATATTAATGGTGGAATAAAAAACCTGATTACTAAATCAATAAAAGCAGATAAACTTATCTGGTCATTAAATTGGCATATATGTACAGAATTGCAGATCATCAAGTAAAGAGCAGCAGATTGAATGTGGACATTAAATTGTCACGTGTTAATTACTTCTGATTTAACAAAACCTGATTACTGAATCAGTAAAAGCAGATAAACTTATCTGGTCATTAAATTGACATAACAGACTAATTCTGAAAGAAGCAGATTACCGAATCTGGACATTAAATTGTCACGTGTTATATACTTTTGAATTAACAAAACCTGATTATTGAATCAGTACCTAAAAGCAGATAACCTTATCTGGTCATTAAATTGACATAACAGACTAATTCTGAAAGAAGCAGATTACCGAATCTGGACATTAAATTGTCACGTGTTAATTACTTTTGAATTAACAAAACCTGATCACTGAATCAGTAAAAGCAGATAAACTTATCTGGTCATTAAATTGACATAACAGACTAATTCTGAAAGAAGCAGATTACCGAATCTGGACATTAAATTGTCACGTGTTAATTACTTTTGAATGAACAAAACCTGATTACTGAATCAGTAAAAGCAGATTAACTTATCTGGTCATTAAATTGACATAACGGGCTTATTTTGAAAGTAGCAGATAACCGAATCTGGCAGACAAATATTCCGCTGAGTAAATCCATTTGAGCAGCAGAATACCTGACAATTAAATTATCATAAACAGATGGCTGTTAAATTATCTGATTATTAAATGGATTGATTCACCCCAAAACATGTCACATCAAATTGCACAAGGTGCAAATAAAAAAAAAATAAAAAAAAATGTGGTGGGTCGATGCACACCAAATTGCACAAGGTGCAAGTGAGCACAAATGTGGTGCTTAAATGCACACCCAATTGCACGAGGTGCAAGTGGGCATAAATGTGGTGCTGAAATGCACACCCAATTGCACAAGGTGCAAGTGAGCACAAATGTGATGCTTAAATGCACATCAAAGACTAATTAGACAAAGTGACAGAGAGCACAGTGTTTCAAATATGCCATGGAGCATATTAAGTGCCAAGTACATGAAAATATGCCAAAGTGCATTAAGTGATAAAACGTATAATTACACGAATAATTTTCTGTTCCGTGTCTGTGGGGTAATGACCCAAGACGGGGACATAAATATGGAATATAGGTGTTACATTAACGTTACCTACATAATATAAAGTAACATCTATTTGCAATAGTTATTGTTATTGATATCTTTATGGATTTTAATTAAAACCCAGAACAATAAAAATTTAATTAGAAAATTTAATCGTCTGATAATTTAAATGTTGCTTATTTAATTTACTTAAAAAAACTGACGATCACAAACCAGGCTCCTAAAAATAACTATGTGTAATTTTGAGTGATTCGTTTATTGTGAATAGATGAATAAATTATAATTAGCTAAATAGTCATTCTGCCCACATATCAAGTAAGCACTACATTTCCGGTTATCCATAATGGACGTACTTATGCAAACAGGAACCAACCCACACGATGACAGTTTCAAGATAAAGCGATTTTTGTCTAAAAAGTGTAAACAAAAAGTATGTTAAAGTTTTAACGAAAAGTTTGACTGTAATATAAAACAAATCCATATTTTCTAGAGTTTTTACTGGTAACAGACTCAAAAATCAAAACGTATACTGGTTTTTTTCTTTAAATAGTGGATGGTTCCTTTTAACAAAAAAGGTTGAGTGTGGGTTGGTTCCTTATTACTTTACTAGTAATAATGCAATGGTGCATAGTAACGATAATAAACGTATGTTTTCATTATTTTATTTAAAAGAAAGTAGAGTACAAATGTTAACGTATAAAATACTTTACACAAAAACAGTTCTACATCATCAATTATGCCACTTTAAAGAAGATATACATAAAAAAACATCTGCAGCCAACTTAGTTACTATTCATTAGTTTCTTCTTCCATTTCGAAGTCTGGTTCACCTGAAAAGCCTTCCAGGTCATCCTCAATATGTTCATCAGGGATTAATTTAACGTAGAAATTATGATTGACCTGTGGAATCAGATGCAGAAGGCTTTTCAGGTCTTTTAACTTTGCGTCTGCGATTAGCTTTCCTGATGGCCACAGGGGCTCCATTATATCCTTGGTAATATTAGTCACCCTTCCGCGAAGATTTTTTTGTATGTCCACTTCCTTAAAGTCTTCATCAAAATTAGGCCTCATATATATTTTGTAAATTTCATGTTTTCTCAGCTCTATTTCTTTCGTAGCCAGCCATGATACTTTAGTTCCGTCAGTGTTTTTTTTTCTGTTAGTTATATTTTTCTCCAACTTCAAAGAGGAAAAAAAGTCCTGTTGATTCATTCGATGAACTTTCATGGGATTATTTTTCTTGCAAGTCTTCATTATATCCATGTAATCATCTGGCGTGTATAGTCTCTGATGGTGTTTTAGGGCAGTTTCTATTTTTCCGAAATCTGTGTCATTGGGGAGGAAACTGTGGCCCGATTCAAGAAATTTCATATTGATTTGGTTAAGCGTTGGATGGTCATTTAAAATCGCTTTAAGCATCAATACCAGTTTAATATTTCGATTTTGACCGCCACATGAATCACTCCATAAAATCAGACGTGTTACGCTGCTGTCGAGTCTTTCGAAAATATGTTTCATTAAGCAAGATCCCACTTCTTGTGCACCACGACCAGCTTCTCCTTCCACCCACACATTGCAATGGGCTTCGTTTTTACTTCCAGTGTGTATACCAAGATTGTATACCCAAAGCTGTCTCTTATAAAATACAATGTTTGTAGGTATGCGTGGCAAAGGTAGCGTTTTTTCCAAGTCAAAGGTAATAGTTTCCAGTGAAGGATCGGACTTTGCCAGTTTCATGTCCATTTTCAATTGGGTTTGCAAGCGATTTGCAAGGTCTTGATGTGCTATCCGTTTCAGGTCAATATCAGATTTTTCTTCTTCCGATGCAGTCAGCGTTTGGCTGTGAAAGTAATCACATTTATTACATGTGTCCTTTTTTAAAGGCTTGGTTCGTAAATTAAAATTAGTAAGAAATATTTGGTTCACTTTCGATAATGACAGGATTCTCATTGCAGCTGCCTTAGCTTCCTCTTTATATAACTCGAAGATTTTTGAAACTGTCATGTCAGATCTAAGAAACTTGACCCCATTGCATTGTCCTCGACGGTAGTGAGATATATATGTCGGCAATTTTTTTATCAAGTTTATCACAAACAGCTCGCATTCATGAGAGACTTTATTGCGTCCGCTTTGCAAACCACGTTTATCTACAATGCAATTTTCAGACCGCATTTTGCAAAGTGACGTGTTTATTCTTTTTGACGACGTTTGGAAAGTTTTGAGAAACATATCCTTACAAACTGATATCCCATCCAAGAAGTATTGACGAGAATACTCTTTTTTTTTCGAAACCTTGCTTTTATTTTGAGTTGCAATGTAATGACGCTTTACAGGTTGTTCTTTTACTAATGCGTTCCAGAACATATTCTGTGCATCGTAAGAACCTAATGAATAAAATTTTTCAAAAGCAATCAATCTTTTCTCTGAGGATATATTTTCGTGACATTTTTTGCTGCAACTGCACTGATAATCTATGAATTTCTTAGTGCCGACACATTTTTTTCTAGAATTTACATACGGCAGGTTCATATACTTTCTTTTTTTCCTTTCTTCTCTCAACAACCCACCAAATTTTCGCTTTCTACCTTTTTTTGGTCGTCCACCAAGTAGTGAGTCAGTTTGTGATAGTTCAGTTTCTTTATCAGAAACTGCTTCGGTGCTTGACCTAACAATAAGCGAATTTCCGTTGACAGATGTTGTATCATTTTCTGAAACAGGAACTATTTGACCTTCTTCAGTTTGGTTTTCTTCTGCAGGTGTTGGGCGGATATGTGCACGGCTACTAGCCGGAGCACAGGAGCCAGAAGTAAAACAATCATTGCTTGAGCTGGAACTGTCATTATTATCGTTGTAATCAGGATCTTTGACAGAGTCGTCACTGTATGGAGCTAGAGCGTCATCATCAGCTGTTGAGCTATCAAAATTGTTTTCAACTTCAATGTCGTCCAAACAATTTGCTAAAATACGACACATTTTTTCCGTACCAGGTGACATAAGTGGAAGCGGGGAATAAGGGCTGCCAATACCAGCAACAGTGTTACAAAGCGGGATGTCATGGATGATTGGGACATCATTTAGTGGGGCAGGAGTCAACGGTGAGTATGGAGGCGGGTCAATACTTTTTTCAGCAGAGGTTTCTGTAACTAGATCGTAATCGCTAATCGGAGGCGGCACGGCATTAAGTGGGGCGGGGGTCAGCGGTGAATATGGAGGTGGTTCAATGCTTTTTTCAGCAGTGGTTTCTGTAACTAGATCGTAATCGCTAATCGGAGGCGGCACGGCATTAAGTGGGGCAGGGGTCAGCGGTGAATATGGAGGTGGTTCAATGCTTTTTTCAGCAGTGGTTTCTGTAACTAGATCGTAATCGCTAATCGGAGGCGGCACGGCATTAAGTGGGGCAGGGGTCAGCGGTGAATATGGAGGTGGTTCAATGCTTTTTTCGGCTGCAGATTCATGATCGTTCAACGACGGCAGATATTTTTCGGAAGCAGTGACAGTGCCATTACGGATAGCCGAGAAAACATTAGCTGGAGCTTCCTGTTGTGATGAGTATGCAGGTCGTTCACAAGCAGTGTTATAGTTTTTATAAACTAAGAACTCGGAAGTTGGCACAGCTTTATTAGCAGTTTCCCCAGGCAAATTAGTGATAAGCGATCTAGCAGCTAGCGAGTTAGAACACAAAACAGGTTTTGATGTTGCTTCATGACTCTCTTCCAAAGTTTCTTTCAATTTATCTTCATGCAAGTTGTTATTATAAAATTTCGTGTTATTCATGTTTTCTTCTAAACCCAGGCATGCTAGAATGAAATAAAAGCCCAATGTTAAACACAAAAGGTGTAGTTTAGTAGCATGAGTATAATGTAAGAAAAAAAAATACCTGAACTAATCTGTACTGGACTGCTTGGTCGCGAATAATCACAACTATCTGAAAACAATACAAGTTATTCTAAAATCTTACTGTTACAAAGATTCATTCAAAAATTCACGCAATAATATCATTGTCACTGTCCGAGCTAATTAATATCTACCTAGATGTTCAAAATTTTGAACCTTTAATTTAATACCACAACGCAATACGATTTTTTTCAAAATACATACATTCTGTATTCATGCACCACTGCAATGCCAACGGGGAATTACCTTACAGAAAAAAATTACAAAAAGTTGGTATACCTAACCTTAAAATAACTAAAAGCCATTGTTTACATACCTGAAATGTTGTTGTCTTCGTCGTCTGAACGAACTAGGCAGCTAAGAACCATAGCCCGAGCCCTTGTGCCCAGTTTCTTCATTGTTTTGCAGGATTTTAGCTAATTTATTTAATATAATTGCCGCACACAACCACTATTATTAAAAGTTTTGACACATAGTCGTACTTCTTACAATGTTGCCACGTTAAAAATATTGCTACTGCAAAATATTATTTATTGTTTAGTATAATTTTATTTATTTCGTTAAAACGTCACATTTGCATTATTTAACCGGTATAAAATTGCAGTAAACTAATAAAAGTATCTGAAATAATACACACTTAGGCATTTTTTACCACGCAAACCGGATCCAAAACACATGGTATCTCAAGTTTTATAAATGAAACTATATTAACATAGAACCATGCGACTTGGATCTTTGGTGACAATATGAATTTGACCAATTTTGATTTTGCAAGCGGGAACCAACCCGCATAGTCTCATATGGTATAATAATAAAGATACTTTAACGAGGAACCATGTTAGTTGGGTCTGTTTAGAATAAATATAATAATCATATTTAGCAAATTGTCGGGTTACCATGTGAGATAGATCTTTTTGATTTTTTATAAAGTTATTAATACGTGTGTTGGTAACTTTGTGACCGTAATGTTTTTATAGGTAAATGTCGTCATATCACTATGATATTTACAGGGTCGACAGAAGGTGCATTTTAGAACAGTGCCCTATACTTAACTCAATTTTGGACGGAGTGTGGGTTGGTTCCTGTTTGCATAAGTACGTCCCATTGATTAGTGATAATGCATATACGAATATAATTATTTCTCAACTATTGGACATAAATTACCTATAATTATATACGACGCGACACAGAGATCACATTCGTTGTGCTAGCTGCTGGGTGGTGTAACGCAGTTGAGTTGCCCTGAATATACGTTCGAAGAGTGACAGCGATGACCTCTCGGGTCACAAAGTGAGGTCTTGGAACTACTTGCATTATAAAACTGATATGGTCACTACGTATAGGGTTAAACATAATATTACATATGGTGGTCAACACTTTATAAAAGGAACATTATCAAGTGCAAGTAATACTTGTGATGACTAATTAATTAATAACTTGGTGTTACGTTACATACAAAACATACCTTTCACATTATCAAGGAAGTTATTATGGCATTTACATTAATTTACAATGAGGAAGAGTAGTTCTGTGTTGTATGTACATGTGTTGTCCGAGTAATTGAGGGATTCTATCACAAAGTACGGATGTTAATTCGGAAAGTAGTATAGTATTACAAACTAGTTACGAGATTGGGAAGTAACGGATATATCTGGACTAAGCATCCACGTAAGGTTTCTGAATCAGCGTGTGACTTCACAATGTAGCACTATCCCTAAACATATTATGTATCAAAGTAATTTGATCATGTAGATGATCACGATTTTCATCCAGTTTTGCCGTACTGATGTGGAGCTTTGCAAGTATCTATGTATAAATTAGATGATAGTAAAATTATAAAGTAAGTAGTTACCTACATAGTATGTAGTTCTTGAAGGTGGGCAATTAAATAAAGTATCCTGGTTATGAAGTTCAACATATACTGAAACGAGTGTTCCATTGGTGGGCGGAGCAGTGGCACATATTTGAAAAGAAATGTGCCAAGCATGGACAATAATTAAATAACACTTCCTAACAGATTGTGGATTCCCAAGCGGGAAAAAAGGGAACTGATTTAATGGATACCTGAAGCGTATTTAATGTAACATGAAGATAAAAAAAAATTATACATCGAGAACCCTTTATCAATTTATACCTGTCAGATTGTCCAGTTGCCGCCGGTTAGGGCGAGTTTCCACGTGCTGACGGCATAACACGTCGCCGGCCGCTTGGGGCCGATTGTTGTGCAGAACACGTCTAGTCCACTTGTTTTTGTCCGCACAGGACACAACTTTTACGTGCTTCGGACTTTTTTCAATAAGCCGACGTAAAAGTTTTCTGCACCGGCCACTCGATTTGTGAACATTTTTGGAAGCTTTGGGAGGGTATATTAGGATAATTGTTACTTGACTACTTTAGAAAGAAGGCTAATGATTTTTCGACTACACTCGAGGGCAAATAAACGGAATCACTCTGCACGTTTCGCTTTTCCGCCCAATAACTTTTTAAATTTTCATGCAATCCTAAACAAATTGTTTTCCTTGATATCGGGGTCAATGACCGAAGAAAACCCTTATTTCCTAAGATTGGGCAAAAACGCCTGGAATAATCGTAATACAAAAAATGAAAGACAGACATTATTCTTTATAAAAAAAATTATTTAACAAATTCAATACTTTGTGTTCCCACCCCTAGCCCTTTCTACACATGTTAAACGATTTTTCATCGACCTAATCAATTTCTGCACGTAGCATTGCGGAATCGCCGCCCACTCCTCCTGTAACGCCGTTTTCAGCTCCTCAATGTCGGATGGTGCAGGATCTCGCTTCCGAACAGTCCTCTTCAGGTAGTCCCACATGAATTCGATTAGGTTGAGGTCCGGGCTAAGAGCTGGCCAGTCCATGACGGGGATGTTGCCCCCGTTCAAGAAATTTTTCGTGACCCGAGCGTTATGACAAGGGGCATTGTCTTGCATCAGGAGGAACCCCTCGCCCAAATTCCTAGTGAACCGGACCACATGCACTTCCAGGACTTCGGTGGTGTACCTCAAAGCAGTCAAACCACCGCCCCAGCCCCCACCAGGCACGGAAACGAGCTCCGTCCGTCCGCCGTAGGAAATGCCCGCTCAGAACATGACAGAACCTCCGCCATAGGCGACGGTTTCCCTGAAGCAGCATTGCGTATACCACTCTCCTGGTCTCCGGTAGACACGTCCTCTTCTGTCGCAGCCGTTCAAACACATCCTGGACTCGTCAGAGAAAAGAACGGGGGTCCATTGCTCAATGGTCCAGTTCTTGTGTCGCTGAGCAAATATCAGTCGAGCTTCACGGTGTCTTGGGAGCAGTTTGGGCCCGGTGGCAGGACTTTTTGGAGTCAAGTTCGCTTCCTTGAGTATTCTTCTAACAGTCCATGAGCTGGCAGTCACTCCTTGTACGTCCCGAAGCCGTTGCTGGACTGTAACTCCTGTCAGGTGACGATTTCGGAGAGCGGTAGTAACGATGAATCGATCAACCCTCAATGATGTGCACCTCTGGCGGCCGGTTCCTGGTCTTCGAGCAAAGCTGCCAGTCTCTTGGAACCTCCGATAGACTTTTGAGATGGCAGACTGGCTCAAATTCATCCCGGCAGCAACAACACGTTGGCTATCCCCACGTTCCAGCAAAGTGACGATTTGGGCGGCTTCAGCTTCGGTGATGTCCATTTTTTTCAGGTACTGTTCACTGGGTAATTAGCGGAGATGTGTACTGGTCAACTTCTGATAAGCGACTGATAGCTCTCCCCTCCCCTACACCCTTTTTATACCCTTTAATGGGTGTTCAATCAGTGACCTCAGCAACGCGTAAATTTCGACCAATCGGGAAAAGTTTGTAAACTGAAAAATCCTGAACCGATTTTCGTTATTATTAATTTATTTTAAAGCTAAATGTTCAGGAAATATATTTCTATCATTAGAATGCTGAAAAAAAACTTAAATTTCAAGATACGACGGAAAAACTGGAAAATGCGAAGTGATTCCGTTTATTTGCTCTCGAGGTATATTTGTCTGGTTTTTTTGGCGACACAGATATTGTAAGATTAATCACAATAGTGAGTTAAAGTGGCATAGATTTAGAAAAATATGTAAGGCTGGTAAGAAAAATAAGAAGTTCCGATCGTGGTATTTGATAGACATCTAAGAGGGAACATGTTGCCCGAAGATTGGCCGCTTAGATGTCTCTGTCATTCTCATTTTGAAAAAAAGAGATGTCTAAGTTTGGGCATGTCTCCTTCAGTCAAATATCTTTATTGGGACGAATATTTATTAGCATCAACTACAAGGATTCTCGCGCAATCCCGACTCTTCCGTGATAGGTTTTTGTTACACTTCTGGTCGGTATCCGAAGTGTAACATCCACTATTTAATACTTTCACTGCCAGGAACCTGCCTAAACGAGTGCCTACGCCGTAGTCGCTTTCCGCTACATACGTGGGAAACCACGGGATCGGCTAAGAGTCAGACTTTATGGTCGCCATATGTTTAACCGTTAGAGATACCCTCCGGCACACCGACTGACATTTCGACACCCTCCCTACCAGACTGCAAGAAGCCTCATGGAGACGCACTTTGACACAACCGCAAAATGGGAAATGGAATGGATAGACAACCCTCCCAAAAGCATGGGTGTTACCCGTGTTACAATCAACCCAACAGTGAAACCAACCGTCTTCACATAGCCTAGAAAATAATGGTGCCAGCTGAACAGGTTCAAAGTCTCCAAGGTGCGATTGTGGGGTCAGTAAATACGACGGTAATCCGGCAGACTTGTTCACCCTCGACATTGACGTAATCCTATGAATGACTGATTAATTGCCATACGATTAAATAAATAACCGCTACAGAAATAATATTTCTATTTGATGGTACTTAGACGACGGCAAGATACCAGATGGGATGACACTAGTTCCGTGGAAGATGGGACGGGTGCTAGTGTGGGACGCGACCTGCGTAGATACACTGGCTCCCTCCTATCTCAGCGGTACCACAAATAAGGCCGGTGCGGCGGCAGAGGCTGCCGAGGCGAACAAAAGGCGCAAATATAGGGGCCTCGATACCAACTACAACTTTGTTGCTTTTGGTGTCGAGACCCTTGGTCCGTGGAGCCCAGCCGCACAGGCACTCTACCGTGAATTGGCAAAACGGTTGGTGGACGTCACAGGCTATAGAAGAGCTGGCAGCTTCCTCGCTCAACGCTTAAGCATTGCTATTCAGCTAGAAAATGCTGCCAGCGTCCTCGGTACCTTGAAACAGGGGCCCATTTTAGAATTCGATTAAGTATTAGTTTTATTATTTCTACTTGTATTAGTTTTTAGGCTAGCTTAATTTTATTTTTATAATGTGTTAGGTTGTTCTTTTATATTTTAATATTTCTGAAACTATGAAATAAAAGTATTTTATCTGTTGAATTTAGGCTTTAATATATTAAAGGGTATTTTTAACCCTTAACATGGCAAGACATGAACGAATGTAGCCAGCTATCACTCGAAATGTTTTTTGTGATAGTTATTGGATAAAAATAACTAATAATTTACTTTCAAAACAAAGTTTTAACCGACTTCAATTCAGTACTCCGCCAAGCCACATTAACTTTTCCACATTTTTTTTCCAATTAACCACATGAACTGATTTTCTAGAACAAAAGCGTAGATTTTTAGACTTAGACTTAAAATAATGAGCGCCGAGGACCGCAGGGCGGTGTGGAGGAGCAAGGAGCTTCATGGGCGGTTCTGCAAGGCCCTCTCAGGGCCCGATGTGGATCTGCTCGCGTCGGTGAACTGGCTACGTTTCGGGGTTCTCTTCGGGGAAACCGAAGGTTTTGTCTGTGCAATTGCGGACGAAGTTATCATGACGAACAATTACCGGAGGTATATCCTGAAGGACGGTACGGTCGACATTTGTCGGGCATGCCGCCGTCCCGGAGAGTCACTCAGGCATATTATCTCTGGTTGTGGTCATCTTGCTAACGGCGAGTACTTGCACAGACATAACCTTGTAGCCAGAATTGTTCACCAGCAACTTGCTCTTCTATACGGTCTTGTAGTCTCCGAAGTGCCTTATTATAAGTACACACCTGCGCCAGTTCTCGAAAATGATCGTGCCACGCTCTATTGGGATCGATCTGTCATCACAGACAGGACTATTCTTGCCAATAGGCCTGATATCGTGCTGACAGATCGATCGAAACGCCAGGCAGTGCTCGTCGACATCACCATCCCCCATGACGAGAACCTCGTGAAGGCCGAGAAGGACAAAGCCAGCAAGTACCTAGACCTGGCTCACGAGGTGACCGCCATGTGGAATGTTGATTCGACGATCATTGTCCCGATAGTCGTTTCGGCAAACGGTTTAATAGCGAAGAGTCTCGACCGTCACCTTAAGAGACTCTCGCTAGATGGATGGATCAAGGGTCAGATACAGAAGGCGGTACTCCTGGATACTGCGCGGATAGTCCGGAGGTTCCTGTCTCTGTCGCCCTGACCACCGGTAGCTTAGGCCCTGCCTCGCTGCCGGTGGCACCCTAGGTTAGGTTTTTTATAATGTGTTTTTATTTTGTATGTTTTGTATATTTATTGTACTTTTATATTCATATTGTAAAAAACCTAATCCAAGAATGAAAATAAATGAAGAGAATAAAATACATCCGAATTGAGAACTTCCTCCTTTTTTTGAAGTTGGTTAAAAATGGTACTTACACGAATTTTAACAAAATATATTTTCATGAAATGTTTTTAAAGAAACATTTCAAAGACGAGCACTTTACACTCTAACTGGATAACCTGATCATTTAAAACAAAACAAAAGAAAAGCGGACGACTTTTTTTGTTTTTAACACTTGAGTAAATTCTATTTGAGTGAACTTTTGTAAGGGCTCCTTAACTTTCTGATTACGTTGGCGCGGACATCATCGCAGACATGACAAATCAATAAGTTTCGTTCAAAAATTTAATGTTTGGTACAGTCACCAGCATCAATATTATATCTGATGACAACTCTATTCCTAGAGCTGTAAGAGCGTGTCAGATATTATTGCGGTCTTTGATCCATCATATATTGATGCCGGTGACGGTGTACAAGCTTTTATTGCCAACTGTACTTTTTCTGTATACCGTCACACATAATTATTTGAAATCGTTATGGTTGTTTAAATTTTGCAAATACTGGTAGCATTTGCCGCTAGTCATTTCGTTTTATGCAAGCGATCGGCGCACAGCTCTAGCCGCTCGCTCTTGCCTGTGTACGTCACACGTCACCACACACACCCATGCACGGAGCGCATAGAATACCTAAATAAATAACTCTCATATTATTTTAAAGGACGGGTTTTGTTACTTCTTTACCTTAGCGTCCCCGTCTTATCCGCATCTCTTCTAATACTAGTAGTAGATTGTATGACAAGGGTGTATTATAAGCCATATAACCACGAGATGGTTATTACTTATTACGTAGTTCGAGTGGTAATATGGCTTTTAGACCACGGGACCAATTTTTGACTTTCGAGCGCTCGACTTTTTCACTCGAAAGCTGACAAAAATGATGAAATGCTGTTTTGAAATAGCGAAAAGTAATTAATAAAAAAAAGAGTGGTTTTGACCACTCGTATTCAATTATATTGGTAGAAAGTAAATGCCAGCAATTTTGACACTACAATCGTATTTCCTTTTATATAATTTTCGAGCGCTCGAAAGTCAAAAATCGGCCCCCAGAGTTATACACTCTACTTTTCACTTCGACTGCGTGAAAATTGTAAAAACAAAGATTAACTCAGCATCATCATCATCATATCAGCCGAAAGACGTCCACTGCTGGACATAGGCCTCCCCCAAAGAGTTTCAAAGTGACCGGTCCTGCGCCACCCGCATCCAGCGGACTCCCGCGACCTTTACCAGGTCATCAGTCCACCTTGTGGGAGGCCTACCAACGCAGCGCCTTCCGGTACGTGGTCGCCACTCGAGAACCTTTCCGCCCCAACGGCCATCAGTTCTACGTGAAATGTGCCCCGCCCACTGCCACTTAAGTTTAGAGATTCGGAGGGCTATTACGGTTCCCTTGGTTCTGCTGCGGATAGCCTCATTTCTGATGCGATCACGCACTTTGGACCCGGGAAAGATTAACTATTCATCCACAATCAATAATAAATTCCACGGCGAAAAGATTGTCCAATTTGGCGTCATGATTTTTTTAATAAACTGCTTTGACACAGATACAAAGTATTGACACCAAGAATAAACGCAATCTGAAAGTTATTATATGCGCGTCCAAACGGCATGATTGTGATCTAGGGAATAAAAAACACCTGATGTTTGAAATTAATTATGTTGCCTCATTGGTCGATAGCAATTACAAATGTTTTTTTTAAGGGTTGTGATTAATACGGTGAAGTGTTTTGATTGGTCAAATTAAAACGTTTTAAAATCATAAATATGTATACATATTTTCCCTAGGGGCTAAATGTACTATTTAGCCCCACTTGCTAAGCCTAATATGACACACTTTTCGAGCATGAGAAGTGAAAAATATAAAAAAAGGAAAACTTATACCTTTACTGTCAAAATATTAAGAAAACCGTTGCCTCAACATTGGATTATTTTCTGGCAGGCAAGTTCAAGTCTAGCAGTGTCACCGAATATAAACATCGGTAACAAAATCAATTTAGAGCGCCCATTAATTGTCGGTGACAACAAAGTTTTTAAGTAAGGAGTTTATTCGGCGAGTAAAAGTGATATTAGGAATAGGTAAAGTTCCCAAATCAAAGCGAAGAAGCAAACAGCCGCGTAAGCCAATTAATGGTTGATTTTACCGTGGCCCAAGTATAGAAGAAACAGCGTTTTTTCGTAATATTTAAAATACTGTTTTACACAGGTCTAACGCGCGGTGTTTTTATCGACTTTTGGAGGGTAGTGAAATATTGTAAACCCATATCTCTGTTGACAACTTCCTGGGACGACAGTTGTTCTGCGACCATGAACGGTGCAACCCGTGTCGAAACGTCAGAAATAAAGGTAAATAAATATCGCGTTAGACCCGTGTAAAACAGTATTTGAAATATGTGTACAAAGCGCGAGAGTTTAAAGTGTTGTCTGTAATATTTCTTAAAAATGTGCAAAATTATAACCAACAACTAATTATACCAGTAAATATTTACTAAGCAGAAACGTGCGCTAAAGAATGTGTATAGGTATAGAATATAATATTCAATATGCAAATAGACTTTATTTCATCCCGTTACTCTTCCTGCAGGTCGATCACGGAACGCATTGTACGAACGTCGGGTAGGTCTAAATTTAATGTCACTTTTTATATGGAAAATTGACAGTTAAATTGTACCGACGCGCGTTCGGAACGTTACGTGATTAGGTTTACCCCTCTGGGTTCTTTGTTATATAGTACCGACGGAAAGTAGGTAATATAAGGCTGTCCGCGTCATGATATACCTTGTACCAGATCGGCACTGACAGTATAATGCCTTTCCTGTGTTCGATTGAACCCGCATTAACTTCTTACCGACTGATGTCCGTCTTTTAACGCCTTTGGAAAGAGTTTCAAACAACAACTTTCTAAGAATTATGTACTCGTAAGTGTATTATAGATTTGAGGTTGTGGAAACAAAGGTTAATAATAGAGATAAGCTAGATCAAAATAATGCACCTAGTCAATTGTAGTTTCATTACGAACTTTTAAAAATGAATGCCCTTATTGAACGAGCGAGCGAAGCAAACGAAGTTCTCCGTTTCATTATGTAAAAAAACTCTTTCGTATCCCGCGTTTCGTTAATGTCCCGCTGTCCGGCTGTCCGGCAGTTCTACTCTACAGGTAGCATTTCTCAATCGATTCTCGTGAAATTTTGTGAGTAGGTTCGATAATTATATAGTTATTTAAATCTATTAGCGTAATGTGACATCACGCGGAACTTTAACGGGCTATTATCTTCGTAATTGTATGTTTGATTGACAATTTAAAAATACGTGTTCAATATTTTTTGTTAATCTAACTGACGGACTAAAAATATTTATATATTTTTATCCAGGAAAGTAGGTACCCAAATCGTTTGATTTAGGGCCTTTTCAGCTGCATGGTAATTTGTAATTATTAATTTGATTGACGGCTTGTTGAAGGTTATAATAACCGTTTGTGAAATTGACAGGAATTAATTGATAATAATGGAGGCAACACACTTGTGGATTTTGCACATGTATGAGATTTTGACACGTGTCAGACGTGTGCCTGAACATTATACTGAAGCACTGCGTCTGGGTGGAGTGCTAAAATATTATATTCATTGAATCAGTTGTTTAAGAGATTACCTCCTACATACGAACTTATTTTTCACTGAGCCACTGTAGGCGAGCGTTAAGGCAAGCGACTTTCAATCTGGAAGGCTCTACGACCTTATCTCTAAGCGATATAGTCCTAGAATCACCAAAAATGTATACATGTTTATGATGCTGACGTAGGAATCCGTTATTTTTTTACGGAGTGGAAATGCTCTTACGCGTTCCTCCAGCCGGGAAGCTTTAACACATTCAGTGCCGGGAACCCAATATCGTGTCCCTACGCCGTAGTCGCTTTCCGCTACATACGAGGAAAACCAAGGGATCCGCAACGAGCGTAGCGTGTAGCGATTCGCGGCACTGAATGTGTTTGGGGGTATGTGGAGCTCACACCCTCCAGCCATCTCTATTTAAAGAGAAGGGGGAGGGAGACTACCCAATAAAACCACTCCGGCGTTTCCGTCTCTTTCGTTAATGGGAGCGCCGATGGGATCGCGAACATGTCACCACGACGCCCCCCGATGGGTGGGTTCGAATCCTGGCTTGTACCACTGGGTTTAAAAAAAACTTATGTACAGAATATCATTTGATATGTACATCCCGTACGAATTAACTTGAGACTCGAGCGCGTACTAATGTCGTACGAGCGAGGTCTCAAGTTTACTCGTACGAGTTGTACATTCGCCATCAGATATATCGAAGTGGCCAAAGTGCTCACAAATTCTGAACACGTCTCTTCTGTCGAGGCATCAGAGACGTGTTCAGATATTTGTGAGCACTTTGGCCGCTCCGCTATATCTAATGGCGCCTGTAACAGTGGTTTTTCGGTGAAAATTCCCAATAATCTAGTTTTCCGTCATGGTTGGATGGTCAAATGGCAGTCGCTTTCGTAAAAACTAGTGCCTATGTCAAATCTTGCGACAAGGTTCCAAAGCTGACCCTGGACTCTTTAAGGGCACAACCGGGAATAACGCTAGGAGAATGATGATACAAACTTACTTTTTACCAACAGTACCTCTATATTATTCTATAATATTATGTTATCAGATTTTTATGAACATCGGGCCTTCCTACGTAATATTTGACTGACGATCACATGTCATCTGAAATATCAACTGGCAACAACAAACAGTAGACATACTAAGTATTACCAAACCCTTTTAATAAAATCCCATCCCATATTTCCAAATTCTACAAAGCTATTTAACTTCCTTTCTCCGGTCATGACCGAGCATTTTATTGGCCCGTGATCAAATGCCCAATAAAATGGGGAAAAAAGAAAACTCGGTTGTTACCGGAGCCTTTGGGCTGTGACGCTCTGAGGTGGACTTCCGAGCTTTTGGCAGGTCACATCTCATGTGGAAAAGGGACGATTGTTATTAAGCGGGGATATTTAACTGAACATATTGAATTGAAATTATATTAGTATTTGTTGCGCACTTGTTGTGACGAAATACTATTATAACCTTAGAATAATAACGCATAGAAGGATAGTTTCATACGGTCGACGCGCCAAGCGTGAGGAATAAAATGGATTCATGTAGTTGTGATCAACTCGTATTCACACGCGCCAATACGCAAACAAACGCACCAATTTTGTTCCACCGATCGGCGTACTGGGCCATTTATGGCCGAGTTTTAGTGGCCTCACCGTTGCGCGTGAACTGCGTTTCTATGCATTATTATTCTAAGATTATAACCAACTTCAAAAAATGGGGAGGTTCTCAATTTGTCGGAATCGTTTATTTTTATATATATTCCCCCATTAGTCGAAGACGCCTGGAATGTTATGTATTTCTCTATATAAGTATCTATATCGTCGCCTAGTACCCATAGTACAAGCTTTGCTTAGTTTGGGACTAGGTAGATTTGTGTAAGATTGTCCGGAAAAAAAAATAAAAAAATATATGTTATATATATATATATATATATATATATATATATGTATGTATGTATCGATTTAATCCTCTCATAAATATGTACCGACACCTTAATACGCTCTCATATGAGCGATGGGACATGTATGAGTATGCACCCACATTTTAACACTCGACTGGACCTACGCACGAAGCATTACGTAAGCAACCAGCAAAAAAGATAGTGTTCTAAAAAAAAGTTTTTGTTTGTTCCACGGTCATCAACTTTACTAAGGGTCTGACTATGGGATCCTGGAGAAATCGAGGGAGCTCTTCAAATAAGGCGACAATTTTGTTTTTCAAGTAAACTATTAACCAAATTGAGACCAAGCAACCGACACGAGTGCTACGCCGTAGGTACGTAGCGTGTAGCAACATATTTGCGCCTTGAAGCGGAAATCGCCCTTAGAAGCAGCTCAATGTGGGCCATGGATCTTAAATGGGTTAACCTCGTAAGGCCCAGTGTGCATAAAAAAAACAATAACCGCTTCAATGGTATTATACCTTCTTAAAACAAATAAAGTAGTATTTCTTTTGTTTCGTTGATAATTCAAACAATTTCGATACGATTTTTTGTGTGACTAGATTCGAATTACGCATGGGAGCACAAGACGAACACACATCTTTTTCCAGAATTCAATACACAGCCTCTGAATATTCCAACTTTTTCTATGATTAGATAATGGATATGAATGTTACCGCAAGTTTGTTTGCTGTAAATGAAAAGAAATATCTTTTTTCGACTTGTTAACTCGTGGAATGACCCTTATAAATTGCTAATTCAAATCGGTAAGTACGTAAAAGAAGATTCCAAATACTTAAAAAGTTAGCACCAAAGGCGAGCGCGACATTCCACAGGTTATGCCTGACCCGGGTAGAGTTACCACGCGGAGTTATAAAATATCAATTTCGTTTAAAATAACACGTTTAGCCAAATTTACCCACAGACATTGTAAATACGAAGGTATGAATACAGGTAAAATGTTACGAAAGGGGTTTCTCCGATTTTATTAATAGTTTTTCCTAGATAGCTTTTAAGTTAAAAAAAATGGAGTGATATAGCTGTTTTTGTGACTTAAGTTTTGTTCATTTCTTATGCATGTCACTGCTTTACGACATCCTTACAAAGAAACTAAGTAAAGTGTAGTGTCTCAGGAGGGGCCTCACTTTGCACCTAACAACACCAAACAATCCACCCCACCCACAACCACCCACCACCAATCCACCTAACAATGTCAATTTTATTTATTGAAAATTTATAATGATCTGGGGTCACGGCAGTGCCCCCGCCAAGTCGAGCAAAATAAAGAGGCACGGCCGTACCATCCATTTCTCGAAGCCATTCAGGCCATTTTCAACATCCTATAATTTTGTGCTAGCTAAAGCTAGAACCCTGAATTTTCAGTAACATGTAGGGCATAATAATATGGCTAGCAGACCCACAAGCTCCAAATTTCAAACTTAATTCGTTTTAGCCTATCAATTCATAAAAAACCTAAATATATTGCAATTTCAATTACGACCTCCGTAGCCCAGTGGGTAGTGACTCTGCCTACGAAGCTGGAGGTCCCGGGTTCGAATCCCGGTCAGGGCATTTATTTGTGTGTTTATCACGAATATTTGTTCCTGAGTTATGGATGCTATACAGGGTGGAAAGTTAAAACGGGGCAGTAAGTGCAGCTACTAGATCCCTTGCCGCTACGCAAAAATGGCATGAGGATTCCATTCCTAACTTTTTAAGTGATGACAATCTACATTCACAGATTTTTGAAAAAAAGTACAGTCAGCGAGAAAATCATCACTTTTGACGATTTTTTTTAATGCCATTCGATCCCATCATCAGATCAAAATACTCTTTGGGACCGACTAAGGTTTGACAACTAGAACGCCCAGAAATCAAAGAAAACTTTTTCCATACAGTTAGTATGGGAATCCCCAAAGTGCAAGTTTTTTTAATGCCATTCGATCCCATTCCTATTAAGGATCAAAATACTCTAATGGACCGACTACGGTTTGACTACTAGAACGCCCAGAAATCAAAGAAAACTTTTTCCATACAGTCAGTATGGGAATCCCAAAGTGCAAATAGTCCTTTAGTTAGACGATCATCAAATTGTATGGAGACGGAGATAACTTCCTTTAGATTAAAAATGAGAGAATTCATTCCTCAGTTTTTAATCGCACTTTAGGATTCCCATACTGACTGTATGGAAAAAGTTTTCTTTGATTTCTGGGCGTTCTAGTACTCAAACCTTAGTCGGTCCTTTAGAGTATTTTGATCCTTAATAGGAATGGGATCGAATGGCATAAAAAAAAATTGCACTTTTGGGATTCCCATACTAACTGTATGGAAAAAGTTTTCTTTGATTTCTGGCCGTTCTAGTTGTCAAACCTTAGTCGGTCCCAAAGAGTATTTTGATCCTTAATAATAATGGGATCGAATGGCATTAAAAAAAAATCGTCAAAAGTGATGATTTTCTCGCTGACTGTACTTTTTTTTTTAAATCTGTGAATGTAGATTGTCATCACTTAAAAAGTTAGGAATGAAATCCTAATGCCATTTTTGCGTGGCGGCAAGGGATCTAGTAGCTGCCCTTACTGCCCCGTTTTAACTTTCCACCCTGTATATGTATATAAGTATCCATATGTATTTATCTATTATATATATCATCGCCTAGTACCCACAACACAAGCCTTACTGAGCTTACCGTGGGCCTAGGTTGATTTGTGTAAGATTGTCCCATAATATTTATTTATTTATTATTATTTCAGTCACGTTTCAGAGATATACAAACTGCATAAGTAAGTAATTCTATACAAATACATGCGATTACAGAGTTACTTTTGCAGTTCCTTCCTACACAGCTATACAAACGCTATTTGCGGTTGGTAAATTACCATTTCCATACAAAGTCTACAAAAAGAAATGAGATCCCATAAAAAACATTCCATGTAAAAAATAGTCCAAGTCTCGAAACTCTTCCACAGTAAAAAGTGGTGAGATTATTTCTTAGAGCCAAGTCAGGCAATCTTATTAATCTTTATATTTGCTTGCTAAATAAAATTTTGTGACTTGGCAATCACACATAAGAATAAGAATATTTATTTCCATGCTTAACCATGACTGGTATGCAAAATATACAAGATTACACATTAAAATATTTACAGAACTATAAAATCATTATTTCATGTCAAAGAAGAAAATAAATCATTTAAAGAATAAAAATTATTATTTAGCCATTGGTGCAATTTTTGTTTGAATAATCTAATATTAAATTTCTTAATCTCTATTGGTATTTTATTATAGATCTTAATCGAAAATATTATACAAGTTTTCCTGTACTTTGACTAAGTAGGGTGCTCGTCAGGTAGAAGTCTATCCGGATTTCGACATGTTTGTGGATGACTATCACATGCTTTTTTTTAAATACTTTTATTTTTATGAACAAACATGCATATCTCATAAACATACAAGGCAGGAAGTGGTAATATATTACGCTCTTTAAAAATTGGTCTGCACGATTCATCTGGTCGCATACCATGCATTGCTCTGATTCATTTTTTTTGTGCAACGAACACGCGATTTATATCAGTGCTGTTCCCCCATATTATCAAGCCATAGCGTATTACAGATTCCACATATGCATGATAGCAAGGGAGCGCGGTTTTTATACCATAGTTTTAGGTACCTATGCAAAAATTAGTAAATGCAGTAAAGTTGTGTGATTCCCAAGTTGCAAAATTTTATTTAGCAAGCAAATAAAAATTAATCAGAATGCCTGACTTAGCTGTAAGAAATATCTCACCACTTTTTACTGTGGAAGAGTTTCGAGACATGGCCTATTTTTTACATGGAATTTTTTTTATTGGTATGTTATTACTTATATACAAAAATATGATACACTAATACATATCAATTTATTCCAATTTTCT
Source organism: Epinotia brunnichana (assembly GCA_963854355.1). NCBI lineage: Eukaryota > Metazoa > Arthropoda > Insecta > Lepidoptera > Tortricidae > Epinotia > Epinotia brunnichana. The sequence continues at coordinate 29,799,403 of OY977938.1, read as the reverse complement.
TTTCTTTCTGTTGCGATCACGCAGAGAAACTCCCAACACACACTGGTCAAAGACTCTTGAGACACTGCTGAATTTTGGACGAAAAGCGCGGCGGATTGGGCGGCTATCCGCAGCAGAACCAAGGTAACCGATATAACCCTCCGAATCGCTAAACTTAAGTGGCAGAGGGCGCGGCACATTGCACGTAGAACCGATGGCCGTTTGGGCGGAAAGGTTCTCAAGTGGCAACCACGTACCGGAAGGCACGGCGTTGGTAGGCCCCCCCACAAGGTGGACTGATGACCTGGTAAAGGTCGCGGGAGTCCGCTAGATGCGGGTGGCGCAGTACCGGTCACTTTGGCACTCTTTGGGGGAGGCCTATGTCCAGCAGTAGACGTCTTCCGGCTGATATGATGATGATGATGATATTTCTTTCAAATTCATCTGATCACGATTTACGTAGGTATCATTTTAGTACTTAGGTACGACAAAAACGCGTGCCAAAGGCCATAGGATGTGTCCCACTTAGTTACGGCAATTTATGTCAAAAGCGCAAACCCATTGGCAGTGTGTGGCGTTGAGATTTTCGTGAGATTTTAAGGATCACTCATACTTACGGGAATGCGTGCCACACAGCAATTTGCCTACAATTACCTCCTCTCGCATTGTCAGAGAACTTTTACGATTCAATTTATTTTTGCAGTCGCTTCCTGGCCCCGTAGCATGGGCCTAATCACGCGATAAGTGATAGGATAAGCGCGTCGTCTCGTTCTATCGAACGGCGTCAGCCAGGGACGGATGCTCTATCCTGTCACTTGTCGCGTGATAACGCCATCCATGCTACGGGGCCTGGTTCTGCAAGATATTTGCTCCCTGAGGCACTTACTTGGCGGTTTTTATTATTATTGAGGCTTATTTTCCTGTAGAGATTTAAGTTTTTTTTGTTATCGTGTTGGATGTTAATTTCATTAGTGCTATCACATTTCATTTTAATTGAAATGTGTTATCCACAATTTAATATAATTTATTTTAATATGCCTAATACCTACGTAGTTTAAACATGTTGATTCGTTGTATTTCACGATACTTGTTGCATGTATCGCTAAAGCTAAACTCTTCACAATTAAACTTATAACAATAGTCAGTCTAAATGGTGACGATGGCAACCAATTAGCTCTAAAAATCAGGTTGTTATAATTCTTATGTAGAATTGTCACTTAAATAGCAAAGTACCACAGCATGACGAAAATAATTTTCTTTGTAAAACCTTGAGCTATTCAGGTCGTCTAGGGGTCGACTTTCAACGATTAATATCTGCTCCCTGTGCAAGATAAAATTGCCACATTTGCGCTACAAATTGAAATCTAACTGAATTTAGTTGGAAATGAGCTATCATTACTTATGTCCAAGTCTTCTTGAATGTCGTCTCTGCCCTTCTTATTGCAAACGCAGTACTTGCAAAATGGCGGTTTCGAGATAAACGCGGTAAACATATTCAACAAATCTGTGTGATATAACTTTTGAAGTGTACTGAAAAATAGTAAAAAAAATCAAGCTTTCTATTGACATATTTTTTTCTTTACTTTACCGCCTTATTTATTTGGATAACATGCGCAGTACTGCATTATCATCAACTATCTGGGCTTGTGGGCCTTACAGTATTACTAAGACTTAATGCAGTATTTGTGTTTATTATTGCAAAATCACCTAGCACGTGTTCAATACTGCGTTTCTAGTTCGCAATCACGCCCAATTTTTATGCATGGTACTAGTTAAGTGTTGTTAAGATTTAACTTCTGGCTATTTTAAGTGACGAAGATAAACGAAATAACACAGATCTTAGGTAAGTATTAGAAAAAAATGTTTTTAGTATCGAAATAACTGAACTTAAAAATACCTACTTGAAGTTAATGTAGCCATCTTCCAAAATCTATTGGTCTACGTCGACGCTCTGATTTGCTAGCACGAAACGCGGCACTGTACCGTGCGGCTTCGACGCATGCGAATATTTTTGTTACTCTCGCTACTCGTAAACGCAGCACGAGTAGAATACTGGCGTTTAGTTTTAGCATCGCAAGAGTAGCTCTTTGTTATTCTCGCTACATTCAAATGCAATAATGTCGAATACTGCGTTTGGCTTTAGTTAGTATTCGTTGCAAAAAAGTGTATGCCTAATGAATCTGCAGTAAACGTAGCTAGTACTGCACAAACTTCTAGCACATGCTGAATGCTGTAGATCTTATAAGCAAAAGTAATATTTTATAAAAACGTGTTTATAATTTAAAAAAATATGAAAATAATTTTTTTATGTATAGATTAGGCTCTTGGGATGACATTTTTGCAAAAAAGTGAAAACCCCAAAAATGTCATCAGGGCAGGTCTGTCAACGTGCAACTTTCGTAGCGAATTTTACTTTATTTTTGATCCCGTCAGAGTGGTGCTCTTAGTCGTCCTTCTTATCCTAGTCTTATCCTAGTTGAACCCTGGCAGATCCCGGGTCTGGTTCTTGAGCCTTGTTTTTTTTTATTTTATTGATTAAGACAAAAATAAAATACATGATATAGGTACAAGGCAAACCCTTGAAGAGGTCAGTGTGCCGATGGGGAGTTCTTAACGACTAATCTAATTTACAGATAAATAAAAACGTATGGATTTTGAGTAGTAGGGAGATTAGGCCTTTAAAACATTAAGAAAATAGTGATATTTTTTTTTTTTTTTTTTTTTTTCATTTATTTACTACAAAAATCAATACAAAAAAAAACATTTGTACAGCGGACAAAGCCGTAAAGGTTTATCTGCCGCTGTATTCGCTCTTTAACTAATTAAATATATATTTTTACAGGGGTGCAGTTCTATTTTAGCTAATTTAATATTATAGTTACTTACAATAGTAGGTACTTAGTTAATTACTATTGGCCTTATTCATAATCGTTCAACAAACCTATTTTAGCTAAAGTGTTGTTAAAGTTCGTCTCTCTCACATTGTCTTTGGCATTTGTGTTCGTAATAATGGTACAAAAATATTTTTTATAAACTTAGTAAGCCTTCAAAATTTTATGAATAAAGTATTTTTTTATTTTTATTACACTGTGTTTTTTTTATTTTTTTTACACATGGAATGTTTGTGCAGTTGGCACATCAGCAAGATATAACTCTTTCAAAGTACGTTTACATTTATGTGGGTTATCACTTATGCTTTTGACAATATCGTCGGGTAGTTGATTAAGAATATTTGGTAACAGGTGTTCCCATGTTCGTTTGCCATACACATTTCTACATTTCGGAATGACAAAACGAGGCAAATACACTAGTTGCCTCAGGTGTAACGGTCTAGTTTTTTTTATGAGACTGTGTATTTTATCTATTTCTTCACTAACAATTTCTATTTTGATTTGGTTATATATATTAATAATCTTACAATATTTAAATATCTCCTCTTGACTCAAATGTTTTTTCTTAACGGAATTAGGTATAATTGTTTTTATTAAGCTGGTCTGTAATTTAAATATCTTTTCAATGTAAGTTTTAAAGGTTCTACCGTAGCTACTCAGTCCATATCCAATGACGGATTGCGCTAATGACATGTACATCATTCTAAGTATGTTGTATGGGAGTTTATACTTTAGTATAGAAAGTTTTGCTAGAATTGATCTAAGTTTGTTACACACATGGTTTATATGCGGTCCCCAGTTAAAATGTGTATCTATGATAAGACCGAGGTACATGTGTTTATGAACAATTTCTAATGATTCACAAGTACATTCGCACTTTTTTTCGTTATGGTTATTGTAGTGCAAGCATTGATGACTATGGGCCGTGATAACGGGATCGGGTTATAAGTTTTATAACGTTATAAAACTTATAAATAACGATATCCCTTCGGCAGGCAGCGCAATCTGCACGGATGAACATGTGGCACACAAAGGTTTGTTATGTCAGGTCCGGCTCGTGGATCGCCGCCACTTGGCGTTGGGTCCGGCTTCCGGATACTGCCTCCCGAAGGGTTGTTTCAAATTTGTATAAAAATGTCAGCAAATATATTTATAAAACGTTTTAAAGGCCAGATATGTACAAAATTATGACGACCGCTTTAGCCTAGTTGGTAGTGACCCTGCCTACGAAGCAAGAGGTCCTGGGTTCGAATCCCGGTAAGGGCATTTATTTGTGTGATGAGCACGAATATTTAGTTCCTGAGTCTTGGATGTTTTCTATGTATTTAAGTATTTATTTATCTATATAATATAATTATATAACTATGTTTATCTTCGTGTAGTACCCATAGCACAAGCTTTGCTTAATCCGCAAATATACAAAAAAAAAATAGAGCATATAGGTTAAATTACTACATTTTTCTTATTTTACAACATTTCAATTACAAGTTTCAGTCATTGATATATTATTTTAGGAAGTAAGTATCTAAGAGTGTTTTCGAGCACCAATATACCTAGAATTATATTTAGGAAAACACAATACATCTTTTCTTAACTTTGAGTTTTGTAACATTGTGATATTTTTCAATTAAGACAACTAGTTTCATCTTTTTTTGTACAGGAAGTAGATAACAGTATTTGAATAGTTGTGAGTTACATAATGCTTTTTAATATTTTTCAGTACAATATAGTTTTTATGTGTTCCTTTACCAGTTCTATTTTTTCACAGTTACTCGTAACGGTGCTGTGTTGGTGTAGGCAATTTTGTTGATGGGACTGCAAAAGCTTAGTGTGCTAGTTTGTTGTGCGTACGTTGGCGTAGGCATTAGTTTATGTCCCCTCCGAGGGTGCTCGCCTTGTCGGGGCGAGGGGGCTTAGTAACCGTGGACTGGTCACCCACGGCGAAGCTAAGAGGCACCCAGGGCCGGCCTGTTTGGGCTGCCGGCTGGCCCGAGGAGGGCGCTCCTGGCGGGCTTGCCTAAGCCCGCTTAGGATGCGTTGGGGAGGGACCGCAGAAGAAGTTCTCACGCGCTATCTTCTGCGGCGGAGGTGGGATTGCAGGGGGAGAGGCGTGTTGGTATAACGGTGCGCCACTCTCCCTACCCCCTGCGAACCTGGCAGGGCCGTTCCGCTGAAGCGGCATTGGTGGGACCGCAGAGGAAGAGGAATGCCTGAGTCATGGATGTTTTCTATGTATTTAAGTATTTATTTCTCTATTTAAGTATGTATATCGTCGTCTCGTACCCATAGTACAAGCTTTGCTTAGTTTGGGACTAGGTCGATATGTGTAAGATCGTCCGCAAATATTTATTATTTATTATTAATGCCGGTATTACGGTGCGCCGCTTTCCCTATCCTCTGCGGCCGAGTCGTGGTCGGTGGCGGAACCACAGACCTGATCCGCCACCGGGTGGCGGATTTTCCGCACCCATGATCTCCTCGTAGCGGACTCAGGGGGGTCCGCTACTGAACAGGTGGAGATCGAGAAGGCAGGCGCGCCAAAGCATCTAGCGTGCCTCACGTGGAGGGCCCCCGGGCATCCGCGAAGGAGCCGCTTGTCGGCGGCTGCCGCCGGCGGGGTCGCGGATGTGTGCGCAAGCGTTCCCGTGACCTCGCCACAAGGCGGCGAGGTGGCAAGTGGGGGGTTTTTTAGTGGGTACACCATGGGTCTCATTAGCCCATACGGGAGTCCCACATAACCACTCGGGTCACCCCCTGCACCCGGGTGGTATACGTAACACATTTTCCCCCCTTAAACAAAAAAAGGCATTAGTTTATGTGGAAAGTAACAATTTGAGGAGACACGAGTAGAGTATCATTAACATCATAATAGAATAGAATAATCACTGGCTTTGTGAGGTCATGAATGCTTCGATGAGCGCTCCTAAATATTGCCATTACTAATAGAGCAATAGCATATTTAAAATGACGTTTACGTTTGTGTTGTCACAGTTTTTCTTTACAGAAATATATGTTTGTCTACATCTTGAATGTGTTTTTGCATATTTGATGAAGGGTTGAGATTGGGTACTCATAACATGAAAAAGGGTCTCGTAAAAGTAAAATATTGAGCTCTCTGTGTTTTCTGTATACTGATGATAACAGAGATAGGGAATGGTCGTGCGATCGCATTACTATAAATAGTATATTAGGGTTGAAATAAATGACTATCTATTTGTTTATTCTGACCTTGCTTTTTGATGGCCGTTATGTCGGAAATGATGACAGTTTTACGAAACCTCAATTATATTTAGAACAACCAAAGTGCCCTCTATCACTAGTTCATGGATAAATCATTCATAACGAAACACCATGTATAATGAAAATGTATTAACACCATCATCTGTCAATGGTAATCTTCAAGCCTTCGTACTAATTAACACCTCGACCAACTGAAACAAATGACGGTGAGAACAATGAATGTATATTTATAACCAGTCAGACTGCTTTTGACGTGTGTGTACGAAGCCATTGGAAGTTCGAAATTGCTAAAGTAAATATTGAACACACCCGACGTTTACACGATTACATTACCGCTAACTTCCTCTCATACATACACGCTCGCATATACATACCAATATGTCGACTAACTATCAATCATACACACATACGTAAAACTTCCAAACTCCCTTACCAGATAAGCGCATCTATAATCACTTGAGTGCACCCAAGTTTGTATGTATGAAGTTATGACTTATGAACGATTCAGTCGCCGAGTTCCAGCGGGCTTACAGCTTCGGAGATTTATTGTAGTTTCCTGTAAGTGAGAGAAAACTGGCCAAGTTTGGGAGGAAAGTTACAGATGATAGAGTAATAACCAATGTGGTCGGTAGGGACTGAGTGATCTGTGGGGCGGTGGTTTGCAGAAATCATGTGTAGTGTCGATCTATGTTTAGGCTTTGCCATGAATTTAGCGCTTGAGTGCCCGTCGCCCGGTGCCTGTTATGGCTTAAATAAATACCGTGTCACTGGTGACTGACATGGCAGCAAACGTGTTAAGTACTCTTCACCTAAATACGATATTTCAATTTGGCTGTGGGGATATTTGACACACTTATTCATTGATTTTGATTTGTTTTTGTGTAGGTATTTTAAACATTCCCTTCCTCCCGGGCTGAAGTAACGGTCACATCAAAGCTCGCAAACACGTTGACTGAATATAAATATATATATATATATATCGACGTTGGAAGGGCAAAACCACTGAAGCGACATTTTTTGAATTTTACAGGAGAGAATTTTAAAGTATTTTTTTTTGACAAAAAAATCGTGTTTTTATTTCTTTTTAACTTAGAGCGTTGATAATATGCACGTGTTATTTCAAATTGTAATAGCTATTCAATAAAAATAATGATATTCCCCTAAAAAAGGCGGATTTGAAAATAAATGTAGCTTAAGTGAAAAAGCCCCCAAAAAAATCCCGGAAGAACCATTGAAGCGACACCATCATGCGACAACAGTTATTTTCAACATTTCCGAAGAAACACTTAAGTGCCTTATCTTATGTTATATGTAGGTACCTGGAAGAAACACTTTAGTGACATAACATCGAAAAGGAACGATTTTTAAAAATACTGTATGCGACCATGGTTATGATTGAGTGTACGGTTAAGTGACACATGTTATATTTTACTCAAAAAGTGTGTAGCATAAAGTAACGTTTTTTTTTTTTAATTTGACGCTTATTTTTGTATCACCTTAAGCGACATGAAAGTCATCAGATCGCCGTTAAACCCGGCTCAATCGACGCAGAAAAAAACGCTGATTTCTACGATATATATAACTCTATTTTGACCAAAATTTCACTTCAGTGGTTTTGCCTTTTCACCGTCGATATACATATATATATATAAGTGGAATACTTGTTTTTTTTTTCAATCAAACCAAGTCAAATTAAAATAGCAGTCAAGATGAGCAGTGACTGCTATTTTAATTATTACATACTAGCGACCCGCCCCGGTTTCGCACGGGTTTATGTGTATAATACATGCATGTATGGTTTGTATTATACATATAAACCTTCCCCTTGAATCACTCTATTTATTTAAAAGAACAACATCAAAATACGTTGCGTAGTTTTAAAGATATACGCATACATAGAGACAGACAGACAGACTGACAGCGGGAAGCGACTTTGTTTTATATACTAAATAAATATGTATTGATTTTAAATTTGTAATCACTTGCTACATATATATTATATATCATGGTAACTAAATAAATAACGACGGCTGATTGACAAATTGCAAGCCTAGTTGTATGTAGTGACACCAATTTAGTATAAAATAAATATATCGTCGTCTAGTACCCATAACACAAGCTTTATTGCGCTGACTATGATACTAGGTCGATTTGTGTAAGATTGTCTCCTAATATTAATTAATTTATTAAAATAAATAAAGTATACTCAGGGGTTTCCATACCAGGGTCATTCACGAACTCTCCTCAAATGTTCCAGAACATTTGACTTCCAATTACGCATAGTTATGACGATTATTGAGCACAAGTTGTACCCACGGCTATCACAAGACGGCGCGCGAGCTCTCTCGATTTTTCTCGGACTATCTGCTATTACGATTATTGAGCACAAGTTGTACCCACGGCTATCACAAGACGGCGCGCGAGCTCTCTCGATTTTTCTCGGACTATCTGCTATTACGATTATTGAGCACAAGTTGTACCCACGGCTATCACAAGACGGCGCGCGAGCTCTCTCGATTTTTCTCGGACTATCTGCTATTTCAAAGTCTTCTAATAAGAGAGAAAGGGGTAGTGCGAGAAAAATCGAGAGAGCTCGCGCTCGCTCTTGTAATAGCCGTGCAGTGATGAGGCGAGGTGATGTGAGATAGATCGTGAATTGTACCTTGAACATCGATCGTTGGAGCAGGGATATGAGGAACGACCGGATTACCTAGCCAGCACCTCCATCAATTTGTAAGTATTGTTTTAGTTGCACATGTTCCTATGTTTAAATTTATTTGGTTTTTATATTTATATCTTTGTTAATTAATTAATTGTTTTAGATATCTTCACTACTAAGTTCAGACATAAATAAATGTCAAGTTATTTAAAGTGTTCTCTAATAAATTGAAAATGATAATGTTTGTGGGATAGTGTTAATGGCTTATTTGTTTATTTAATCTTTATTGCACAAAAGAACAACTTAACGTACAAAAGTCGGACTTAATGCCGTTAGCATTCTCTACCAGTCAACCTTTGGGCAAAGCAGACAAAATAACCTATCAATGAAACGAGAACGATATGTTATACAAAATATTTTTTTACAAAAATTCATTATTAACTATATCTGCCCGCGACTCCGTCCGCGTGGAACACGTACAAACTTTCACCCCCCATTTAACCCCTTTAGGGGATGATTTTTGGGACAAAAACTATCCAATGTCCTTCCCCGGGATTCCAATTTTCTTTATACCAATTTCATCTAAATCGATTCCACCGTTTTCACGTGATGCGCAGTCAAATAAACAGACAAACAGACCAAAATTCTAAAAACTGTTGGAACGTGTTCTGTTATCGATTCCAAGTATCCCCAGCCAACTTTTTTTCGAATATCTTCCATGTACAGACTTTTTATTAGGGTTCCGTAGCCAAATGGCAAAAAACGGAACCCTTATAGATTCGTCATGTCCGTCTGTCTGTCTGTCTGTCCGTCCGTATGTCACAGCCACTTTTTTCCGAAACTATAAGAGCTGTACTGTTGAAAATTGGTAAGTAGATGTATTTTGTGAACCGCATTAAGATTTTCACACAAAAAATACTCAGAACTGGAACTCAAAAATTTTTTTTCATCAAACCCATACGTGTGGGGTATCTATGGATAGGTCTTCAAAAATGATATTGAGGTTTCTAATATTATCATTTTTTCTAAACTGAATAGTTTGCGCGAGAGACACTTCCAAAGTGGTAAAATGTGTGTCCCCCCCCCCTGTAACTTCTAAAATAAGAGAATGATAAAACTAAAAAAAATATATGATGTACATTACTATGCATACTTCCATGGAAAATTGGGTTAAACGAGATCTAGTAAGTAGTTTTTTTTAATACGTCATGAATCGTAAACCGCAATTTATTTTACGGAACCCTTCATGTGCGAGTCCGACTCGCACTTGGCCGCTTTTTTATGTATAAATTAAAGGACAGATACCGTAAAATGGAGCTACTTAAGATTGTATTGTATTGTATTATTTATTGGTAAATATTGTCATTTACAATCAAAAAATGTATCACATTACATGTCAATACTATATCATTATTTAATAAGGATAATAAGTGAATAACTATTCAATTAATTCATGCATTAATCATTTATATACATAGGTACCTACTAACATTTAAATAAAGGGCTGTATTAAATTAGGCGCACGACTGAGCCAATATATTGTGGCCATCGAAAAACTCGTCGATGGTATAGCAAGCCATTTCCAGCCTCTTAGTATGCGGACAAATATTGAATCGCTAGAAGCTTGCTTTACTTCGTCGTCCAGTGTATTGTACAGTCTGATCCCGATTACATGCACACACTTCCATAACTCAAGAACCACATTCTATAACTCAAAACCTCTAACGCTAAACGCCAATTCAAATCTAACCTACTTTAAGATCATTTTTAAATAACAGCAATTGTTATAGGTATCCAATAAAGCAAAGAAATGGAAGAGTTTAATACTTGTTCGAAATGTTATTTTGTTCCTATAAATACACATTTGGATTTTGCATAGAACTTGGCACTGATTTAGATCTCCATTCTTTTTGCGGCGAAGCCCACAGCCAAGCATAATTTTTGTATAGAACTTGGCTCTTCTTTTTTACATTTATGTTTTTGGTGGGATAAATAACGTTTCCTTAAACCTAAAAAAGTTTCACACAATGTTGTGGTTAGTGAATTCTGTTGCATTTGTTGATTGTAAATTTTCACGCTTATTAAAATTCAAAACAGGAGACGGACGAATGGCAAATTGAAACTAAAAATGTACATTTTGCAGCCAGAATAATAATGGAACATCTAAATTGAAACTTAAGTTCAGCTACATATACGGTTTATTTTTAATGTTTACACAAAATGTACTGCGTTCTGAATATGAACGTACCTATTGCATTAAAATATATGCAAATTTGAGCAAACTTCTCGTGAATTTTTGGTTCTATAAATGCATATTTATACAATGCAGCTTTTATTTAGGTACTATAAACACACAATCGCATTTTTTTATTGCTAAAATATCGTCATACATAAAATTTTAATAATTTACAAACAAACAGTCAGAACAGACAAAAAAAAGGGGAGGCCTTTGCCAAGTAGTAGGACACAAATGACACAATATACAAGGCTAAAAAAAATAAAAAAAATATTCATTAACGCTAGCGAAGTGTTGCAAAAAATACGAATGTAAAAAAAGATCAAGGCGTCATACATAATTAAAGTAAGAAAACGTTTTTTATTAACTTTGTCCCGATATTATACGATCAGAAGAAAAAATGGATTGGATTTATGTTTTACCACAAAAAGCGATATGAGTACCAAGTTATTTTTATATCAGGCGTATAGGAATAACTTTCTGCCAATCCAATTGACAACATAGTAGATTGGTTAGTAGATCAAACTGAAACTAGATTGCCTTTTAATATTTTTGATGAACAAAAACATAAATATCTACGGCATATATATGTCACCGTTAGATTGTGAACACCGTCAGTTTATAATCTAACTCGCGATATTATAAACTGACGAAAAATTGTGAACTGGCAAAACCGTTCACAATTTAACGCATTATTTTTCGTTAGTTTATAAACTATCAATGTCGAATCGTCAAATTGTGAACTGAGATCAAATCGGCTTGTTATGGATCGTACATAAAGACTAGGTAGGTTAGGTTAGTTAGGTATCTTCAGTTGCCCGAAGGGCAAAGCGCCCAGAAATAGGAGCCCCGCGCAGCGGGGCTCCGTCGACACTGCTAGACGCCAAAATTAATGGAATAAGATTTCTGAATAACAATAAAAACTATCATGTTCTGACGTTAGTGGAAACTGATGCAAGTGGAATAATTCATTCAACCAAACAGCGTACAGGTAGCGTTCCAAATCAGGCAAATTTGATTCAGTTCACAATATTCCGTCAGTTTACAATATAACGGATAAGATTATAAACTGACGGTTTTCACAATCTAACGGTGACATATGTCAATATATATATATAGCTGACAGGCCACTTCTGCATTTGGCCACATTTGGCAGCCGTAGCGGATCAGGGCTGTCAATATTACGTGCTGAGGCCTCCACACATCGAACGCGGGTCGTGCGCAGCGCGTTCGGACCGCGTTCGTTGTGTGGTTGAAGTGTAGTTTCAATGCTTTACAAGCCTACAACGAAGAATACGCCATACGATTAAATAAAATGCTTAACAGCTCGCGGGGGCCCGCGCTCTACCCGCGTTCGCGCCGCAACCGCAACCAATGTGTTGAGGCCTTTATGTGCCTCACCCCACCCGCCACGCCTAGCGTAATTCGACCTCTACCTACGCTTAGTTACTACGAATCGCGGCGTCAAGACATATGTGTGGGTGAACGTTGAGGTGAGGTTAAAACAAGTTACCGAATAGCGGGGCAGCAAGCAGTTAGTGTGAAATGTCACTCAAGTCGCTTTTACGTGTGCCGGTAATTATTCCTAATTCAAAAATAGGGGTGTTATAAGTTTGTCGTGTCTGTGTATCTGTCTGTCTGTGTGTCTGTCTGTGGCATCGTTGCTCCTAAACGAATGGACCGATTTGAATGCAATTTTTTTTATCCGAAAGCTGACGTGTTCGAGATGGTTCTTAGCTACGTTTCAACAAAATTTGCCGTTTTTGAGACATTAAACTTTGAAATTAAAATATTGGGGGTTTTTCATCTTATCTTAATTGTTAATTATTTATTTATTTATGTTTTAATCTAACTACAAATTTGCATTTAAAACAAAAACCCTGCAAAACTGTTTGATACAGTTTGTCTGCAGGAAGACTTTTAAAACAAAAACAATTTACATTACAAGTACTTACTTAGTTCGACACTTTACTATCACTACATAGTAGGTAAAACAAAGTCGCTTCCCGCTGTCTGTCTGTCCCTATGTAGGTATGCTTAGATATTTAAAACTACGCAACGGATTTTGATGCGGTTTTTTAAATAGGTCGAGTGATTCAAGTTTATAAGTATAATACAATGATGTAATATAAAAATAGGTAGATATGTTGTGTATACGAAATTCCGTGCTTATAAATGGCCACCAAATTCTGACAGCATTTGTCTCCATTGAAGACGCAAAACTATGGCAAGCTGTGTGACTTGACCAAGTTTTAGTGTGCCACTTTTGGACTGCTTATAACATTTATCTACGTATATTTTATATTACATCATTGATTATACATATAAACCCGAGCGAAGCCGGGGCGTGTCGCTAGTATACTTATAATATAAGTCTAAGGTAGTGTGATGTATCAACTAAATAATAAAAATAAATTATTTTAAAAATTCGTAAAATTTTCTTTTAAAAACGGGTTATGCTCCTGCTTAGTTGTCGGTATACTATCAGTTATTTTGCGCAGCATTAAGGACCGTTTTCTAAGAAAAACAACGGCGTTTTTGCGCGGCCGAGCCACACCCAAGCCCGGCCGAGCCACGGCCGAGGCTCGGAAGCGACTCGGTGTCGGCACGGCCCGGCCGTGATTCGACCGGGCTTGGGTATGGCTCTACCGCGCACAAAACGCCGTCGTTTTTCTTAGAAAATCGCCCGGGCTGGACACGGCCCGTTCTAGCGTGATTCATCCTATAGGTGACTTCATGATTTCTAATATTAGTATGGATTTGTGTGCCTTTACATATTTCATGTAAAATTATAAGAATGAAACCTGGCTTGCGTCCTCGCCAATATATCATTTCCGTATAATTGACCGTGTGATAAAAAGACATTACCTACATCCTGGCAACATTAAATATTACTCCATCCTCCAGCATGCACCACGCATTTGAATCGATATGAATAATCGCTCAGCAGCTTGCTGCGATGCAACGAGACGTGAATTGCATTAAGGGATTATTTATTCAGCAGCATATAAACCCCAGAGGTTTCCGCTGGTGTAAAAAATGTATACTTAAATGTACTACTACTCTAAATATATTGGTCTATAAATAAAAAAAAAAAAAAGCGGTCAAGTGCGAGTCGGACTCGCACATGAAGGGTTCCGTTAAATAAATTGCAGTTTACGATTTATGACGTATTAAAAAAAACTACTTACCAGATCTCGTTCAAACCAATTTTTGGTGGAAGTTTGCATGGTAATGTACATCATATATTTTTTTGAGTTTTATCATTCTCTTATTTTAGAAGTTACAGGGGGGGGGGACACACATTTTACCACTTTGGAAGTGTCTCTGGCGCAAACTATTCAGTTTAGAAAAAAAATGATCTTTAAAACCTTAATATCATTTTTGAAGACCTATCCAATGATACCCCCACACGTATGAGATTGATGAAAAAAAAATTTTTGAGTTTCAGTTTTGTGTATGGGGACCCCTAAAACTTAATGTTTTTTTTTCGAGTTTTGTGTAATAATCTTAATGCGGTTCACAAAATACATCTACATACCAAGTTTCAATAGTATAGCTCTTATGGTTTCGGAAAAAAATGGCTGTGACATACGGACGGACAGACAGACAGACAGACGGACGGACATGACGAATCTATAAGGGTTCCGTTTTTTGCCATTTGGCTACGGAACCCTAAAAACGAATCTCGTGAGTTATATTATAAAATAAGAATACTTCGACTTCGACTTACGACTTAGAAAACCGACTCGATTTTATTTTTTTAAACAAACTACGACTCAGAAATTCCCCTGCACGCTCGACCAAACGTACCTAGTTCGGCTTTCATTATAGAGTAGAAGTAGGTCTCTGAAAAACTTCTGTCGCTATTTTTTGGGAAGAGATCGTCATTCTGCACTTTATTCGGTCAGTTTCCTAGTGTCCTATAATTTTATTCCATTGAGTGACAAAACGCATGGGATTTTCGGAACTCAACGAATTTTGAATACACAATTTTAGGGTAAAACTCTAATACTTTATATTGCGCACCTCAAATCATGAATCAAAAACAGGACATCAAAAAATAAAAAAAGTAGAGGTTAACAACAGGTAGTCTTATCGCTAAAGAGCGGTTTCTTCCATACAACCTTTGGGTAGCGGAGAAATTACATGTTAGAGTATTGCACATTGTTGGCAACATATAAAAGTATAGTTTGTCTATTATTCAAATTATTCCAACTTTGAATGTTGTTTGCAGCTTAGCAATGATCTCTTCCTTATTAACACGCAACGCTGTAACATGTACCTGAAGTTGATAATATAAATTACTAGCGACCCGCCCCAGCTTCGCACGGGTTAATATGTATAATACATGCATGCATGGTTTGTATTATACATATAAACATTCCTCTTGAATCACTCTATCTATTAGAAAAAACCGCATCAAGATCCGTTGCGTAGTTTTAAAGATCTAAGCATACATAGGGACAGACAGACAGACAGACAGACAGCGGGAAGCGACTTTGTTTTATACTATGTATTGATATCATATTTGGAGTTTCCTTCACTTGATCCTCGTGCCTCCTAGCAGTCCAAGATTCCGCCACACATGATCATGGTCTTCCAACTTCTGTCAAGAAATAAAAATATTCAAGAAATTAATATCTTCCCATTTACTTGCAGCCATTGTATTTATAATTCTTAAAATCTAACCATAACACGAGATTTGTATCACAAACGATAAAAACGTCAAAAGCATGCTTATTTTATGAGGAAACTTCTGAAGAACCCTGAGCTTTTGCTCAGAGTTGGTGCTTAATTGCTATTTGACATCCCCAACAAGTATATGGTCCGACTCTTAGGCTACTTCAGTATTCGGTGGTTCGGAATCGGTACGGTGTGCCCCCCTATTCTGTAACTTGTTTTAAGCTCACCTCAACGCTCACCCACAAATATACCTTGACACCGCGATACGTAGTAATTAAATAAGCGTAGGTAGAGGTCCTAGTTTCGTAACGGGTGACCGGCGGGGTGAGCCGCATTAACGCGTAGCGATTAAAAGCCCTGTAGAGTCATGCAGTACAAGCGTGCGCAGTGGGTAACCGTGCGCAATCGCATTATGTCCTAAACCAAATAAATTAAAGGAACGCACACCCCTCCCCTCAGTGCCCTAAGGCGGAATCAGACGGTTCACTCGGATGAATGTTCCCTCGGGTGATTGATTCTTTTTTCTTTAACTCAATGTTCACACAACTCAGGTAAAATGATATATAAATGAACATTCACTATTCTTATTCATCAATATGTCATCGAATGAAGTCGTGCGACTTGGAATAAGCGTAATTTGTGATCATTTAATCAAGATTTTGACACAAAAAAAACGAAAAAATCGTCGACGATGGTGGGTGCGACCATGGATTGCGAGATGAAATTATAAGGGACTTCATAGAATTCGCCCGTATAGTTCTATCTTTATATTCGTCTAATTTGTGGTTCCATAGGCGCTGATAGTTCTTGAAATTCTCCAAAAATAGCAGCGTAGTTTGATCATTCCATTTAAAAAACATTTTGAGGAGTGCTCCACGTGACATCCGTCCGCTACACAACTGTCAAACAAAATGACTGACTCCGAGTGAACGTTCTTTCCGTGTTTAGACCGTTCATTTTCGGTCATTCAGAGTGCGAGTGAAAGATGCCGAATGAAAATATCTAACATTGTTGGATCGGTTCACTAGTGAATTCATTCGGCACTTTTGGTTCACTTCATGATCAGACGTGTCACTTCGGGTGAAAGGTGAGGAATGAAACACAAAAATGAACGAAAAATGAACCGTCTGATTCCGCCTTACGGACGCCGTTACTGATGCTCGTGCGCCGCCGGCCAAGGACGCGCCATTTCGTGTACAGAGGTACGTAAAGTTTGTGTCTGATTTTTTTGCGATATTTTGTGATTTTCAAAGTTAATTCTTTTGTATAAACATTTAAATTATTGCACATTTGTAAATATCTAAATATATGTTATTTAATGAAGTTTTTGTGTGTTTATGTGTTGCCCCGGTGTGATGTCGTAATCATGGCTTATTAAGCAAGTTTGCGTCTTGATACCTTGGGTCAAGTATGCGCATTTGCTCGTCGTACAGGTATGCGCATGCGTACAGTTACCCACATGTAATAGCTTAGCTTGAATTGTGTTTTTTTTCCAGGAGCTTTAATCTATTGCGCCTGCCATAAAAGATGCCCCGAAACTATAAAAGAAACCATCCCGATACATGCAACATGACTGCGCAACAATTTGAAGCCTACCTTAAGACTTAAAAGAGTAAGACTGCTAAAGATAAGACTGAAAGAGTGCAAAAAATCTACTTCAAATAAGGAGCCAGTAGACAAAAACGATAACTATTGCCCCTTTTGTAATGGCAAATATGAAGATCCACCTACAGAAGACTAGATTAAGTGTAGCCTTTGCAATAGCTGGTGGCACGAACAGTGCACCAGCTTCGAGCGGAGTAATTTCATTTGTGATAAATGCACTGAGTAATTATTTTAAGCAAGAATTGTTTTACAAGCTTAATATTAACTTGACCTTTTCGTATGTATGTAAATAAATAAGTAGTAAACTGTAATTTTGCAGTAGGTATTTACTTATTTACGAAGATTTATTGAGATACCTATGCTTTATAACACACTTAAAAGAATAAAAGCCTTAAAGTCCGCCATTGGTACTTTATCTTGTATTGTGCAATAAAGTTTAAATATAAATAAATAAGTATAATAAGTATGTAAGTTGTCCGTCAAAATTTGCAATCCATTTTTCAGTCATTTGCCGTAATTCGATTGAGCTGAAATTTAAGGTACTAGTATAGTTTGGATGTCAATTCAATATTATGGTACCATCGAGCTGATCTGATGATGGCGACAGAAGGTGGCCATGGGAATTCAGCACTTAACCGACGTAACCCCGTTGAGTTTGGGCTCGTTAGAATCGTCTCAATAAGTAGTTGATGATGGTATACAGTCGGCAATAAAAACTTGTACCAAAAATGATTTTTTTGACAAAAACTTATTTATGAATAAGACTGCTAAATGTCTACGTTGATTTTTATGGTTCCGTACTCAAAGAGTAAAACGGGACCCTATTACTAAGACTCCGCTGTCCGTCCCTCCGTCCGTCCGTCTGTCTGTCACCAGACTGTATCTCACTGATACCGTGATAGTTCCAGCTGAAATTTTCACAAATGATGTATTTCTGTTGCCACTATAACAACAAATACTAAAAACACAAAGTAAAATAGTTTTTTATAGATATTGGTACGGAACCCTTCGTGCGCGAGTCTGACTCGCACTTGGCCGGTTTTTTTCTTTTAGATAAGTCTATGACTGTAAACGTTACTGCAACCGTTTATTGATCGAAGGAGTAAGTGATTTTTTATTACGTACGTACGTTACGTAAGATAGAAATATTATGTTGATTGTTTAGCAAATCTCTATTAACGTTAATGACATACTTAATTAGATTTGCTCCAACACAAAAGACAAAAGGAATGTTTAAATTTATTAAAAATTGTATTTATTACAATTGTGATTGATTGTGCTGTGATTTATTATAGTTGCGTATGCTTACCCGCACTGATGCGCACTTCTACCTCTATATTCGGGTAAGTGTCCGCATTTTGAAAGCGCTAGAAATTTGTCAATTGCCAGAAATGAGTGCCATGTAGGAGGTCAGTTGTTTGAGTTAATTATAGATTAATAAACGCTTTGACAAATCAACAAGTGTTGTTTGATTATATTGGTAATTTTAGATGTTACAACGGTTCAAACCTTAAGTGCGTACACTTGGAACACATGACTCTAAGCTGGGCTGTCATTCGCCCCCGCCGGTCACCCGTTACGAAACTAGACCTCTACTTTCGCTTAATTACTACGCATCGCGGTGTCAAGGTATAATTGTGTATGAGCATTGAGGTGAGCTTAAAACAAGTTACTGAATAGGGGGGGCTGGTAGCTGTATGTGTCAAGTGTTAGTACTGCGCTCCTACATTTTATTGAGTACCTACTGCGTGCGGTAGGAAATATAATACTATTGCGCAAATTTGACACTGACAGTGACCAATAAGTAAGTGAGTCTAAGCGACATCAGTGAGCTCGGTAAAGAACAAAATACAGCATGCCGATTCCACCCTACCAAATGCAGAAGTGTGGAAGTACGGAAACAGGAGTTTACAACTATAATATACCTAATGCAAAGCTTGTCTGCTACGCAGACGATACAGTAGTGGTCGTAAATGGGAAAACGTGGGATGAAACCTATAATCGGGCTGAGAGTGTGCTGGCTGGCGTGGCTTCATGGCTGAGCAGCAATTTGCTGACACTAAATGTTAGTAAGACTAACTTCATAGCTTTCTCAAAGACAGCAGTTTCTTCCCCGCCTGAGAATAAGACTATTAAATTTCACTCTTGTGCGCATTACACTTCGGCATCATCTGTCTGTCACGTACATGGCTGTGCCTGTCAAGAAATTGAAAGGTGCCACTATGTAAAGTACTTAGGGCTCCTCATCGATCAACATCTTTCCTTTAAACAACATTTGGCTCTGCTTGCGTCTAGGGTAAGAAAACTTATTTATGTGGTGAAACGACTTCGGGACTGCGCTTCCCCTGTAGTACTTCGTTTGGTATATCATGCTTTATGTCAATCCATACTACAGTACGGTGTCGCAATCTGGGGTAGTGCAGCCAAATGCCACATCCTTCAGGTGGAGCGTGCTCAGAGAGCTGTATTGAAGGTGATGCTGAGGAAACCATTTCGTTATCCCACGGATACACTTTACCGAGAATGTGGGTTTCTTAGAGTGCGCCAGCTTTATATCATGAAAGCGGTCTCGCGGACTCACAGTTGTTTACTCAATTCTGCGCTCTATGAGGAAATCTTAAGAAGACGCATATATAAGGCGCCCTTGCCACCGCTCATATCAGCTTCGGCTCGTAAATCTCCAGCTTTTTCACATCCCTACGTATATAATAACATCTGCAAGTACCAGAACATTAAACAGCTTTCCACTCCTGAAGCTAGACGTATCGTAAAGAAATGGTTACTAACATTGTCATATGCTGAAACCGAGAGACTGGTTAGAATACCGCATACAAACTAAACCCTATAAAGCTGTTGTGGAATTTCCATCATCAACTCACACCCAAGCACACACACATACACACACACACCCACCCCCACCCCACACACACACACACACACACACACACACACACACACACACACACACACACACACACACACACACACACACACACACACACACACACACACACACACACACACACACACACACACACACACACACACACACACACACATATATGCAAACACACTCGCATGTCAATAGAATTTAGTTTATATACCAACTCGACTAGTATTATCTAAACTATATAACTAAGTAACTACATTTCCTTAACACTCCTGTAAATCTTGTTTTTTTCGCACTCGCAGACTGCCAAGATACAGGCTTAAGCCTAGTTTGGAGTCTGATGGATATACCCCATAATATCATGTAACAAGTGTTTTTGTGAAATAAATCATTTATTTATTATTATTTATTATTATAATATTAACGCCTTCTTCAACAATAGCCTACTTCACAAAACGCTGCTCTTATAACTTTGTAGTCGAGTCGTGAGATACAATTAGATTCCAACTTTGATAAGAAACTCAGGTTATTCTGATGAACTGCAAAAGTGCATATATATATTGTGCATAGATTTTATCACGATTATCCTTGTGTGCTATGAGTCGTTTCTTACCTATATCATTTTGTTCGCTTAGCCTTAAGCATGGAGCTATGATTACTCAGGACAAGCCATGGTAATAATAATACCACGATCGCGCGAGAAGGTAATATACAAATGTACCAAGGCGCACGCCACCGCACACGCCACCGTTACGTACCTAGGCCCTGCAGATACGGTTGGCCACCACCCTTTGTGGCCTCCTAAGCAGGGCCTTATTTGCCGCATTGAACCGGTCCGCCCAAATCGGGGCCCCGTAAAGGCCCATGCTCCGGGCGATCCCGGCATACAGGCGACGGCACGCAACGGAGGGTCCCCCTACATTGGGCAGCAGCCGACCCAAAGCTGACGCCGTTGCCACTATTGGGGGAGCAAGCTGGCGGAAATGCTCCCCGAAATCCCACTTGTGGTCCAGAATGAGCCCCAGGTATTTTATATGAGGCTTCACCTGGACCGTCTCCCCGCTCACTCTAATTGTGGCGCCAGCAGGCGGCCGCCAGGCCCTCCCCCCGAAGATTGTTCCCTCTGTTATCGGGAGGGACACCCTCAGGCCCAGCAGCCGGATGTGGGTCACCATATGCCCCGCGGCAACCTCTGCCCGTCGCAGAGCCTCCCATATACAATGACCGGTCCTGCGCCACTCGCATTTAGTGGACTCATGCACCCTTAAAATAATATAATATATATATATATATATATTTCAGGCATCTAAGGCCCATAATAATAACAAATACCTTAAAGACGAACATACATACAATACAATTATACAATTAAAAACTAATTATTTAGGCGACATAACAGCGTCGGGGCCACGCTGTTATGTCGCCTAAATAATTAGTTTTTAATTGTATAATTGTATTGTATGTATGTTGTGTCGTCAAGTCCGATGTAGAATTCGGTATGTTGCCCTGGAACCGCCGAAACACGACACCCTTCGACCAGAAGTCAGCACACGCGATGGTCTTCTGCAGGCGGCCGTGGCACGCGCACAACAAACGGCACGTGCACGTAGTGGCGCGAACGCATCTGGAAAACCCTCAGTGAGTAGCCAGTCTTCTGGTGAATATACCCCACCATGTCATCAGCCGTGGTGGAGTAATGCAGGCGCGACACGTACAGCGCCTTACTCGGTGTGGCAACCCGCAGACCAGAACCGACCGGCTCTGCTGTACCACACTGACTCTTACGTGGCTTGCGCTTTCTTGACACCAACGTGAAACCCTCCTTATGCAGATTGGTGCAAGGGGCCTTCTCATTTAGAGCCTACCCACCTTACCTTACTTACCTTATGGTGGGTCTACCCACGTGGTGCCTTCAGGTTTATTGCAGTATCATCGAGATATTGGAAAATGGAACTAATACTAAACTAAGTCGATTGTGGAGCCGACCGCAACGCAATACAACAGAATTATAACGGCGTTTACACAATTGCTGCCTGTTTTCCCGGAAAAATGTATTCCCTCGGGAAATTCTAGGAATTGAGGGGTTCAGCCGATATACATAAAGTATCAAGATTATGCTGACAAATATAAAACCACAAATACAGGGAGGTGAAAAAAACGTACTTTATTGAGTACGTTTTTTTAATTGAATCGATAGTATAACGAAACCAACTACTATTTTTATATTATTCAATTAAATCATTTGCATGCTCAAGATTGAATACAATGCATTTATAGGCGTGTCTATAAAATATCCTTGTTGGGGACGTACATAAGTGAAATACTTCAGTTACTTTTTTATGTCCAGTGACAAACGACATAAATACCTTTCATTAGGCTTTCTTAGGCCTTCAAAAATAGCAAATTTGACGAAAACGAATATCAATATATGTGTCAAAAGCTACTCCTGGCACCAATTTGATATAAAAACAAGCCTTGTTTATAGTTTTCAACACACGAATAACTTTTTCTGTAAAAAAATATGAAATTCATAACGTTAAATAACATTTAACTCCATAAAACATTACAATTTGAAAGAAAAAGGCTAAGTTATGTTACAATCTACCCAGACATTATGTATACGATGTTGAACGAGTAATACAATTATCTGCCATAGAGCTCTCACAAACAACAAAGTAAATGTAGTTATTACCGCCTTGGTTTTATGGCTTAAGCACAAATGAGTACTAAATTGTATAGAAAATGAAGACAAAGTCACATAGGCGGGACTTGAAACCGGATCCTATTAATCTGGCAGTGTTTTAATTATAATTTTATTTGGATAAAGTTTATAGATGATGTGTGAATATGTTATCTGAATTTAGGTCGCAACCAATGGAGTAGATGAAATGAAATTTTGGGTACCTATTCATGTACTTAGTTGATACTGTTTACTACTTGTGGCTCTGTGGCTCTGTGAGCTTTAGAAATCGCGAGCCAGTATTTAAAAAAAAAATTACATTTTGAAAAACTTAATCCACACAAAAAGTCTATATAATAGGGGTGTAGACTAAGATATTTTTACGATGCCATTCGTACCAGTTTTTGGAGAGGTACCTTACCCAAAAAATTTAGGCAAAGATTGACCTCGCCGGTGGCTTCCCAAAACACTTCATACTGACTTAAAAGTATGACGTCACACGTTCCGCTATTAGTACTAATACTTAGGTTTATGGAAATTCAAGTGAATTGATGTTTAGGTCGTGAAATACTGCGTTTGGGTACATAGTTGTTATACAATTTTGTTTCTTTAGAAGCGTAAGGATTCTATTGGTAGTTTTAAATTTACTCTTTGACAATAAAAAAATGCATATTTTTTCTACTTTCAAGGTCCATTATCATTTCATGATTGTAATTATATTTTGAAATTTATACTTCTCTACAATAATTGGTGATTTACTATCCATTAACATGAGAATACACCCCTATTATCCTTTCATTGAACCAGATCATAAAATTTAATGACAATCGGTTGAGAAATGCGACCTTTAGAGGAGAACAGCCGGACAGACGCCGAACATACGAAATATTTTTTGCCCAAGCTGAAACAGAGAAGTTAGTTGGCTTAGCTCGCTCGTTCTTTAAGTGTTGTATTTAGCACAGTCGCTCTTTTGTAGGTACGTCTGTCTTTCATACGCCTTATGGACAGGTGACAAATAGGTACATAACTGGCTTTAATTAAATCGTTAAACAATTTACGTGCCAACACTTTCAAATGCCTTTTAATACTTTGGCGGTAAGCAGATTGATTGAATTTCTTTGGACCAAAAAAGGCTTTTTTCGCTAGAAATACAAAAATCTACTTGTAAGCAGCTAAGGTCGATTTACTTAATACTAAAGTGTACCTTTGCAAGTATAGGTATATAACAGGGTACATACGCACACATAAATGATTTTCAGAAGCGTCATAAAAATCGTGGCTGGCGTGTCAGCCTAAGTAAGTAATCTTTTAGCAGAATACCTGGAGCATTTTCTCGACATGAAAGTCACGCGTACTTTACGTATTGCTGGTAAGGTTTGACCAGGCGTTAAAACTATCACCATTCACTGCCAACTTTGTGTTCAGAGGGGTAAATAACGTAGGTAACATTTCGAACGCGCATGAAGTCAATTCAACTGTCATTTTTCCATTTACAAATTGACATTTCGATCTACCTACCGTACGTACAACGCGTTACGTGATCGACCTGCTGAACTTAAAGTCAGACAAAATTACAAAGGCGAATATAAACTTTAAACAATATTTACGCCAGATATGCTCAAATTGTGATATTTGCGTTTCCATTTACTTTCGACCGAATATCATGTGATTGTGTAACCATTTAGTAGTTTGTT
Source organism: Epinotia brunnichana (assembly GCA_963854355.1). Classification (NCBI taxonomy): domain Eukaryota; kingdom Metazoa; phylum Arthropoda; class Insecta; order Lepidoptera; family Tortricidae; genus Epinotia; species Epinotia brunnichana. The sequence goes on along the minus strand of OY977938.1, from coordinate 29,774,843 downwards.
TATTTAGTTTTTAATTAGAAATTTAGGTATCGCCTTGACAACTGAATTATATTTTCACTTCCACGCGAGACTTAATCAAAGAAAGGGCCAAACAAATCCATTTCACGACGTTTAGTCAAATGGACCCCATGTTTCATTTTGTTTGAATGAATGACTGTGTGACAAAGGCTTAAATGTATTACGGTTCACCTTCTTAGAACCCAGACAATAATTTAGACATTGTGGTTGTGAATCACTTATTTAGCATAACAAATACATTATGGCGCTTGTATGCTAGTGAGTCAGCGTGAGTCACAGAGGTAATAAAGATAAGCCTTAACTAAAAATGTATGTAAATAATGAATTTTTCATAATACCTACTCCAAGTAAAAAAGAAGTCATATTCAACTTGTCATTAAAACTTCTCGGAAATAATGAAAAACAAAGCAAACTCTGTTCGCAAGAAAACTCGTAATTGCCGACTTGCTCTCTCCAAGTGTTTTCATTTAGATATAAAATGTATTGTTGTTTACAGATACACAATATACCTACTTTGGAGAAAACAGTTCATAAAAATAAGTATTTTGATATAAATGTATCACAGCTCCAGAAAGTTTGAGTAGATTCATTAAGGCGAAAATGCAAATGGTATGGGAGAAATTTAATAGCACTTATATGTATAGATATGTGCACTGCAGTACTGCTGAAATGTCGACCGTACAACCTGCTTTCGAGTGAACTCTTTTATAAGGCGTTGTTACACGAGGTCTGTGTTTATTAAAAAAAAAAAACTGTTTATTTAATAAAAAATACTTTTTTCTACATTAAACATTATACTTATTTCCTACAATCTTTTACTTTTAAGATTTTGAGAGTTATAAGGTGTTGGGAGAAGCCCCCGTTTACAAGTGATATTAAACTATTACAATTATGTTTTATTTATACATACTTATCAATTTATTTTATGTTGCTTTGTTTTATTTTATTTTTTTCGGTGCTTACAGTAATTCATTTTTTTGTAAGTGCTTTCTTAACTATATTTTGGGCTCTAATTGGATTTTCTAATATAGATAGTAATCTATGACTTTTCTAGAGAAGCTATTTAGTATATAAGGTAAGCAGTTGTTGTATATCCGTTTGCCATATTCGTTCGTTTTTATTGGTATCTTATTTACAAGTCGTGATTTTAACATTCCTTTTTTCCCGTGATTGTCGTAAGAGTCGACTATTGGGGAAAGGATTAAGGCTCCGCACGTTCATGGTCTTCTCTCCCTCTCATTGAGCATACGCTTGAGCGAGATAGAAGTGCAAAGTTATTGTTCATTACTTTATGAAGATGATTATAAAATTTCAACTTTTTCTGATAAAAAATGGAGCAGTAAAATGGTTACAAGTGAAATAATAGGATTCACTTTAGATTTTTTTTCTCTACTTTTTTTCGTTAATAATCCGGTTTGATCTGCATCTAATTTCCTACCTTTTGCTTTTTTTTACATACACTTGCCGTGTTACTTTCGCAGGTAATGCGGTTTTTCGACTTTTTGTTTTTATTTTTTTATTCCACAATTACGCCGTATGAGATGGAGATATTAAGCATATAATAACTTAACTGTACCTACCTTTATCAACAGTATATAAATCACGGTCTAATTCCGTGAATAATTGAAGATATATATATAAAAAAAAACGATGTAAGACTAAACCGTGGTTTTTTAAACACTGTGCTACGGCCACCCGCATCGAGCGGACAGTTCACATCCACCCTGCGTCTATCGGTATGTGGTCGCCACTCGAGAACCTTTCCGCCCCAACGGCCATCGGTTCTGCGTGCAATGTTTCAGTATGTTGTCAAATACAAGTTCCATATTATTAACTATTAAATTGTTGTACAGTTTCAAAGCCTGGCTAATCAGCCTTTTATAATAATGACCAATGAACTAAATCATAAAAATATTTTTATTTAGTAAACCGTTTACTAAATAAAATTTATCAGTCAATTGTTTGATGCTAAATAACTATAAATAATAAATTATTATAAGCCTCATTTAGTGCCATTTTCGTAGGCTTAATTATAAACAGAAGACAATAATTATCATTTGCTTTTTTTTTTATATTCTAGCAAAAGTATACTGGTACCTACCTAGCTACCTACACTTTGATCAAAGTCTATACACAAATCTAATAAGTCTAGCCTTTTAACAAAAGGTACTTAATTGCGAAATATTTTATGGGACTGTGTACTCGTAGCTTAACAATAATAGTTTGCCATTTTTAACGCGATACGAAACTAAAGTATGTTTTTTCCTTGTCGCACAGTTCGTTTTGAGATGAAACAGTTGCAAAAGTCGATTTTAAAATAGGAATACGTTATCCTCAATAGGTACATATTATGCAGGTGTTGCTTGGTTGAAAAGTTCTATTTCAATTTCAAATTGAATTGAACTGCATTAAAAAGTTTAAGCATTATTGCAGGATTAATAAACGATATTGGGTTTAAGAGGTGAAATGAGTTTAGAGTGGTTTATACAGTTTCTGGATAGATTGGAAAGTGGTTACTAACAGTTTGTTAACGATATATATATATATATATATATATATACATATATAGGTACACATTGCTCGTAGAACCGATAGCCGTTGGGGCGGAATGGTTCTCGAGTGGCAACCACATACCGGAAGGTGCGGCGTGGGTAGGCTAATTGACTGATGACCTGGTAAAGGACGCGGGAGACCGCTGGATGCGGGTGGCGCAGGATCGGTCACTTTGGCACTCTTTGGGGGAGGCCTATGTCCAACAATGGACGTCTTTCTGCTGATATGATGATGATATGCATATTTACAATTAATTAATATATTAGTATTTTTCTAAGATTTCAGTGTGTATTTTCAATTTTGTTTGTTCTGATTACTGATTACTGGTTCAATATGATATTGTACACGGTGTAAGTGTATCTATCTCGTTCTACCTAACTTCGACTCAATTTGTACCTACTTTAATATTATATCTATATAATGTTTATTTTTTACCCTTGTTGTGTACAGTAAAGTGCTTACATACATAGGTACTACATTACTAACAGTTATGTGCATGCATCGGAGTATTTTTAGCACGGTAAGACTAAAGTTAGCTATGGAGTCGTTGTAAGCATTAAAATTATTTTTTTACTCATACTCATCCTCATTCGTTTAATTCACAAAATAAATAATAACTATAAAAAATACACCACCATCTTCATTGACGAATAACAAATAATATGAAGGGTCCACGGAAAAAACGTGTATAGTTACTTATTTTTTTTCAAACTGAGGTTTTAATGTCACGCAATAGTTATGTTATGACGACCGCCTTTGTCTAGTTGGTAGTGACCCTGCCTACAAAGCCGGAGGTCCCGGGTTCGAATCCCGGTAAGGGCATTTATTTGTGTGATGGATGACCACGAATATCCCTGTTCACAGTGTCCAACAATAATATTGGACAGTTTGAATTCATAGATGGCCTGTTCGTGCGACGACGTCCAACTAAACATAGCTTTGAAGCCTGAATAGGCTACTTTCCTAAAAAAATATAATTAGTCCTTAAATTATCAAAACATATTGACCACGCATTTTTTATTTTGTCAATCAAACAAAAAACCATAAAGATATAGCCCGTTAAGGCCTGCGCAAACCGGTGGAGCGCAGCGCAGAACACTTTAAATTTATCAATGTATATACTTTTCTATTTTAATTACATTAAGGTATAAATTTGGATGCTCTGAGACCGACCTCGGAGCATCACGGGGGATTTCTACTTTGCGGCATCGAGGAGCATGTTAGAGGATGCCACGGCGGCGGCGGTAGGCACCCAAATAACATTTAAGGCCTCCACACACCGGTCGCGTGCGCGGGCCCGCGCAAGTTGTAAAACATTGAAAATAAACTTCAAACACACATCGAACGCGAGCTCGCGGGCCCGCGGCGGGCCCGCGTTCGGTGTGTGTTTGAAGTGTAGTTTCAATGTTTTACAACTTGCGCGGGGGCGCGACCGGTGTGTGGAGGCGTTAAGGCTAAAAATATAACTTTAAACCAGTTCATTAACAGCTTAAGACTATAAATGCTGATTAAAAGAGTAAATACATACATAAGGCTGTACTGGAGCATAAACGGTCTCGTTTTAAACAGAACAGCTGGTTTAGGGCTGTATATTGCCGAAATTATTACTTTTAGCTTCTTAAATCCATTGCAAAACACAAAAATACAGTGTTTAGTATATAAAAACACTTTAAGCCGTTTTAGCAGACTAGAGTTACATAACGACTGTTTACAGCTCTTGACTTATTCTTTTGTACTGCTAAACGCTATACAAGGGCATATAATATTTCTACTTACTGGATAGTCGTGTTAACCTTCTCTGTTATAACTCCATCATAATATAGCATAGTGCATAGTACATAGTACATAGCAGTGTGCTTTACAAGAGTGTAATATAATGCTGTTGGCTGAATGAAACTTTATTGCAACTCTTTTATAAAGCCGATGCGATTAGTGTAAGTTTTACCGTATTATTACAGCCATTAGTATTAGTTTAGCATTATGGTTGGTTATTTTAATTCTTAGTGTTTATAAAGAGGATAATCCAGCTTAAAAGTGAAACTGTGAACGTTAAGTTATTAGAGTGTGGTGCGTAGGGTCCAGTTAATATTCTTTGTGTTTGGTATAAATAGTCATAATGGGTTTGCATTCAATTTAATTTAACCCTAAATCGATGTAATACGACACATTATCTACTTCTAAGCAGCTACCTACTGTAATAATTAAATTCTAATATAAAGACAGTATTTCTCTTTAAGCTGATACTTATTCTAATAGTATGCCTCAGTTCAGCGAAAAGCTTCATAATAGTGTACCGGAAGAACAACAGCTGTATAAATTGGGGACGCTATCAAAACATAACCTATGAATTTTATTTCATATAACATTAAATATTTTATTGTTTAACTTTGTAAATTTCTTTAGAATAAGTAACTAGACACAATACAATTGGTTAATTTTTGAGTAGAGAAGTATTGTGAATACAAAAATCGTAGTGTTAGGTCTAATAAAAACTAGTTGGTAGGATTTTTTTTTGTTTATTTCTATTATTATCTTTTATTTCGAGGGTGCGTGAGTTTATTGTTATTATTTGATATACATATTTACGGAAAAGTAGGAGCCGCAATCAAAATTTTGACAGGGAATAGAAATATGGGTACATAATACTCGACTTATAAAATTCTCATCACAAATTATACATGGCCGGCCGCAATTCAATAATTCTATTAAGTAACAAGAGGTTTTTCAATTCAATTTAAATCATTTATTTGTTCAGATTACAAAGATCCATTATTTGTTAGTAATATCCTTAGAAAGACTATGTAAGTAAATACACTATAAATATAAATACACAAAAACAAAAAAATAAACTTTACACAGCTCACTTCACTGAGTACGGTGCATGTAGCCGACTACAATGAAGCAAGTAGGGACAGTTCAATCTGTCCCCTATCATCCTTAAGATGTTGTTGGGGCTGGCGCGCACCCGACGCACCAGGGATGCAGCTCTCTTGCGCATGGTGGCATAAAAGCAATCCACTCTCGCTTCTGCAAACATCCCTGATGCGCTACAGAAGCGCGGCAGCCCCACCATCACCCGGAACGCGTTGTTGTGCTGGACGCGGAGGGACCCGTAGGCCCGTTTAGTATAATCACGCCATAAGCTGCACGAGTACATGGAGGTACAGTAAGCTTGAAATAACGTGTGTTTCACCGCCCTCGTACAGCGTGCAAACTTACGAGCTATCATATTGGCGCGGACCGACAGGGCCCTCCGCTCCCGCTCCATGTCATTATCGTCTTTGAGGTCCGACGTGACGATGTGTCCTAAGTACTTAAACGACTCAACCCTTTCAAGGACAGCTCCATTAAGTTTAATAGGTGTCACTTCAGCTGTTCTGCCTCGTCCGACCTCAAACACCATATACTGGCTTTTTTGTATATTATATTTTAAACCATGGGCTTCGGCATATAGCTCGCTTAGAAGAACCATATCGTCTGCATAACTAATGTTATTAAGGCAGATATCGTCAATATGACAGCCGACATGCATTCTTCCAAGCGCATCCAAGAGCTCATTTATGTAGAGGTTGAATAGTGTAGGCGAGCTCAGGCCCCCCTGCCTCACACCACACCCCAGCCTGTACGAGTCCGAGAAGGCATCCGCCCATCTAACACTGTTGACTTGGTTTCCATACCAGTACCTGAATATGTTAATCAGCCCAGACGGAAGTTTAATGGCTTCAAGCTTCTTCCATAAAATCTCGTAGGAAACCAAGTCAAAAGCCTTAGATAGATCTAGGAAGCAGGCGTATATAGGCGATTTTCTATCCACATAATATTTGACCGTGTGCTTAAGACATAAAATTGCACTTTCTGTGGATAGTCCCCGCCTAAACCCGAACTGATTGTGATTTATATCTGCACATAGTGGTTTAATCGTGTATTAAACACACTGTCAAATATTTTAGCTATTATTGTTGCGAGTGATATCGGCCTATAGTTGCTTAGATCGAATAAGTCTCCCGTTTTGTTCTTAACTATAGGCACAATAATCGTTCGCATTAAGTCATCCGGCAGATACGAATGAGTCACGCATAGGTTAGAGAACATTGCCAACACTCTCGCTAAGTGGAGACCGGCGTGCTGAAGATGTTCAATGCTGAGACCGTCATGCCCCGGTTATTTACCACGGGATATGGATTTGATAGTCTTATCCACCTCCGTGGCCGTGAACACTAGGCACGTTTTATTAGTCTCAGCATTGCCCATCTCGCCAGCCTTCACGCATAAAAGCGACTTCACAACAAAGTGGTCCTTAAAAAGATTCGCAATGTTCTTCGCACTGCTTTTGCCGTTGACACTAACTGGGAGACCAGCGCGAGACTTCACGCTGTTTGTGGCCTTCCAGAAAGTTCGGAAATCTTTCTTTGAATGATGGGGGGCAATAATGTCCATTTTGATCTGATGCTGGTGATCTTGGCACCATGTCAACCTGGATTTAAATACTTTTCGGCTCTCGCACATCTGCTCAAAGAAAACTCCATTGTTGGGCTTCCCATGCAAATTCCACTTGTGAAATCTCGCTCTTGCCACCCTTTGTGCTTCACCAACGTGCCTGTTCCACCCTACCACCCTGTTTTTATTTTTGGGCCATTTAGCTTGGCTAGTAACGGATGCGGCTCCTTTGAGAGCAGACACTACATTATAGTACATTGATTTTACAATATCTCTATGACCAAGTATATTACAATAGCTATCGGCGCAAGACCTAAATTCAGAAGGAAAATCAATGTTCTTTAAACGTCTGTTACTGGCGTTATTAAGCTTAAATCAAACGTGAGTACAATAGGGTAGTGGTCAGACCACATAACATTGTAATTAACATACACGTTTTGCACAGACTGCAAAGCAGATTGCGTCACGATAAAATGGTCTAACCAGCGCCTACATTTGTGCGCCTCGCTAACATAAGTATATCCGATAAAACACCTAGCAACGTCGACACAGCACCAATCCTGCTCTTCACAATATTTTAAAAGTTCCATATAAAAAAGTTCACAAGGGTGCGAGTTAAAATCGCCCATCAAGTAAACAGATTCTAAGTCATAGTCACTAATGATAGCACTCACCGCGCTAAGGCAATCCGTAAATTCCGGAAGGTTTGCCGTGCAATCCGTAGGCATGTAAACATTAATCACTAAAAAAGGCCAATCACTGGTGACTACTTTAATTGCGCACACGCGAGGGTTCCCGCATTTCACCACACACACATCGGCAAATATCGCGCTGCGCCATAGTATGACACCACCATACGGACGCCCGCGCACCATACCTGCCGTCGTGTCGATTGCCGAGGTCCCAGTCGCCGAAAAATTGCAATCAATGTTGTTTAGAAACGGTATCTCGTCCGGATATAACCATGTCTCTTGTTAACCAATAATGTCCGATTTTTGACATAATTCCCGAATATCTTCGACCGATCGTTTAACATTTTTACAGTTAAAACTCGCTAGCGTACTCCTATTATATACTTTTTTTGTGCCCGACTCAGAGGACCCTCCGACCGTTCTTTTGTTCTTGAAATTCACAAATCTCCTGAATATAATATTTAAGGCCAAATGCTCTTATCTAAGAACATAGGTACTTTGTTTTCATATAGAAAAAAATTTTACGCCTTATAATTTGTATCTCCACTAACTGAGATTCTTTCTAATACAACTGGCACATTCGTTTTTTCTCTGATATAGGTAGTAATCTCCTCATCTATCGCTTTTTTGTGTACATTCGTTATAAAAAGTGGAATTTTACGTTCAGCCGCTTTAAAACTGCAACCTATATAGGTTGCTGTGCCTACTTGGCCCTTGTAACGGTAATTCGACTTCTTTTTTCGGTGATTTACAGTTTTCCACTCTTGTTTATCCCTATTTTCATTTTTGTTTACGTTAACTAACATCAACAAGTTTTTTTTTTATTATTTTTCAAGTTTTTTACCCTGCTATCGTTATCGGCTAGCGCGCCGCGGGCCTGCGCCGGCGACTCGATCAGCTGCTGGTCGGCGCGATGAGTCACCTCGTTCGTAATAATAACGGCCGGTGCTGGCGGTGACTTATCTACTTGCGCGGTAGACTGTCTACCCGAAATCTCAACCTCAATATCACGATACTGTGTTTTACTTGTATTTAATATATTAAAATTTGCAGATGAAGAAGAAGGTTCAATGTCTGTATCAGTATACAGAGTTGAGTTTTGGCCATGCGATAGCCCAATATATAGGTCCACTGTCCATACACCAGGCTCCTCTTCTCGTGTTAAAATTACAAAGCGATAATCGCGCCGGGGCTATACTTTTCACTGTATAAAAAATAATTATTATATGCAGACTTTTACCAGCCCGAGCCTGTACTATAAGAATAAAATGGCCAAATCGTAGAAATATAATGCTGTATAATGGAATTTTATGAAACCCTAAGTCAGCTTGTTATTTTGCGTATACAGCTATAATACAGCTGTTAACCAGCTGTATTTACACTTGAAGCTGTATAATTTCGGGCCCCTTTAGGATGTATAATACAGCCCGTATGCAGCCACGTTATACAGCCTAAAGTAAAGAATATATTTACAGTACATCCTTTATACAGTTATAAATGTTACTTGGGCGGCGGCATCCCCCGCTATGCGCCGAGGCCTCACGAGTGCGCCGGGGTAGCGGGGCTGCGCGAGGGGAAGACTTAGCGCAATTCGGCGGACGACGGGAGAGAATACGAATTTTGATACCGCAATGCCGCGGTATCCCACTGCATCCCACGGCATGCCATGATCGGTGTTTCGTACGCCCGGCGCACTACGGCGCATACCGGTGGAGCCGCAGTATCGTCGGCGCTATTCAATGCCGCGGGGAGAAGATACAGCCGCGGCTTCCCCCGGTATGCGCAGAAGTGCTCCCAGGTGCGCCGGCTGCCGGCGCTGCGCTGGCGGGCGGTCGCGGTATCGCGGGGGATTTTCCCTCGTCGGTGTGCGCTGCGCGGAGTAAATCCTCCTAGATGATCTGCGCTGCGCTCCACCGGTTTGCGCAGGCCTTTAAAGTTCCGCGTGACGTCACATAATGGTACACTTTTTAGCATAATGTGACGTCACGCGGAACTTTAATGAGCTATATCTTCACCATTTTTAGGGTTCCGTACTCAAAGAGTAAAACGGGACCCTATTACTAAGACTCCGCTGTCCGTCCGTCCGTCCGTCCGTCCGTCCGTCCGTCTGTCCGTCCGTCCGTCCGTCCGTCCGTCCGTCCGTCCGTCCGTCCGTCTGTCCGTCTGTCTGTCACCAGGCTGTATCTCACTGATACCGTGATAGTTTCAGCTTAAATTTTCACAGATGATGTATTTCTGTTGCCGCTATCGCTATAACAACAAATACTAAAAACACAGATTAAAATATTTTTTATAGATAATGGTACGGAACCCTCCGTGCGCGAGTCCGACTCGCACTTGGCCGGTTTTTTTTTTATTTTACAGGACAAGTGTCTAGTGGTGGTGGCTTAAGTCTACTCTGTAAACGGGACTTCCCCAGTGGCGCTGCTCCAAATATAAGCGTGATGATATGCCATTCCCTTGTGCCCTACTTTTTTCTGAATTATGTGTCAGTAAGAGTATGCGGGAAAACCTATCTCATCACAACACCATGTTTTACCTCCCAAGAACCATTTTATCCGCAAATCCCACATTCCTTTGTTCGATATTTTTAAAACATAGAACCGTAATGAGGCTATTTGCATGTAAATAGTTTAGGCGATATCGCTTATTTCGAGTGGCAATTCCCTTAATGTGCTATCAGAATAGGCTCCAAGCCACTCCAAGGATACTTTAATTGCCCTTGCGAACATTATCATGCTCTAATTAGAGGGGTTATTTAAGTATTGTTGTTATTGCTCAGCTGAGATTTTGTGATAAGAGATTTCGTGACGTTAGTTCTATGAGTTGATTATTTAATTGATGGTCAGTCGGACAAGTTCGTTCAGGAGTCGGATTAACTCATTCAGTGCCCATGACGACACGTATGCGTCAGAGCGCTACGAGCGCGTTTCGCTACATACGAGGTTTAACCTGCTATGGACTACGGCGTAGCGCTACGAGATTAGCGTGGCCGTGAATGTGTAATTGACATAGGCAAAGAAGCTATTGCTGGGCAACGGCCAATTACGAGTTCAAATTATTGCTTATTACGTGGACTTAAAAGCTTATACTAAAGGTCATAGGTAGGTACAGTAATATTGAAAAAGTTTCTGTCAAAAAAATCATTTTAGGTACTTACAAGTTTTTAATGCCGACTGTTCTTTTCTGCATACCGTCATCAACTACTCATTGAGACGATTTTAACGAGCCCAAACTCGATGGGGTTGTGTCGTTTTATTGCGGCGTTCCTATGGCCACCTTCCAGCTCCAGCATCAGATCAGCTCCATGTCATCATAATATTGCATTGTCGTGCGATATAAATATGCATGCAAAATTTCAGCTCAATCGAAAACCGGGAAGTGGGCCTAATTTAACTTGCAAGATTTGATTACAGACAGACAGACAGACAACGGGATAGGTGAAAGTAAATAAAAGCTTGTAAAATTAAAGGACACAGCTTTTTCTACTTCTGAAAATTTATCCGTTCAGATGATAAGAGGGATGATTACGGCCTTAACGGCCTCCGTACGGATTTAACGGCCTCCGTAGCCCAGTGGGTAGTGACTCTGCCTACGAAGCTGGAGGTCCCGGGTTCGAATCCCGGTCAGGGCATTTATTTGTGTGTTTATCACGAATATTTGTTCCTGAGTTATGGATGTTATATATGTATATAAGTATCTATATGTATTTATCTATTATATATATCATCGCCTAGTACCCACAACACAAGCCTTACTGAGCTTACCGTGGGCCTAGGTTGATTTGAGGAGGAGGTGGTGAAACTGCAATGTGTGGCTCCATTCCTTTACAATTTTTTCGTGAAATGCTGGAACGAGGAATACATCCCTCAGGATATGCGCGATGCGAATATTATCACGCTCTACAAAGGGAAGGGTGACCGCGGCAACTGTAACTCCTACCGAGGTATCTCTTTGTTGAGCATTGCTGGAAAGCTACTTGGCCGTTTGATCCTGGCTAAGCTGCAGAAATTAGCAGATCGCGTGTATCCTGAGTCACAGTGTGGTTTTCGTGCTCACCGCTCCACCACCGACATGATTTTTACCCTACGTCAGCTTCAGGAAAAATGCAGAGAGCAGAACACCCCCCTGCTGGCTGCTTTTGTGGACTTAAACAAAGCTTTTGACACCGTGAGCAGAGAAGGACTGTATACGATACTGCAAAGTATCGGATGCCCTCCAAAACTTTTAAAGCTCATTAAGCTCTTCCATCTTGACATGAAAGGTTCTGTTGTTTTCAACGGGAACACTTCAGCCCCTTTTGAAATGCGCAGAGGAGTAAGGCAGGGTTGTGTATTGGCGCCCACATTATTTGGCATTTTTTTCTCCGTACTCATGAAAGTTGCCTTCGGCGAAACCACTCAGGGCATTCACCTTCATACCAGGTCTGATGGTAGGCTGTTCAATATATCGCTCTTAAAATCCAAAAAATATCGCGAAGATTTTTATGTTGACAGTTTACTGTTTGCCGATGATGCTGCTTTCGTTGCAACTTCGTCGGAGGAGCTTCAGGGTATGGTAGAGAAGTTCAATGCGGCGTGTAAGCAATTTTCTATGTCGGTAAATGTTAAGAAGACAGTTATAATGGCTCAAGGCGTAGATCGGAGCGCAACTGTACTGTTGGATGATTCGCCTCTGGAAGTGGTTGACAATTTCTGTTACCTAGGATCGACCGTCTCAAATAATCTTTCACTTGATGTTGAGATCAACACCCGCATCGGCAAGGCATCCACGATGTTCGGGAAGCTCAGTACAAGGGTATGGGAAAATAAACATCTAACTGTAAATACAAAGATGATCGTGTATCAGACATGCATCTTATCCATACTCTTGTACGGAGCCGAAACCTGGACGTCGTATGCCAAACAGGAACGGAAATTGAACAACTTCCATATGCGCTGTCTTCGACGCATTTTAAACATATCGTGGAAGGATCGAGTCACAAACGAGAGGGTGCTTAGCATCGCGCGTTTACCTAGCATTGCTGCCGTTCTGAAACAGAGACGCTTACGTTGGCTAGGACACGTGCAAAGGATGGAGCCTTCTCGTTTGCCACGAAAAACTCTCCTGAGTGAAATAGCACACGCTAAACGATCGGTCGGGCGACCTATGTTGCGTTTTAAGGACAGTGCTAAACGGGACATGGTGTCCTTTAGGATCGACCCCTCAACTTGGGAAGAACATTCCCAAGATCGAGATCATTGGAGGGAGACCCTACGTAATGGAGTGGTGGAACACGATAAAGCTTGGTTCGATCTCTTATCCTATAGACGCGAATTAAGACACCAACGCGCTGCTCTTCCTCTTTCATCTCCGGGCAGGACATTTACTTGCCAATTATGTGGTCGTGGCTGTCGCTCCCGTATCGGCCTGACGAGCCACGTACGTAAGTGCCGCAACTCTAATATGGACGCTGTTTAAATCATCTTTTTATAGATGTATAAGGCCGATGATGATGACCCACAACACAAGCCTTACTGAGCTTACCGTGGGCCTAGGTTGATTTGTGTAAGATTGTCCCGTAATATTTATTTATTTATTTATTACGTAACCTTTTGAACGCACACAACTCACTCAACTGCCATTTTCCCATACCATAAAGTGACATTTAGACCTACCCGACGTTCATACAATGCGTTACGTGATCGACGAGGGGTAATCACGTAACGTTCCGAACGCGCGTTGGTACAATTTAATTGTCAATTTTCTATATAAAAAGTGATATTTAGACCTACCCGACGTACGAACAATGCTTTGCGCAATCGATCAGCTAGTAAAAGTCGAATAGATTAATCGTAGTTAAGCCGTATATTATACGGCTTAACTACGATTAATCTTTCACGTAAATTGGTTAAGCATGCTATCTGGTTCTTGCAGACGACGTATAAAGGGATAAATTACCTCCAACGGCCCCAATGTAGCTTTGATTTGTTCAGTTCTAATGTAATACGATGGTGTCTGGTGCATAAAAAAAAACGTTTCTTGCGTTTATCTCTGAAGTTTACAAAGCGAAAGATACGGCCCTTTGCGTCGCATATTTTGTAGGTATGTTTTTAGAGACAGATTTTCGGAGAAAGCTTGGGGATATCTTCAAGAGTCGATTCCCGAACTATTTACATACCTGGCCCCGTAGCATGGATGGCCTTATCACGCGATAAGTGATAGGATAGAGCTGCCGTCCCTGGCTGACACCGTTCGATAGAATGAGACGACGCGCTTATCCTATCACTTATCGCGTGATAACGCCATCCATGCTACGGGGCCTGGTCTACTAGTTTGTACGGAACCTTGCCTTGGTGTTCCAGTCCGACACGCACTTGACTGGTATTTTTAAATATCATGATAGTTTTTGACTTTGACTCTTGTAGCTAGAAACTCTTGAAAAGTCATAAGCGCGTTGCCGATCGTTTGATTTGAGGATTTAATTAATTTGTTCATAATTTTTTCATGCTCACAATCAACACATCGCCTCCTTGGGCATCCTACTCTACAATCATTACATTATATTATCATATTAAACTTGGTACACGTGCAGATGCAAGCTGGCATTCTTCAAAATGGCAGCAATTTCGTCCGATGATAAGAAGGTGGTTGAAACCGGAGACATTTTGGTTAATCTTAATTGATAGCTATTAAGTCTAAGCATACTTTGGAGTGTTTCACAAGAGATAACGAGTGCGATCGTTTGCTTCAAAGACAGTAATGAGACGCTAGACGCTTTTGGTTAGAATGTGTTAATGATTCCTAAAATGTACTGTAAGCAATACTTTGAAATTATGCTTTTTGCCGCTGGTAAAAGAAGTAAAACAAAAGACGAATGACTGGCAGTCAAAAATGCATTTTTAGCGCAGTTTGTAATTCTATAATTACTTAATTATTTTTGTGGTTTCAAGTCTGGGTGATCTTCAGTGTAATAGTTACCGTTTGAGGCAGTCTTGGAGAAGACTGTTAGACACCCCCGCAGTCACTTCTGAAATAATAGCTAACCACAAACAATTATTATGTACAAACCAATTTATTTTACAATGCACTTGCACTGAATGTGCCCCTTTATATGGTTTAACATAAACACGGGAAGTGATCGATGCCAGCACGGCGTCGCGGGGCGGGACCTGCCCGTGCGGAAATGGATTTCAGGCCAATACTCCAGCATACTGTGCGATAATGAGGTTTCGTACCAAAAAAAAATTCACCTTTTATGCATATTTTTTTATTTCCTCGCATTACGCATTGTAAAATGTTGTATGATACAAGTGCGGTTTGAAGTGTTTTTGATCGACACGAGTTGGGAATTACCTATCCGCACGTGTATCATACAACATTTTACAATGCATCATGCGAGGAAATAAAAAAAATATGTTAAATAAAAGACTAGGTGTCGTTTCTTTAGATGATCGTTTAATAATCTACCCGACAAAGTCGTTTTATAAGTCTACCCTGCAAATCATACAATACACAACACCTCCACGGTTATTCCAAAGAAATTTAATCTTTAGACCGAAAATACAACATACGAAATAGTCTAGGTGAATGGTAGGTAGCTACAACTACCGTTACCCCGCTGACTTATTTTAGGTTCGGTATTAAGTATGCCAAATGAAACATAAATATTAACAAAACTTACAACTATGAACTTGTATGGTTACCTACCTGATATCTTAGTCGACATTAGTCTATAATTAAAACAATTTCGTAAGAAGGTACCAGGTGCAGAAATTAATCACTAACTAGGTACTACACCTCCCACTCGATTAGTTTACCTCACTACAAAATATCTAAGTAATAATTACCCATCGCCTTATATGCTTGGGTGAAAAAAAAAAATATACTTATAAAAAAAAGAACAACTAGTATTAGTACACCTTAGCCATTGGCATACGAGAAACAAATAACAAAATAATTAATAATTAGGTACAGGTTCAAACAACAAAACCTTTTGTATTTGTTTATATGTAACAAACGGAAAGTTATATAAGATTAAAGTTGCTAGTATCTTATAGATAAGTACCTAATATATAATTAAGAAAAGGAACAATTAAAAACTGTAACAATTCGCAAAAAAAAAAAAAAAAAATGTAAGTACTACTTACAAATAGTGATAGGTACCTACGGCAAACAAAATTTAATTGTTTATACTTCAAATGAAACACTTCCTCGAACCCATATCGAATTGGAGGATTTCGAGGTCTAGAAGGATATCTGGGGGGCTGCGGCTGGTTGGACGGCAGCGCATCAGCCCCGTCCCCGCCAGCGCCACCGCGCCCGCCCGGGCTGCTCGGGCCAGCGGTTCCCGACTGTACCACGCCACTCGGGAAAAGTAACAAATTATTTCCTGAACGCCGTTTTAATTGGTCAACATGACGATGGTTGGTTTCTCCCGTGACAGCTTCTACCGCGTAATCTGTGCTACCTAAACTCTTTTTGATAGTACCTTCAAGCCATTTCTCCGAATGCCTAGAACTATAATTCCTATACCAAACCAAGTCGCCCGCTTGGAAACCGCGGTGCGCACCGCCGGCTGCGTGTTGTTGTCGAACCTGCGTCTCCCGCGCGCGCGCCCCTCTATCTGGTTTTAAACAATCCAGCCGTGTGCGCAAACTTCTACCCTGTAAAATGTTGGCTGGACTGTCCCCCGTCGTACTATGCGCCGTATTTCTATAAATTAGTAGGAATCTACTCAGAGCTATTTCCGAATCGAGATGCTGTTTTTGCGCTTTAAGTAAAACGTGTTTACATATTTTACAGCGCTCTCCGCAGCCCCGTTAGACGAGGGGTGGTAAGGAGCTGAAAATATATGTTCCACGCCGTTACTCTTAACAAAATTTTGAAATTCCTGACTAGAGAACGGGGGCCCATTATCCGACACCACCTGTTTAGGTATTCCAAACCTTGCCCATATTTCTCGCAACTTAGCGACGACAGCGGACGCTGTCGTACTCGCCATTTTAATAGCCTCAATCCACTTGGAGCATGAATCTACCATTACCAGGTACATCCTTCCTGCAATCGGTCCCAAGAAATCTAGGTGTAACCTGGTCCACGGGCGCTCCGGCCACGGCCAGGCGCGCGGCGCGTGCGCGGGCGGCGCGCCGGCCGTCGCCGCGCACACGGCGCACGCGCCGCACGTTCGCTCGATCGCTTCATCGATGCCCGGGAACCAGGCGTAACTCCTTGCTAATGATTTGGTTTTTACTACGCCCATATGAGTTTCATGAAGCTCCTTTATAACCTTGTCTTGACAACCCGCCGGAATTACTACGCGGTGTCCCCACATGATGCACCCGAGTTCCAAATAAAGCTCCCGCCTCCGATTGAAAAACGGTCTCAATTGTTCTATTTCTACGGTTTCAGGCCACCCATCTAAAATGAAACTTGTTACGCGAGACAGTAACGGATCCTTACTAGTTTCTTTTTTTAGCACCTTGTAATCTAACAGTAGAGCATCCGCCGCAAAGTGGAGATAAGTTTGCTCTGGGTCCCTTTTGTCATTCTCCACTTCACTTAATTTATGTGCTTTAATAAGTCGCGATAATACATCCGCCACGTTTTGTTCCGATCTTACGTATTCTATATCAAAATCGTACGCCGACAAATATAAAGCCCATCTCTGTAACCTACTGGCCGTCATGCTTGGTACTCCTACATTGGGTCCAAAAATACTAACTAAGGGCTTATGATCCGTCCTTAATGAAAAACGCCTACCATACAAGTATTGATGAAAACGTTTTATTGCAAAATATATTGATAACGCCTCTTTGTGTATCTGGCTATAATTGCGCTCGGCCGCGGTGAGCGCGCGCGATGCGTATGCCAGGGGGCGCTCGGAACCGTCCGGATAGCGCTGCGCCAGTATAGCGCCCAGTGCGAAGGAACTGGCGTCACTCGTGACGACCACGGGCAGCGCGGAGTCGTAGTGCGCGAGCACCTCAGCACTTGACAACAAGCTCCTCACTTTTTCAAACGCATTAATCTGTTGTTCTCCCCAATGCCATCGGGTTTGTTTTTTTAACAACGCATGAAGTGGCGCCAAGTGACTACTGAGATGCTCGACGAACTTTGCATAGAAATTGACCATGCCTAAAAATGACCGGAGCTCACTGACGTTACTAGGATAAGGCATCTCCACTATTGGTTTTACTTTTGCTTTGTCTACGCTTACACCATTCCTGTCAATAATGTAACCTAAATATGAGACCCTTTTCTGTAGAAATACACATTTTTCCTTCTTTAGTTTTAAGCCGTGCTCCTGCAACCTAGCTAAAACCATATTTACCGTAGATATATGCTGCTCTAAACTCCTGCCCGTGATTAAAATATCATCGTAGAACACTACCACATTTTCAATCCCTTGTAATAGGTTACTCATTAACCTTTGAAAAATACCCGGGCTGGAGGCTGCCCCAAATGGCAATCGATTATAGGTGAATAGACCACGGTGCGTGTTAATGACCGTGTAACGTTTCGATTCCTCATCTAGTAATACCTGAGAATACGCTTGTGAAAGGTCCAGTTTTGTAAAATATGTACTACCGCTGAGACCACTAAATACATCTTCTATTTTCGGAACGGGGTATTTGTCGACCATTAAAACTTTGTTCAAAGTTACCTTGAAATCGGCGCAAATACGTAAGCTGCCGTCGGACTTACGTATGGGTACGAGTGGCGTGGCCCAGTCGGAAGTATCAACAGGCTCAATGACGCCGACGCTTAACATGGAGTCGAGTTCAGCGTCGACGCGCTCGCGCAATGCATACGGTAGCGGGCGCGCGCGGTGGAACACGGCGGCGGCGCCCGGGCGCACGCGCAGCGTCGCCGTGTCGCCCGTGAACCGCCCCAGCCCGCCATCAAACAATTCTTTATGCCTGCAAAAAATATCGTTCGCAATTTCATTCTCCGTCTTCGGCTCAACAAAATTTACTGCTGAAGGTACACTAACGCTCAATTCTAATTCTGCCATCCACTGCCGGCCCAACAAATTTGTGGACCGGTTCCCGTTTTCGATAACGTATAAATCAAGATACTTCTTAACCTTATTACACTCTACGGGTACGTTAATGTATCCCAGTGGTCGAATCCTACTGTTATCATACAACTTTAAAACTAGGTCACAGCTACGTAACGGTATGGACTGGAACAATTCCTCATATACTTTGTCACTAATACACGATAAAGCGCACCCGGTGTCGATTTCCATTTTAATACTAACATTGTTTACATTGACTGATATGCTCACCGGTTTGTAATTTGTTAAGGACATCAGATTAATGCACTCGTCGTCAGAGCACTCCTCCGCCTCCTCCTTAGGTTGATATTCATCTTGAAGCCAGTGTGCATGAGAGCCCCGACGTGGGGGCCCGCTGCGCCCACGCGGCCGCCACGACCGCGCGCCCCGAAAAGTGGTAACTCGCCCCCTACCCGAAAATCCGCCGATTTGCTCCATCGGATTTGGACACACGCGTCTTAAATGCCCCATCTTCCCACACCTACTGCAAACGAAACTCTGGAATCTGCATTCCGTAAAGTTATGATAACGGTCCCCGCACGCCGTGCAACCGTTTTTATAATGCACTGCACCGATGTTTGATTGTCGCGGGGTGCCACCAAATGACGCTGCGCCCGGCGCGGGTGCTCCTGCGCTAGCATGATGCACCCCCTCCGCCAACGCGCTCTCAACCCCGCTATGATCCACCGCTAATGCATCTCTTTGCGCCGCCTCCAGGTTCGATGCGATAGCAACAGCTTTTTCGAAGTCTAATTTCGATTCGGTAAATAATCTTTGTCTAAATAGATCGTTATTAATTCCGCATGCAAATTGATCACGTAAATTCTCATTAAGTGCTGTTTTGAATTCACAATAACGGGTCAATTTCTTCAACTCTGCGACATAATCCTTTACCGACTGACCTTTGCCCTGACGACATTGACGAAAGCGAAAACGTTCTGCTAAAACTGACGGCCGCGGTTGGAGATGGTTTTCCATTATTTTCACCACAAAAGCGTATGTTAAATCTCCTGGTTTTTCTGGGCTACATAGGGTTACCATTAACTCGTAAGCTGCGTCGCCGATGGCCGAGATTAATATCGGTAGCCTCATGTCGTCCGCCACCTCGTTGACCTTGTAGTACATTTCTACTCTGTCCACATATACTCGCCAGTTGCCATTATCCACATCAAAAGCACTTAATTTGCCAATAGTCGCCATGTTTTACACCTGAATTTACTTCGAAAAAACTGTATTATCCCATCCTCGTCGCCACTGTTAAATAAAAGACTAGGTGTCGTTTCTTTAGATGATCGTTTAATAATCTACCCGACAAAGTCGTTTTATAAGTCTACCCTGCAAATCATACAATACACAACACATAAAAGGTGAAAATTTAATAAGGAACTCACGAAATCTCATTCCCGCATAGTGTGCGGGAATTTTGTACTGAAATCACTTTCGCACGGGCGCGCTCCACCACGCGCTACCAGTGCTGGCATCGACCACTTCCCGTGTTTATGTTCAACCATATAAAGGGGCACATTCAGAGCAAGTGCATTGTAAATATAACTATTACCGTATTGACGCCCCTACAGTGTGAGAAAAAGTGAAACTTCCTGAACAGGGAAGGCGCTGGTTTAAGTTAAAACTCCACGAGTGGCATACAAACCATTTGTGGTATTACTCGTTTTAATTACCCATGCGTTACTAGGTATTTAGTTTGTTAAAGTATTTTTCCGATAAACTTAGTTATTTCAAATATTTTAACTTCAATATTATCAAACTTGTTTACCACGTTTGTGCATACGATTAACGTCACAATAGACAATAATAGTTTTAAATACAGCAATGGTGTACCTGTCGTTTATTTTTATATAATATAAACTTATATAATATATACTGCATAGTAATTGTGTCATTTTACCTATAGTTATGTTTTTTATTATATTTTGTATTTTTTTGTGTGTCATAAGCTTGCTGTCGCTAAAAATATGTTTGTCTTTGGACGAATTTCCGTATCAGTTTCCTTGACGATGAACACGCTACTTGTCTAATAAAAGTCGAGATCAGGAACAAAAAAACATAGCGGTCTTTCTGAGACAGTCGGGTAAAAACAAGACTACTTTCCTGCAGAGTTGTGGGCGATACAGCAGTTAACGATTACGGTCCAATAAGTGATAATCATAAGTCGTTAACTCGCTGTACATACCTTCATGGTTCTAGTGACAAAATTAGGTTTTGTAAAGCCTCATCGCTTTGGATGTGTTCACAAAAATGACTGAACACTAACTCATTGCTACAATAATTTACTTTAAAAACAAAGTTTAAACCGACTTCAATTCAGTATTTCGCCATGCCACATGGTACATGAAAATTTCCACATTTCCTTTCCAATTTATACCACATGAACTGCTTTCCGAGAGCAGATGCGTTGATTATTACAGAAAAAACCCAAGTTGCTAAGTATGTGTGGGCTGATAATATTTGAGGAGTTCCGTCGATTCTTCAAGGATCTCAGAATAAACACTTCATTTGTTGCTACTTCAACTGAATAATATCAGAATCATTGCCGTACTATACATCTTTGAGGAGTTAGGAGCTGTGTTCATCTTCATCAGTTCCACTTCACCAAAATTACGATTTCCGACGGTAAATACACGAGTTATAATAGAAAATACCGCAATCACTACACGCGTGCCTATAAAATTTTTACGTTGCCGTTAATTTCCCTGCGATCCCATCATCAGATCCTAAATTGGTGACACAGTGGGACCACCTCAAGAGTATACTCTTTCGAATAAAAAAAGAATTTTGGAAATCAGTTTACAATTGACGGAGAAATCGGCGAACATACATTAAAAAATATATATTATTATATCTATACAGTGGAACATATAATATCCTTTTTTGAAGTCGGTTAAAAAGAAGTTTATTGACTAACAAACACTGCTGCCTTCAGTTACTGTTAGGCGGCCTAACATTAATTAAATATTTTTATTTGACAATTCACCTGGTCGATTGCGTAACGTTTCGTACAGTTGCTGACTAGCTAACTAACAATAGCTACGCGGGCCAAGTGCTTAAAGTTACCTACGCACGACTTTAAAGTCAAGAGCATAAGAACTGTTCATTTTGCATGAGGATCATTTTGAGCGTGTTATTTTGCGTAGCTACTTCTGCTGCTAATAGCTGTATATACGTTAGGTCCATATAATAGTAGTTTATGTGACTGTACACAAGTCACACGAGTGTCTTAATGCCTAATTATGTACAGTTACATACACTACTTTATCTATTCACATATCATAAGCCTCCACGATGCATTCAGGAGCCGCATAATATTATGACCGGCATCGCGGCGTTGTTTTCTGGCAGCTGTCATAGTTTTTTCTTAATTCAGAGACAAACTAGAGTCAGATCCAACTAGGATCGTTCGATATACGTCATCTTGACAGATATTAGAATAGAGGTCAAATCAAATTTCTTTGATTTCAGAGATGTTCGAAATTTGAATGAAATAATATTATAGAAATCGATGTTATTATTTAGCAATAATAACATTTTCACAGATAAGATATTTGTTCTTGCAAAACAGTCTATTTTTATGGTGGCCATAATGTGCGGTTCTTGAACGCATCATGAAGGGTTTATGATATTTGGATAGATAAAGTTAGTTTTTTGTATGAGAAAATAACAGTTGAGTTGTCCTAGCCTTACATAATTTCAGGGCTAACATTAAGGTTTTTTATGGTCGGCCGAACATTCGAGATTACATCCCTAAGCGAATCTAAGGGCGGGTTGCCAGTTGCTACTACAAATAGTTGAGTAAAAGACCCACACTTAACCGAACTATAAACCATACGATTTAATGACGGAGATAATCCCGATAAACACAAGTAAACCCAAACTTTACGAGCCCTAAAACTGAGTGAACGTAAATAACTCTGTTTACGTATTGAGTCAATTTTATTGTGTTCAATGTCTTTATGGGAATATTCCATTCTATGTTATTGTTTTGCTCGGTTTTAGAATTGATATTGTAAAGGAAATTTTATAGCCCACAATACTTCTTTTCTGCAGACAATACAATAGTTAACGATTTAAATATTAAATGATGTTCCGGCCATATAAAACATAAGTCGCAAAGGCGTGGTGTTATATACTTGTAAAAACGCAGTATCAAAATTAGTCCTTAAAACGGCACACGTCGTCGGCGGCGTCGATGCGCTCTTCGGACGTCGAGTCCGCCTACGCGAGCGCGCGCGCGCAATGTGCATACACATACATTTCATATTGCAACGCGTTCACACCTATAATATTATGTTTCACATATCACACAGTGTGTACGCGCGAATACGGGCAACCTTTGAAGGTTTCCAAAGGCAAGATTGAACAATCACTCAAACTGAAAAAAATATTTTGACCAACAAATGTTTTATTTCTCGGAATAGACTGTTGTTAGGCATGGCATCTGAGCCTTGAATCTACTGTGATACAGTATATGAGAGCTTGGTCTCCAGAGATTATATCTCGGTTAGGGTGTTGCTTAAAAAGCGAAAATTTTAAATTTCAATGAGACAACGTTCTAATACGTAAAAAAAATACGTCTGTTTTTTATTTTTATTTTTGGATAAGATTTAGAGGTCGCTACCGAATTTTGAAATTCGCATTTCTTCATAGTAAGTTTTTATTTTTATATTTAGCATTTTACTACTTTCATGAGCTACACTTGATAAATCAGGAATAAACAATCGAAAAAATACGAAATCCGTTCACTAAGTGTTCGACGTTTGTTTGACGTCTTAAAATCATCACCAGAGTCCGTTTTTAGCATATATTGTATTAGCACAGTAAAATTCATTGTTGTACTCGACGATTAAAATATGTGTATTAATATTTCATAGAGAATACTGCAACGTTACTCTTTTCATAGTTGTAGTCCATGTTACTGTCGAAACAATCGAAATAACTACTTTTCGATACGCTCCAGACAACTAAAATAAATTCGACCAATCACGTGGCTGCTGTACTGAACTGTAATGAATTGGACCAATAGAATCGCTTTGATGTCGTACGCTCGTTGATGTCTTTTAAGATATCAACAAGCGTACGAGCGATGAGCTGCACTTCGTTTCAACAGTATCGAGTTTGTTTAATTAGTTCAGTTGACTCGTAGAAAATTAATTTTAATGAACTCGTACAAAAAGTATTGTTCACAATAGTGTTATAATCAAGCTTTTTAATCTCGTACCTTACTTAGGCCACTCAGCTAGCTTCGTGGCCTAAACACGGCACTCGACTAAAAAGCTCTCTATTATAACACGATTGTGAAAAATACTATTTTGAATGACTGACTTTTTTGATTATTAGTGATCTTTTTTGATGTGTTTAAGATTATTCATTACCTATCATCAAATGTAGCTCATTAGAGTAGTAAAATGTTAAAAAAATAAAATGAACTAACCATGGAGAAATGTAAACCTTAAAGAATTTAAAAATTCAGTAGCGACCCCTAAATCTTATCCAAAAATAAGATAGATTGATATTTGTATTTAATATGAGACGAATCAAGCAAAGTGTCTTTTTGTACTCGTCGATTAAAATCTGTGTATTAAGATTTCGTAGAGAATACTGCAACGTCACTCTTTTCATCGTTGAATACTTAGTCTACTTCCGAAACAACCGAAATAACTATTTGCTATTTCGATACGCTCTATTTTTTTCGGTTGTCTACAACCGAAAAAAAATTGAAAATAGAACTTCTTATTTCAATTATACTTATGTGTCCTTGTTTAAGGAGACTCGATCCGATTCCGAAATTGCCAATCTATGGTGTTTCGGAAAGTAGCAGCGTCGCGTCATCTGTCAAAAATCTACTTAAACTTGCTGCTGTATCCAGGGCATAAAAAAATAAAAAAACCTACGCTTTGTGATTGGCTAGTATTTCGACTTAGCTAATCACAGCACAGTACTGCAACATTACGGACGTCGGTGGTTTGATAACTTTTCTTTGTCTGTAAAATAAGTCGGATAGTAGAACTCGACAATATAGTACTTACGATATATAGTTTTCTTATATACTCGTATTAATGACTTAAATTATTAATTTTAATTAACTCGTACACAAAGTATTGTTCACAATAGTGTCTCATAATCAAGCTTTTTAATCTCGTACCTTACTCAGGCCACTCAGCAAGCTTCGTGGCCTAAACACGGTACTCGACAAAAAAGCTCTCTATTATAACATGATTGTGAAAAATACTATATTCGCCGTCCTAAACCCAAAACGTAAGTGAGAAAACTGTTTATATTTTTTTAAAATAATTGATGCAGCTGAAAAGTCAGCAACTTTTTTCTGGTGCTAAGGAAGGTTATTCCTATCACCAAAAAAATAATCAGGCACTTCTAAAATTTTCATCCATTCCCAATTATTGTACGAATGTACCTACATGACACGACAATAAGAAAATTAGTAACCTCAGTTTATAGTTAGGTTCACATTGATTGTAGTCGTTTGGCCAGACCGTCAAAGCACTGTTATTCGATATTAAGCCGCTTGAGCCCCATGCAATTCAAAGATTGCTGCGTTGCATTCTGGAGGCTTAGGTGGCATTCCATTACTAGAGGCATTAATCTGAATCTGAATCTAATCAGTCGATAGTAAACGAGAGCGTTTTCATATACACGTTCAACACTGTTCAGGTACTTTTCTACCTAGATCTGTATAGTAGTATATTTTTATGATTGTTGATAAAACCAACTTAACATATCTACACTTGACAATACAACTTATATTTTTTGTGTCTGTGTTGATTGCGGAATTTGAACATTTAGAATGAGAGATTTTAAGTATGTAAAATTGTACTTATGAAGATAAATATTTAAAAAAAATTGTCACCATCATCAATAATATGAGCCATTAAAGTTTATTAAAATACAAATTAATGTTTCAGGCTTATTTATATTAATGTTTAAAACAAGAGTATCTTGACGTAATGGACACTTTTGTGTAAAAGTTCACAACGCAAAATGGCGTATTGGACAATGAACTGAGGGTAACGACAAAATGTATCAGAAACGTTTCTTATTTAATTGAATACAAAAGTTATCTGTAAAATTGAGTATCGACACAATATTTTTCATGCAGGTCGATCACGTAACGCATTGTACGCGCGTCAGGGAGATCTAAATGTCACTTTTTATATGGAAAAATGACAGTTAAATTGTCCTAACGCGCGTTTGGAACGTTACGTGATTACCGCTATGATCGTAACGGACTTTTTTTTTCATGCTATCGGAACGTTATCTATACGAATCGATACAGAAAAAAAACCGAAGTATGACTGCATTCATAACTGACTTTCGACATTTTGTCCCTTACGCCCTTTGAGCCCACCGTAGTCGATATGGAAGGTGCACGTAAATGCCCCTCTGAGAGGCCCTTCAGGGCCCCAAAGAGGACACACCAAAACAAATCCGTAGCTGGCCGCAATGCAGGCCGAACGGGGGAAAAAAAAGAAAAAAAAATGCACGTAAACTGCCGTCATAATAGCCCGCCTTTTGTTTATTTGACACCAATTCATCACAACGAATTTGTCTCAAACCAAAGAAAAATGATTCTCAGTGCACAATCGGACACGGTACCATGTTCTTTATTTGTCTTTGATCTTTATTGGATAATTTGAATGTTTAAAAGCAGCCACAGCTGAATGTCATCTTGCTCATTAGAAGCTGCCCAACTAAGGAAGTATATACCTTACAGAACACTGCAGCCATAATGACACCACTTCTAGCTGTGTAGGAACAGTAAGGGTAATTCACGTACCACCTTAGAACCCTGTCGCATTGACAGGCCGCCGTTACTCAAACTCGAGTGATATGTCACTTTATTGCGATTGGGTTGTATGTATATGTACGAGTAGTGTAGTGTTCCCTGTGGTGAGTTCAGCTATTGTTACACATGCTCTTTAGTAGCACGAAAGCATGCTAATTTCGGGCAAATAGCATGTGTATCTGGAAAGTTGCTAGTAAGTAGCATGCTATTTGCATACAAAATAACTGAGCATGCTCAAACAAGCATGCTACTAAAGAGCTTGTGTAACAGTAGCTTAAGGTCAGCAGCCCCGCTATTCTGTAATACAAATTTAAGCTCACCTGAACGTTCATCCACAAATATATCTTGACACCGCGATACGTTGTAACTAAGCGTAGTTAGAAAACTAGTTTCATTAGGCGTGACGGGTGATGAATGGCGTGGCGCATGAGCGCGTAATGAATAACAGCCCAGAGATCTCGAGCTCAAGGATGCGCTCTGATTAGACCTTGGGGGTATGCGGGACTTACACTCTCCAGCCTCTTTAAAGACAAGGGGGAGGGAGTCTACCCACTAAAACCACTCCGGCGTTCGCAATCATGTCACCACAACGCCCCCCGCTGTGATTAGACCTGCATTTGACTATAGCTATCAACACAAGATACGTAGCAAAGATACGTAGCGTCACAAAAGCTACCGATGCTCTAAGTTTCGCCCGAAAACAAAAATGAAAATGGGCAGGACACGTAGCGCGTCTTCAAGACGAGCGATGGACGTCGAAAACGTCGCTAGGGAAGACCCTTCACAAGATGGGAAGACGACATCGTTGGAACTGCTGGTTCCTCCTGGACACGAATAGCCCAGGATAGAGAGAGGTTGAATCTTTAGGAGGAGGCCACCCGCTTAGGGGTTCATTCAGAATTTAGTTTTTAGATTTAAAATAATCATAAATAATAAGATACAAGAATCTTGATTAACAAGTAATATACTTAATAAAATATAAAAACACAAATACTAACTTTACAGATTTCTTTTTATATACAAGATACTAACTAGTAATAAAATTAGTTTTAAGTGTATAGGTTTAAGTTTTGTTTTTGTTACTTTTATGTAAATACCATGTGTGTGTATTAATATAAATAATCTTAGATCCTTATAGACCGATAGATATTAACTGTGTTACTGAAAATGAAATAAAGGCTTTTTATTTTTATTTTATTTTATTTATTTATTATCAACACAACAAATCCTCAAATCAGTCAAGCTTCGGCAACGCGCTTGTGATTTTTCTGGAGTGACTAGCGCTCACAAGCTACGGTTTCTGGAGTGACTAGCGCTCACAAGATACGGTTTCTGGAGTGACTAGCGCTCACAAGCTACGGTTCCTGGAGTGACTAGCGCTCACAAGCTACGGTTTCTGGAGTGACTAGCGCTCACAAGCTACGGTTCCTGGAGTGACTAGCGCTCACAAGCTACGGTTTCTGGAGTGACTAGCGCTCACAAGCTACGGTTCCTGGAGTGACTAGCGCTCACAAGCTACGGTTTCTGGAGTGACTAGCGCTCACAAGCTACAGTTTCTGGAGTGACTAGCGCTCACAAGCTACGGTTCCTGGAGTGACTAGCGCTCACAAGCTACGGTTCCTGGAGTGACTAGCGCTCACAAGCTACGGTTTCTGGAGTGACTAGCGCTCACAAGCTACGGTTTCTGGAGTGACTAGCGCTCACAAGCTACGGTTTCTGGAGTGACTAGCGCTCACAAGCTCAACGCATGCCTATTGGCCACTGTCGTAGTACCTGCACCTAAACGAAACTTACTATCAAAGGCACTGGTATTTCTATAACAGCACAACGATAATGCATTTATTATGTAACGCTTGTGTAACACATACATTGCAAGGTCATGTTGTGTAATGGTTAGAATTGTTTTACAAACCTGCATCTTCAAGTTTTGTTTATGTTTCATTATTTCTTGTCCGTTATTATGTACTTACCTGTGTGATCTTTAGTACTCGCAAGCCTGTCTTTTTTTTTAATTTTGATAAACTAAATCGACAAAAAATATCTAGGTATAATTTTATTATGGAGCATGCTCACAAAATTTCACGAGAACCGGTTGAGAAATTCATTCGCTTCGCTTGCGCGTTCAATTAATAAGACTAAAGACAGTGTTGCTACTTTACTACTAATTTTAAGCGTTTGCGTGCTATTGCAAACTTTTCTCAGCGGACGTAGCATGGTACCATTTTATCACTTATCGCCTATCGCCGTGGATACCTAAAGCTGGGAACAAATTATCGGACGCGGCTGACGAACGCGGCTGACGGCCGCGACTGATACCTAAGTGTGCAAAGTCGAACGGGACGTGGCTTCCGGCTGACAAAAACATCCAGCGCACCAGATTTCTGTCGGATGTCCGAACGCTCAAGGTCAGCACAAGGTTACGTCCACGGCTTACCTCCGATAGTTTGCACAATAAAATTCAGTGTATGTTCATTATCTAGATACCGTCCGTCAGCCGCGTCCGATAATTTGTTCCCAGCTTAAGACGTCAGACGGAGACGAGTTCGAGAGTGACGGATGTGTTATCCACAACGATAAAGGCCTCCACACACCGGTCGCGTGCGCGGGCCCGCCGCGGGCTGTGTGTGGAGGCCTTTAGTGATAAAATGCCAGCCATGCAACGTTTCAGACGAAGATTTTAACAGTTAAAATGCGGTAAAAGCCGGCTGTCAGTAACAACATTTCCCAATGCTCCGATTTCTATATGTTTAAGGTACGTTCTGAGACCTTAAGAATTGAGCGAGGTTCTCTTGTTGCATTCGATTTGTCTATATAATGCTGAATTTCCTTCGCCAAATCGTTGCCATAATGGCCAGCCCTGTAACGATTTCATAAAAAGATTCCACTGACAAACGCCTTTTATTTGAAGGAACCTGATAATATCTAAATGCTGAGAGTGCTATTGCCAGTCTCCCAAGGAGCCGAAACCCGTTTTACTTCAATTTTACGACGCCCCTTAAGATGTTTTTCCTCGGGCAAAGTTTCTTTTATTATTCGTTGTGACAATTTTTCCCGAGTATGATAATCAGGTTCTGTTTTTGTCACTTAGGACGGGAACATTTAGGAGATTAAAGAGACGCTACGTCAGCAAAGTTAGGTGTTTATTTGATTCGGGTTCCATTTTGCAACAAAGGATCCTATTTAATTCCAGTGCTATCATGTATATAAGGAAAGACTCACGTACGCTAGACTTTGTATAGACTTATATGATGTCAATATTTCAAAACGATTATTGTTAAGTATTCGTAGCTACGAGTACCACTGGACCTCCGAGGGGTGAGGCGCCGCGCGTGAGACGCTGCTGCATCAAAATGTTCATGTCACTATTCGTCGTTCGCTGTTACCAAGCGCACATAGACTTACGCCCTTTTAGTCAACAAGTAGACTAGATATACCTAATTTCTAATATTTTGCATAAAAATCATTCAAAGGTAACAGACTACTTGTCTTTATACATCACCCAATCATCAACCAACATCAAGCACACAAAAATCAAAACACTTTGACGCCAGAGTGTGCAATTATTATTAAATTAACTGATTCTTTTTAAAATTTAACTGATGCTCTTGAGTCTTGTTTAAATGGACAGTCGTCACGTGCGGCGACGCGAAACGCGTGCTGTCAGGGGTCTATGAAATCGATCACGGCTGCGATATTTGCTAATCGTATCAATTTATTGCGTGCGCTCGTTTCGACGCGTACTGAGACTGAGCTAACATGTTATTCGTAGGACAAGTACTCGCAACACACTACTAGTAATATTGCGATGGATAATGCCAAATCAAATTAAACTTATGCGCCCTCAGCGACCACCAATCCATAATATACATAATCTCGCGCACGTAAAGGGCACACGCTTTTTTTTGTGTGATTACCCCTCAGGGGTGTCATCACGTAACGTTTTGAACGCACGTTAGGACAGTTTAACTGTCATATTTCGATATACAATTTGACATTTAGATGTACCTAACGTACGTACAATGCGTTACGTAATCGAGCGGCAGAAGGGTAATCACGTTACGTTCCGTACGCGCGTTAGGACAACCATACTGTCATTTTTCCATATAAAATTTGACATTTAGATCACCTGACGCGCGTACAATGCGTTACGTGATCGACCTGCGAATACAAAACGAAATACCCACAAAGTAAGTACCTAGTGGTTTTATTATGACTGCAATCTTCTGTAAGGAGGTACTTCCCCAGTTGGGTTGCTCCTATTATAAGCGTGACGACATTTCGCTGTGCCCTACTCTATAGATATGTGGCGATGTAGGAGCGGCAATTTGTGTACGGAAATCAGCAAAATTATGGATGAATTAGCAAGACTAGAGAATTGCATTAAAGTGGTGCACCGTGTTGGCATTAAAATTGCAACGACGCATTATACTTTGTTAGACATATAAGTAGGTACATAATTAATTAGCGTTTAAAATAACTACGTTTCCATTTTAATTCTTTCAAACAAGGCTATGGTGATGTAATTGCTACTTTTACAGGCGATAGAAAGTCGTTATATTTTAACACCTTATTCTATTGCGATAAGGCAAACAATGTCCACATATACCTATGACAAATTACACGAAAAGCACGTATAAAAATACAAAAATATGCGCTAATAATACAAGGTGACCAAAATGTCCTGCGCATATCTTAAAGAGACAGCAAGACCTTGCGCAACTCATTTGGTGTAGCAATTTCTGCCTCGCTATTTAGCATGATAAATTATCCCACATAAAGCAGTCCTCTTTTACTTGCAAGTGCGTACTGATACCAGTGCTGGTAGCATTATACGTTTACGGCCAACATAAAACATTTGTCTCTCTCTCATTTACTTGCTAACGAATGCTTTCGACATAAAAGAGATCATGCCAGAGGCCCTAGCACTATAGGTTTATTGTCAACTTTTACGTGACATTTCAGTAAGTACATTTTCGCCTTAAATCGTGACGATAAAACCTAAGTAGTCAGCTAGAAAGATCTAGTGCTGATGTTAAAAATGGCATAGTCTGGTAAGTGAAAAACGAGCCTAGAAAAGAGCGGTAATGGAACGCGATAAAATAATAAAGATAGGTACTTATTTTTTTGTTGTTTAAATGCAGACAATGCAACTGATCGAGCAGAAGGAAGCAACGTTATGTGAAATAAAACTTTTTAACTCAATTCTACTTTATATTTAAGAAGAATAATCAAAGCCACCCTCCAAAAAAAGTATTTCATAATCATATTACCTAATGTTGCCATATAAGAAGTTTTAAATAAATCTCAGGCTCATCCATCTTTCACTAGCCAGTCTAGCGACGCAAATCTAAAAGAGGCCTAACATTTTAATTCCGTCACAAACGGAAGGTGACTAGGATCGTTAGCGAAATGAAACTGAGTTTCTGAGCTCACCGTTTAATTGAATGAGGTAAAAACTCCTCCGTTGATTGAGAGTCAGTCATTCGGAAACTTAATGAATCGAATTAAAATGTATTTCCGAAAAAAGATTAATTCGATGTTATTGAAGTATTTTTGCTATCGTTTGATGTTGGAAATAGATCTGGAGATGGTTTGTATTTTTACGAAAGTTTTTATTTTATTTGGCGAATACTATCCAGTTTTACAAGTACTACTAGGAGACACGGGAAAAGATACAGTCAACATTCAAATATATTACTCGTTTAAGGCACAAAGTTATAAAAATATGCGAACACATCCTAAATGTGTTAAACGTGAAGGGTAGGTATAATAGTAATTTAAGTTTTTTTGTTAAGGCGGGAATATCGGGATAGGCTTACAGAGGCCGCGTTTTTTAATTTTTGAAAACCATCTCTGACCTAGAAAATTGGGTTTAAAAATCTGAAAAAAATATATGTATTACTTAAGGATCTAGACTAGTCAAAGTCGTATTCAGTAATACGATGTAATGAAATTCACTCGATAGAAAAAAAATCCCAAAGTTACTTCTTTTTGTAAAGTTTATTCAATATTGTGACTAAACTATTGATATTTTAAATTAAGTTTTTGTACTCAACTAAATCCATTAAATATTTATAGACAAATTCGTAGAGTTTGAATAGATACAATTATTGTCTTAAATACTATGTTTAAATACCTACAAAATGCGCGAGCGCGGAGGCTCAGTAGGCCCGAACAGTCGCGCGCTGGCGCTTACGGACGACGGACCTGTGTCAGTTTTATCCGCGACGAATTTATATAAGTGTTGCAAGTTATTTATGATGGGCAATAAACAACGCAAACTACTCCAAAGATATGTGAAAAAGTAAGTAAATGTTTATATAATTTGGTCTAAAACATATTAAAATAAATTAAGTTAGATTTCATTTTATTTCCATCTCTGATTGGTAGGTAATTTGTAAAAATATTATGCCTAAAATTACGGTCATAGTGCCACAGTATAAAAATATCAGTATAACAACTGAAGCTACGATTTTTGATAATCCGTATTTTGTCTATATCGGAACCTCTGCCTGCCGTTTGCAAACGTAAAGTAACTATGTAACAGAGATGGGCATTAATCGATTAATTGTTTAGTTAACTAATCAATCGATTGAAAATATCAATCGTCATTTTTTAATCTCGATTAAATTCGTTGTGAGAATGTTCGACTAACAACTAAATTAGTTTTAGTTTCAATCGACTTTTTTGCATTTTTTTATGTTGCAATATGTAACTACAAGTACGTATGTATGTAACATTGGAGGTACTCGTATGTTGTAACACTTGTAACTATGTTAGTTTGGGTAGAATTTTGCGACTTATTTTGAAGCAGATATCTTCAACCGATTGAGCTAAAAAATGCTTGAATGACAATGCAATATTATAGGCCATAATATTATTATAACGATATATTGGTAACGACAAATAGCAAAAAACTACAGTGTTTACAAGTCGCAACAATAAAGTAGGTTGGTTTGGTGCATTATTAATACTTTGAATTATACGATACTGAGTTAAGCTAAACCATATAAATTATCAATATTTTGCTGTCTCTGTCAATAGTAAAACTCTTCTTAGTGTGCCGTGGTGACAAAACAATAGGATAATCCTACTTAAGTACCTGGAAGTTGTTTATACTGATAACGACTGGTTGCAAAACACAAAACTAGTCTCGAAGTAGAAGTCCCTATAGGAGAGTTTCTGGCACTGTAAGTATTTTATTAAAAACTTACCTTACGGTAATAATCTCAGACATCCAAGACAAGATGGTTACAAATAAGTGGTTTAGTTAAATTGAAATGAATTTATTTATTTTAACCGTTTTTTTTTGTAATTTAGAGATACATAAAAATTTTACAACATACCTATTTATAAAAATCAACACACAAAAAAAACAAAATGCTGTCAACTAAATAATAAAATGGCACATGGGTACATCCCTATTACGCGTGGAGGGCCGCTCTTAGCTCACAGTACACCACAAAATGACTGAACCCTAAGATGAGCCTACCAGTGAGCGTCGAAGGTGTGAGCGAGCCGGGACGAATAGCCGAGATGTTCAGGGAGCAGTTTAGAGTGAAGTCTCTTCTGGGGCCTGCTGTGAGTCAACCTTACCGATGTCAAACCCACGAGTATGAGCAACACATACGGTTCTCGGCACGCGACGTGGAGAAAGTTATTAAAGGTATGACCCGCGGTAAGTCTCCAGGACATGAATTCCTAAGCATAGAACACATTCAGTACGCGGGTGTACATTTGCCGAGGTTACTAGCAATGTTCTTTTCTTTATGTATAGGTCACTCATACTTACCTAGTGATTTAATGAAAACGATTGTGGTACCTATCATAAAGAACAGGGGCGGTGACGCCTCTAGTATCGGCAACTATAGACCCATCTCCCTGGGAACTGTAATTGGTAAGGTATTGGACAGTATGCTGGATAAACAATTGAATAGCCACCTTAAATTGCATGAGGCGCAATTTGGTTTCAGGGCAGGTCTATCTACCAAAACCGCAATATTGTGTCTCAAGCATACTGTCCAGTATTATACCACCAGGAATACGCCCGTGTATGGCTGTTTCCTGGATTTGTCGAAAGCTTTCGACCTTGTTTCTTACGATAGGCTATGGGATAAGCTGGAGTAAGAAACAAGTTTTCCCAGGGAGCTGATTAGCATATTTAGGTTCTGGTACGATCACCAAAATAATAGTGTTAGGTGGGCCGGGTCACACTCAAACATGTACAAGTTGGAATGCGGCGTGAGACAGGGCGGGTTAAGCTCTCCTAGCCTTTTCAACTTGTATATGAACAGCTTGATGGATGAGCTCAGCAATGCCATGGTCGGATGCTCAATAGACGGAAAAATGGTCAATAATATAAGCTATGCAGACGACATGGCATTGCTGACCATATCCGTCAGTGCGTTGGACACACTGCTGCGTATCTGTGAAAGGTACGTGGAGACCCATGGCTTAAGGTACAACGTCGCGAAAAGCGAGTTGCTCCTTTTTAAGTCTGGAAAGAAAACGTACACAATACCACCTGTCAAATTAAATGGCACCCCGCTAAAACAGGTTTCAAAATTTAAGTACCTTGGCCATTGGGTCTCCGAGTCCCTCTGTGATGACTTGGACATAGAACGGGAGAGGAGAGCGCTGGCAGTCCGGTGCAACATGGTGGCCCGCAGGTTTGCAAGGTGTTCAGAGCAAGTTAAGTTAACGCTTTTTAAAGCTTTTTGCCAGACTTTCTACACCTGCAGCCTGTGGGTTAACTACACGCAGAAGGCTATCAGTGCTCTAAGAGTACAGTACAACAATGGGTTCAGGATACTGTTGGGGCTGCCTCGTTTCTGTAGCGCGTCAGGGATGTTCGCTGATGCGCATGTTGACGAGTTTGCCGCTATTATGCGCAAAAGGGTAGCATCCGTGGTGCGCAGAATTCGGGGCAGCCCAAACACTCTACTGAGTACCATTGTTGACGGATTAGAAGGCCGTATCCAGAAACACTGGAACGATATTCATTGTTTGGTTTAATACCTAATGTTTATATTTCATGTACCCACTAACACTAGAATTAAGTTTTTCATATGTTTTTGCTTTTACTAACAACTATGGACAATGTTCCGAAATAAATTATTTGAATTGAATTGAAAAATACTTCAAGCAAACATAACTAGACAAAATATGAATAAAATTAAACTTCTGTTCTGATATATATTTATGAATATTGTCATGTCAACATTAATATACGTAGGTATGAATATACTATTTCAAAAATGAATCAAGTTACTTGTAAAGCTTTTTATTACATAAAATTAACGCAAACGTTAAGCGCGTCTGTGGCTGTCCGTGGCTTCAGTGGTACGAGTTTCCGTCCGCGCCCACAGCCGTCTTTAGTTTTCAAAAGGTTAAACCTCTTCCACTCTCAGCGTTAACTATTGTACATTTTCCTTGCGTCATTCTACATTCAAATATATCAATTAACATACATATTTTATTTATTACCGCTATTGCCAATATATTGGACCGGTAGCGAATTGGTCGATCAGCCGCTATTCGATGTAAGGCTCATACTTCATAAATTCATACTTACTCTAATTTCAGAGAGATGCACTACTTTAGTAGCAAAATAATTGTTAGAATAGAGATCTCACTCCTTAGGAATGGTCAAAATATCGTGAGTGACTATTTTATTTTCCACAGTGGGACAGCGCTAAATGCCTACTTTCGCAGGAATACCCGGCCTTAAATAGGCTTGGCCTAAATTTTTTTACGATGCCATTCGCACCAGTTTTTGTAGAGGAATTTTACATTTGTACTAACAGTTGTATGGAAAATCAAGAAAATTGCTGTTTCGGTTGCGAAATACTGCGTTTAGGTCCATAGTTGTGATATACAATTGTGTGTCAATAAAAGCGTCAAGGATTCTATTGGTAGCTTAAAATTTACTCTTAAACAATAAAAAAATGCATATCTTCCCGAATTTTCAATGTCTACTATATCTTTTTATGATTTTATTGATACTTTGCAATTTATACATTATTAAAATAATTTGATAGTTTACATTGCTTTGTATGATTAGTTTGGTTGCATTTAGCAACAAACACTACATTATCAATTTGAACATGTGGAAACTACCCTTTTATGTGCGTAGTATCTTTTCTTAATAATTAAAATACCTTTCTGAACTTAAAATCTCAAAGCAGAAAGCATCATGCGTTGGACCAAGATTCTTGAATTGCCCTCGCTTTTCTAAGTTGCTAAATTCGGGAGAGTGTAATAAGTGCTCTAACAAAATTGAACGAAATCAGCGAGTTTGACTTACCTACCAGAGGCACACTCGCTCATTTCGTTCAATTTTGATTCGCATCAAGCCCCAATAACTTTTCAAAATGTAAGTAGGTATATTCCGATGACTCCCACGCGCGTCGAGATATATCATATAACGTGTAAAAACAAATTCGCGATGTATATTTCAATGTAATTGGGATGTGAAACAAATTGAAGCCGTATAGAATTAATATGGATATAGCTATCTTCAAACCACATCATCCGGAAACGTAAGGAAAATTTTCACCTTCCCCCTTTACTTTCAGCTCCTTTTAATCCCTCGCGGTTCCACTCAAACGCGGTATTTTTCATTTATATTAAAATTTCCCCTATGGGAGCCATTTTCAACCCTTTCCGTAGCTTCTTCCTTGATAAAAGCGCGATGTTTCTTTGATATATGCGAGGAAAAAATATTTTTTTGTGCACATTATTGGTAGGGATATTGCAGCCTTTTTACCTAATATATTAGCGTGTATGAGGTAAATACATATAGATTTGATACCTAGTAAGAGATGAACATAGATCTCTCTCTCTCACTCTCTCTTAACACATCGCTTCCTCGGGAGCATTATGATCTTATTTATTCATTTAATCGTATGGCGTTTTCTTGAAGTAGGAATATAGATTATTTATAAAAATAATAACTGAGTGACCTTATTCACCATCAGGAACACAACATCATATACTTACAGATTAAGTAGTGGAGTTATAATAGCCTGCGGCCTTCTGTAAGGTGGAGGTACTTTCCCAAACCTTCTCGCGTCTGGTAATGGTACTGGTACTGAAGGTACCTTCAGTAACACGCTTCGGCTTGAGTAACACGGTTGTCTTTACCTTCCAGTGGCAGAGCGCCCATACAAGCCGATCCCCCCCACCTTTAAATTTCTTGTTATATATTACCAAACTCGTAAATCTTAAAAAAAATTGCACTTTTTTAGTCCGTGTTGTCCAGTGAAAGTTCTCACGCGCCGCCACTGTTACCTTCCTCGATAATTAGTCAAGTGCCACGTATTAACTGAGAATGTTAATACGTGGCACTTGACTAACCCCAAAATAAATTTATTTCCCAAATTACTCAATTAATTTATTTTACAATAAAATTATTTTATTTTATATAATACATTACTTTAAATGATTGAGATATCGACATAAATCTGTCAAACGCACTCACCAGATTGGTTAATAACATTAATATATCGGCAGATCAAAATGGCCGCATCGCTAATTGGACAATTAAGATGCTTTATTACCGGCTTTATGACGCGACTGACTTAATTATCCTTTTTATAGAGCAACGGCAAATTAGTTTGATTCAATATTTTCAAGATATACTCATGGCAGGAAAAAAGAAGGTGAAATAAAACTTGTAGCAAAAATCACTTTAATCAGCTTTCATTTTGTTTAGAATAGGTAATCATGTCGCTAGGACGCATAGTTTCCGAGATAAGTATATAAAGTGAAAAACCGAAAAATGGGACCTTCAAACCCCCCAGCGGGGCTAGCACAACTGACACAACAAACGCGACGCGAGTCGAGATAATCTACCCGCCTCTTTTTAATTTGCACAATACGAGTGAGACAGGAGTCGCTGAGTCGCGCGCGACACGACTTAGCAGCAAGTTGTGCTAGACGTACAGCTCTTGAGTCCCCGCCTGTAGCTTTTGATATGTTCATCTCCCAACAAGTCCAAACAGAGTTACGTAGTAAAAAAATGTGTTCCAAGCATTTCCCTCTATATATAAACCTTTTTTTTTGCATTCGTTGCCTGAGTAGCCTTCTCGCTAGGACGAAATGAAAGCTGCACGGGTATCACAAGACGGCCGCGACATACTCTCGAGCTCTCTCGCACTATCAGTCTCTCTCTAATTAGACCACTTGGAAAGAGACGGATAGTGCGAGAGAGCTCGAGAGTATGTCGCGGCCGTCTTGTGATAGCCCTGCTGATTAGCTACAAGTTTTATTCCGTAAAATTTTTCAATATCTTGTATAGTTTCACCGAAGACACCGAGATAAAAGTCAAACAAGAAGATTTTGTTTGACGTTTATCCAGAGGGGTAATTACGTAACGTTCCGAACGCGCGTTAGGACAATTTAACTGTCATTTTTCCATATAAAAGCGGCCAAGTGCGAGTCGGACTCGCACATGAAGGGTTCCGTGAAATAAATTGCGGTTTACGATTTATGACGTATTAAAAAAAAAACTACTTACTAGATCTCGTTCAAACCAATTTTCGGTGGAAGTTTGCATAGTAATGTACATCATATATTTTTTTTAGTTTTATCATTCTCTTATTTTAGAAGTTACAGGTTTACGATTTATGACGAATTAAAAAAAAAACTACTTACTAGATCTCGTTCAAACCAATTTTCGGTGGAAGTTTGCATAGTAATGTACATCATATATTTTTTTTAGTTTTATCATTCTCTTATTTTAGAAGTTACAGGGGGGGGACACATTTTACTACTTTGGAAGTGTCTCTCGCGCAAACTATTCAGTTTAGAAAAAAATGATGTTAGAAACCTCAATATCATTTTTATCATTATCTATCCATAGATACCCCACACGTGTGGGTTTGATAAAAAAAAATTTTTTGAGTTTCAGTTCTGAGTATGGGGACCCCTAAAACTTAATGTATTTTTTAAATTTTTGTGTAAAAATCTTAATGCGGTTCACAAAATACATCTACTTACTAAGGTTTAACAGTATAGCTCTTATAGTTTCGGAAAAAAGTGGCTGTGACATACGGACGGACAGACAGACGGACGGACATGACGAATCTATACCTACGGGTTCCGTTTTTTGCCATTTGGCTACGGAACCCTAAAAAGTGACATTTAAAATTCAAATTCAAATATTTATTCGTGACAACAAAAACACAAATAAAAGAAATAATATAAAACACACTTTGTCACGAAATGGACCCTGCTCAGCATGTTGCTAGCTTTGCAGCCAGCGCCGCTGGTCTTCCGAAGGGTCCATTCGGTGAGAGCACGGTGGGCAACAACGACAGATACACATGCAATATAATTAAAAATAAAGTATAAAAATGAACTGTTATGTAACTAAAATACACACTTGATAATAAAAATAGATAAAAAGGAAAGAATGAACAATTTTGAAAAAACTAAGAGCGAAATGTTGCATCCCACAAACCACTACGTGTGTGTCGGCCTTTACAGTAACAGTGAATTTAGATCTACCTGAGGCGCGAACAATGCGTTACGTGATCGACCTGCCGGTGTCTTTCGTAAAATGGAGGTCAACAAACTTGCCGAGTCGATACCGCCTTTGATGCTCCGCTACTTTCGTGCTTGAGCTTGATGAAGAATAGCCGTCAAAGACGAAGAAGGTAGTTTTTGTTTTCCAAAATTACAGACTTTCAAAAGCAGATATCTCGAAAACTATGGTGACTAATAATATAATTTACGTAAAGCCAAGTTACAAGTTTTCAGCTCTTGATCTATATTTCTTTACTAGTATAATACAAGTGGTATAATGATATGAAGTAATGTTAGTCTTCGTGCTTTAAATAATTATTATCCCAAACCCGCCGCAAAACTGTGTCATCTGCCAAGAAAAATATGCCCAAGCCTGTTTTTCCGGAAACTAGATACACTGCCTCAAGTATAAAGCGTAAGTATATTTACAAACATGAATTACAGCAGAATTCTGGCAATAAAGCATACAAGTTCCATCTAGTGAGAAAACGTATTAAGCCATAAGGAGCTTATATATACTTAGCGCCCTTTTCTTCGAAAAGAATCAAGTCTCGTTGTGTTTGTCACAGTAGAAAGAGTGCAAAGTATGATATCTTCATACAAACGCACCGCGCGCTATGCTTGTATGTTTGCGCCATAGTATATATAATATGCATCGCCGCACGCACACTCAAACAAAATCTCGACCCGTTTCTCAGTGCGCCCGTCGGGGCTAAAGCCCCTGCTAGACGGTTGCCAACACGCCCCTCCAACCGGGCGACCTTGGTCCGCACCGACCGTGTAGACAGTTGTTTGGAGCTAAATTTCATACTACAGCCACAGTCTAACTACATACAGTCTGCAAGCTTATGGCCACGCGGGTTTACGAGAGGGCAGGAACGCGGGGAAGCGGGAGACGAGGAAGTTTAGCGCAAACTCATTGAGTTTGCGCTAACTATTTTGAAGGGGTGTCAAGTTTGACTTTTTATAAAACCGACTTTAAATATCGGTAAGGTTTAGGTGTTTTTTTTTATGATGTCACTTAAATTGTGATCCAAATTGATATCTGAGGGCCCGAGGTCTTTTAATATAAGTCGAAGTTCTTTAAATACAGTCTCATTTCGTTCAAATTGAATTGCCGCACTGAATTCTTGAAAAACAGTCCGATTTGGTTCAGAATCGATATCTGAGGGTCCGCGGGGCCTCTTAATATGAATCCGAGCTTGGATAGTAAAAAAGTGGCCGCCATCTTGAAATTATTGAAAAACAGTCCGATTTAGTTCAAAATCGATATCTGAGGGTCCGCGGGGCCTCTTAATATGAATCCGAGCTTGGATAGTAAAAAAGTGGCCGCCATCTTGAAATTTTTAAAAAACAGTCCGATTTGGTTCAAATTCGATATCTAAGGGTCCGCGGGGCCTCTTAATATGAATCCGAGCTTGGATTGTAAAAAAGTGGCCGCCATCTTGAAATTCTTGAAAAACAGTCCGATTTGGTTCAAAATCGATATTTGAGGGTCCGCGGGGCCTCTTAATATGAATCCGAGCTTGGATAGTAAAAAAGTGGCCGCCATCTTGAAATTCTTAAAAAACAGTCCGATTTGGTTCAAATTCGATATCTAAGGGTCCACGGGGCCTCTTTATATAAATCCGAGCTTCCCAATTTGTATTTATAACTAACTCTCAGATATCGATTTTGAACCAAATCGGACTGTTTTTCAAGAATTTCAAGATGGCGGCCACTTTTTCACAATCCAAGCTCGGATTCATATTAAGAGGCCCCGCGGACCCTCAGATATCGATTTTGAACCAAATCGGACTGTTTTTCAAGAATTTCAAGATGGCGGCCACTTTTTTACAATCCAAGCTCGCATTCATATTAAGAGGCCCCGCGGACCCACAGATATCGATTTTGAAACAAATCGGAATGTTTTTCAAGAATTTCAAGATGGCGGCCACTTTTTTACAATCCAAGCTCGGATTCATATTAAGAGGCCCCGCGGACCCTCAGATATCGATTTTGAACCAAATCGGACTGTCTTTCAAGAATTTCAAGATGGCGGCCACTTATTTACAATCCAAGCTCGGATTCATATTAAGAGGCCCCGCGGACCCTCAGATATCGATTTTGAACCAAATCGGACTGTTTTTCAAGAATTTCAAGATGGCGGCCACTTTTTTACAATCCAAGCTCGGATTCATATTAAGAGGCCCTGCGGACCCTCAGATATCAATTTTGAACCAAATCGGACTGTTTTTCAAGAATGTCAAGATGGCGGCCACTTTTTTACAATCCAAGCTCGGAGTCATATTTAGAGGCCCCGCGGACCCTCAGATATCGATTTTGAACCAAATCGGACTGTTTTTCAAGAATTTCAAGATGGCGGCAACTTTTTTACAATCCAAACTCGGATTCATATTAAGAGCCCCCGCAGACCCTCAGATATCGATTTTGAACCAAATCGGACTGTTTTTCAAGAATTTCAAGATGGCGGCCACTTTTTTACTATCCAAGCTCGGATTCATATTAAGAGGCCCCGCGGACCCACAGATATCGATTTTGAACCAAATCGGACTGTTTTTCATGAATTTCAAGATGGCGGCCACTTTTTCAAAATCCAATATTGGATTCTTATTAAAAAGCCCCTCGGAACCAATAACGATTATGAAAACGAAAAAAAATGGCCGCCTTTTCTAAACTTATATATTTCTATTTAAAGATCTGAGTGAATAGGTACAGTCAAAGAATTTAATTTCCTACCCATTTAGGACTATTTCAAAGTGACACTGTAAATAAAATCATAAGAAGTCTCTTACGTTTTGATTGATTACGTCACTTTGACAAAGTCCAAAGTGGGTAGGAAATTAAATTCTTTGACCGTACCTACTTTTGAAATGATTGAAAATGAATATCTCTCCAAACATATTTTTGACAACCCTGACTCTTGAGCGGTTACGCTAAGCGCGTGCGTAAATTCGTAGATGAATGAAGCTTGCCTACTGGTTGTAGTTCTTTATACTGTGCTACAGCGGTCGGTGCCAACCAAGGTCGCTCGGTTGGAGGCGCACGTTGGCGACCGTCTAGCAGGGGCTTAACACCGCACAAGGTTCGCGCGTCACGGCTTTTCGGCTCCGCTAAATGAATGAAAAATGTGTGATAATCGCAGCAGAACTTATTGCTGTGTGTTTGGGTGTCTAAATAATTCATCGATTCCAGAGTAGTCTCTGTTCAGAATACATTTCTGTATTAAGTAGTTAGGAAAACCATTGTTGAACTTTATTGAATCACTGAATTCGTTATACAGAGATGTATTTTCTTTGCCACGGGCCGGACTAATGAATTGGTTGACAGTACTATCAGTAAACTACCGTAGGTATAGATGAATTATCGAGAACATTGGAATTGCATTTGTAATGGTTGTACCGTTTGCAACAAAAGGAGAATATGCACAACGTAAATAATATCCACAATTTGACGCTGACATTATTTTGGTATTTACTTCTTGAATATATAACAAACCTCTTTTTATGCTGATAGTACGAGAAAATAGAAAATTCAAATATAGAATGCATGTAAACATACAATACTACTACATATGCAATTCCTTGCTCTCGTTAATTTATCTATACTCGTGCTCATCACCGCCGCCGCCCGTCTGCCGGCCTCGCAACCACATAGGTATCGCCTGTCGCCCTTTCTTTCATCGTGAAAGATTTCATCATCGTTTAGGTAAAACTAACCTCAAAAACCCTGAACCCAGACAACAAAAGTAAAAAATACAACTTCCCGGCCCTTGCCAATTTGGCCTTGGCACTGAATTAAAATTTAGCTAAAAGTGACTACCCTGAGACAGGAATGTACTACGGTAGGCAATTATATCGCGGATTTGGCCGGAGATAGCCTACTCCACTCTTTCTACTATGTGTTTGTCGTCTGTAGGTCAACAACACAATGTGTTATTGTTATATGTGAAGTTGCCAAGACTTTTATTGGATTAAGGTAGACAGATAATATTACGGTTAACTTTTAGGGTAGAAATAAAGAAAGTTGCATATGCTTACGCTCACCTACTTAGGTAAAATTATGGATTAAACGATATGAACTTATAACACAGAGAACGAATGTAATGAAATAACTTTACTACAACCTAAAAAAGTTGAAAACCCCCGATTTTTTTAATTTCAAAGTTCAATATCTAAAAAACGTCCAAACCGATTTTGTTGTAACGTAGCTAAGAACCATCTCAATCACGTCAGCTTTCGGAAAAAAACCGTATTCAAATCGGCTCATTCGTTTAGGACCTACGATGACAGACACAAACACACACACACAGACACATCAAACTTATAACACCCCTCTTTTTCCGTCGGGGCACAGTGTTTTATATAAGCCGAAAAAGTGACATCCCCGTTTTATTACAAATTACTGTAGCTTAGATCATTGCAAATGCGAGACTAAAACTCCCGCGTTTCTAACATGTGTAGTTTTTAAGAAATATTTTTTTGAAAATCTTGTTTCTGACACCTATTACGAAAAACATTTATATATTGCAAATTATTAATTAAACTTATCTGTTGCTTTAACTGTTAGATAAACCCTTCAAAGACATACATTTAGAGGCAATTACAACCTCTCTAGGTACATTTGTTACAAATATATTAATGATTTTATTGATTTTGGTTTTTATTTTTTTTCTTCCATGTTCCGCAGTAGTAGGACGCGATATTTGTATGACAGCTTTATTATTATGTCTTCTATCTACCCTATTTTTTACAAGACCTAATTCCATGGAACATTCAAGTAATCACCTAAACACTTTATATCCGGTTTATCCGGCCACTAGGGTTGACACTTTTGTAATATTGGATGAAATATTATATTTTTTGTTTTTGTTGGTGTAGTTGGTTGATCACATCGTTGTTC
The DNA here is from genome assembly GCA_963854355.1 of Epinotia brunnichana. NCBI lineage: Eukaryota > Metazoa > Arthropoda > Insecta > Lepidoptera > Tortricidae > Epinotia > Epinotia brunnichana. The sequence continues at coordinate 29,729,854 of OY977938.1, read as the reverse complement.
AAAATCTTTTCCCTATTTTCTCTTCGAGGACCTGTTTATAAGCTTTTGTTAGAGCCAAAGTTATTTATTTTTCAATTGTAGCTCAATTTAATTATGTGAATGAATGTCTGTACCGTAGGTTCCAGGAATTAAAGTCGGTAATACTTTGTAACCGCTATAATGGTCTTAAATCTCCAAGCAAATCTCTCAACAAACAAAAACAAATTAAAATTACTAAGCAATTCTACGACAACATGTCGTTACCTAGTTTTCGCACGTAACAGCGACATCTAGCGTGAAATTCGCACACTAACCTATACTTAACTATGAATTGAACAATGTCGATAAATAAAATTTGGAGAGAAAACCTCAGCCTCGAGAAGAATGGGTGTAAAAAAACTCAGCGAATCCACACTTACTATCTTGCGGATGCAAATGACCAATTGAATGAATGAGATTAAAGCCACCTTTCATAATACATGTATATGCATATATGTAGGTATATGTCTAAATTTAGTGGGTAAGATAAATGGGGGATGGAAGTAAAACCATCTCACTCGTCAATTTAACTCCCCTCCTTTTTTCCGAGAAAATTCCTTTTCCACGGAACATGTCTAGGTTAATCTTATATCAATGTCATAAATACTTTTAGGAAAACATTTCCCGGTTTATCTGTAAGTTTATAATAATTCCTAGCTTCTGCCTACGGCTCCGTTTGCGCGGAACTCGTTTATATCGTAGCGTATAAATAATACAAACTTTCACCCCCCATTTTACCTCCTTAGGGGATGATTTCAGGGATAAAACTATCCTCTGTCCTTCCCCGGAATTCAACCTTTCTCCATATTATCAAATTTTATTTCAATCGGTTCAGCGGTTTAAGCGAAAACAGGTAACAGACAGACAGATAGACACACTTTCGCATTTATAATTTTAGTATCGATAATTTATCCCGTGAGATTGTTAATTAACGGTTGGTTTAGTTTATAAACTTACGAGTCAGATTATAAACTATCGAGGTTCACCATATTTCAGTGACATGGTGTGGTGAAGATCCCAGTGCTTGACACTGGCCCAATACTCGACACTTTCAATATTATTCATAACGATTGAGGTGAACAATAAGTCAAATATTAGACACTAGCGGTTCTGTGAGCTGTAGTACTAAATGCCTGACAAAAAGTTAAAAAAAAACAGCCAAGTGCGAGTTGGACTCGCGCACGAAGAGTTCCGTACTATTATCTATAAAAACGGCAAAAAATCACGTTTGTTGTAGGGTAGTATTTGTTGTTATAGCGGCAACAGAAATACATAATATGTGAAAATTTCAACTCTCTAGCTATCACGGTTCTTGAGGTACAGCCTGGTGACAGACAGACGGACGGACGGACGGACGGACGGACGGACAGCGAAGTCTTAGTAATAGGGTCCCGTTTTACTCTGAGTACGGAACGCTAATAATAGGATCCCGTTTTACTCTTTGAGTACGGAACCCTAAAAACGAAAGACTTGCACGTGAATCGGTTGAGAAACGCAGCATGTATATCATGCTGTAGCATGGATGGCGTTATCACGCGATAAGTGACAGGATAGAGCATCCGTCCCTGGCTGACACCGTTCGATAGAACGAGACGACGCGCTTATCCTATCACTTATCGCGTGATAACGCCATCCATGCTACGGGGCCTGTAATGGAGAACAACCGAACAGCGGTACATACGAAAGAATTTAGGCCCAAGCTGAAATAGAGAACATCGTTTGTTTCGCTAGCTCATTCAATTAAAGTGTAACATTTGTGGACATTTACCTAGTACACATAGAATTGAACAAGTCGTGCAAAATATCAGATAGGTACTTTAATAGGTATGTACAAGATTAGTAATAGTCTGAAAGATTTTAACGGCCTCCGTAGCCCAGTGGGTAGTGACTCTGCCTACGAAGCTGGAGGTCCCGGGTTCGAATCCCGGTCAGGGCATTTATTTGTGTGTTTATCACGAATATTTGTTCCTGAGTTATGGATGTTATACATGTATATAAGTATCTATATGTATTTATCTATTATATATATCATCGCCTAGTACCTACAACACAAGCCTTATTGAGCTTACCATGGGCCTAGGTTGATTTGTGTAAGATTGTCCCGTAATATTTATTTATGTATTTATTTTTCGAATACATTTTAATATATAATGTTAACTGTCTTTTTGGAATCGTACATGTCTAGGTAAGTTTTACTAAACACACTTTTCTTTGAGAAAGTTTTGCACGAATATTGCAGCAGAGAAAGTAAATTTGCTCAAGAGTGGAAAAGCCAACTAAGTGCTCCATCTAGGTTCAAAAGCAGTTATTTCAGTACTCTCCAGCAAATGTTTATTTTTATATCTTTTAATGTCAACATTTATGTCGACAACAAGTGCTTCAGTTTGAATAAAGTCTTTACAGTACGAGTACATTAGATGTGCGCAAATTGAAAACTGAGTTTGTTACCCTGCGAATGTTTGATTTCTGAGAAGTGGATTCTTTAATATTCATTTAAATGTCACTAAGGTTCTCGGACTAAATGAGTGCTTCAACTAAATGTTAATAATCTTATTTTGAATATTTTGGACTTTATTATGTACATTATATACATTCTAATTAATTATACTGATGATATATTGGATTCGTGTTAATCGAAAATTCATTAAATATATAATGTACCTATTTATTTTATAGCTATAATTAATAATAGATTACGAATACGCAAAATTCCATATGATTAACAAGGAAAACCAAATTTAAAGCGAAAAACAATTAGTAGTAGTAATTAGTAACGATAGTAGTTAACGATCAAAATAAGTAAAACTAAGTAAAATATTTTCCTTTCATATGCTAGATAAACGAAGAAACGTAGATGAATTTGTCCGTTAAAATAATAATGTTGTCAAAAAATAAATTTTTGATCTCTTTATTGCAATAAAAAAAACTTAATTTTACATTCCATGGCTATAATCAATTATATAACAAACTCTATTCTGTTTCATATTATAGTTGATTATTTAATATAACACTTTAACCCTCAATCCACTAGTTGAAATGTACTAACGTAAACACGAGTCCTTGGGACTCATATATTTTTTCATGTGTGGTTTTCCGAAATAACACAATGTTTTTTAATATTTTTTTATTGTTTTTATTACGTACTTATTAATGCACTGGAAAAAGATAACAAAACTGCAAAGACATATTCGATCCTCTTAAAAATTAAAGAAACTCATTTTACCAGTCTCAAAAAAGAGATTTTTTCAAACCTCTACAAAAATAACAAAGACTCTTAACAAATATATGTTTTTAACTTTTTTACAAAGTAAAATTAAAAAAAACAAAAATGTATGCTCCTATACATGAAAAATGCACGGTGCAATGGGTGCACGTTATTTTTGCATGCATTTGTATAAGTCCATGGGACTCACTTGACGCAATAACTCACCAAAAACGCAGCGCAGCGCAGGCGCAAGTCCACTCGCCAACGCGGTGCCCGCGTCACTGAAGGAAGGTACAGGGACGGAGGGGAAACTATTCGCTAAAACGTTAGATTTACAGTAGTTTGAAATTTTGATGTGAGTCCAGTGGACTCAGGAAGTGAATTGAGGGTTAAACTCTTGCGCATCGTACACATATTAACATTACCTTTACGTATCGACACGGGTTGCACCGGTCATGCTCCCAGATGACTGACGTCACAGCAAGTTGTCAACGGAGATAGGAGTGCATAAAATTTCACTACCCTACAAAAGTCAATAAATCCACTACCCGTCCATTGTTTTATTAATTGCGTAGGGCACGACACACTACGCTTACAGTATCCGCGCACAGATCCGAAGATACCTCCCAAGATTTCAGTTTCTGAATGCCTGGTCCCCAAGTTACCGATAAATTGAAACCATCTTCCCTATTGAAATTCTTCGGGTGATTTTTGATTATTTCATTGCCAATTTTTTTTAAGGGTGGGTGACGAGAGGATTTCCCGTTGATATTTATATAAATATAAGTTATGCGAATAACCATAAAAACCGTTACGGCGATGCCGTCACAAAACCCATCTGGTGAAAATATATTTTGATTATAAATATGATATTTTAGTGAGAGCCGCAGCTTGTACCGCATGAAACCGTGGATTCCGCAAATTAAACCATTTACCATTTTAAACAAAGGGGATAAAATTAAACCGGTGCTATATTCAATATCATTATTAATTTGAGTGCTGACCGCACTCGCAGTGCTTCACCAATTAACGTACGAATATTGATGGTTTTCATTTTTATTCTCGTTGGGGTCAGTTCAGTGGCGTAAATTGATGTCATTTATTAAAGTGTTGTTCAATTCTGGTTTGGTGACCTTTATCACAAAGTTAAGATTAAGGGCGGGTTGCACCAACTTACGATAACAGACCGATCAACGTTAAATATGGCGCCCAAGCTGTCATTTTATAGAAACTTGTCAAACTTTCCATATATTCAGATTTAAACGAACACCGCTCACGATTTATAGATGGTTTGGAGCAACTCTCCATAATCCTCTTGTCGGTGCAGTATTTTCCATTTCGCTCCGTCGTACGCCAGCCTTTTGATTTCCTGATACGACACGACGACAGCTTTTTCCTTTATTTGGTCCATATAATATAACTACGCCGTGGTCTTCCCCTGCCTGTCATTCCTTTTACATTTCCGTCCATGATGGTTTCCCCTTCGTTGGCATATTTTTTAGATTATTATAGTTTCGCATAATTGATTTGGCATAATTTGTATTGGCATAATAGTACTGTCGCATAGTAATACTTTGGCCTACTACTTTGTTTTGGCATATTACGCTTTTAGAATAATTTTAGTTGGACTAATTTGTATTCGAATAATACACATTATGCATATTATTGTATGGGCTTATAATTATTTGTTATATCTGTCATTAATCATAATTTCAGTTTTCTAAATGAAATAGAACAACAAAATATTAGGTTAGCTGGTTAGGTTACGTTCTTGCGCAAGATTAGGTTAGGTTAGTATGATATTAGGGTGGTGGCCATACGCATATGCAGGGCCTACGTAACGGTGGCGTGGGCGGCAGCGTGCGCCTTGGCTGGCACTCCTCCGTGGGAGCTCGACGCAGAGGTGCTAGCTGAGGCGCACAGGGAGCGGGTGCGGTGGAGAGCCACCGGGGATTATCCCGCTCCTGAGGAGGTGAGGGCGGCGCGGCGGCAGACCGAGCGTAGGCTGCGCGAACGGTGGAAAAGCGACCTAGAGGACTCCCCCTACGGAATCCGAACTGTAAGGGCACTCCTTGGGTCGCTGGACGAATGGCTGGATAGGGTCCATGGTAAGGTGGACTTCCGATTAACGCAGGTGATGACCGGACACGGATGTTTCGGTCATTACCTGCATAAAATCAAAAGGGAGGGAAGCCCCGCCTGCCATGAGTGCGGCGCTGAAGATGATACGGCCCAGCACACCTTGGAGTGGTGTACTCGCTGGACCGACGAGCGCCGCACAATGGTGATGGCCCTTGGAGTGAGTGATCTCTCGCTGCCCAGCGTCGTGGCGGCCATGTTGCGTAGCGAGAGATCTTGGGAGGCGATGGCCTTTTTCTGCGAAGTCGTCATATCGCAGAAGGAGGCCGCGGAGCGGGAGCGCGAAGACAGTGCGGATGCGCTCCCGCTCCGGCGCAGACGGAGGGGTCGAAGACGCGCGCGGTATGCAGCGGCAGGCCGCGTCCTCCCCCAGTAGGGCCAGTGGGTTGGGGACCCACATTGCACATGGCCCTACACGTCTGGGGGGAGGGTCAAGCGTCCTGACCCTCCCCTCCTTTGGCGCGGGTGTCCTGGCACGAGTAGAAGCCGGGACCGCCGGGGGGTGCCGTGGTTAGAATGTTCGCGATCCCATGGCGCCCCCTTAACGGCAATGCGGGTGACGCCGGTGTGTTTTTAGTGGGTATGCTCCTCCAGTCACCATCAGTCGGATGGCGGCGGGAGGAGAGAGTCCCACATAACCCCGAAATAGCCTTCCCCAGGCCGGGGGTATGCGTAAAGCATTTTCACACCGACAAAAAAAAAAAAAAAAAAAGGTTAGTATGATATCCAGGCGCGAAGCGCCTAAACAACGCACAAAAGGAGGTCTGCGAAGCGGACCTCCGTTGACCTCGCCTTTGTTATTTGTATTGTTCCAAGTATTGTCCTAAATAATTGTTGTATCTAGGTAGGTTGTAGGTACGGAGAGAAACACACGCGTCTAGTATGATAGTTCATTTATTACTGGCTGGCCGTGTGTGCAACGGCCGCACGCACACCAGCGCAAGCTACATGCATACACAGCAATTCCTCCTTCTTTAGTTTTCAACTCTGTTGACAACAATACAAATTAACAACATGATACATTTATTTATCGGTAACTTTACACCTTATAATTAATATTCTTATTCCTAGGCCTAAACCGGTTTCTATAGGAATTGTGCAGTGAATCAGGAGGCGGTAACTCGTTACTGTTATGCGCACTCGCTGCCGCTGCCGCATCCGGTTGCTCAGTTCCCATGACTAGACTGTCGGCCCCCACCATCATGACCTCCTCAGAAGCCACTTGCGTCTCATCTACCTCCTGATCGCGAGAAGCTTCGTTTTCCATAGGCGGTTCCCCTTGTACCGTCGGTGTAGAGGGTACCGACAGCGGGCTACTGGTACGATCATTATCGAGTGGGGTATCCAAATCTACATTCGTGATCCCTGGGCTGGGTGTTACATACTCCTGATACGGAACCCTGTCCTCATACCGTAATATTTGATCGATATGGCGTTTACAATTTACATTTCCTACCTTAACAATGTATAACCGGCAACCATTTTTTTTTACAATAAACCCTTTTGCCCAAAACGGTTTCCTGTTTTGAAAACATTTTACCCTTACCGTCTCCCCAACGGAGAATGTTCTAGCCCGATTTTCGGAGACATGTCCTACACAGGAATTTGTCTTTGTGACCCCCACTCCTTTCCTCAGCGGGAGGATGAAATCTAATCTACAACGCAAATTGCGACCAAACATCATTTTTGCAGGCGACATTCCCGTACCAGAATGACTTGTATTGCGATACTCGAACAAATATTCCTGCAATTTCTCATTTATTGTATGTATACAGTTGTACTGCTGCATTATGGATTTAATCATGTATTTACAAACTTTCACGTACCCTTCCGCTTGCCCATTGCTGCTAGGATGGTATATAGGCGATGTTATGTGAGTAATTCCGTGCCTTTCACAAAATTCGGCAAATTCTTTTGAAGCAATTTTTGGGTCATTATCCGATACAATTACGTGGGGTAGTCCGAACTTTGAATTTAAAAACTTAAGCGTTCTAATTAAATGAGTAGTTGAAATACCAGTGCCCATATCCACACACTCCACCCATTTAGTCAGTGCGTCCACCACAACTAGATATATCCTGTGTCCTATTGACATGTAATCAATATGAAGCCTGCTCCAGGGTTCGTCAGGTGTCGGCCAGGGCGCCGGCGGCGCACGCGGCGGGGAGGGGCGCAATGCACCGCAGACAACGCACGCACCGATCAGCTGTTCAATATCTAGGTCAATGCCGGGCCACCACATACGAGCGCGCGCCTTACCCTTTGTCTTGACAACACCTTGATGAGTGTTATGTAACTCTAATAATAACCTGTTCCTATAACTCGGTGGAATGACGACTCGATGTCCGCGAAGTAAACAGCCGTCTTCCACTTCTAAATCGTTCCTGCACTTAAAATACGGAAGAATTTCCTGACATGAAATTTTCCTAGGCCAACCCTTTTTTATGTATTTTACCACTGTACCTATAACCTTATCACTGAGCGATGCTTCGCGTAAGTCTCGATATGTCACAGGTAAGTTATTCAATTGCAAGAAATTAATGCTTGTCGCGGAACAACCACACTTGTTTGTGTGTGTCGATTCGACGTCATGAACTGGTGCGCGTGAAAGATAATCCGCGACCAAGTTTTGTTTACCTGCCGTATACTGTATTATAAAATTGTAACCTTGCAAAATAATCGCATATCGGACTAAACGCGACGCGGTCATGACCGGAATACCGTTTTTATTGCCAAAAATTGCCAAAAGTGGTCTATGATCAGTCTTTAAGATAAAGGGTTCCTGCCGACCAAACAAATATTGGTGGAATTTTCTAACGCCAAAAATTATAGCTGTGGCCTCTTTATGCAATTGACTATAATTACGTTCAGCCGCCGACAAACTCCTGGAACCAAAAGCCAGAGGACGTTCCACTCCATCTGCACCTACTTGTGCCAAAACTGCACCTAAGCCCTCAGGTCCTGCGTCTACTGACAATAATAATTGTGCATTAGGGTCAAAATGCGCTAGCACTTGCTCCGATGCGAGCTCGCGCTTCATTCGCTCGCACGCCACCTGATGCCGCTCCGTCCACTCCCACCGCGCGCCCGCGCGCAATAATTCGTGCAAAGGACTTAATATTGTAGACGCATTAGGTACAAAATTGCGGTAATAATTTACCATTCCTAGAAACCTTCAACTCAGTTACGTTAGTTGTACTAGGAGCCTTTTCGATTGCTTCTACCTTGCTAGTACACTTATGTAACCCGTTTTTGTCTATCGTGTGCCCTAAATACGTTACGCTGTCTTGAAATAAAGCGCATTTCTTACTTTCCAGCCGTAACCCTACGTCTTGAAATCTTTGGAAAACCTGTTTTAGTCGCTCCAAATGAACTGCTTTATTAGGCCCCGTCACACAGACGTCATCGAGGAAAACCGAAACTCCCTCAATTCCCGCAAGTAAATTTTCTATTGTTCTTTGAAAAATACTCGTCGAACTGGCTAGGCCAAAACATAATCGCCTATACATATATAAACCCTTTGTGGTACTTATCGTCGTGAGTTTCTGTGCCGATTCCGATAAAACTAACTGATTATATGCCTGACTGCAATCTAGTTTCGAAAACTGTTCTCCTCCACTTAACTTGGCAAATACCTCTTCAATACGAGGTAAGGGGTACTTCTCGATTTGTATATGTTTATTCAGCGTCATCGAATAATCGGCGCAAATCCTTACACTACCGTTAGGTTTCCGCACTGGCACTATCGGGGTAGCGTAATCGGAATGGGTCACTGGTACTAAAATACCTACTTCAACCAGTCTCTTTAATTCCTGTTCAACTTGATCTTTAATAGCAAATGGAAGAGGGCGTGCTTTACAAAACTTTGGCTGGACACCTTCTTTTAATTGTAAATTAATTTCTAGCCCTTTATAACACCCTAGTTCGCTTTTAAACACATCCTGATAGCAATTGAGTAATTTTAAAACATCAACATCTTTAGACGTGACTACGTCTAACATATTATTTATGTTGCAAGTACTACTCTCAGTTGTAAACGAAACACCAAATTTTGCCATAAAATCGCGCCCTAATAAGGGATTACCTCCATTTTGAATGACGTAAAAAGGTACCATCTCCTTTATATTGTTAAATGTGACTATTAATGAACAGTAGCCTACAGGCGTGATTTTGTGGCCGTTATAAAAACACATTTTTAAATCACAATGTTGTAACGGGTATTCTGAGAAATACTGCTTATACGTTTTTTCTGCCATTACACATGCACCGGAACCAGAATCAAGTTCAATTTTGAATTTACGCCCGTTCATTTCCACGGGCACTAAAATCGGGTTATTGTTTACGCACCTCATACTAAGTAACTGGCATTCCTCGCAGTCGTGCTCGCAATCTTCTTGGTTCTCTGGACATATCCCCAAATTGTTCACATTGAATCTGCAGACCTTACGGAGATGACCCTTGCTCTTACACTTATTACAGCGATAATTCTTGTATTTACATGTCTCTGCCGAGTGGCTCTTCATGCCACATACCGAGCAGGAGTCCGCCCCTCGGCGCCGGTCCTGGCTCGCGGCGCGCGGTGCGCGGGCGCCGCCGGCGCCGTCGCGCCTCACGTTCGTCTTGAATAGTGGTTCTTCCTTCACCATGACCATCGAAGACTCGCTAGCTCTCGCTTTCCTTGCACAAGCTGCCTGCTGAGCTATCTCTAGCGCCCTTGCGAACGTCAACGACGATAAATCCTGTTCACAAAGCCTGTCCCGTTCGGGCCCCGATCTGAACCCTAACACGAACCGGTCACGCAATAAGACACTCAGCTCCGTCCCGAAGCCACAATGCACCGCTAATCCACGTAGCCGCGCCGCCCATTCTTCAGCACTTTCGCCCTCGAATTTTACTGCGTCATAGAACTTGCTTCTATCTGCAAAAGTCGACCTCTTCGGCGTAAAGTGATTGTTGAGTTCCTGAACTATCTCATCGTATGTTGCGTTTTGAATTGTTCGCGGATGTAACAAGTTATTAACCAACCGATAAGTGTCATCCGATAAACTCGTTAGCAACACCGCACTTTTTTTTGTTTCCTCAATGTCATTTAAGGTTATGAACATCGACAACCTGCCCGCAAATATGTCCCAGTCTTGGGTTTTGTAATCAAAAATGCCTAATGTTCCAACATAGGTGCTCATTTTGATTATCCGGAATCGTTTTATCCCTCGTCGTCGCCAATTGGTATGTATCTAGGTAGGTTGTAGGTACGGAGAGAAACACACGCGTCTAGTATGATAGTTCATTTATTACTGGCTGGCCGTGTGTGCAACGGCCGCACGCACACCAGCGCAAGCTACATGCATACACAGCACATTTGTATGTGACTATTTTTTAGGACAATACTTTTATGAATGTTGTAATTATGCCAAGTAATTATTATAACTTTTTGTATTTATGCTATCTGATGGTAGTCATCGTGATGATTATGCTTTCTATGTTTACGCTTCTTAATTTTATGCCTTAAAATGTATGCCATAAGATGACTAGGCTTAATGCAAATTCGGCTAAAAAAAATGTGTAACACTATTATTACTAATGATTTAATGCTATCCAACAGAGAACCTAGCAAATCTAGCAATGCACTGTGGATAAGTAACCAAAGTTGCGAAATTTCTGAACATACATATTATAAACTAGCTGTTGCCCGCGACTTCGTCCGCGTAGAACTTTTTATCGTCTTAAAAAATGATTTCTCTCATTACAAAATTTGAACCCTCTTTTAGGGGATAATTAATGGATGTTCATTTTCTAGTTTGTGAACAAACAGTCTAAAACCAAAGTTAAAAATCTCATACTTTAAAAATGCCTTGAAATACTCAAACTTTGAACCAATTTTAACACTCTTAGGGGATGAATTTGGAAAAACTCTGATATCAGTTTTGTAGTCTTTTAACGTACAGAATAAGACCGAAGTTAAAAAGAGACTCACACTTTAAAATTGTATTGCTCGCCATTTAAAATTTGAACCCCCTTTTAAACCCCCTTAGAGGTTGAATTTTTCTAATCGCTGAAAGAACTTTTTTCGTAAACTTTTAAGTCTCTAGCTCAAAAAAAGTGTTGCCCATACAAAGCTTTCTTAACCCCCTTAGGGGTGGAATTTTCTAAAACTCTGAAAGTACTTTATTATTAATTTTAATAAGTAACATTTTGAATAGTTTTAAGTCTAGTAAAAAAAAAAGTTTTTCCCACACAACACTGGCTACCCTTCTTAAGGATCTTAAGGATCCCCTTGGGGATGGAGTTTTCTAAAACGCTGAAAGTTCTTTTTTAGTATTCTAATAAGTAATCTTTTTGCAAAGTTTTAAGTCTAACTCAAAAAAAAGTGTTGCCCATGCAAAGCTTGCTCTCCTTTTTAACCCTATTAGGGGTGGAATTTTCTAAAACGATTTGTGTTCTTTTTTTGTATTTTAATAAGTAATATTTCTACAAAGTTTCAAGTCTCTAACTCAAAAACATAAACTTTCCCTGATTAAAACTTTGCACCCCTTTTTATCCCCCTTAGGGATAGATTTTTTCAAAACGCTAAAAGTCTTTTTTTTTTGTATTTTTATAAGTAATCTTTCTACAAAGTTTTAAGTGTTTAGCTCAGAAAAAGTGTTCCCCATACAAACCTTGCACCCTTTTTTAACCCCCTTAGGGAATGATTTTTGTAAAACGCCGAATGTAGTATTTTTCATGTTCTAATAAGTAATTTTTCGTCAAAATTTTAAGTCTCTATTAAAAAAAAATATGTTTTTCCCATACAAACTTTGCACCCTATTTTACCCCCTTAGGGGTGAAATTTTCCAAAACGCTGAAAGTACTTTCTTTGTATTTAAATAATCTTTCTACAAAGTTTTAGGACTCTAGCTAAAAAAAATAGTTTCCCACATACAAACTTTGCACCCCTATTTTAGTTTTTAGGGGTAGAATTTTCTAAAACGCTGAAAGTACTTAATTTGTATTCTGATAACTAATCTTTCTACTAAGTTTTAAGTCTCTATTTAAAAAAAATATTGTTTCCCCCATACAAAATTTGCACCCCTATTTTACTCCCTTAGGGGTGGATTATTTTAAAACACTGAATCTAGGTACTTTATTTGTATTCTAATGAATAATTTCTCTACAAAGTTTTAAGTCTCTATTTAAAAAAAAGTAGTTTTTCCCATACAAACTTTGCACTCTATTTTACCCCTTTAGGGGTAGAATTTTCTAAAACCCTGAAAGTTCTTTATTTGTATTCTAATGACTGATCTTTCTACAAAGTTTTAAGTCTCTATTTTAAAAAAAAATGTTTCCCCCATACAAACCTTGCACCCCTATTTTACCCCCGTAGGGGTGGAATTTTCCAAAACGCTGAAAGTGTTTCATTTGTATTCTAATAACTAATTTTTCTACAAAGTTTAAGTCTATAGCTCAAAAAAAAAAGGTTCTCCCATACAAACTTTGCACCCCCATTTTACCCCCTTAGGGGTAGAATTTTCAAAAATCCCTTTTTATCCCTAGCCCACGTTATAAAAGCAACATACTGTGCAAAAATCAACTCTCTAAGATTAGTAGTTTCGGCTGTGCGTTGATGAGTGAGTGATTGAGTGAATAAGTCAGTCAGGACATAGGCATTTATTATGTATAAATAGATAGAAGATAATGAAACTCCCATTCAAATATCTCAAAAAATTATGAAGCTACATCCGTTTTAATGTCGCTTGTTAGAGTGAGAAAACGATGAGAGACTGTGACGTCAATATACTCGAGCGTCATAGTAAAAAACAATCGTTTCTTATGAGGGTGCGTTTTGCGGAAAAGGGACAGAACATACCCCATCTTAAAACTTTGGACTCTTATAACTTAATCATTACCTATATAACCTCTTGCTTTGTTTTTTTCTCCATTTGACTATATTTATTTTAAATTCTTTTTCGAGAAAATACATTATGATTATTTACCATATTTTCGATTCCTGAGCTATTAACCACGAACTTCGGAATTCGAAAATATTCGGGTATCTCTATCGCACTAACCATACTCGAGTGACAGGGATGCAAATATATGAACATTGAGTATCGGTTTTCGTGGTAGCGCCGCAGGTACTTTGGCTGAATGCGCCGAGCGCGTGCCATTGTCATTCAAAAAAAACAAATTCGTGTTAATTATATTGTTCAAATTTGTTGATTTCATTTATTGTAATTACGACATAAAACGACATTTGCGCATATAAGTTCTCATATCAGAATCGAATATTTTTTTATGGTTTATATTTTAGCATTTGTCTCGTAAAGGTCTATCGTAGACGGGATTTAAATTATTAATAAGTGAAAGGCAAAGCAATTCCGCCATTTTGACGAAAATTTGACGGTTCTTATAGCTGACAGTTGGAGCAGCGTTTGATTTCAATAAAAATAAATGAAAAATTAAATGAAGTCGTATATTTCGGAAAATTAATTAACTGTCGCAGTCGGATAAAAACTATCCTAAGTTGCAGCTAGAATAATAATGTACCTATATAAAATGTTTCATATTTTTCCGTTCATGGGATGCTGAGAACATTCGAACCGCGCAAAGCTTAGTTTCAAACTGGCTGATTCTTTTTTTAATTTAGAGATTTATTATAAGTGGAGATAATGAAAAAATAACAATAAGTCCTTGGATTCATATAATAGGATATAGGTGTACCTTTTCCAATTGATTATTTTGATTCCTGACGAAAACTTTATTTAAAATTCTCGTGAAAGTTTCCGGATATTTCTGAGACCTTTCCTTATGTTTTGAGAATGTTTTGCAACTTGTATATATTATGTATAAAACGTGGATACCCAACCTTTTCTCGGAGCCATTAGTTCTTCTACTGAACTGTTGGTTTTTTTTAACGTACGCTAACGTCACGTTTAAATGTACTGACGAAAATACTATTAAGTAATTTGTGCTGCATACAACACAAAAGCTTCTTATTAGGGTTCCGTAGCCAAATGGCAAAAAACGGAACCCTTATAGATTCGTCATGTCTGTCTGTTTGTCTGTCTGTCTGTCTGTCCGTCCGTATGTCACAGCCACTTTTTTCCGAAACTATAAGAGCTATACTGTTGAAACTTGGTAAATAGATGTATTCTGTAAACCGCATTAAGATTTTTACACAAAAATAGAAAAAAAACAAAAAATTTTGGGGTTCCCCATACTAAGAACTGAAACTCAAAATTTTTTTTTCATCATACCCATACGTGTGGGGTTTTTAACATCATTTCTTTCTAAACTGAATAGTTTGCGCGAGAGACACTTCCAAAGTGGTAAAATGTGTCCCCCCCCCCTGTAACTTCTAAAATAAGAGAATGATAAAACTAAAAAAAATATATGATGTACCTACATTATCATGCAAACTTCCAATGAAAATTGGTTTGAACGAGATCTAGTAAGTAGTTTTTTTTGAATACGTCTTAAATCGTTAAAAGCGATTTCTTTAACGGAACCCTTCATATGCGAGTCCGACTCGCACTTGGCTGCTTTTTATTTTTATTTTAGTAGTTACCACGGAACATTGAAAAACACTAAACAATTCCTTGATGTCAGTTCTTGTAAAACGAAAGTGTCCAATACATTTTAGTTAAATCAGGATTGCTATCATTATATCAATTTGCCTATAATAAATAACGACTGATCGCAATGATACGCCCGCTTAAACCACGCTCCCGGTTAATTGGTTATCCGACCGGAGTTGCCCACAGCTTACAACAGCCCGATTACCTACACATCGGCAACATCAGATGGAATGTATTCTGGTTTGGGGTAATGCAGCAGAGCTGACATACAGACAATCTTTGTCTTTAAAAAAAAGCCATTTTTTTTTTTTTTATTTATTCTCAAAAAAAACAACAATGGCAAGTACATTCCTTTCTGCTTCGCCAAACTGAGAACAGTTTGTCGGCGAATGTGCGCTCCCTTCCAAAAGTCAAACATTGTTGTGTTTACCTACTTACTAAATTACCTACTTAATTTACTAACACTAAACTTAGTGTACCATCGACGACACACTCAGTCACATTCGTTCTACGAGTATATAATATAACATGAGTGCACAAGAATCCGCAAAAGAACTATTGAAAGAAATTAGCATTTTAACAGAAGCGTCCCAATATTTTAGTGAAAATATTGTTTATTGACGTTAAGAATATAAAAATCGACCTTTAAAAATTCTGATATCCATAATTCTAACACTCGAATTAAAAATAAAATTGTCACTAAAATGATTCGTGTTCGTAAAGTTTATACAAGGCTTTTTCAGGTCAATGTATAAAAGTTGCCTTGTGTAATTTTATAGCTCTTAAAAATTAAATGTCAATTGTTACAGGGTTGAGGACCATCTAACTGACAAAAATGTATGACCTAAACCGGAGCCCAAAATAGTTTAATCATTCATAATTTTATTGTCATTGTTTCATGTCTAGGGAACTGGATAACAAAGTTCCTGCAAGAAAGCATATCCAACGGTTGGTCGCATTCCCATTATTTTTGATATATTTTTTTCTATCTCACAGTCACAAGGCAGAATACAATTTTTTTACACAGTTTCGGAAATGTTTTCTTTGCAGATCAACGCATTATGTTTTCTTCTTCTTCATATTCAGGTTAAGGTACTTATTTTAAGTAGGTTACGTACTATTATTTTCATTGATGACCTCTTTAGCCTAGTTGGTAGTGACATTGCCTACGAAGCTAGAGGTTCCGGGTTTAAATCCTGGTAAGGGCATTTATTTGTGTGATGTATGTATGTCGTCGTCTAGTACCTATAGCATAAGTTTTGTTTAGTTTGAGACTACCTAGGTTGATTTGTGTAAGATTGTCCAAAAATACTTATATTTATATTAACAACTAGCTGTAACAGCTAGTTGTTAATATAAATATAAGTATTTTTGGACAATCTTACACGAATCAACCTAGGTCGCGGGTAACAGTTGCCCGCGACTTCGTGCGCGCATTACCAAGTCATCGTCTAAATGTATGTTTAAGGAATGAATTAAAAAAAAACATTGTAATTAGTTTTGTACCTAGACTTTTAGTAAATTAATGAAATTGGAATGGAAAGGGATGAACATGAAGAAGTAAACACTTAAACAGTCTAAAACCGAAGTTACAAATCTCTTACTTCCAAAAATTCGCACTCTTAGCCGATGAATTAAAAAAACGCTGAAATAAGTTTTGTAGTAGTTTTGCAAACAGTCTAAAACCGAAGTTACAAATCCCTTACTTTAAAAATGTCTTGCTCTCCATACAAACTTTGAACACCCTTATAATCCCCTTTAGGGGATGAATTTCAAAAAACGCTAAAATAACTTTTGTAGCCTAAACAGGCTAACATCGAAGTTACAAATCTCATACTTCAAAATTTTCTTGCTCTCCATACAAACTTTGAACGCTTTTCAGGGAAAAATTAAAAATAAAACACTTAAGTTTTTTTTATTGTAATAGGCAAGTATTTTTTCTACAAACTATTAAGTCTCTAGCTAAAAAAAGTGTTTCCCATACGAACTTTGCACCCCTTTATAACCCCTTAAGGGGTGAAATTTTCCAAAACTCTGACAGTACTTTTTTGTATTTTAATAAGTAGGCAACTTAAAATAAAGGTAGGCAAGTACTTAATCTTTCTACAGAGTTTTAAGTTTCTACCTTAGTATAAAGTTTCCCCCATACAAACATTGCACCTCTTGATCCCCCTCTTAGCGGGTGGAATTTTCCAAACCACTGAAAGTAATTTACCTATACAGGGTGTCCCAGAAATCGACGTCAAGCCGTAAACGGATGATAAACCAGTCATATCATAAAAATACAAAAAAAAAATCCAACTCGTGTTGTTTTTTTTTAATTTATTCATTAATTGGTCAATCGTCGTAAATTTTAAAGTGACCATAATTTTAAAAGAACATGAGTTGGATTTTTTTTGTATTTTTCTGATAACTGTTATGACTCGGTCTATCATCCGTTTTCGGCTTTACGTCGATTTATGGAACATCCTATATATTTGTATTCTAATAAATAATCTTTCTACACAATTACAAGCTCTAGCTCAAAAAAAAGTTTCCTTTTCTATAACCACGAACTTTGGAACTCGAAAATTTTCGGGTATCTCTATCTCTATCGCACTAACCATACTCGAGTGACAGGGATGCAAATATACGAACATCGAGTATCGGTTTTCGTGGTAGCGCCGCAGGTACTTTTGCAGAATGCGCAAAGCGCGTGCCATTGCCATTCAAAAAAAAACAAATTCGTGTTAATTATATTGTTAAAATTTGTTGATAAATTTATTGAAATTACGCCATAATACGACATTTGCGCATATAAGTTCTCATATCAGAATCGAATATTTTTTATGGTATATATTTTAGCATTTGTCTCTTAAAGGTCTATTGTAGACGGGATTTAAATTATTAATAAGTAAAAGGCAAAGCAATTCTGCCATTTTTGACGTTTCTTATATTATAGCTGACAGTTGGAGCAGCGTTTGATCTCAATAAAAAAAAACGATAAATTAAATGAAGTCGTATATTTCGGAAAATTTATTAATTGTCGAAGTTGGATAAAACCTATCCTAAGTTGCAGCTAGAATAATAATGTACCTACAAAATTTTTTTCACATTTTTCCGTTTAGAGAGAGATAGAGATTTATTATAAGTGGAGATAATAAGCTTAACTTTGGCAAAAAGTTACTGACTGTTGAGTTTTTCTTGACGGCTTTCGGCTTTCGGCGTTTCGTCTTGACAGTGGTCTTCTTTTTCAGAAAAACTGGTAGAATTTAACTAGTACAAGTGACATTGCCCTACTTACAAAATAAAATTCATTGTTTTCATTTATTTTGCAAGTTTTTTAGTAAATAACCCATTAACGAATGGTCGCCACGTAACGTTTAAGATTACTACCTACTATATGACTAACAAATAACTATAGCGGGTTCACAAAAGCATTTAAACTTTATGTAATGAATGTATGTGTATGTACTGGAATGTGTTACAGTATACTGTGTTGAAAACTGGAACAATTGCAATTAGGAAGAAACGCTTTTGTGTAAATATTAGGACTGTGAAAAAGGTGCTGCGTTTTCGTTGTAAATAATTTAGTTTGTGAAGAATTGCTAAGAGGACGAAACACTCCCGTCCCATTCGTTTCATGTTCCTTTCAAAATCTGTCTGGGCGTTTCGTCTGCAGAGAGTGCCAAAACAATGCGCTTTGAAGTCATTACGAGCACTTCTGCGACATTCCCGTAAAAAATACAGTACAAGCGTTACTACTTGCAGTGAACACACTGTTTCAGTTCTCTGTTAAGGTGCAAATGATATTGCATCTAATTGGCATACCAGTGGCAAGAGCAAACTCAACAAAACTCCGATGACGTGTCACCCACAATCTGATTAGCATATCACATTTCAATTTGATCTAATATGGTTTGCGCACCAGTCGTTTAGTTCTTTAAAGTAATGCCTATTCGAATACCCGCGACCTTTACCAGGTCATCACTACATACAAGAAAAGCTTTACTTAAGGGGGTTCGATTGCCATACAAAACGTTATTTGACATTCGTAGGCTAACGGCGTGATATTTTAAGAAACTTATGTAACAAACTTTCATAAATTGGCTTCCCATTTGCGCCAAATTCCCCCTTTCCTAGAATAAACTTACATAAACTAGATTAATTTGAGAAAATGGTTTGTCACGTGATATTTTGGGAAAACTATTTTTCTCAAATTAATCTAGTTTATACAAGTTTATTCTAGGAAAGGGGGAATTTGGCGCAAATGGGAAGCCAATTGATGAAAGTTTGTTACATAAGTTTCTTAAAATATCACGCCGTTAGCCTGCGAATGTCAAATAACGCTTTGTATGGCAATCGAACCACCTTAAGCAATAAGGTGTTATAGGTAAAACTTATATTTAACACGTTATTGCGGCGCGAAATCATACTGAAACCAAATTTAAGTGTGAAATATATCTCTCAGATAAACTTTCGGGAAGTTTGACGAGCTGTAATGTTCTCCTCTGCAGTTCGCATAATTCTACAAATTCTTGTGAAATTTTGTAAGCAGGTTCGATAATCATTATAAACTGTTCAAATTATTTCAAAAACATATTTAAATATAACAGACTCGCAAGTTCTACAGCTTACAGAGCCATTCGTTTTTAAAAGGTTATTTAAATGAGTGTGTTATGTTATGAAGCGGTGTGTTTACCTGTATGAATGCTTAAAAATACCAACGGTGACATCAGTGTGCTAAGGCAATATGCTATTAATGATCAGGCTCATTAGTAAACATGACTTTGTTTGAGATTTTAAGGACGTTGACTCCGCTGTATATACAAAATATAATCACTGATATTGCGCGATGAAAGCGAAATTACTGCTATAATAATTACTCTTCCACATATACGTACCAACGTAACCTATAGGTAGACTTATCTAGTTTATGAACAAATATTTAACTTCTAGAATGCTCAAGTATTATAGTAGGTACATTTCGATACTAGTGCGGAAAGTATGTCATTACTTCACGAGCAAGAGGACGAGTGACCAATGACATTTCCGCACGTGTATCGAACGACTTTTTTTAATACAGTTGCGAAAGAATAAGAAAAACAACAAGTAAGGAAGAACTGTATTAAAAAAATATATTTTGAACAACTTCATTATTTTACAGATGCTGGTTACAGAATTAATAATATAAAAGTTTCAAATTCCTTACTTGTTGTTTTTCTTATTTTATCGCAAAAAAACGTCGTTCGATACACGTGGAAAAGTAAAAAGCACTAGTGCGCAAAATACAAATTTGCGCACGATTTCCAGCTACAAAAAGGACCACTTTTTGAGCAACTGTATTAAAAAATATGTATTTGCCTGATTGCTATTTTTATACAATAAACCATTGAAAGCCCACGTGTACTGCCATCAAACAGAGTGCTGAATGTTTTTAGCTATCACCTTTTAGCTTAATCTGTAACATGTTGGAATTTTCCCACGATTTACTTACTGAAATGTATGTAATTATTCATATGTTATGTAAAGCATAAATTGTTAAGCTTGTAAAGTCCAGACAGATCGTTGGTTACTAGACTAATAATGTTCCATTACTTATACTATTTTACAGTCTTGTACAATTGAACAAATAGATTTGTAACAACTATTTATGTATCGGGCTCGGGGCCTCAATAAAATTGTAGTCGACTGTGACTTTAAAAATAATGTAATATCCTTGGTCCGTTTATGGTACTCGTATATTGACACCTGGGATATTTTTTGAGATTTTAATAAAATACTGTTGTAGTCGCTGTCAACTCTCATGACACGGTTAGATCACAATTGTGTCTCTCATAACGCGCATATAGCACCCTTAAAGTTGTAAGCATCCATCGGCTACGGTAACCCTTTACCACCGCCTAGTAAACCCGGCCGGACCGGGCGTCTGGTAGGCCGTAACGTTTGCAACTGACGAAGTTTAAAAAAAAAACCAACCAAGTGCGAGTCGGACTCGCGTACGAAGGGTTCCGAACCATTTTCTATAAAAATGGCAAAAAAATCACGTTTGTTGTATGGGAGCCCTCTTAAATATGTATTTTATTATGTTTTTTTTGTATTTGTTGTCATAGCGGCAACAGAAATACATCATCTGTAAAAATTTCAACTGTCTAACTATCACGGTTCATGAGATACAGCCTGGTGACAGACGGACAGACAGACTGCGGAGTCCTAGTAATAGGGTCCCGTTTTACCCTTTGGGTACGGAACCCTAAATACATAAATTAAAAACACTTCGACACATTAAACATTGCTAGGAACCACCATCATGTTAGTTTGGTACCTAAGTAGCTAGGATGCCATAGACAGACAAACTCATCCACAGAAACACAAGTAACCCTTATAACACTACGTTTGCGATGGGGGTTAAAAAAGACAGAACGACAGTCAAACTTAACTCAGTTAAAACCCTCCTCTAAGCATACAGTTACAAGAATCGTTAGCCAACTAACTCCATTAGAGTTGATAAATGGATTATAAATGTTATAATTAAAACTCAAATTCTAAGTTAACAGACGCTTTACGGCACTAATATCAAATAGGCGTTGCAGAACTACATTTAATGTGCGGTGAACTGTTGGGCTTCGAAGCGCTAAAATTTAAGCAGGATAGTTTACAGCGGAATATCATCCCGTTCATATTTGTCACAAGCCTTATTGAGCTTAGTATGGGATTAGATCGAGTTGTTTAAGATAGCCCCCTAATATTTATTGACGTGATAACGTCTTATAAATCGATGAACGCCGGCTGCATGCCCGAAAAAGTGTGACTCATTGTCCCGTTCCGAACGCCGGCTCGCTATCACGTAAAATTATCGTCCGTTAACCGACTTTTCATTCCGAACCGAAGGACCGAAGGACCGGTCATTTTGGCACTCTTTGGGGTAGACCTATATCCAGCAGTGGACGTCTTTCGGCTGATATGATGATGATGAACCGACTTTATAGATAACCAATTTTTTTATATTTGGAGCAGCCCATCTGGGGAAGCTCAGCACCTGTGCTGTTGTGTTCCTGGTGGTGCGTAAGGTCGCCAGAGCCTTCCTTTCTTTCTTTAATTAGGCAGATTGTAGGCTTATATGCCACTGTCTAAGTATTAAAAAAAATATGAATAAGAAACATGGGGAAACTGCAGAACTGTCTGTAATTCTAGGGCTGGTATTTACAGCAATAGTTGTATTATTGTTAGTAAAGAGATTCTAGAAAACGGCACTAACAATTACGATAAAAAATACAATGATAAAACACCGCTTACGTGGCGAAAAATGTGTCTTTTCCGGAAAAAGTCGTTTTCTCCAGGTGTTCGTCAAAAGGCGTGCTATATCATGATTATTCATGATGATGTAAGTACATTTGTAGTTGGACCGCTGATTGGGCAGTCGAATGGTTAGGGCTAATTCATTGTCCGCGATACCTACCTTTTTGATACTGTCACTTGACGTCTGCAGTGATGAGGCGAAGACGTATCGTTTGTCATATTTATTATTAACGACTGGTGAATAATGAAACGAAATTATTTTAATGCCGAGTTTAAATAAGCGAGGCAGCAAACATCCATATTTACTTCAAAGTTTATATTCTATTGTTATTTATACTGTACAATTATTGTACATAATTTATAGGAATCTTTCAATTTTTTTCACGTGTGTTATTTCGGTTATAAATTCTTTTTTTTTTCGATATCTGTCAACTTACGGAAGTATCATCTAAATCGAAACTATGACCACTATTTACACTAGAATTTATAAAATCTAATCCTCTAGCGGCACACCATACAACACAAAATGACAATGAAATTTGATTTAACTAAAATAGGAAATAGAGTAGAGTTTCTTTTGTTTTAAAATGTATGTTCCATTGAAGAGGAGAAGACCTTTTATAGTTATTAGGCATTTGGGCGGCTAGAGGATAAAATACTCCAATAAAAAGTCAATATTCATTATTTTGACTTTGAATAGCGTATTATAGTTTGTATGTACTTGTGAACCCATCATCTTATTTATAAGTATTTCCATGGGTAATGCGCACAATTACAGGTACCCACCTACTACTGAATCGGAGGTCGCGAATTCAATATCCTACCATTTTTAGGGTTCCGTAGCCAAATGGCAAATAACGGAACCCTTATAGATTCGTCATGTCTGTCTGTCTGTCTGTCCGTCCGTATGTCACAGCCACTTTTTTCCGAAACTATAAGAGCTATATCAGATCATTGACCCTAACACAGGCCAAAAATTAAGAATTTTATTATTTTATTTTATTTATTAATTTGTGACTTGTAAAAAATGAGATGTACATTTATAAATAAAATCTGAAATCTGAAAATCTGAATATACTGTTGAAACTTGGTAAGTAGATGTATTATGTGAACCGCACTAAGATTTTCACACAGAAATCGAAAAAAAACATTATGTTTTAGGGGTTCCCCATATTTAGAACTGAAACTAAAAAAAAAAAAAAAATCTAACCCACACGTGTAGGGTATCTCTGGATAGGTCTTCAAAAATAATATTGAGGTTTTTTATATAATTTTTTTCTAAACTGAATAGTTTGCGCGAGGGACACTTCCAAAGTGGTAAAATGTGTCTCCCCCCCCCCTGTAACTTCTAAAATAAGAGAATGATAAAACTAAAAAAAATATATGAGGTACATTACAATTCAATTCAATTCAATTCAATTCAAATCATTTATTGCACTCATGTTAGTATACAGTTCTTAAATTATATATAACAATTCTACATGAAGTGTAAGGGCACAGCAATGAAATAAACAATAATTAAAATAATAATAATAATAATTCTCACATAATTTTACCATGTAAACTTCCACCGAAAATTGGTTTGAACGAGATCTAACAAGTAGTTTTTTTTAATACGTCATAAATCGTAAACCGCAATTTATTTCACGGAACCCTTCATGTGCGAGTCCGACTCGCACTTGGCCGCTTTTTTTTAATACGTCATAAATCGTAAATCGCAATTTATTTTACGGAACCCATCATGTGCGAGTCCGACTCGCACTTGGCCGCTTTTTTGTATTAGTTGTTGTAAATAAACACGCCGTGCAAAACTCGTTCTCCGAATTCGTCGATGTAAGTCAACTAGGCAATACGTTTATAAATTGTAAATGCATATTTTGACGAATTATGCAGATGTGCGTTATTCTGAAATATTGACGAAACCTGCCTTGTGGAAATTGTTTGTATCACTTTTGTCACATAAACAATAAACCATGAATAAACTAAAGTTAATATTTAATGCATCTGCGATTGTACAGTAAGCAGTGTGTTTTCAAGAAAAAAACTGGTGAAAGAATGCTACAGAAATAAAACCCTATTTAACGCTAATTGTATATTCTGCAACGCATTAGGTAATATATGGTAGACATTGTTTATTCTCGCACTTATACGCATTAAATAATATATGATGTAGCCTTTTATCGCCTAACAAGTACCTACAGCTTTACAAGTCACTAGATTTATACATTTTATCCAATGAAAAAATAGGGTTTATTCGACTTTACTTTTCTCACTTTTTTGTAAGTTAGAAAATTATTTTAGGTGTCAGCCGATTTCCTCGTACGTAAGGCCCAAGCTATATTTAAGACAATTGTAATAACTGCCCAGTATCCTTAAAATGGGTCATAAGTCATATAAATAAATCATTATTTTGAATTTTCGTTTCCAAAAATAGTATTCAAATTGCATTACTCTCAAAATTGCAGACTCCGCTGTCCGTCTGTCCGTCTGTCTGTCTGTCTGTCTGTCTGTCTGTCTGTCTGTCTGTCTGTCTGTCTGTCTGTCTGTCTGTCTGTCTGTCTGTCCGTCTGTCTGTCCGTCTGTCTGTATGTCTGTCCGTCTGTCACCAGGCTGTATCTCATGAACCGTGATAGTTCGACAGTTGAAAACTTCATATATGATGTATTTCTGTTGCCGCTATAACAACAAATACTAAAAAACAGAATAAAATAAATAATATATTTAAGGGGGCTCCCATACAACATTCATGATTTTTTTGCCCTTTTTATAGATAATGGTACGGAACCCTTCGTGCGCGAGTCCAACTCGCACTTGGCCGGTTTTTGTATAAATATTCTATTATATTTTTCTTATTAAATAAAATAATTTATATTTCCTCTAATTCATGATTTCCTGGGTGTTGAATTTTTTTCCCCTAAAGTTTTATTCCCCTAATTTCTAATAGGGAACTTGCATCTGTTTCTTTTATTACGAAAATTAAAAGTATAATCCAGCATTAAAACAACTGTACTATGCATTCTAAATCTGCACGCGCCGGCACCTCCCGAAAACGCTCTATATTAAACTGGCTTATGCTATGACGTCACGGCATATATTCTCGGCGCGTTTACTATGGAGTACCTAAGTCATTAATTTGCAATTATATCCACAATATTTGCGCTTAAGTCTATACTTGTCATACAAAATATCATTTCTAATTCAATATTCTGTGTAACTGTTATGATAGTTTATCGAAAAAATATAATTTTGTTTTCGTCATTTTAACGTAAGCTACTAATACAATCGTTTTTTTTTCGTTTTTTTTCTTCTGTATACGTATGTGTATGTATGTTTCTACGTATATCCGCATCCATTGAGTGCAATTTATTCGAAATTGAAGTCTCATGCAAGTTCCCCATTCAATACAAACATTTTCTTAGCACAGAATAAAGAGGAACATACTGAGGTTGTAGGTTGTACCCTACTTGCTGGATGGACATAGGCAATATTATCACGTGGGCTTGCCTGCGTTAAAATACGTGGACGGAGCTGCGTGGTCAGCCAGTTGTTAATGTAAAACAGTAGGCACATATCAAATTATCTGTGCAAACACGGTATACACGTGACTAATTTAAAAACGTGTGAACCATGGCAATTGATTCAATAAGAACAAACAAGCAAAATTACAAGCACTATAGGTCGTTGTTGATTGCACTGTAATTAAAAACAATTGCCGATGTAATTATTCAACAGTACACGATTATCAGTAATATCGTGACTTAATTAAATGCATGTATCGCATTTCGAGCCCAGCGATAATAGTCCCTATTTCAATGCTATATTAAGGATTTTGAGGTACGCAAATGTATCATGGTCAATTTATCATGGATAAATTGATTGACAGGGACCTAATATCGAGGGATTAAGGATGAGTTTAGCATATATATATAGATTGTCGTAAAACGTGAGACGGAGCGGAGTTTCCGTAAAAGCATGGACTGATTTAATCATTGTTTTATTATTAGGAAGACCAGGTATAAAAATACTCGACTAACACGGGTGCAGTTCGATATGTTCAATCATTACCTTATGACTTGACTCCTAATAAAAAAATGACTTCCTATGTGTAATTTTAAGTACAATTGTATATTGTGAAATAAATAAATAAGTATACTCGTATCTATATATCTTGCATAATATATAAGGCAATTAAGGATGGTAATGATTACGACAAAAATGTCGATTGCCGATAATGTCTCATTGACTGTCAATGGTCTCTTATCAATCTTATTATCAACAACTTTTACTATCTTCTGCAAGTAATAAATATCACATTGTACGCCAGTACCTATTTAATACTTAAATACCTACTGCATCACTGAATTGTATATATAGTAGAAAAGTAAGAAAACTTCGTTTATTTTTCCAGCACATAAGCACATTGACATCAAACGACAAGAAACTTTTTAACACATCCTTTAAAGAGACCGGTTCCAGCGAAAAAATAAACAGATAGAACTGCTTACGACTCCGATGCACGCTTCCACAGTGTGTGAGAAACAGTGGTTCACCATAAACCAACGTCGTTCGTCTAAACGAACGTTGATTGATTCGCCGATAATAGCAAATTTACGCAATGAATTCGAATAAAATGGATATCATCATTCATCAGGTACTATACAAAATGTATGCTTGGTATAATGACATTCCAGAAATAAAATCCGTTGTTTCGATGAGATAATGTTGGATAACTGAACTTGTAATGCAAACATTAATCTAGCACATTGAGGTATCTAACCTTAGCTGTTGTATTCAAATCTCAAACTTAGTCTTACATTGTCAATTTTTTTTCACGGTGCCATTCGAACCAGTTATCTGAGTGAATCAATTGTTTTTTACGGGACTAACTACACTTAGATCACGTTATCCCACTAAAAACATGTATAGTGATTGCCAAGGCTCCCTATCTCATTATGTTAGCTTTTAGCATTAAAAAGATATCATATCGCAAGTAGCGCCAAGCTTCCTACTCCATACGGCTTAACTCTACCACCAGCCACGCTCTACAAATTCTAAGCAAAAAATTATAGCTTGGTTGGGTACATCTCGTTCACAGTCTGTGCGGCGACCTATATGTACATACCTCCTGCGTGCGGTATAATATGAATTTACTAGCTATTGCCCGCGACATTGTTCGCGTTGACTTGCGTGATTGAGTAACAAACATACCACATCTAAACATCCAATCATCCAAAGATGGCGCTGTTACACGGTTTTCTCCATACGCCAATTCTCTAATTTTCTCTGCGGTCAAAAAAAAATTTACGTTTCGTATGGTCTGACGGAGTACGAGTATAATCGCAGACAAACATCTAGAGAATCAGCTACTACGGCTAGAATATTCGTGAAAATGTGTGATGTTCTGCATCGCGCATTTGCGCTATTGAAGTTTTTAGTATCCGTTGTATAAATACAATTTCCTTCAGCATTTTCTTATTATGTCAATTCAATTCAATTTAATCGTTTATTGCGTTTCATGTTAGTATAATAAGATCGTAAAGTTAGGTACAGTTTTAACATGAGCTCTGGTTGAGCTTAAGCCCTACAAATGTATAATGTCAAAATACGGAAAAGCTTCAAACAATAGTTATAATAAAGTTTCGAATAATAAGTATATTAAAAAAGTAAGTAAATCGTATGTCTCTCTGACAACAGATACGAACTTTCACATTTATAATATTAGTGTGAGATGATGATATTAATAACTTTAATAAGCGACGAGAAAGTTTTTTTCTATGGTTTTGTGATTTACACGTTATTGTAATAATTTAATGGTTTACTATCAAAATTGACACACTAATCATCATTTCATCATTTTCAGCCTGTAATCGCCCACTGCTGAGCATAAGCCTCTCTTCGCGTACGCCACTTATCCCGGTCCCGTGCTAGTCTCATCCAGAAATGACCCGCGGTCTTTTTTATGTCATCAACCCATCGAGCTGGTGGACGACCAACGCTTCTTTTTCCTGCAATTGGCCACCAAAAGTTTGTTATAAATTTTGACACGAGAAAAGTTTCCAATTGTCATTAGTCTTACATTGACAAACCTTTACTCTTGTCAGGTGACACAATAAATTGTATTTTAGGGTCTGACTGAAAAGCAACATTGCGGTTTAAGTACTCACTGCAACATTATGCTGGTACAAATACTACAAATCTTCTTGATTTACCTAAGTATTTAGTGTGTCTGTCTGCAGTTATTCTGTATCGCAGCAAACGCTGAGGTCACCCCTATTTCAAACTCAAACTTAAAATATTATTTATTCAGGTAGGCCTAGTACAAGCACTTTCGAATCGTCATTTTTTTGAAAAATAATCTTAAACAATTTTTTAGAGCTATTAATTAATCTATTGTCACACATAGGGGTGACCTATATGCGTACCGTTTGTTCTTAAGGCGGCTGTTTCCCCCAAAAATGTATTCTTGCATATAAAAATTCTCGGAAATTTTATATATTCAAATGTCTGCACTGTCCATTTTTGCCTGTACCAAGACTCTCGCACATGACACATTCATTTGCGGTCCCCGTTGAATCGTTTCAAATTAGAATTGTAAACGATATCGCTACATGGAATCGCTCGCACACTTTATATACTTTTTTGGGTTCCGTACCTCAAAAGGAAAAGAAGCCATCACGTCTGTCTGACAAAATTATTTTTTTCGCGAATGCGTGTAGGTGTTGGAATTAATACCAAATACTCGGGCCATACACAGATTTAGGTACGCGTCCTGTGAACATTGTCAAAGTAAAGGGCTACAAAGCCAAATTTTTGGTTGGATTCTTAATTTGCATAAACGGCGTTTCCATTTATTTGGGACAAAAACATTATTTATAAGCACGTAAACTCTTAAATATTAACCACGGGAAACACGAATTTCGTTTTAAACACTTTGTGTGATCCACTTAGGTCTGCACTGTCTTGAGGCTGTGCAAAAATGCCAATTTTTTCAGATTTTCTCTTGAAAGGCCATATTATATTAAGTAGGTAGTTCCCGTTATATTGCCTTAAAATGCTGTCTAAATAACCAGCTTAAAAGAACACCCAGATGCCAAATACTTCGTGACGGGAGCTCGGTTACCGAAGATTTGTATATTATCAAATTAATTAGAAAAAAAACCGGCCAAGTGCGAGTCGGACTCGTGCACGAAGGGTTCCGTACCATTATCAATAAAAATATTTATTTTATTTTGATTTTAGTATTTGTTGTTATAGCGGCAACAGAATTATTACGTAGTTATTATTTTATTAAAGCTGCATGTAGGTAGTGCGTACATGTATTATATCACTATGTATTTATGTTTATTTCTCTCTCGCCTTTCACAATTAATTATATAGTTGTGTAATTATAATTGTATGACGTTTCCGTGAGTCACCAACGGTGCTGGCTGAAAATAAGCGCTGTAGGTGTCTGACTGACACCTCAGCATAATGCTGAGCCAGTGTCCGGTTCACTGCCGCAGAGACACACTTGTTACATGTTTTTTACTGTTATTTTTATTTATTTTGCTTAATGTATGTGTCCTGTGTGTTAGTGAATAAATGTATCTTTCTTTCTTCCTTTCTTTCTAAATACATCATCTGTGAAAATTTCAACTGGAACTATCACGGTATACAGCCTAGTGACAGACAGACGGACGGACGGACGGACGGACAGCGGAGTCTTAGTAATAGGGTCCCGTTTTACTCTTTGAGTACGGAACCCTAAAAAAAAAACATGCACGTACAGTCGCCATCACAAACATACATCTGTACACTACAGGATGTTCAAAAATATCTGAACATGCACCCTAATGCCTTAAAAATAGAATTGTGTTCAAATGTTTGTGAGTTGCTTGTTTGCTCCGATGTATGTGATGGCGACTGTACCTACGGTATGAAACCCTCTTGCACGACTGTGACTTGCGCTTGGACAGTTTCATTAACATATCTAAACACGCACACAAGTGAAACATGTGATAATTCACATAATTATACTTGCACAGAATATGTTATTTTTGGAACAAAAATAAGCTTGTAGAAATGTTATATTCGGTTCTTTGACGAGTACAATTTAGGACGAATGATTTCATTTGGTATTTAATAAATTAATGATTGCAATGTTTCACAAAACCTTTTTTTTATATAAATATTGTTGTATATGTGTATTGCCTTGGTTCATCTCTTTATCTCTGTCTAGAAAGCGACAGCTAAATAATTAATCAAAACGGGACCAGCCAATTAGGTATTTTGAATTTATCTTGATATTTTTCATAAACCGACGGAGCCAGTAAGGTAAACGTCCTATTCCTCGACCATGCACTAGTATATGACATGGGCACTCAGAGTGACATGGGTTAAATTCAAATAAAGAAAAATCCTCTTAGTTCGAATTTAAGCCATGTCATTTTGAGATAAAGTCTCCATATACATTAGCGCAACGTCGAAGACAGGACGTTTATATTTCTTTGATGATGCCCTTACCCTTACCCCACCGATCGGTACTCTTTTCCCCAATACCGTCATCATACCCTGATTATAACCATTTTATATGCTAAAATATAACATTTTTTGCTTGCCACTGCGCCTCGTATTTTATGGCTGCGATCTTGCGCTAAAACCCGCCGTTTTTCATGAGGGCATTCTTCACAAGATGGTTTTATGTTTTTTATCGTCGCCTTGTCCCGATTCATTCTCGGTCGCAATAGTAATTTTGTATAGCTATTATTAAATTAAATTAAGCAGTCTGTTGGACCAGTTTTAGTACGGAACACTAATCAGATACGGGTGGCACAGGACCGGTCATTGTGGCACTCCTTGGCGAAGCCTTTGTTCAGCAGTGGACGTTTTTCGGCTGATAATATGGTTTTTTTGTTTTTAAGAAACAAACAGTCGTTTACAAACATTGTATAAATTATTTTCTAACAATTTACACCTAGAGCTTCTTTAAGTTATTTTATAAAATAAATACGTGGCGACCCTAAATAGATGAAAGAGGTACTTGTACCTGCTATGCAGTTGAGAGGGATGTCATGAATTGATTTTTCTGTCATACGTCGATTTTATAAGAAAGAGTACCGTAAACCGCCACATCTTGATAGGGTTCTTATATCAAATCTTCCAATGTGTTCTAAACCCATGAATCAATTGTGCAAATTATGATGATG
The DNA here is from genome assembly GCA_963854355.1 of Epinotia brunnichana. Taxonomy (NCBI): domain Eukaryota; kingdom Metazoa; phylum Arthropoda; class Insecta; order Lepidoptera; family Tortricidae; genus Epinotia; species Epinotia brunnichana. Next base: position 29,698,475 of record OY977938.1, on the reverse strand, counting down.
ATGTCCTCCCAGGCATATCCGTCGACGGCGACATCCTGACAAAAGTATTACCGTGAAACTAAACAACTATAGTCCACTACCCCAACTATGGTCCAAAAGTAAACTCATTCGTATCTAAGGTTGGGAAACGTATAGCGAGCAATTTAAAGGAGTTAACTAACTAGCTGTCCATGCAAAGGATGGCAAACTTCCGGGAAAGGAATCCAGAGGGGTAACCACGTAACGTTTCGAACGCGCGTTAGGATAATTTAACTGTCATTTTTCCATATAAAAAGTGACATTTAGATCTATCTGACGCGCGCACATTGTTACGTGATCGATCTCCAGGTCACCTTCACATGCACCACTTGGAGACAAAGTCGACAAAGAGGCTGCCTCAATGGGCCTTCGCCGGGAGGGGTAGGACAGATGTAGATGGAAAATTCTGAGAACCCTTTGTCCTTGATGAGGGTTAAGAGGATACCATCGTAATCATCATCATCAGTGTTAAGGAGTAGGGCGCTTCCTCGTAGATTGTTCAGACACATGACTATACAAAAATACAAGCATGGACATAAATCATCATCATTTCATCATTTCCTTGCCCTTATCCCATTTACTTGGGGTCGGCGCAGCATGTCATTTTCTTCCATACTTCTCTGTCAGCCGTCATCTCATCACTCACTTCTTTTCTCTTCATATCGCCTCTCACACAGTCCATCCACCTTTTCCTTGGCCTACCTCGTCTTTTACATCCATCCACATTCATAGCTAATACTCTTTTGGTCACATGACCTTCACCCCTCCGCATTACGTGCCCATACCACGCAAGGCGATTGTCCCTCAATTTATCCGCGATAGGTGCTACTTTTAGGCTTCCCCTTACATACACATTTCTTATTCGGTCCATCCTCGTCACACCACACATCCATCTTAACATTCTCATCTCCGTTACATGCAATCTCTTTTCATCCGTCACCTTTAAGGCCCAACATTCCGATCCATACATGACGACAGGTCTCACAATGGTCTTATAGATTTTGCCCTTTAGCCTAGGAGGCATTCTGCCATCGCATATTGTTCCAGAGATCTGTCGCCATTTCATCCACCCAGCGCTAATTTGGTTTTTGACATCACGGTCGATATCAGCATCACACTGTTCAAGTGAACCGAGGTACTTAAAATCGGAGCAGACTGGGAGCGTAACGCCGTCTAGCTTTATGCCTGTCAAACTGGAGAGACCGCCGAAATCACAAAATCATCATCCTCCTAGTTATTTCCCGGCTGTACCCCAAACGAACCTGCTGGGGTCCGCTTCGGCACCTAATCCCAATATTTGGCGTAGGCACGAGTTTTATGAAAGCGGCTGCCATCTGACCTTCCAACTTAGAGGGAAATCTAGACCTTATTGGAGGTCGTTGTTGTTCTACGTCCGTAGGAATAACCCTAGAAACCCTACACGTGACTTCCGGGTGGTGCTAAGAGAATAACAAACTCGGCAGCTGCACTGTTCCTTCCTGCTGAACCTCACAGCACACACTCCCCTTTCAGCGACATCGATACGAATACATTGTACCAGTGTGTTACCGCCATACGATCAATAAAAAAATGGGATTAGACCGGTTTCCTCACGATGTTTTCCTTTACAGAAAAGTCACTGTTAAATAAACAATGACATTTCGCACCTAAGTTCTTTGAAAAAACCCAGTGGTAGGTACGAGGCGGGACTCGAACCCACGACCTACAGTTTGAAAGTCACGTGCCTTACCCGCTCGCATATCATCATCATCATCATAATCATCATATCAGCCGAAAGACGTCCACTGCTGGACATAGGCCTCCCCCAAAGAGTGCGACAATGGTCGGTCCTGCGCCACCCGCATCCAGCGGACTCCCGCGACCTTTACCAGGTCATCAGTCCACCTTGTGGGACCCACAACGCGCCTTTCGGTACGTGGTTGCCACTCAAGAACCTTTCCGCCCCAACGGCCATGGGTTCTACGTGCAATGTGCCCCGCTCACTAACACTTAAGCTTGCTCGCTTATAATGGCCACGAAAATAAATACCGAGGCCATTAAGTTTATTCAGACAAAGCGAACGATTGCAATAATGTTCGTTGGCAAAAGACAGAATTTCCTTTCAGAGCTCAAAGTGTTTTTATTTGTCTGCGACTTCAATATCCTGCTTCAGGTACGTAATGAAACGGAAAAATTGTATGAGCGAAACGTATTTATTTGATTCCGAGTACATTTGTTTTCAGATATTACTTTTATAGTGTTATTTTTAGTCTTTTCTAGATTGTTCAGCTAACGCAAAAAGTGTCCCACCATTAGGACTTCCAATCTACTCTGAGAATACCGGGATCACGGTATCGTATGTAGTTGTAATACGTCTGTATAAAAACGCCATAGAAAAGGCGGGATCCCGGGATCCCAGCCCGGGATTGGTAGCCATCCTTTTTGCTATGCGAATGCGATAGGTTATCTACGTATGGTCACTTAACTAGTGTTTCTATGAGCTGCAGACATCATTATGCCTGAAAATTTCATGAAATATTTCTAAAGAATGACTGAAAAAAAAATTTTTTTTTTATAAAAACTGCTCACAATATTTCGCGAGAATCGGTTGAGAAATGCAATATGTAGAGGAGAACAGACGACCGGACAGACATATGAAAGCATGTTTGCCCAAGATACGTTCGCTTCGCTCGCTCGATTAATTACTTTATAGAAATGTAACCCTAGAAGAGTTACTAGCACCTCGCCGACCGTTTATTAATTTGTATTGTGTTGTGTTAAATAAAAACTTGTAAAGACTAGCAAATCCATGTTCCAATACAAATTTACCCTTTCTCTTAAACAACACGAATTGAAATTTAACGACGCCGAACCTCGTGTTATCAGGTTTAATGCGTCGCTTGCCCTTGCTCAAACTCGACTATTCCGCATATCTACACGTAACCCATAAAATCACGTATCGGCCATCCGAGATTTCAAATTTATGGCTGGCGGCGCATTCCTAGTTAGATTTATGGGTTATTTTAAAACAATGTATTTTTCTCAAACTTGCAATGAAATTTGACATGACTTACTTCAAATTAGGTCCGGAAATACTACGTATCCGGTGCGACTAGTGAAGATGATATGTAAAGGAATTTCATACAACCTTACACACTAGGCCTGCAAAGCAACCGTCTTTTGTTTTTAAACGTCAAATTGTGACAGAACGTCTTGGCTTTCAATCACCAAAAAAAAAAAAAAAAAGATTAGGACTACTGTTAATGTCACCGGGTAAAACGTTGCTTCAAACAGGTTAAAAAAAGTTTGGCGCGTAAATTGAAAAAAGTTTTCTTTTCTTGTTGGCCGGATTTGTCAATAGTTCGTAATTATTTTGAAACTTTCTAATAAAAGCCATCGATTTCGAAATGAGTTCGGACGAAAATGATATGGAATTGAACTGTACGCGTCCGGAATTGCGAGCAGAAGTAGCCATGGATAATTTACTGCCCCCGAAATCAAAAGTTAGGTACATGACGGCATATGAAAATTTCATAAAAATTTAAGTGTGTTCTTTGTTGTAGTGCCTCGTCTATATAGTTAGAAATAAGTTCATGAAACTATAAAGTAATACTTAATTTAGAGAATAAGCGGAATATTTGTTAGTAAGAAATGTGGGACACAATTATAAGTTATGATGGGACAGCACTGACAGCTATCAGAAACGTATTATTTAGTTGTACGAATAAAACAAATTGACTACTTTTTATGTCATTGCAAGTTTAAGAAAAGCACTATACAAATCTCGTCGAGAAACGGGGTTGCCGGCCGCGTATCCCTATCCTGTTAAAATTCATGGTTTTCCTTTTATTTCTGACACTATGTTATTTAGCAAAAAATAATCCTTATGATGAAGCTTTTCGATCGGTATGATAAAACTACAGGGTAATTATTTTTCTCGTGTAGCGGGTTCGATTCCCGGTTCAACCATGTAATTATTTTAAAATCTATGAATGCAGTTTAAATTGTTTTTAAAATTTAAATAATGTCTTCTTTCAGTAAAATGTTCCATCTACAATATTCAAGGTACTTTCGCATCGCCGTGGGACGCCCTGGGCATTATTACCTGATACGGTATTTGACAAAAGTCAAATCAGCTTCTTTTTATGAAACGTCAAAAACGCTCTGTTAGTATGGAATCTGTAGGGATTAATTTTAGTACTTGCTTGTGACGTCAATAAACAAACGCCCTCATTATTAGTATATATGAATTTAAAAATCTTAAAATAGCAAACATAAATGAAAGATAGATACTTTCCGAGTATTTTCGTAATGTTTATCTGTTGCTAATGAAAAGGCAATTTATTTTCACTGTTGTCAAATACCCTATTCCAGAAATAAATCAAATTAAATGAAAACAATCAAGATTCGGCCCAAACACACATGCACTCGATGCATCCAATCATTTGCAAAGTCATCTAAAGTTAATAGGTTTACAGTTCAATTTGTCTGTTTTAATAACTCTGCACTTTTAATTAACGTTCAACAGTTTGTTTGAAACAATTTTGCAAATTGGATAACATCAAAATTTCACAAATGAAAGTTATAGGTACTTACGAATTATATAACACAAATGCTCCAACGCTATCGTGTTAGCAATATATGCCGCAATAATGAAAAGTAAAAATCGTTAAGAGTGTAAAAAAGCGGGACGTATACAGCCTGTATGTTTACTATTACCTCAAATTGTAATTGTAACCAGACGTATGCATGTAGGTGTTAAAGCTATGAACCAATATTGCACGTTGTTTTAGGGTTTCGTACCCAAAGGGTAAAACGGGACCCTATTACTAAGACTCCGCTGTCTGTCTGTCTGTCTGTCCGTCTGTGACCAGGCTGTATCTCATGAACCGTGATAGTTAGACAATTGACATTTTCACAGCTGATGTATTTCTGTTGCCGCTATAACAACAAATTAAAAAAAAATAAAGGGGGCTCCCATACAACAAACGTGATTTTTTAGCTTGTTTTTGCTCGATAATGATAACGGCAACAGGTAGACGCTTGGAATATTCACAGAATATTTCATTATACATATATTATATTCACTTTAAAAATAAATAATTAAATTAAATTAAAACAAATATTTAAGAGGGGCTCCCATACAACAAGATAATGGTACAGAACCCTTCGTGCACGAGTCCGACTCGCACTTGGCCGGTTTTTTATTTCTGAACTGTTCTACTTATATATTTTTTCCTAACTAAATAATTCGCACGCAATGTATCACTAGTAGGTACTTTGTCTTACTGACGATGACGTGACGTCACAAGTGACCTGCTTCTTCCATGTGTCAAATGATTGTACGCAATACATTGCTACTCGATAAATTAAAAATTTAATAAAAAAGCTTTGGTGGTTAAGACTAACTTAAAATTTTCTTGCAATATCGGTTCATAGTACTAAAACCTCCGTTTGAGGTAATATTAAACATACAAGCTGTATAGGCTCATACTGATGATGATGGTATTAATGATATAAAGCCGGATTCATACCGATCTGACGTAAAGCTCTCTTACTGCGCTCTGGCGCCTGACGCAAAAAGAGTGGTCACTTCAGAACACATCAGATGAGAGTGAATATAACCTTACAATATGACACGTTGGATAAGTATGCGGCTTAAGGTAAACGAAGTTACTTCCTATTAGCTGACACTTATTGGTCACCTCTATTGTTATCGTAGATAAAGGATTTAATAGATGGAGTCCTAGCAAATGCCCAAAAAGGATACAGGTAACCTGACTAAATTGAGAAGGCTCAGAAGACTAATACATCTTCGACATCTAATGTAATACTTTAGTCGTATTATATCCGTGACGTCAGTTTTAGTACAATTTTGTGACAGGTATACGCACTGAGGGATGAGAGATTTGACATTGTTTCTCGTCCCCACTTGTTTTCTTCTTCTATGCTTACATCTTTGTCACACATGAGTGTATGTGTGTGTGGGTCCCTTTATTCTATAATTTCTCTATGATTGTCATATTTGTCATACATTAAGATCGAGAGTGTCGAGATTTGGGCCCGTAGCAATCCTTGTGATGTTAAACTTAGTACGAGTAGGTATTTGTAAGTTTGATCGTCAAATATATGTGATTATAGACGTGGCGGCGGGGCACAACACAACAGAGTTGCCAAATTTTGCTTACATTCTGACTAAATACTTCTGCTTTCCTTTACGAAACTTATTTTTCTAGTACAAGTTTGTAAACAAGTGTAACACTTTCGTTATCCAAGTAATCTGTGTAGTAATTTTACGCGTGTACATTGTAAATAATATATAAAGTCGGAATCATCTGTCCTGCTCAGTAACATTCAGTGATGCCCAAGAGTAAGCAAGACCACATTGCGCGATGTATTCTCGTTTTAGTGCGAGTCGCATATAAAATACCCTTAGACTTAATTAGTTTGTCCCCTACTGTTAAGAAGATACCTTAATAATGTGCACCCAATTTGTCCCTACTTAACGTTTTACGTAACAATCTCATTTCATTACAACTTTCGTTTATGTAGAGGAAAACTTGTTACGTAATTACGCGATTTCAATAAAAAAGCCTTTTAGCAGAATTTTACTGTTTGACGAATAAAAGAAGAATGACATTTTAATATTATTGTCACGAGCCAAATTAGTGTGTAAATTTTTATAAATTATCTTTTTACCAGAAAATTCGTAACTCGTGATAGCTTATATTGGTATTATATCTTAAGTCCACTATGTCACGCTTTTTGTAAAATGACTTGTTTTTTTACTAATTAAATAAAGAAGATTTTTTGTTCCATGTATATTTTAGTGCAGACATATCCTCCAAAAGTTGTACACTTAAAATACTTAATACCAATTTGATTTAGTATATCATCCTGAAAGTTATTCCATAAATTAATACATACATACATACATACAATCACGCCTTTATCCCTAAAAGGGGTAGGCAGGTAAATTAATGTAATGCAAATAAAAAAGTGTCGGAGATACAACCGTTAATTAAATTTAAGTGGATACTTCTTTGTTGGCTATGGAACAATGGAACCCTAGTTTATCTGAATTAATTCACTAAAATCTGTATAAGTACAGATAAATCGGTATATATGGCAACATTGACTGACGTAGCTCATTTGACTCGCGATACATTGAAAATAGCGGTCATTTCAGCATTATTTTCATGTCCGCCAAATAAACTAAATAACATTTTGTGATTAACAACTAATGGCAAATAAAGAAGGATTAAAACATGTAACAAACAATTATTTGAATTTAGATTAGGCTTCTCTACAAAAAGTTATTCCGGAAGTCACGTGATACATTTTGAACTGTACCCCTATACAAGAACGCGAGCAAAGAAGTATCTACTTCAAAACATTCATTTCTGTTACCGTTCCTTCGTCAGAATCAGGACATTTCACTTTGTATTAGTATCGACATGGGTTTTAAACCGGTCAAACGTGAACGGCTTACATATTAGCAGTGTTATGGTTTTGTTGACTGCCAGTTCGTTCCCCTGTCGGTACCGTCAACGTCAATAGTAGTTTATGTAACTGTACATAATAAAGGGCATTAAACACGAGTGTGGGTTTATGAAACGAGCCGAAGGCGAGTTTCATAATAACATCACACGAGCGTTTTAATGCCTAATTATGTACAATGACATACACTACTTTATCTATCCACATATCATAAGCCTCCATGATGCATTCAGGAGCCGTATATTAAGACCGGCATCGCGGCGTTGTTTTCTGGTAGCTGTCATGGTTTCCTTCTGTGAGAACGTTCTGCTCTAGAAGGAAACTGCCGAACGGGAACGGGAGAGGGCAGATCCCTCTAGTAGGAGACGACGTAGAGGGCGCGGGCGTAATCGTCCTCCGTGAGCCCCAGGTGCAACCCGTGTAGACTCGGGCAAGAATAGGTCTACGGTCTCCCCCGCCTGTCGTAAAAGGCGACTTAAGGGGGTCAACGGGGTCGCCAGTGGTTTTTTTTTGTGGTGGGGGCCACAGCACTCGGCCACCTCAGAGAAGGCGGCGAAGATGCCCAGAACGAGCCAGCAGGGGCAAAGCGTGAGGAGGGCTCTAGTGCGTTCAACCTGAGATCCTAGAGTCCTCCGAATTACTTAGCGCAGATGGCGGTTGATGTGAAGTTTTTAGTGGGTAGAAATACCACATAACCCAGACCTCCCCCGAGAGCTGGGTACCGTAGGTGGGCGTATCGCAGGTTTTCTCCACGAAAAAAAAGGCCTGTAAAGCAACCGTATTTTGTTTATAAAGATCAAATTGTGACACAATGTCTTGGCATTCAACCATCAAAAGATTATATGTTATGATATGACAGCACTGACAGCTGTCATGCCCTGGTTGATTGACACTTGTTGTCATTGTTAATGTTTTGTTCAGAAACGTAGTATTTAGTTGTGTTATCCCAATGATGTAATATAAATAATTTACCTACTTTTTAAAACAAAGTTTTAACCGACTTCAAATCAGTAGCGACATTTCTTCACGTTTGCCTATAAAATTTGATTAGTTCCCTGGGTTAACCAAGTTCAAAAGGCAAATCGTAATTTTTTTACTTTTTACCTTCTACATTTTTCACCTTATTTTGATGGAATACGATGCTAAAAGGTAAACTATAAATATTTTTATATATCCAAATATCATAAACTCTCCATGATGCGTTCAAGAACCGCACATTATGACCACCATAAAAATAGACTGTTTTGTTAGAACAAATTTCTTATCTGTGAAAATGTTATTATTGCTAAATAATAACATCGATGTCGATAATATTATTTCATTCAAATTTCGAACGTCTGAAAAACAAAGAAATTTGATTTAACCTCTATTCTAATATCAGTCGAATGACGTTTTGTTCCAAATGAATTGTCAATTTGTATACATACTACCTATCTTAACTTAATTATGCTCTCTAGGAATGCAAAATTAAGGTAAGTGTACCTTAAAAGTAATAACTACTTTAGATCTTGTTTCGTGTTGTTTGCAATAAAAAGATACGATCTGCAAACAAAATTTAATCAAACAAGTAACGTTCTGATTAAAAAAGTTATCGCTGTTTTTAATCACTACGTTACAGTGGTCGGCCAACGTCAACAGCACGGTCGAATGCGATCGCCGCAAATTGAGCGTGCAAGGGGCTTGGAAAAACTGCGTCCAGGCAGGGGCGACTCACTCCGTGATTTCGTCGTTCTGCTACAAGTACATGGCGCCCCGGCCAATATGTTAGCGCTGCTACGGCACGCACGCGTTCTATCGCAGCGCGTTGCATGCGATAGAAAGGGATGGCCACGTTTAGGCTCGTTCTGCATACCTAAACAGGTGATTTGTTAACTGAGAACCTTCCGTAGTACTATTATTTATTCTGTGATCCAGGGGCCTATTTGACTGACATGCTGATTGAAAAGGTTTATTAAATATGTTTCTAAGAAGATCTTGACGCCAAACGCTGGACTTGTAAAACTCGGCCCAAGCGCTCCTTCCATTATACGTACAACTCAAATGGAGATCCTTATTGTTTTGCACGTTGTCAGAGCTTCAAAACCAAGGTTGTATTTGCAAGTCATCCTTGCGCCCATGGAAGCAAATAATAAATAATATACTTCTAATAATAAATCCACGGTTAAACTCACGTATTTACTACAGGTGACATGTTTCGAACTCCCCGGGAGTTCTTCTTCAGGATGAGTGTTTTCGGTGCCATGTCGCTTGAAGCACTGCCCGCGTGCGCTTAATCGACATTGCCGCGAAAACACTCATCCTGAAGAAGAACTCCCGAAGAGTTCGAAACATGTCGCCTGTACTGACATTTAATACGTGAGTTTAACAGTGGATTTATTTGTAGTATTTTAGACATGTCTCACGAAAGTTTAAACTCAATAAATAATACCTTAAAGAATACGTTTGTCAGGATGTCGCAGTCGACGGACACTTCTGGGATGACACCATCATTATTTATATCACCCGCTTCCATGCATGCTAAGTAACTCTCATAAAGTCCACATTACAGACGGAGATGTCAGCACAGCACGTCAATTTCGTGCTTCGATGTGCTGCTTAGTCAAATCGGTGCCCTGTGGACGACCCAAAGCGTGCCAACTAACGTTGGGCACCGAACTGCAATGACTGCCGTCGATGCCTGTGAACCCACTGTAAGATGAGAAGATAAGATCTAACAATAACAATTCCCGATCTTAACGGATGTAACTTCCGATAGCCAACTTGAAAAAACTAGTCTTAAGTCTCTGATTGCAGCACTGAATGCCAGTATATAGTGACTATTATATAAATTGCGCGGTATTATTATATTGCGTACACATGCAGTACCGTATTCATACTGTCCCGCTTCTGCGCAGACTCATTCATTTAGTATTATTATTTATTTATTTAAGACAGCTGGGGTCCACAATGGTGTTAATTTATACGTATCCTATAGGTTAGTTAGGTATATTATAAGTAAATTACATTAGCTTAAATTAAAATACAATGGTGGGAGCAAGTTCATTGTATCAACCAAGCGAATGTTTAGTTGTCACAATAAACCTGCTCAGAGTGAGGGTTTAATTATTATTGCCGACACCCAGTAACTTTGCAAAGGACTATCGTATCTGTCGCTCAACATTTTTAGTATGGTGTTGGGACTGCCCTGGATTCTGCTTCGGATTGACACGATTTTTTTGCGCATTATGGCGTGGAAACCATCTACGCGGGCGTCGGCAAACATGCCTGACGCGCTACAGAACCTAGGCAGTCCCATAAGCACCCTGAACATATTGTTATAGAGGACACTCAAGGCGTTGATTGTTCGTTGATTGTAACTAACCCACAGGCCGCTTGTGTAAAACGATTGGCAAAAGGATATTTTTATGAAGGCGTGCAGTAAAGACCTGCACAGACTGGCACGGCCTGTGATGGCGGCCGCGGTGGCGGCAAGTTGCATACTATGATAATCCTATCAATGATACGGCCTGAGAACTAGCTGGTACCGCACCAACTTCGCACCACCAAATCCATAAGTGGTGTAATGACAAATCCACCCACACTAAGTACATACCAACAGTTCCTGTACAATCCCGTTGCACATTGATACTCCGTTTTGCTAAACACATAATAGCGAGCTCAGGAGCTGCGGTTACATTATGCCACGGTAATTGTGATCATGAACTGGCAAATTACCCGCAGATGCAGTAAAGCGGTAGACAGGTGTATCTCAGGGCCGCGTCGCAAGATTGACTTTAAGTGCGTTTAGGTAAGCCTAAGCACCGAGCGTCGTTGCGTTGGCAAAACGTTGCACGCATTTTGTTTTGGAAGTTTTTATAGAATAACCCCTTTACTCTTTAAACATAACGAAGTTCTGTTAACTAAACATAATACCTATATGTCTTCTATGTACCATTCTCTCAATCCCAACAGACAAAGAAAAATTAATTTTAACAGCATTTGAACTATATTAGATTTGATGAATGTACAATAAGATTTGCGCAACGCATCAGCATTGCAATTCAACGAGGAAATGCCGCCAGCATCCTCGGTACAATGCCTCGAGGGCCTTTTTTAGATTTAACGTAGTTTTAATTTAATTTAGCTTATGTTAATTATCATGTAAGATTTACTATAGAAAATAAAGATGTATGAAATGAAATGAAATGAAATGAAATTTATTGCGTATTATTTTAATAAGATTTAGAAGTTGAGATAGGCTATTAAAATGGTGGTACAGTCGACGCCAAAAATATGTTTACAGTTTTCGCCTTTTTACAATGGAATATGGTGCAAAAGTGTAAACATATTTTTGGCGTCGACTGTACCTTGTTTGACCGAGAAATGTTCCATCGATTAATGTTTCGCAGAATTTTGTCACAACTTCAAATATTTTCCTTTTCTTCATTACGTAATTAGACCCCTGAAGGATCGCCATACTTGGTACTTACAAATACCTTAAACATTGTGTCAGCATCTGCTGACACAATGTTTAGCTGAACGCCGTGTCACTAAATAAATGTGGAGTGGAAATTAAAAAAGACCATCTTGCAGGCCTCCAATTTTACATGAAATTTCAATATTTGTCTCTCGTCTGTTTGCACCTGAAACGTGATACTTCGTTGTCTATTATAAGGAGCGTAACGTCAATATTTCATTGCATGTTTCAGACATTGACTGACTGAATAAAAAGTTCATCACAATCACGGATTTCGCTTTATAATTATTGAAATCCTGTTTTTTTTTTTTACCAGCCAGCTCCTGAACAAGTCTTGGATGTATAGGAATAAATTGACCGGTGAGCCTCGCACTAGCTTTAGCTCTCCTACGTATGGGGAATATTCTCAGCTTGAGAATATTCAATCCAATACCATACAATTAAATATTTATTTATAACACCATATTCTACAATATTATCCATATAAACGGACCAAAAATTTCTTGCACCCGAATATTGCCCAGAATACCTTTAGTCTATGGACATAAATTGAAGATCATCTGCACGCATTGATTGCGTTCGGTTACTGTGGTGGTGACCCACAAAATTGCTTAAAATCTGTTCATAAAATCGCATTAATATCCAACACGCATCTATCATAGGCTAAGTGCCACGCCGCGAACGTTCTACATAATATAGTACAAGTGTAGTCACGATGCAGTCATTTCCTGCTGTTTGCTCATTAACGGGGGCTACCTCCGTTGTTTTGAGACAGTCTAGGTTAAGTCCACGCTTTGGTTTTTGGGACATTAAGTCTTCCGGGCATAATTTTTATAAGTTTTGACTGCAATACTGTCTACTTACAGTCAAAAAGGTTTTTTGTGCGCTTTACCGTGTTTTTGTGCACGATACTGTACTCTACCTCACAGCAACTTTGTCAAGGCTTTGGCCTAGGAATAGGACATTGTCTTCTCGGCTCCATTTATGTAATAAGACATTCATGGCCAACTGAGGAGGTACTCCCACTGTATAGACGACCGCAGCCATAAAAACACTACTTACCTAGGTACCCTGAAACCTAGTATTTGCAATAGATTTGTGACCTATGATTTATTTACGACGCCATTTGAACCAATTTTTGGAGAGGAAAAAAATGTTGGTATGGGAACAACTAATATGTAAAGAACGTAAGAACCCCAAAACATTTAGTGAAAGACGGACCTCGCTGGCGGTAGCCGAAACGCTTCATACTAATTGACGTTATTGACGTAAATAAAAGTATGAAGTCACACACTTTGCAATTTGTACCTACTAATCGTTGTACGGGAAATGAAGTATTAAATTGCTGTTTCTGTCCATACAATTTTGTTTCTTTAAAAGCGTAAGGATTCTATTGGTAGCTTAAAATTTACTGTTGGACAATAAAAAAATGCATACTTTTCTAAACTTTCAAGGTCCATTTCTTTTTATGATTTTAATTTTGTTTTGTAATTGATACTTTCATCATCCTCCGTTATTCCCGGTTGTGGCCCTAAAGGAGCCCGGGGTCCGCTTTGACACCTGATCCCAAGATTTGGCGTAGGCACTAGTTTTACGAAAGCGATTGGCATCTGACGTTCCAACCCAGAGGGAAAACTAGACCTTATTGGGATTAGACCGGTTTCCTCACGATGTTTTCCTTCACCGAAAAGCTAACGGTAAATATGCCGTACATAACCGAAAAACAATTGATTGTTAACTATCCATTTAGCAACACTACGTTATCAAAAACATGATGCAATTACCCAAATTTTTTTTTTAATACTACGACGGTGGCAAACAAGCTCACGGTCTGCCTGATGTTAAGCTGGTACCGTCGCCTATGGACACTTGTGATTCCAGAAGAATCACAAGCGCGTTGCCGACCCTTTATTCACTTGAGGATTCGCTGTGTTGGCAGATAGAGACATGCAGGTCGCTCACTCCCAAAACAGCGCACCCTAGGGAGCTCTGGCGACCTTACTCACCACCGGAACACAACACCACATACTTCATCATGCAATAATATAGCAACACTACAAAGCAGTGGTGCTATTATGGCTGCGGTCTTCTGTAAGTGGAGGTACTTCCCCAGTTGGGCTGCTCCACATACGAGCGAAATGACATTCCGCTGTGCCCTACCTCTCTTCGCTGTGCCCTACCTCTCTTACGACGTTTCGTTGCATTAACAGTTTTGGTCGCCAGCACGGCTATCACAAGACGGCCGCGACATACTCTCGAGTTCTCTCGCACTATCCGTCTCTCTCTTATTAGACAACTTAGAAAGAGACGGATAGTGCGAGAGAGCTCGAGAGTATGTCGCGGCCGTCTTGTGATAGCCATGCAGAGCTCCTGTTATTTCGCTGTGTGAGTATGCTCTGCACTTTTAAGGCGCTATAGTATTATGGTCTTCTCTCCCTCTCGCTGAGCATAAGCGTGAGCGAGATGGCAGTGCGTGTTTGGAAGCGCGGATATCATGTTTTTTAATTTTAATTTTTTTGTGCGTTTAAATAAATAAAAAAGTAATCACTAAGTTCCCTCAAACATGATATTGCCGATTTTTAGAACCAATGTTAATGTTTAGCTATTGTGCATAATTTGCTACGAATGTTTTAAGTAAATTTTAATATGTTTTAGACCTATGTTCGTGATTTTTTTCTATCGAGCGATAATTGCTTAATCGTGTTTCGAATCACTGATTTTCTCTGCAGAAAAGCTTCAAGATTACTATTCGTATTTTTTTGAAACCATATTATTATAAACACACGCATTATATTGTTTCAAAAACTATGTTCGCTTCACTTCGCTGAACCTATAGCGCCTAAGGGTTAAATAATTCTCAAGCTGCCAGTGTCGATAGGTAACTGTGTCCGATTACTGTACCTACTGCTGTGGCGGGCATTAGGTCTGATTGCCGTCATCCTATTATTAAAAAAAATGGCAAGTATGTTTGAATCGGGTCTGCAAAACTAGGTACTGTACTGTAACTCTATTTATAACAGATTTAGAATCTTTCACGAGATTCATCTTTACATCTTTTAATTTTAACGTCGAATGTTTTTTTTGTGATTTTACCAATGTACGGTTTTTATCCAATTCAAAATCAACGTGAAGCACTCTATTTATAATTTAAGTTTTAATTATCAAGCAAGAATCAAAATATACGGTATATAGAGAGCCATATCTTTCGATTGCACTAACTTGGAAATTTGATTTTTTCATAGCTTCGAAGGATTGCACTGCGTATTTGGTACCGACTTATTTTAACAAATGATACCTTCACGATTTCCTCAGGAAAGAGTGTCTACAGATACAATGTTTTTTTTTCCGTTTGAGGCACAGAACCTTTAAAACAGTCCAATTGAAAACCTTTTACATATTTGATGAACCGTGTAAGACTGTAGGTACCTCCAAAACTGAATAACTTTGTTCTGATAACGTTTTCGCTCGTGAACAATACTGCCGTGCAGAACCTAAAGTGCAGTATCGGGCTAATTTGGGATTTTTTGTTTTTTGATGATCTGTGATCAGTATTTTAAGATGCACATGTGTATCTAATCGGTATTTCATTTGGACAACTGGAACATGTAAAAAAAAACCTCCTAAAGTACAGTAATGGACTAGCGTAGAACACAAAATACTACTTAAACCGCAGTTAAAACGTCTACGGCTACGAATATTGGACCATTACCAACTAAAACGCAGTAGAATCGTAATTTATCAGATGTTTTAGCCTGTATGAACTTAACAAGTTATTCGTGAAAAACTAACTAAACTGCAGTATCAAAGTTTTGGTCCAAATTCTTCGTACTGTGTTTCGAATATCTTTGATTTTTAGACATAATTACTAACTAAAACGCAGTGAAAAGTATGTTACCTTACTTTAGTCGGTACCCTCCCTATATAAATATTACTCTTATTGCCATTTAAAGTGCAGTAACAAGCTGAGGTACTGCACTTAAGATGGTATTTTCAATGCATTTGTTTTTTGTCACTGTACTTGTGGACAGACAGTGTGTTTTTACAGCCTAAACCACAGTGTCTGGAGCTTAACTACTGCGTTTTAAATGGCATTTTGCTCGATTTTTTGTGCTGTTACTGTATTTAAGTAAAACAGGTGTTTGTAAAAAAATGACTGGGGCCTGTTTGCCAATTGATCAAATTATTTAATCGTCATCGAACCTACATTTGCTCAGTAAAAGTCGAGTCAATCACACCACATTAAGTGGCCGAAAATCGTGTAGCAAGATTGGAATATACTTGTTTGGTATTTATTTTTGGAGATAGTAAATTAATCACATACCTAGTTGTTTAAATCGTAATAAATCAATGTTTATTGAACATTATTATGTATGACAGTAATAAAACAGACTACCTACTACTTCAGTATAATACATTATTCTTCTTTCATTATTCAGTCTTATGTAGCTAAAAGGCACTTTTATCTTATTGTAACGGATAAACAAGACACGTTTTTAAACTGTCACTAATGAGATCGTAATTACGAATGAAATGGACGGCACACATATATGACCATTCAATAGGCTATTTGTAACAATACAACCTTCAACAATATACAAAATTTACTGCAAATAGAGCTTTTCCCAGTAAGAACAATGTGACTTCTAAACATAATAAATATAAATATTTGCGGACAATCTTACACAAATCAACCTAGTCCCAAACTAAGCAAAGCTTGTACTATGGGTACTAATAGACGACGATATAGATACTTATATAGAAAAATAAATACTTTAATACATAGAAAACATCCATGACTCAGATAATGTCATTAGAATCCTTGGGTAACCTCATGGAATAAAGATATACCTTATAAAACAACTTAAAATTTTAGCTGGGATAATTTTATTATTTAATAATATGTATTAGCGAGGTACAAGAATCAAATTCTTTTTGGAAAACTTACTTCTAAAAACTTGACTGTGTCAGTTCAGGCAAATAAGATAAACAAAAATTATTTAATTTAAACATTTCGATCATTATTATTAGGAAATACCCCACGTAATGCGTTATCAGGTGCAGATGAGACAGGTAAATGCCACCAAAACACGAGCCGATTTTTGGGCATCAGTGAACCCTGCAGTTTCTTAAGACGGCATTGCTTCCTAACGGAACTGGAGCCAAGTTTTACTGGAGCATTTGAGATTATCACTATTTATTATGTAGGCCGGTCGTCTTAAACATGAAAATCACTAAATATAGGTCAGAAAAACTGCACCTCTTGATCTTTTGCTTGGTATCAGTTACTTAAGGAAGCAAAACCTTGATGCTCAAAAACTGGCTTGTGTTTTGTAGGCAATTACCTGTCTCATCTGCACCAGCAGGTCGATCACGTAACACATAATACGCACGTCAGGTAGATCTAAATGTCATATTTTATATGAAAAAATGACAGTTCGATTGTACTAACGCGCGTTCGGAACGTTACGTGATTACCCCTCTGACAACGGCAGTACGTGGGGTATTTCCTAATAATAATGATCACCATATTTAAATTTAAATACCTGTTTTTCGTTTTTTCTTATTTGCCTGAACTGACACAGTTAAGTTTTCCAAACCTTGACCAATTTTTAATTCGTTTTATATTTAAAAGTTTTGGTGAAATATTTTACAAAACAGTTTAGAAGTAAGTTTTTAAAAACTAATTTTATTCGTATACCTCATTACTATAATAAATGAATAAAGCTAATCCCAGCTAAAACTTGTTTTATAAGGGTATACACAGTATAATAAAGATATATCTTTATTCCCAGGGGTTACCAAAATATTCTAATGTAATTATGTTTAGAAGTCACATTGTTCTAACTGGAAAAAGCTCTAGTTATAGTAATTTTTGTATATTGTTGATTTTTTTATTGTTACTAATAGCCTAATGAATGGTTATATATGTGTGCCGTCCATTTTATTAGTAATTACGATCTTATTAGTTATAGTTTAATATCTGACAAAGTAACTGAACGGATAATCACAATAAGATTAAAGTGCTATTTTAACAGTACAAAAGCTTAAATCGTAGCATTATACTGAAGTAGTCGTCTTTTTTAATTAGTAGGGATACATAATTATGTGTAATAAACGTTGTTTGCTTACAATTTCACGAAATATGTGTTTTATTTAGGATCTCCAATAATAAATCACAAATAAGTTTATTTAAATCTTGCTAGTCGTTTTTCTCCCACTTAAAGAAGCCGGATTGACTTGACATTTACTGAGCATATGTAGTTTTGAAGACAATTCAATATTAAATCATTTTATTGGCAAAAAGGCTTCAGTCATACTTTTTTTTTACAAAAAACTGTTTTAAATGCAGTAACGGATGCTCGTAGCACTAAAAATCATGCAAAATACCGTTTAAAACGCAGTAGTATAGCTCCGCGTACTGTGGTTTAAACGGCAATTCATCACTTGTCTGTGTAAGTGAATGCAAAACATGGACAGTAACCCGACTTTTTACTGTGTTTTAAGCGGTATTTCTTTTGTTTTTGGCTGTCTCAAAGAGTGCAGTACGAGCTTGAAATTTTGAAAAAGCCTTATAATTAATTTCAGTGTACACTGAAACCATTGTTTTTAACGTCATCGTATTCTATGTGTTGAGCGCTTTCCATGACAATAAATTATAAGTAAATACCTCTTGAACGAACGGAAATAAACTACTTTTAATGTGTTTTTTGCGTTTATCTCGAAATGGACTTTTTCGAGTTACTGCACTTTAGGTTCTGCACGGCAGAATATCTTAAACAAACGGTGACTAATCATGCGAATTATTAACCTCTGCTTTGGTCAGTTAATTAAGTCCTAGCTAAATATTAACCACAGTCAGTAATTAAATGCAAACTATACTAGGCTGTGTTTCATAGTTACTTAGGACTCTAAGGTTTATGTAAGGCTACTTAAGACTGAAATTAATTCGAGTTTCGTGACAAAGTAGGTAGAATAACGTAATACAATACTTATACTTAACGGTAATACAACTGAGCAAATGTAATACTGACAGTATACCAAAAAGTAAGGAAACCTTGGGGACATCAGTAAGCTCTCGGTGAAATACAAAATACGCCATACTTACCGATTTCACCCCTCCTAAAATCTTCAGGGCATGACCTGTAAAGGCAAAATAAACATTTTTTTCATTAACTTGTCTTTTATATCATCATCATCATCATTTTCAGTCCGTAATCGGCCACTTCTCAGCAATGGGCCTTTCTTCGAGCACTCCACCCATCTCGATCCTGAACTAAGTACCTACTTACTCTTATCCAGAGCCTCTAGTACCGTCAAACATGCCTACTTTGCCACCAGGGGGAACTTTGCCCAAGAGGAAAATTTTAAAATTTGCTTCTTGGGCAAAGTTCCCCCTGGTGGCAAAGTAGGCATGTTTGACGGTATAAGTTTTATCGATACAATACATTTTCGACTGCGTTTGCGTTTAGTTTCAATTTGTATAGCAACGCGCAGTTCCTAATAGGTACCACCAGAGGCGCTGTTCGCGTTGCCATACAAATTGAAACTAAACGCAAACGCGGTCGAAAACGTATTGCATCGATAAAACTTATACTAGAGCTACTGTAGCTCTACATGTGTGACCCGCGATCTTCTTGTTAATAAGTATCGTCAACCCACCGAGCTACTGGGCTTCCGACGCTCCTTTTACCTAGAAGTAAAATTAGAGCTTAAGTAAAATAAGTATATGGAATGATTTTCATACCTATATTGACGCGTGCTGAGGGCTGATCACGTAACTTTTCAAACGCACGTTAAGACAACTCAACTATCATTTTCCTATACAAACCGTTACGTGACGTGATCGACCTGCTGATCTCTGCTCCTAGGTAGGTCAAGGGCACCAATATGTATAGACCACACAGTCTCAAAAATATGTACACAGACCTTATTCCCGCAACAATAAGGTAGTTGTCCGTGCTCAAACGAGCCCAGGTCCACTTCGCCACCTCAGCCTAAGATTTGGCGTAGGCTCTAGTTTTACGAAAGCGACTGCCATCTGACCTCCCAACCCAGAGAGAAAACTAGACCTACCTCGGATCCCAGGTAAAGGTAAATAAATGCCAAAGAATCTCATTATGTAGCTACCCGTAACACATGATGATGATATCGTGCCACGTCTTATTATTATTATATTGGATTCCGTAAGTTGTAACAATGCCATTCCAAACACTATTGTCCGATAATCGTCCACTCGACGCGGATGCGATGGAGCTCATTCCGAAAATTGTTCTGCTATACGAGGTAAAACTATGCAATCTACCGTTAAATGGGCCAGGTTTCCAGGTATTAATATCGTATATTGTGCTGAAGGAAATTCAATATGTAGCAGAGAGCAAATTGTGTTTTGTTCACTGGAAATAGTGGAAATACTCAAACACACTTAATAGTAGGTATTACATACGCAAGTATAATTAATGTATACATTATTTCACTAGACATGTAATGCCTAGTGTTCTCAGCATTATTGTAATAGATTAAGTTTGTCTTGAGAAACAAACTATTTGTATTTATATTTTTATTTGTTATCATCATTCTCCTAGCGTTTATTTGTAACAATAGGCTTGTTGCGTGATGTTAAAATTGATAACGTCGTGTTGCTAAATGGATAGTAAACCATCAAATGATTGTAATAAAGCATAAATTACAAAATATAATTCAAATCATAAAAAGATATGAACCTTGAAAGTTTAGAAAAAAAAGTTTTTTTATGCATTGTCCAAGAGTAAATTTAAAGGTACCAATAGAATCCTTACGCTTTTATATAAACAAATTTGTATGACAACTATGGACCTAAACGCAGTATTTCGCGACCGAAACAGCAATTTACTTCATTTTCCACGCAACGGTTAGTACAAATTGCACGGCGTGACGTCATACTTTAAAGCCAATCAGTATGAAGCGTTTCGGCTGCTGTCAGCGAGGTCCGTCTTTAACTCGATTTTTTGGGTATTAATGTCCTTTAAATGTAGTTGCTTCCATACAAACATTTGTTCATCTACAGAAACTGGTTCGAATGGCATCGTAAACAAATTTAAGGTCACAAGCCCATTTGTATAATCACAAAAAGACTCGGGTTAGTTAAGAGATATGAAATCTTAACTTTTGGTTGAACTCTTAATCCGCGTGAACGGCGTGTCATCTTCTGTTTTATGCGATAAAAACCTTTCATAAAAAATAAAATTTCCCTTACACCCAAGCTTTGACACTTAAGTTGTCAGTTCATCATAAATTGGTTGGCGTTGATGAAAAATTAATTTAAAAGAGTACCTATGTGATATGCAACAAAGAGCATAAGCTTGCGGTATATTTTGAGCTGAGCAGCGGAATTAATATCATCCTTAGAGCGTCATCATTTTGTACTTTAATACTAGGTAATATTTATAGTGTATCCTATCCCTAAGCCTAACCTGAACCATGTCTAGGCCCTTATGTTGGAAGGTCAGGCAGTTTGTTCCGCAAATAGTACTGCCGCTGATACAATTGTGTATTGTACTTGGGTTTAGGCAGCAAGCGAAACCAACTCCTTTAGGATTGAACAATGGATAGCATTAGGGTGAAGAAGAAATCATTGTACTCGTATATCCAGAAGTCACAATACATAATTATTATCATTTACTGTCGTTCCTTTTAAAGCCACACAATGTTCAAAGTTAAACTCACAAAAGAGTCGTACAAAAGTCTGCTGACAAGGATACTATAGCAGCTGTTGATGAATGGCTGACGATAAAACATAATGATACTTACTGGACATATTCAACTAGCTTTTGCCCGCGACTTCGTCCGCGTGGTGCTCGTTTATATCGTGGCTCGATACAAACTATCACCCTCCATTTCCCGTTTAGGGGTAGATTTCCGATATAAAAACTATCATATGTCCTTCTCCGAGACTCAAACTATCTTTATCATTATCATCATCATCATCATATCAGCCGAAAGACGTCCACTGCTGGACATAGGCCTCCCCCAAAGAATTCCAAAGTGGCAAATCCTGCGCCACCCGCATCCAGCGGACTCCCGCGACCTTCACCAGGTCATCAGTCTACCATGTGGGGGGTCTACCAACGCCGCGCCTACTAACTACATCTTTACCAAATTTTATCTAAATGAGTTGTATAGTAGCTCCATACAAATATTCACTCACTATTTTATGCCCTTGGGGGATTTTTTTCGGGACAAAAGCTATCCGTTGTTCTTCTCCGCGAGTCAAACTATCTCTCTAGGTACCAAATTTCATCCTAATTGGTTCCATCCAAATGTTAACCCCCATTTTACCCCTTTAGGGGATGATTTCCGGAATCAAAACTACCCTATGTCCTTTCCCAGGACTCAAACCATCTATATACCAAATTCCATCAAAATGGGTTCCATCCAAATTTTAACCCCACATTTCACCCCCTTAAGGAATGATTTCCCAGACAAAAATTATCATATGTCCTTTTCCAGCACTCAAACTATCTCCTAACTGTTAACTTAAGTTTTATAAGTTTTTATTGTTACTTACATGATAAGGGCAAAGTCTGCAATAAATAATTTGAATTGAATTGAATTAACCAAATTTCGTCTAAATAGGTCACATCACATCCAAAATTTCACCCCCTTAGGGGAGAATTTTCGGGATAAAACTATCCTATGTCCTTCCCCAGGACTCCCAACTAGCGCTCTACCGTAAATGGGTTCCATCCAAATTTTCACCCCTATTTCACCCCCTTAGGGGATGATCTCCGGAATAAAAACTATCATATGTCCTTCTTCAGGACTCCTCACTATCGCTATACCGTAAATGGGTTCCATCTAATTTTTCACCCCCCATTTCACCTCCTTAGAGGATGATTTTCGGAATAAAAACTATCCGTTGTCATTATCCGCGATGCAAACTATCTTTATACTAAATTTCATCTAAACGGGTTACATCCAAATTTTTACCCCCAATTTCAACCCATTAGGGGATAATTTTTGAAATAAAAATGATCTTATGTCTTTATCCAGGACTCTTACTATCTCTATACCAAATTTCATCTAAATGGGTTCTATTCAAATCTTCAACCCTCATTTCACTACCTCAGGAGATGATTTTTCGGGATAAAACTATGCATTGTTCCCTGGGACTGCTTCTATCTGTCTACCAAATTTCATCTAAATGGGTTTTATCAAAGTTTTCACTGCCTATTTCATCCCTGAGGGGACGATTTTCGGGATTAAAACTATCCGTTGTCATACTCAGGGACTCAAACTATCTTTATACTAAATTTCATCTAACTGGGCTACATCTAAATTTTCACCCCCAATTTCACCCCACCAGGGGATGATTTCTGGAATTTAAAACTATCATAATATGATGTCCCTTCCCAGAACTCAAACTATCTTTTTTTTTCACCCCCAATTACAACCCCTTAGGGGATGATTTTCGGGATAAAACTATCCTATGTGCTTCCCCAGGACTCCAACTCGCTATACCGTAAATGGGTTCCATCTAAATTTTCATCCCCCATTTCAGCCCCGTAGGAGATGATTTCTGGACTAAAAATTATTTTATGTCCTTCCCCAGGACTAACTATCTCCATACCAAATTTCATCTAAATGGGTTCAATCCAAATTGTCATTCCTCATTTCACTCCCTCCGGAGATGATTTTTCAGGATAAAAACTATGCATTTTCCTTCCCTTCCACACTCCTTCTATCTCTTTACCAAATTTTAACTAAATGGGATTTATCCACATTTTCACCCCTATTTTATCCCTTTAGGGGATGATTTTTAGGATTCAAAGTATCCGTTGTCATTTTCCGGGACTCAAAATATCTCTATACCAAATTTGATCTAAACAGAGTCCATCCAAAATTTCATCCCCCAATACACCCCCTTAGGGGAAGATTTGCGGGATAAAAATTATCCAATGTCCTTTCCCAGAACTTAAACTACCTCTTAACCAAATTTTATCAAAATGGGCTACATCCAAATTTTCACCCCTCCGTTTTACCCCCTAAAGGTAAGATGTCCGGGATAAAACCTTTTATTTGACCTTCCCTGGGACTCAAACTATTTATATACGAAATTTTATTCAAATCGGTGCAGCGGTTTAAGTAGCTCCATACAAAACTCCACCCCCCATTTCATTCCCTTATGGGTTGATTTTCGAGATAAAAACTACCCTATGTCCTTCCCCAGGACTCAAACTATATCTAAACTTAATTTCATCTAAATCGGTTTAGCCGTTTCCACGTGATGCGCGGTCACATAAACAGACAAACAGATAAACAGGTAAAGAGACAAACAGACAAAAATTCTAAAAACTGTTGGAACGTGTTCTGTTATCGATTCTAAGTATTCCTAGCCAATTTTTCTTCGAATATCTTCCATGTACAGACTTTCTTCGACCCTCTTCAGCTTTATTATAATGTATAGATGTATAGATAAAGGTAGGTACACATATTCAAGGATGTAAAAGAAGTTCAAAAATCTGTAACCGGGCAACGAAAAAGTAACCAAAAAAAAATAAATTGTGCTTATTTTTTTTTATTGTCTCGCTTATAGAGCATAATTTTGAAATCGATCTACACCTCATTTATCAAAATCGGTTCGATATTTTTAACGCTACGGTGGAACACACGTAATTATATACAAACATAGACTGCTAAAATTAAAACAATTCCCTTCCTTTCGGCTTCATCCTAGGCTGGCTTCCGTAGTCAAGCAAAAATATACATTTAATTAAACAGACTATTTGTTAGTTGCAAAACAAGTCCTTTGCATATGCACATAAAACATTTAATTCGCTCGTATTCTACACAGAAACAAATATCTGTCCATTAAGTCAAGGTTGTTTTGTACAATTTAACGAATAGCTACTCGTAAAGTAAGTACAAACGAAGAGCCATAAAACGGCTTATTGTTTCACAGTAGCTAATAAATCGATTATTTATACCTACCTTACGTTTTTACAACGTAAGTACAATTTTAACATGACCATACTTGAATCACAAGTTTTTTAAAGGTCTAAGCGTGTAGCAGCGCTGTTGGCGCTTAAAACCTTTTTTAGGGTTCCATAGTCGACTAGGAACAGGAACCCTTATAGTTTCGCTTTGTCTGTCCGTCTCAGTAACCGTTAGCACTAGAAAGCTGAAATTTGGTACTAATATGTATATCAATGACGCCGACAATGTGGTAAAAT